>CM057458.1:923440000-924040000 GCA_016271365.2 Neoceratodus forsteri | reverse complement strand
CAGCAACAGAGTGCCCTTTGTCTAGGGCACCCTGAATGCAGCTTGTTAACCCCACCAATGCCATCTCAGTACTGTGCGACTGCTTAAAGCCATGTTGCTGCAGTGATAGTAAACTATGTTTATTAAAGAACTCAGAAGTCTGATTGAGAACAGTCTTCTCAAGAATCTCAGATAAGGGGGGGAAGAAGAGAAATAGGATGACAGCTTCAAGGAAGATTAGAGTTCTCAGACTTAAAGATAAGCTTTATAATAGAATTTTTCCAGAGAATAGGAAAGGAGCCAGAGCTTAAAGAAGTATTAAAGATAAGAGAGAAAGGATAAGCAAGAGACTTACAGTAACTCCAAGTTTAACCAGCCTGCAATGTATGCCATCAGAACAGGACAGAGGTCAGGGATTCATTTTTATAACATATTCTGCAATCAATTCTGGGGTCACACTCTTAAAATAGAATTTAGGAGGATTATCATCCATCAGTGAGAGAGAGAATCAAACAAAGCAGAGGAAGAAAAGGAAGATCTAAATGAAGCAAGATCACCAAAGTCATTATTAAAAACCTCGGTGATAACAACAGAGTCATTAATTAGTAAGTTATCCTTCAACAAGGAGACAGAAGATTGGGTCTTTGGGTAACTTGTAGTCCTTTTTTGGTAAAGTAGTCCCTGTATCTACTGTTTTTCCCAGTAGAGGGCTCTGTAGTGTTTGGTAGGTATTTCATCCCCGAGGTGTGTTCATGGGGGGGAGGGGCTGCAGACAACAACAGTTCCGTCTACTGGACTGTAGAGTACAAGCCCACCCTGCTCTGCTGACAGCCATGTGAGCCCAGTATAACCAGAGAACAAAGAACAGTAACATCTAAGCAGTAGAGTGGCATTGAGGTGTCAGTAATCCCGAGTTCTAGTTCCCCAAGCTCGGTTTCTAGTCGACACAACACAAGCCTCCTAACTTTAATAAAAATAATAATAATGGAGTGTGTGGCATACTTTCAGATTGTTGTTCCTGCTGAAGAGGTCTCAGGTACTGTCACCATACATGCTGAAGCCGTTTGCATTGCTGTTCTTGAACCTACTAATGTGGAACCCAGAAAAGACAGGTGGCTCTCACTGTTACCATTGGCTTGCATGCTATCCTCCAAAGCAATTATTTCTGGATTATGCAGCAGGTTGAAAATATAAGGCTACGATAATAACTGAATGCTATGGCAGCAGCGGTTTGGCTTGTCCAAGTGTTTGCTGCTCTTTACGCACATTTGTCCTTCCCAGCTCAGTCTCAAGTTCCTAGAATGCTGATACCAACTGACAGGAGCCGTCAGGAGAGAGGTACCATTAGAATTACAAACGGCTGGATGAAACAGTTAGTAATTATTTTCTCTCTCCCTGACAGCATGATAAGAATGGGAGTGTGTTTCTAACGTGTATTCTTTCTGCTTTTTAGTGAAAAAAAAAAATAAATATAGCCCTTTTCCATTTCATTCCGGATTCGGTCGCAGAGGAGCATGTGCAGGTGGCATCAGAAGTGGCGCTGTGATCAGTGAGGTGCAATCACAGTGTAAGGAATGCACAACTAAGTTTTTTTAATATAAACACTTTTTTATTTTTACAGAAATATCCTTTTTCATCTTTGTATTACATTAGGTGGCTGCTGTGGCTGACGTTGAGCCTTTGTACCTGGTGATAGTTTCAGTAAAGTGTGTGTGTGTGTGTGTGTGTGGGAGGAAGGGGGGCTGTACTTCTCAAATTCGGTGCCCAATGCTTCAGGCAATGAGGAAGCAGGGTGGGCACAAGGATACCTGAGCGGGTGAAAGGGCACTTGGGTTGGTACTTTTTATTTCCTAGGCATCTATTGAAAGTTAATATACCCCCTGGCATGGGTACCAGCCAATCAGATGCCAGAAAATAAAAAGCCCATTTTCTAAATGATTGTAACTTAGACTTGCACTCTAACTGCCCTTTCTGAGGGGCTATCACCCTTACGGGGTGCAGGGACTCTCTTCAGGAGGCTGTCCACCTAAAGGTATCACAGGAAAGGCCAAAGGTACCTCATGGAAGATGGCCAAAAAAGCATATGAAGGAGCAGATATGCAATTACTTCCAGAGAAGAGGAAAGGCATAGCATTGAAAGGAGCCATCCTTAAACAAAAAAATCAACATGAAGGAAGGAGAGGAAAATTGAATAAGCCCACCTTTCTGCTCCAACTGTCAGTGAGGCTTAAGAATATAAATTATTTTATGACCTTCAGCACAGAGAAGAAGAGAAAAAACCTTTGTGGAGGAATCTCTGGGAAGCCAAAGCCTAGGTCACATCTTCCACACTGAGATTTATTATTATTTCTGGAAAAGGACCTCAAACATGCCACTCCAATTACATGAGAAAAGTATCACCTTCTGTCAAAAGACTTCCACCTTCCTGAGGGTGTTGCAGGCTGGCTGTATATGGCTTAAGGAGTACTTTGTAGCAGGACTACCCCCTGGGAGATGCTATAGGCTGAAACTGGTGACAAAGGACTGATGGGTTTACTGAATGAACCTCAGGGAGAAAGAGGATTTACTGATAGTTATTTTAGGCTTAGCTGCCCAGGTACTCTCCTCCTAATAAGCCTCACAGGAAGTTGGAGCAAGCACTTGAGGGGCAAGGCCCATTGTGGACAATGTTGGAGCCAGGCCCTTGAGAGGCAAGGCTCAGAGTGATGCAGTTGGAGCCAAACCCTTGAGGGGCACGGTCTGAGGAGATAAGCCCTTGAGGAGCAGACGAAGAGGCGAAGATGGAAGGCAAAACTGGGCATGTGCTAGGGAGTTGAGAAATGTTGCCGAGGGTGAAGATCAGGGTAGCTGAATGAGAAGGAGGGCAAGTGCCTGTATGGGTAGCATGATAAACACAGGCTGGAGGTCGATAGCCCTGGTAGGTGGAAAGGTAAGGTAAGCGCAGCCCAGTATTGTTTGGTACTATAGAAGTTATCACACAACAAACAAATTTTCCAGGGCTCACTCATCTTTTGGAGAACTAGCAGGTACAATGTTCTTGGTAGTTAATAAGTTCAGTCAGAGAAAACAAACCCACATGGCAGTGAGAAAACTCCAGAGCATTCCAACCAAAAGTCAAAGGTATGATTCAATCCCACCATATTTTGGTAGTAATTTTATTTACCATAACTTAGATACTGGCAGACAGCAGTAATCCACACTCACACCTGATGAATCACTACAAATTAAGTCTGACTGGACGTGGAAGCCAATTCTTAAGGTGAAATACATTGAAAACAATGTACTTCCCCTCACTTCACCTTGTTTTTAAGCTCCAAAGGTGAATTGTGCAGTGACTCACGGAATTTCAGGTCACATGGGCTCTAGATTGTTCTGCACAGCCTCAGTTTGGGGTAGTGTGTGTAGGAAGCTGTAGGAGACAGTCTGCTCTGAGAGCTCTCTGCAATTCAAACCTTCTAAAAGTTGTTAAAGTATTTTTGAGTCATTTTTTTTTTGCTGAAACTTTAGTTCATCGATTATAGGATACCCTCCTGTGCTCATATCATTGAGCGTTTATTGTTTGTGTGTAGATTTTGAATGTTAATGTAGAACATTAAGTCTGTGTACTGAGAGAAAGTGGAAGTGTGCTTTGGGGGAGGGGCGTATCTGTACTGCAGGTAGATTAACTTGGAGAAAAAGACAGTGCTTTCTGTTTTGGTGATATTTTTCTTGTAGTATTGTGTTCATGTACACACAAAGTATTATTTTCAATAAATCTTGCCTTTTTTTGCTGATTGTTGTGGTGTAGCAGTGCATAATTTTAGTTTGTTTAAAACATGTGGTTATATTACTGAAGTTTTTAATTTGCTATGCATTACTGAGTGTGTGCGTGAGTATGTGTGTGATGCGTGTCATCAAATCAGACACCTTTTATTGTGCCACATAATTTCAGCAATGTGAACCTGCTATCCACTGCAGCTGTGTAATTTATGTACTTTTTTGTGGTATCTTTACTGGTACTAGTACTAGTACTAGTGACTGTTACTGCAGCAGTGCAGTACACTGCCCCCACCATGGTCCACCCCAACCGGCAAAGGTATTCTTTTCCAGATTTGAATTTCTGATGGTGAGCACTGGTTAGATGTTGTGCCTTTGCATCTGCATCTCTTCAGTGTGCAGCGCAATCTTAATCTGTCTGTACATTTGCATCTCTTTAGGGCCCAATCTCCATCTCTAACTTAATTCACAGTTGTTTCTTTGGCTTCCCTTCAGAGTACTGGACAGGTGTGGTGCATAATTCTACATGAATATTGTACTCATTAATATGCGTTTTTAAGTCAGGACAATCATCACGAGTCACTTGTGATACAAATCACGTTCTTCATCATCATGGTCACAAATGCAGTCACAAATCATGATTTACAATCACGTCACGAATCTCAACATTGATTTTTTTTACTAGTTACTTGGATGTATTGTAAGCCTGTTTTGTAGCATCTTTCCATGCTTCACCACCCCACCATTGTACTCATTAATGAGCGTTTTTAAGTCAGGGAGTTTTGTGCCATACCTCATCGGGGCCCAGGGAAGTACAGCCATAGGCATTTGCATTTCTTTATCATCACGGTCACAAATGCAGTCACAAATCACGATTTATGATTACGTCATGAATCACAACATTAATTTTTTTACTAGTTACTTGGATGTATTGTAAACCTGTTTTGTAGTATCTCTCCAGGCTTCACCATCCCACCATTGTACTCATTAGTAAGTGTCTTTAAGTCAGGGAGTTGGACAGTGTCTGCAGTACATACACAGACTGGAAAGAAGACTGACTGCACACATGCAGTTTAGCACAGTATACTTGCACTGCTCAGAATACAAAGTGTCACGCATACAGAAGACAACCAAAAAAGGGCATAATTACATACAAGGGTCAGGGATGGTGGAGGAATGCATTTTATAACACAGCAAGGAAGGTGTGGGGGGGCGCATGGTGTGACAAAAAAAAACTAATGTGGGATCCCATGGTATCCAGCAGCAGTTCCAACATGGACATAATTTGCAACTGATGTCCCTCTATGTGATCCAGCCACTGCTGCACAGCACTCACCCTCTTGTTGTTCTCCTCAACAGCACTCCAGAGAACTGCCAAGTCAGCCTGTGTTACAAGCAGTTCTCTAGGGTCCACACGTTCTACAGGCTGACCTGCTGATGGTGGTGGTGGGGCTGCTGGTGGAGCAGCAGGTGCTACTGTGGCCTCACTGTTCTTAGGGATGCCGCCATGTACAGCTGCACCCTCTGCCACAGAACAGTCAGCAGATGCAGGCATGGTCCATTCTTTAGCAACCTGCCACTCCAACTGGTGGTGATTGAGCATATGGGTGTGCTGGCCCCCAGTCCCTAGGTAAGCCCCCCGGGGGCTGCAGTGCACCTCCGCCTCACACAGGCAGCAGTTGACCACACTGCTGTCCCCCCAACACAGTCAAAAAAATACCAAACAATGGCGGCATGGGGAGGACCAGGCACAGGCAGGGGAGGGCCAGATGAACTGGCAGCCGGCTGATCACGGTGCTGAACAGGGATGGAATCCACACCTGGGCCCAGGGAAACAGGCACATTCTGCTCCAGAGGACCTGGTTCTGGACTTGATGGTGGTGGTGATGGTTTAACTACCTCAGAGTCAAGACAGGAGGCAGTGCTGGTTCTGCTTCTGGGAGGGGGACAATCACAAGTTTCAAGTGGTCCAAAAATTAATGGGCACCCATGCCCCCATGCATGTGCATGGTACATTGCTTACCACTACCATGCTGTCCCAGAGCTGCCCCCACCCCAGACATTCCCTCACCCTGGTCCATCTCTCCTACTGAGCTCCCTCAGTCCAAGAAATCACTACCCACACTGTCACACAACACACACACAGTCACACAGACACAGACAAACAACTAACTACTTCTAATGGTAAGAAAAATAAAAGTTACAGAAAGAACAAAGTAAGTAAAAAAGAGTACAGACAAAAAAAGCTCTTGGGTCAATCAAAGTTTAAATCTCCTCCTCGCTCTGATCTCAAAGTATCAGCAGTCGTAAAACACACTCCTCTCTCTCCATCTGCACAGGAGAAAGTAAAAGTGTCTGCTTGTATGACTCACTTCCTTCCTGCCTAGCTAAAGAGCATGTGACTTACAGTATTGTAAGCCATGTGATGTGTTTGGGGCGGCTACCACATCTGAAACACCAAGTGGATCACTTAGAATCATAATGAGGAACGCGAAGTCCATTAAAAACAATGACTTTGCCTTACTTCGCATTGCCATTCCGCCTTAACATGAAGTGGTAATAACAAGGTGGAGTGAGCACTTTGCATTGCCCACTCCGCACTGTGGAGTGGCAACGCAAAGTGCCCACTTCGTGTTCACTTCGCCAGCAGAATTTAAATTCACTGCCTCTCTAGTGGTGGACAGTAGTTGTTCAAATCCAGCTTGCTCAGACACCCTACCACAGTGTGGCCACTTTGTTGTAACGGTTGTCAGTCACTGGAGTGAGTGGGTATATGACTAGAAGGGAGGTAGTGGAGCAGTGGTATAACTGATGATTCTAATTAAACTGACCCAGCCATCTGCCCAGCATCATCAATGACCCAATTGCTTCATCCCATCCCTCAAGGTTGTGGGCCCACTGATTCAAGTGTCAGACAATAGTTATAATGGACCATATGCTCTGGGAGGGAGGCCCCAGAGTTAGCCAGAATTGAGCTACCATTGGGGACCCCTCTCCAAAATCATGGATAAAGGGGTCACCACATAATTAGTGATATTTTGGAATAGAAGGTGGTCAAGATCAGAAGGAGGTGAGGTTAACTCCTGACAATGAGATGACATAATGGAGTATTTTTTAACACATGTTGGACAACAGGGAAGAGGGGAGGTGGGCAGAAAAAGATTGCAATGGGGAGGAGGTGGTAAAAAATCTAGACCTGGCCACCTGGAGAAGAGGAAATACTTTTTAAATCCTTCAGTTTCTTTAACCTTTTGTGCACGAATAACAAATACTTGGATTTTTACAGTAGCCCTTGAGTACAAATACTTGGCTGAATATATTTAAATTAATTCATCTGCACACTCCTAAACCCTGTGATGTAACATATTTCATGTATATTTCAATATAGCCCTCCTCCCAGCTATGCGTACAGATGAACATGACTTGAAAAAGGTGCCACAATATTATTTATATTTAGTCCAGATTTCCGTATACCATAGAAGCAGAATTTGAGGGCAGATAAGGACCACTTGGCCCATCCAGTATGCCCATTCCTCCCTACCTACACTGTTATCGCAGACCACACCCAATCTACAGCTCTTTCTCCTTTCCCCTTCCTTTCGCTGTAATTTCCTTGTGCTCATCCCATGCATTTCTGAACCCTACCACTGTTTTGGCTCCTACCACCTCTGCTGGAAGGCTGTTTCAGGAATTCTCCACTTATTCTGTGAAGAAGTGCTTCCTCACATCTCTCCTGAATCTACCCCTTCCAGTTTCATAACATGAACCCTTGTTCTTGAGCACCTTTTCCTCTGAAAAACACTTGCCTCCATGTGGTATTTAAAGGTCTGTTATCATATCACTTGTCTGTCTTCTCTGTTTCATGGTGTACATGTTGACGTCCTTTAGTCTCTCCTCATAGCTTGATGCAAACACTGCACCATTCTAGTTGCTCTCCTCTGGACTGCCTCTACTTTGTCTGTGTCCTTGTAGAGATGTGGTCTCCAGATCTAGACACAGTACTCTAGGTTGGGTCTTACCAGTGATCTGTACAGAGGCAAGACCACATCCCTCTTTCTGCTGGTGATACTCCTTCCTATGCACCCTTGCATCCCACTGGTTTTCTGACTGACTTGTTGTGCTGCCTGGTTACCTTTATATCATCTGATGTGATCACCCCCCAGATCTCTTTCCTGTCTGGTGGTCATCAAAACTGCGCCACCCATTTTGTATCCTGTCTCTGGGTTTCTGTGCCATAAATGCATTGTTTTTGCACTTTTCACATTGAAACCCAGCTCCCATGTCCTTGAGCACTTCTGTAGTTTTCTCGGGTCTCTGCTAATCCTTTCCACACCCACCTGGAGTGTCCAACTTTTTATGGATTTTAGTGTCATTTGGAAAGAGGCAGACCTTCCTTTTCTAGCTCCTCTGAAATATCATTTATAAAGACATTAAAGAGGACTGGTCCCAGCACTGACCCCTGAACCATCCCACTGGTCATCCTCCCTTCCTCAGTGTGAACTCCATTTACCACCACCCTCTGTTGCCTATTCTCTAACCAATTTCTTATCCAGTTTATCACCTTTGGACTCACTCCTAAGCTACTCAGCTTACTTACTAGTCTCCTATGTAGAACAGTGTTGAAAGCCTTATTGAAATCTAGGTAGATCATCTCCACCACTCCCCTCTGATCTAAACCCTTTGTTAGCCAAAGAAATCTGTCAGATTCATTAAACAAGACCCCCCCCCCCCATGAACCCATGTTACCTCAGGTCTTGAAACCCGCTAGATTCAAGATATTCCACAATCATTTGCCTCAGCAGTGATTCATAGTAAGGGTCATACTAAGGTACAGCAGAGTGAAGAAGGCATGAGCCCATAATTGCTCTGTGCTCTTGCTTTTCATGGATAGGATTTCAATATGTTTTGAGTCAGTAATATCTTATCCAGTTTTTCTTTGAATTCCATTTTTGTTTTGCAAAGTATAATATCTGTTGGTAGGCTATTTTTATAGGTTGACAGTTTTCTAAGATAAAGAAACATTGTCTTTTAGTTGTTGAGAAATGTTGTCTCTTACGCTGGAGGGTGGCATCTACCTCCCTGCATTTTATTCTGAAGTTCATTGTTTGAATCATGCATCAGTAATGGGCCCTTTCAAATATTAAACCTGAAGCATAGGGCTTCTCTTAATCTATGAGTTTCTAGGGTCATTAAATTGAGTTCAGATAGTCTTTCCTCATATGACAAATTTCTAGTCCTTTGTATTATTTTAGTTGCTTTGCATTGTACCCTCTCTATTATTTTAATTCATTTTTCTTACATGGGCACCATATGGGTGTAGTATAATTGAGACAAGGCCTTAAGACTTATATAGTGGCATAATGATTTCTCTGTCTCTGCTCTTAATGTTTCTAGTTATCATCCATAAAGTTCTGTTTGCTTTTGCGGTTACTGCTACTACATGATCTTTAAATGTCATCTTTGGTGATGATCATGACCAGATTTCTGTAATTTTGCTACTGAATGTGGTCTTAGAGAGTGTGTATCTGTGGTATTTGTTATCTTTGCAAATGTGTAGTACAACGCATTTCTCCATATTAAATTTCATACCCCAACTAAAAGCCATGTAGTTTATTTAGATCCCTTTGAAGTTCTCTCACTTGGTTAATACTCCTACTTAGTCCACCTATTTTTTTGTGGTCCACAAATTTTTCGGCCCAGCTTGTGATGTTGTTGGCTATAGCAGCTATAAATATTTTGAACAAAACTGGTCCCAGCAGAGACCTGTGGTTCTTCACTATTATCCTGGCCCACAGGTGATGGGTAGCCCTTTACTATCACTCTCTGTGTTCTTCCTTCAGACCAACTGTTGATCCAGTTGATAATTGTAGGATTTACTTTTAGATTTTCTACATTTTTAACGATTGCCCAATGTGGAATCAAATGCTTTACAAAAATCTGAGTATACAATATCAATGAGGACATCTCTGTCAATAGCTTCACTTATTTTTTCATAGAAACAAGTTTGGTTGGTGGTGCATGACCTTCCTTCCACAAATCCATGCTGGTTTGTAGCCATTAAATTGTAGTTAAGCGATTTGTCAGCTGAACCTTAACTATGATTCAGCTATTTTACCTGGTATGGAGGTCAGACTAATGGGATAGTAGTCTTCCTTTTTCCCTTTTTTGCAGATAGGAACAATCATAACAGTTTTCCAGTCATCCGGGATGTTGCCTGTTGAAATAGTTTTGTCAAAAGTAATTTTCAACGGTTCACATATATCCTTGCTAATTATTTTAAGAATGTCCGCTGATATTTCATCTGGACCAGGGGAGCTGTCTTTTTTCAGTGATTTGATTTTATTTCATACATATTGTTGAGAGAAATTTGGTGGAGCCTCTCAATCAGTGTTGCAAACCCTGTGATCTATTTCAGATCTTTCATAACCAGAACACAAGTACTGTATTCATTGAATATATCCGCCATTTTCTGATTATAAATTATAGTTCCCTCCACTGATATTATTACCCTCCTGCAGTCCTCCAGAACCACTGTGCATCCAGTACAGTTTCATTTCCGAGTGCACATGAAACATTATTTTTGGAAATTATATATAGACATACTGTATATTCTGTACTCAAAACCTCCCACTTTTCCCTTCCCCCAGGTATTTTCTGTACGTGAGATAATTTATCAATGTTAATATATTAACAGTAGAAAAGAACACTGTAAATTCCTTCCCATTTTATGTTAGGAGGACCTACATTTCAGGTTGTGTACTGACTACAGCACATCCCTTTAAACTGCCATTTAGCAATTTAAAATCCTACTGTTTTCTTCAGTATTAGTTCACTGATGGATTGATGTTTTATTGTTTTCATTAGCTTGATGTCATGGAGGCAGCAAATATAAAGAATAATAAAAACAAGAACAGCACTAGGAAATACTCCTTTTGTTTTTCTAACATTTTATTTATTTTACCATGTATTTATCTTTAACAGCCAACATGCACTGCAATATCTCCTTTTCACTGGGATCCTGCCTAATTTAATGGTAAACTGAAGCATATGGAGGTGAAGTGACTTGCCTCAGAACACATAGTGAGCCAGTGACTGTGCTGGGATTTGAATATGCAGTTTTCTTCTACTTTGTAGTTAAGTGCTCAAACCACTAAACCATCCTGATTTCCCAAGATTATTTTTGTTTATTTTGTTGATAACTGCGAAAAATGAATTGAGACTGATAGTCCTATTTTCATCTATATACTGTGGCTAGAGACTGCAGGTAGCAAGCAATACAAAACAATCACAGTATCATGTAACTCTTCTCCAGTTTGGAGGGTTACCAGTGTTGCTCAGTTGCCCGCTGCCTGGTACTGTGTTTCCTAGTGGGGTGTCATGTCAAAAGAGTGAGTGCATTTGAGCGAATGAAAAACAGAGAGTCAAAAACAGCAAGTGTCTTTTGAGCTATGTGGCCTTAAAGAGGGACTCCGGTCAAAATTTCTGGCATCAATAAATTCAGAATTTGGATCAGTATAGCCCCAATCAGCTTCATGCCAAAAATGAGATCTCTAAGTTACTTTGTTTAAAAGTTACAAGTCATTTTACAACCCTAAATTCACTGCCTGTTCGAAAAAGCCAGTTTCAGTGAAGAGCTGCTGATGATGTCATCGCCTGAACTCACAGTCTAGTTCTCCCTGTCAGCAAGCTTTTAGGACCTGTTTCTCCAAAGTTTGAAGATCATGTGCATTGGTTTCCACAAGTGAAACAGGCAGCACCATTCAATAAATCATTGCTTTAAATACCGTGTGTTTCAGGTTTTGTATCGAAGTTGACAAATTCGTATTTTTTTTTTGGTGCCTGTTGTTGTTATCCATTTCTCCAGGGTTACTAGATACTGAGTCATAGTGCTTTGCTGTGACGTTTTCAGACTGGATAACTCTGGTGTGGTGAAAGGCTGTGATCATTCACACCTGTTATTCAACTGAGGTGATTTCTTTGGATGGCACTTCAAAAAGGTTACCCCATCTACCCCAGAGGTAGCAAAGAAAGTGAAAGCCAAAAGGATTGCATTCAGGCAATACAAAAAGACACAGGCAGAAGGGGATAGGAAGAAGTACCAGGAGAAGCAAAGGGAGGCAGAGAGGTCAGTAAGGGAAGCCAAAGCTCAGACAGAAGAACACATTGCAAAATCAGTGGGTAGAGGCGACAAAACCTTTTACAGGTACATAAGTGAAAAACGAAAGACAAAGGGAGGGATAGTGAGACTGAAGGGGGAGAATGGGGGCCGCGTGGAGGATGACAACAGTAAAGCTGACATATTGAACAGGTATTTCTGCTCAGTCTTTACTGAGGAAGAGGAGGGTAATGGGTCTGAAGGGAGTACAAGGGGTGAGAATGGTGCAGAAATGGACACAAGTCCCTTTACACGAAAGGGTCCTGAAGGAACTGGAAGTAATAAGAGTTGATAGAGCAATGGGGCCAGATGGGGTGCACCCAGGGTCCTTAAAGAACTAAGAGAGGTGGTAGCTGAACCTCTGGCTATCCTGTTTAGCCGATCACTGGAAACAGGGGGTATCCAAAGACTGGAAGACAGCAGATGTAGTCCCTTATACAAAAGTGGGAACAAAAGGAAGCAGGGAACTACAGACCAGTCAGCCTCACCTCGGTAGTGGGGAAGATCATGGAAGCACTACTGAAGGAGAGATTGGTGGAACATCTAGTTGTCAATGGACTACAGGACCCAAGGCAGCATGGTTTCACCAGGGGGAGGTCATGTCAGACCAACCTCGTTGAATTTTTTGACTGGGTGACTAGGGAGGTGGATCAGGGGAGGGCAGTGGACATGGCCTATCTGGACTTCAGCAAGGCCTTTGACACTGTGCCACATAGAAGACTATTATACAAACTGGGGAATATGGGTGTGGGCAGGACAGTAGTGTGGTGGGTAGGTAACTGGCTGGGTGGCAGGACACAGAGGGTGGTGGTAAATGGCTGTCACTCCACAGAGGGAAGAGTGACCAGTGGGGTACCACAGGGATCAGTGCTGGGACCGGTCTATTCAACATCTTCATCAGTGACATTGCACAGGACCTAGAAGGCAGAATTTCACTGTTAAGCTGATGACACAAAGCTCTGTAACAGAGTAGACACACCAGAGGGTGTAGACAGAATGAGAAGCTACCTGCAGAAACTTGAGGAATGGTCAGGTTTGGCAGTTGAAATTCAATGCAAAGAAGTGCAAGATAATGCATATGGGGCACAAAAACCCTGGTACAATATATCAGTTGGGGGTGAGGATATAGCATGCACCAAGCAGGAAAGGGATCTTGGGGTTATCATCTCTGATGACCTCAAGTGAGAAACAGTGTGACAAGGCAGATAAAGCAAATAGGATGCTGGGATGTATAGACAGGGGCATCACCAGCAGAAAAGGAGGTCATAATTCCGCTATACAAGACACTAGTGAGGCCCCACCTGGAGTACAGTGTACAGTTCTGGAGACCATACCTACGTAAGGACATAGACAGGGTAGAGAAGGTTCAGAGGAGGGCAACAAAGATGGTGCATGGATTGCATCACAAGTCCTATGAAGACAGGTTGAAGGAACTGAACATGTACTCCCTGGAGGAGAGGAGGGAGAGAGGGGATATGATAGAGACATACAAGTATCTTACAGGGAGGAACAGGGTGCAGGAAAACACTATTTTTAAGCGAAAAAGATGTTCCAGGACTAGAGGGCATGGGATGAAGTTGGAGGGAGGGCGATTCAGAGGAAACATGAGAAAGAATTTCTTCACAGAACAGGTGGTGGACAAGTGGAACACCCTGCCAGAGGAAGTGGTGGGGGGCTGAAACAATCAGGATTTAAGAATGCATGGGATAGGCATAAAGGAATTCTGGAGATCAGGGGTAAGGGGCAACAGACTTCTAGGAAAACAAACTGAACTTACAAGCTCAAATGGGCAGACTGGGTGGGCCACAGGCCCTTATCTGCCGACACTGTCTATGTATCTATGTATCTATGTATCTCCCTGTAAATGGGGGTTGGAGAGGTAATGCTGTTTTGAAACCTTACTACAAGTTTATATGTAGTAGCCAGCATAGTGTTTTCTCCTTGGCAGGCTGTTACTTGACCTACATTCAGGCTAATCTGTTTTGCACTCCACATTATGCAATGGCAAGAACGAATGCTGGGCTCTGATTGGCCAATCTGGGGCTGGACCCGTGATGTTATCTTAGCATATGATCACTGATCTAGTCCCAGCACACACACATGACCAAATGTCATCAGTAGGGAGATAGAAAAATTAGCTATTTACTGTACCCACAATTCCTCACTATGTAAATTAGTATACAGGCTATTATATTTCTATACTCACTACAGAAATAGGAGACTACATCTCTCAATGAAGTAGCTCATGACTGTTTCTACCACAGACATACTGCTAAGTAGGGAAATGGAAGGGAAATGGGCAGACTGGTTGGACCTCTGGATGTATTCCTGTCAACACGATCTATAAGTTCCGAAACCAGAGGGTAATGGTAACTGAACTGTTTTCATGCAATTAAGTTGACAGTGAGCAACTAAGGTGTTTATAGTTAATGTTGGTCTAATCTGCAAGTATCTCCTGCCAGCCCCTCACACTGTAAGACTTAACATCAGGATAAGAATCTAGGTTGATTTATCCCCACTATAGGAACCTCTTTCTGAGGATCCAGGGCCTACAATCACGTTTACTAAGTTAACCCTGGCTTCTCTGCAGCAGGCAAGGAATACTGGAGGACAGGATCTTGACTAGAGGTGGTAGTGGCCAAATTCACTCTGAGAGCAATTCTAGAGCAATACGGAATCCGTGAAGCAATCCCCAACGTGAAGCGTAGTACTTCGCATCATAATGACAAACGCAAAGTCCATTGATAACAATAACTTTGCATTACTCCACCTTCCCCCAACCACTTCTGCACCAAATTTTAATGCGAAGTACATAGAAATCAATGTACTTTGCATAATTGCCTTGTTATTGAGCTCCAAGGTGAATTTTGCATTGATTCATGGGATTGCAGGTCACATGGGCTCTAGATTGTTCTGTACAGCCTCAGTTCTGTGTAGTATGAGTGCAGTGGTAGTTGGAGACAGTTTGCTCTCAGAGCTCTGTAATTCAAACCCTCTAAAAGCTGTTAAAAAAGCCTTTTTGAGCCATTTTTTTGCTCAAAATGTAGTACATCGATTGTAGGAAACCCTCCTGTGCTCATATCATCGAGTGTTTATTGCTTGCTTGTGTGTGGATTTTGAATGTTAATTTAGAACATTCAGTCTGTGTACTAACAGACACTTAAAGTGTGCTTTGAGGAGGGTTGTATCTGTGGTGGAGGTAGCTTAACTGTGGGAAAAAGGCAGTCTTTCTGTTTTGGTTATATTTTTCTTGTATAACTGTGTTAATGTACACACACTAATATTTTCAGTAATTCTTGACTTTTTTTGCTGATTGTTGTGGTGCAGCAGTGCATAATTTCAGTTTGTTTAAAAGATTTGGTTATATTACTGAAGTTTTCAATCTGCTACTCATTACGTGTGGTGTGTGTGCAACACATGCCATCAAATCGGACACATTTTACTGTGCCACAGAGTAATTGCAGCAGTGTGAACCTGCTATCCACCGCACCTGTGTGATTTTGTACTGCTTCGTGGTATCTTGGTTTTGGAGTGTTACTGCAGTGCCCTGCCCCCAACCGGCAAAAGGTATTCTTTTCCAGATTTGATTGTGACTTATGAGCACTAGTTAAGGTGTTCTTGTGACTTTGCATCTGTATCTCTTCTTGATTGCGCAGTGCAATCTTAATCTGTCTATGCTTTTGCATCTGTTTAGTTCCCAATCTCCATCTGCAAGCCACAGTTGTTTTTTTTTTGCATCCCATCCACCAGCCTAGACTGAAAGTTCAGAAATCTAAATTTGTTCCAAATTTTCTTGGGATCCTCCAAAATGCCTGCAAAGAGACGTGCAAGCAAAGCTGTTTCTGACCATGGCACTGTTGCCAGTAGCCAGATTGTCTGTGGGTGTGGTAGTACACAGAAGTACATAGCTGATATCAGTAAAGGGATTTCTCCTTCAATGTTTTTTACAGTACAGTCTGTAGCTTCTCTCATAGTTGGAGGAAATGATGTTGTCCCAGCTGGTGGTGTTAGTGCAGTTTCTGCTGGCATGCTTCAAGTTTCACTTCTGACCAGTTAACCATTTAAAAAAATATAGTTGAGTCTAAAGCTGTGACTGACAGTGTAGATGATGTCACACTCCCCATTAACATGCCCATGGTAGTTGAACATGATTCTGATCCTGGCAATGATAACTCACAATGTCACATTTCTTCCAGTGCTGTTGAGATCATGCCTTTGCCATCCAATGATTCAAAGTGTGGCACAAAAATATCAGGTGGTGATGATGATGATGCTGTGGTTGTAACATGTTCTCCACATGACAGCATCCAAGCTGAAAATGTGGATGCCGATGATGTTGATGAATATGATGATGTCAGTGACCTCTGCTGGGAATAGGAGAAAAAGAAAGTCAAGGGGACTGTGTCTGGGTCTGTTGGTGTTAAATCCCCCCTTCCTCAAAAAAGTTGTCATTTAGCGGTTCCTGTTGATGAAAATGATGATGACCAAGTAATAACCATAGGTAGTCATGGTGGTCAGTTGGAGTCCAAGTGTGTCCAGCCTGAAAAATCATGTAGCACACCCCCCATTTCAGGGATTAAAAAAACAGAGTCCAATAAGCAGCATCAGGGACATGTTTAAAGTAGGGCATCACAATCCCTTGTTTGGGATTTTTTTGTCCAAGATGCAAATGATGAGTCAGTTGCAATCTGCCAGCTTTGCTATGCATGTGTGAGTCGAGGTAAAAACGGGAGTCATCTGGGCATGGGGGGCCAGCAGACACATCTTTAGAACAGGCACATGGCACTGTGGACCCGGCACCAGATGGCAGCTAATGCCATAGTGGGGCGTTCACCCTCATCATCAACCTTACTGAGTATGTTATCCCCTTCCATGAGTGTAAGATCAAGTAGGAATGTCTGCTGTAGTGATGAAATAACACCAGGGGATTACTACAGGCATGATGAGGGGAAGGATTATGATTTAAAAATCTTGTCAAGTGGTGGTCAGAGTAACAGTAGTGGTGGTGGTGGTCAATGCAGTATGTCTAGTGCAAGTGGTACAACAACCCTATACATAAAATGGGGAAAATAACATCATTTGTGGACTTGTCACCTGTGCACCCCTCTTCATCACACGTCCACACCCCACCCCCGGCCATTCACAGAGCAGAGCCATTTGTCACACCCCATGCAAAACGTGTAAGTCAGCCCACATTGGAAACATAGAAACATAACATAGAAACATAGAAGTTGACAGCAGATAAGGACCGCAAGACCCATCCAGTCTGCCCATTTCTTTTTTTGCCTTATGAATGTGCCATTGGTCTTTGCTCTGTCAATGGCCTATCTATTCTTACTCATCTGTATTGCTCCCTTATGCCTATCCCATGCCTGTTTGAAGCCCTGCACTGTATTCCTATCCACCACTTCCTGAGGTAGGCCATTCCATGCATCCACCACCCTTTCTGTGAAAAAGAACTTCCTCACATTACCCCATAATCAGCTTCCCTCTAATCTCATGATGTGTCCTCTTGTCCTGCTATTTTTCTTATATTGAAACATGTTACACTCTTTCACCTTGTTAATGCCCTTAAGGTATTTGAATGTGTCTATCATATCACCTCTCTCCCTCCTTTGCTCTAGGGTATACATATTGAGCTCCGTTAATCTGTCCTCATATGTTTTCTGATGCATTCCCTGCACCATTTTGGTTGCCATTCTCTGGACTGCTTCAATTTAGTTAATGTCCTTGTGAAAGTGTGGCCTCCAGTACTGCATGCAATACTCCAGATGGGGCCTAACCAGTGTCTTGTAAAGAGGGATTATTACCTCCCTCTTCTGACTTGTGATACCCCAGCTATTACACCTCAACATCCCTCTAGCCTTACCTACTGCTTTAGTGGTCTACTTGGATGATTTCAGGTCATCAGTGATGATGACGTCCAAGTCTCTTTCTTTCCTTGTGACTGCCAGCAACTCTCTTCCCAGCTTGTAGGTGGCTTCTAGGTTTCTCTTCCCTATGGGCATGATCTTGCACTTATTTGCATCAAACTCCAGTTGCCACTCTTCCAACCATTTTGCTAGTTTATCCAGATCTCTTCTCATTCTGCCCTTACTCTGTTGCAGATCTTGGTGTCATCTGCAAACAGACAAACCTCACCTTCTAGTCCATCTGCAATGTCACTGATGAAGATATTGAAGAGGACTGGCCCCAGGACCGATCCCTAAGGTACCCCACTTGTGACTTGCATCTCTTTTGACTGTATACCGTTTACCACCACTCTCTGTTTTCTGCCTGTCAACCAGTTTGCCACCCAGTTGTCCAACCTCTGACCCACCCCGAACCTACTCAGCTTATTAATCAATCTTCTATGTGGAAGAGTATCGAAAGCTGTGCCGAAGTCAAGGTAAGTGACATCAGCTGCTCCCCCTTGGTCCACCACTCTGGTTACCCAGTCAAAGAAAATCTATGAGATTAGTTTTACAGGACCTTCCTTTTGTAAACCCATGCTGTCTTGGATCCTGTGCTCCTATGGATTCCAGGTGTTACACTATCCTTTCCTTAAGGAGTGCCTCCATAATCTTGCCCACTACTGAGGTAAGACTGACTGGTCTGTAGTTCCCTGCCTCTTCCCTGCTACCACTCTTGTGGAGCGGGATCACATGAGCCCTTCTCCTGTCTTCTGGGACCTCTCCTGTGCTCAGAGACTCACTAAACAGTTCTGATAATGGCTCTGCTAGTTCCACCCTTAGTTCTTTTAGTACCCAGGGATGTATGCCATCAGGTCCCATTGCCTTGTCCACCCTGAGTGTATCGAGCTCTTGTAGGACCCTTTCTTTTGTGAAGGGACTAGTGCACACCTCCCTCCCCCCTGTGTCCATGGTGCTGAGTTGTGAGCCCTGCCCTACCTTCTCTTCAGTAAATACTGAGCATAAGTATCTATTTAGGATAGATGCTTGTACATGGTCCTCCTCCTTACATGCCCCCTTATCCCCTTTGATCTTAACAATACTCCCTCTGGACTTTCTCCTTTCACTAATGTATCTATAGAAAGTTTTGTCACCTTCGCTTACTGTTTGTGCTAGTGTTTCATTGGTTTGGGCCTTTACCTGCCTTATTGCCTTCCCTGCTTCCCTTAGGGAAGTTTGGTGTGCCTCCCTATCTTCATCCTGCTGCTTACCTTATATTTCCTGAAGGCCAGCCTTTTGGCTCTGACCTTTTCTGCTACTATTTTTGAGAACCAAAGTGGTTTCCTTCTTCTTTTGCACTTCCTTTTCTATCTAACACAATGGGATGTTGCTTCAAGTATTGCATCTTTAATGCTTGCCCACTCTGCCTGTACCCCCTCACCTGTATTTCTTTTTGCCAGGGCTAGCTTAACTCTGTTGGCCATCTTATCAAAGTCAGCTCCTCTGAAGTCTCATATTTTTGCCTTGGAATGGGATGATTTACTTCTAGTGGCCAAATTGAATCATACCATGTGATGGTCACTGGCCCCCAGGTGACCTTCTACCTGGAGATCTGTGATCCTTTCCCTGTTAGTTAGTACTAGATCTAGGATAGCCCTGTCTGTTGTGGGTTGTACCAGTTGTTTCAGTCCCTCCCCCTGCAGGGAATCCACCATGTGTCTAGTTCTGGCAGATGTTCCTGCTGGTATTGACCAATCTGTATCTGGCATGTTGAAGTCTCCCATATCAGAACCTCCACTTTAGCTGTCATGTTTTGTATATCTTCTAACAGTAATGTGTCTATGTCCTCCCCCTGATCTGGAGGCCTGTACACAGCCCCAGTTCATATGGCTGTCCCATTTCCTGTTTCCAGGGTGACCCACAGTTCTTATGTGTATTCTGAATTTCTGTAGCTTTGATATTTTCATTGACATAAAGGGCCACTACACCCCCCCTTTTGGCACCTCGGTTTGTTCTGAACAATACATAGCTAGATACTGAAGTCTTCCAAGTGTGGTCACTGGTAAACCATGTCTCGCTAATGGCTACTATGTCCAGTTTAGCCTCTGTCACTATTGCCTGCAGGTCTGGGATCTTGTTTCCCAGACTGCGAGCATTTGTGTACATGATTTTCCATTGGCCAGATTTCGGTGTGTTAGTTGTTGGTCGCGGTCTGGCATTTCCCCAGTGTACTGTATGGGGAGCCAGACTTTTTCCTTACCTGGTGATGCAAATGAACTACAAACATGCTGAACTCCTGTTTGACCACTAGCTGAGGGAGGAGAGGTGTTCTTCCCATTTAGTGTATGGGGTGCAGCACCCCTCTCCCAATTTGCTAGTTTAAATATTCTGTAAAGACGTCAAACTTCTGCCCCAATGCACTGACTCCCTCCTTAGTCAGATGCAGTCCATCAAATTTAAAGAACTTTCACTCCAAAAACTGTTGCCAGCTCCCTACAAATTTGTGTCTTTTTTCCTGGCACCAGCCTTTGAGCCACATGTTTAGCTCCCTCTCTGCCCTTCTCTGACCTTCCGTACATATGCCCCCCTCTCCCAGACTGGCAGGATCTCAGAGAAGGAGATGCCGGACAAAATGGATAATAGTTTGTCACCCAGCCTGGTCAGGTGTTCCTTGGTCACCACAACTGACCAGCTGGTGAGATCATTAGTCCCCATGTGTACCAGGACGTCAATGTTTTCTCCTGCTTCCTGAACAATTTTAGCAATGTGGTCAGTGTCTCTCCATGCTGATGTACCTGGGAGACATCTGACCATTACCTCTGACTAGAGATATGTATCAACTCCCAGAATCATGGAGTCTCCTATGATCAGAAGTTTTTTGGATTTTCTTTTTGCTTTTTTTGTTTTGGTTCCTATTTTGGGTGTGTTTTGTTGTGCTAGCTGCTGTGCTGCAGTGCCCTGCTCTGCAGTGTCCTCTGCCCCTTTGCTTGATTTCAGAAATAGAGGCAGATACCCATTTGAAGTTTTTATGTGGTTTGTGGAGGTGATATGTTGGAGAGCACCGAGTGATGGGGCCCAACATGTAGGACAGTGTCCTAAATCCTGTAAAACTGCCCTTCTGAAACGTGTTCCGCAGTACCTGCAGTTAATGATATCCATTCCAGATTAGTTGCTGGGTTCATAACCTGGTCAGAGTAATTAGAAGGAAGAAAATGAAAGCAAAAGTTTGATTTTGTGCTTTGTTTGTTTGTTTTTGTATAACTTGTTATAACAATTTAAATTACTAGTGCCCCTGTAAATGAGGTCACTGTGTGTATACCCCTCTGATCCGCCCCTTCCTGCTTTGCTACAGGAAATGTCATGACTGTGCTACCCTATAAAAGGAGTGTAGTGTGGGTGGTTGGCAAGTTGGGGGTGGGTAGCTGGGCCCTTCCCCTGCCAAAAAAGAAGAACCATGGAAAAAAGAACCAAGGAGGTAAGAGCAGAAACAATCAGCCAGCAATAAATGCAGTAGCTCTGAAAGCTTATCCTAATGACAGATAAAACTGTAAAACCTATAAAGCACCACCTGTAATAATTTCTCAGAAAATACACCCTGTGAGAAAAATAAAGCAATAACAGAAGATATACCTTGCAAAAGACAATTTGGACCAGAAGATTACAGCAGTAATCTGTAAGCACTCACCTGTAGGCACACCCTGTAATAATGCAGCAGAAGGTATACCCAGCAACAACAATTTGAATCAGAGAAAAATAAAGCAATAAAATGTTAGCAGCGAACAGTAACAATCCCTGTGAGTACAAAATAAAAATAACAACACACAGTAAATCTGTCTAGCCAAAAGAAGCCTTAATCCTTTTCCTTGCTCTGGTAAGGTTATATACTCTGTCCTTTCAAGCAGCCTAGAAGAAGAAGAAAGCTCAGGTGAAGCTAGGTGCCTTGGCCAGCAAACCTAGCCTGAGTGTTTTTGCCCATTACCTCCTGCCTGAAGCATGTGACCTACACTGTGTGAGCCATGTGATGTATGTGGGCTACTTGTGAATTCTCACTCCGCCTTAAAGCAGAATAAGGAGTGCACAATGCGAAGTCATAATTACAATGCGAAGTGGTGAAGTGAGGGTCTAAAATGGGCACTTCGCTTAACGGAATACTAACATGAAGTGGCCACTTCGCGTCCACTTTGCAGGTGGAATTTTACTTTGCTACATCTCTAGTGTAGACAATAACTCTCCAGAGCCCGAGAGGGCCCTTGCTGGGGCCAAAAACACATTAGGTAGAAATAGCCACCGTACAGGAATAATTATATTAACAAAACAAAAACTCTTCTTTACTGATGCTTAAGCAATACGCACATAGACTTTAGAAAGATATGGGGAGATTTCCAACACATCAGCTTTCCCTGTGAAGCTGATAAATCAACCCTTAGCCAGCTGTTTCACTTGGACAGTTGAATGTCCCTACTATAATTAACTCTCTTCTCAAAGCACACCACTTACCACACCCCTCAGAGTGTCCAGGTCATAATAAATGTTACCCTCCCCCCTTCAATTTAGCGGGCAAACATTAGCTGGGCACAGAGTGGCTCCACTGGATCACTAGCTCTCTATCCCATGGCAGTAATACTGGCCATGTCTCATTTACAGTACTAGTGTACATCCACAAATGGACTCATGGACTAGAAGAGAGCATGTACATATATTTCTGCCAAGAACTGTGGAGCCTTTGGTCAACTGTATGCCATGATCAGCATCTAGTAGCCATACAGACAACCCACTGAGGGGGAGCCACCCCTACATGACTATCCCTGTGTCTTAGGTATTTTCTCTTCTCCTTTTGGTCAGCAGTGACCAGCTGGAAATCAGACCTAGCAAGAGTCTAGTTTCACTCCCAGGGAGAACAGCAACACAGGAGCCACACTAAAACTGTGTACAAAAGAATCCAGCAATTGTTGCTTGGATAGTGCTTCTGTGGATCTGACTAGCCTCCATTGGATAGTGCTGGTATCCATCCTAGGATCTAACTAATGGATCCGAGGTCAGACACATCGGATCCAGCCTTGGATAGTTTGATCTGATGGGTGGATCCATTGGATCCAACCTTGGATTGCTAGATTTGATGGCTGCATCCTTAATATCCTGGTCAGATTCATGGATACCTCTGATACTTACAGTGGATCCTAGGAGGTCAGATCCTTGGTTGGATGTCTATGCTGTCCAAGGCTATCTGATATCTGACCAAAATGATGGTATTGATGGTATCTGACCTGGTAGGATACTATCCAAGCAACACTAGAATCCAGCACTAATTAAAAATGTAGAAAACTCAAGCGTGGTGCAGCAAAGCCCCTGCTGAGTTGGATCTGAACATGACATTTCATGAGTGAGTGTGGCTGCACCATGCTGTACTCTTGGGGTTTCCCGTGAATAGAGCAAGTCAATTTAAATGAGTGAATATGAGTGGCTCAGAAACAGTGAATGTCATTTGAGCAACCTGGATTTAACAGCGATTACAAATGTCAGTGATGTTGTTAAAGGAATGAATGCTGTAGGTAGTTGGATATAGAGGTGTGTAGGCAGCAATCTGTAGGGCCAGATCCAAGCTGGCAGCATAGCTTACAGGGTAGAATCACTACCTGTGTGTGTAGCTATGTGTGACAGACCTAGATTCGGGACTGGCTGTGTTTTTTTTTTTTTGTTTGTTTGGGATTTTTTAATATTATTTGTCTGGGTTGCTGAATTCCCATTTCACTGCCCTCCCGACTGGTTCCCCCCCCACGTACAGGTTACCCCCCAATGTTTTTCCCCTGCTGACTTTTGTCCACCCATGAAGCTGCCCACCTCCTGAGTTTTCCCCTCTCTGCCAATATCATCCCCCCGGTATTGATTATATTAGAAATGGGGGTGTGGGGGGGCATAGCCCCCCTGCATAAAAAGTAAGCTTACATCGTACCCCGCTGAGACAATGAGCACCAGTCACTGTTTGTTGCAGGCACTGTGATGCTCATCACCATTTTGCTTTTCGGTGATGTGTACTCAGGTTTTTGTTTTTGCTGTTTTAAAATCACTGTTATCACATAGAACTTTCACTTGGTACTTGTAATACACCATTTAAAGCATAGTGTTATATTAAGTAGCACAACTTGTAGCACGTCAGAGATGTTAATATTAGCAAATCAAATAGTGAACAACCGGCCCTGTGGTGCTGAGGGTTGAGGCGCTGGATGCCACACCTCGTGCCACGTCAGCAACCTGGGTTCAGGAACGAGCCTGGGTCATCGGAGGTAGGCTGGGGGGGGAGGGAGAGATCTGGAGCAGGCTGCCGGTAGGCAGCCCTCTACCTCGGGTTTGGGGTAGTAGGCCACCTCAGAGCTTGGCCGCCCTCTGGTGGAGGCCGGAGAAGCGGTGCCTCTCTGAGGACCTTTGGTGTAAGCCATTCGGGGGAGGGAGGGAGGAGGAGGAGGAGGCCCCATCTGGAGTTGTGGTGCGCATATGCACCTCCATGCACATGCACTACCACTTCCAGGGGTCTTGGGAGTTAGGTCCATGGGAGATAATGGAGTAAAATTGTGGGGGGTCAGCCGAGGATGATATCTCTGGACTGGGTCAGGGGATCTGCCATGGCCGAATGACGCTACAAGCCCCCGAAGGACCCCGAGTCCGGTAGGCTGGTGCACGATGAGGGAGGAGCCGCCACAAGGAGGATAAAATAAGTTGGAAAAAAAAATCAAATAGTGAATAAAATGATAACACACAAAACAAAAAACATTGAATGAAATAAGAAACCCCATTATAAAAGAATAACAGTTTAGTATCAGTGCAAAATGTTTTATTGCAGGGTGACACAATTTTAGGTACCAATAATGTGTTAGGTGGGTGCATATTAACTATAGCACACCAATTATACGGAACCAAGACATTGGTCTCAAACCACACAACATTCAGGCCAAAAACTGGTGTGAATTCCAAAGAGGAAATAAATGGGAAAGATAGACAAGAAAAATGGAGCAAAAGCTAAGATGTATCAAGAGGAAAATTGGGGGATGGGGTTGGAGAGAGGGGTGAATTTAGAATCAGCAAGACATGCATGAATATCAGTTCATAAATAAATATCAGTAACAGAGAACCTAAAAGACATTCATTAATTAATTTGTTTACAATTGTATAAAGAAGAAAAATTATTGTAAGAAATTGTTCATAGAAACATAGAAATTGTCAACAGATAAGGACCGCCAGGCCCATTCATTCTGCACGAGAGCCCTTCACTAGTTTGTGGCCTCTGGCCCTACCTGGTCAATGGCTTTTCACCCCTCCTTCCCACCTCTAAGGTGCCCTTATGCCTGTCCCATGCATGTATAAAACCCTATACTGTGCTCGCCTCCACCACCTCTTGTGGCAGCCTATTCCACGTGTCCACCACGTTCTCTGTGAAGAAAAACTTGCTCACATTTCCCCTCAGCCTGCCACCTTCCAATTTCATATCATGCCCCCTCGTTCTTGTACATCTCTTACATTGTGAGATGCCTCACCCCTGCACCTTGTTAATGTTTCTATCATGTCCCCCTGATCCCTCCTGTCCTTCAGCAAGTACATATTGAGGTCCTTTAGTCTCTCTTCATAAATTTTCTGATGCAAGCCCTGTACCATCTTAGTCGCCCTTCTCTGGACTGCCTCCACCCTGTCAATGTCCTTACTAAGGTACGGCCTACAGAACTGCACACAGTTCTCTAGGTGAGGCCTCACTAGCATTTTGTACAATGGCATCACCACCTCCTGCCTGCTGCTAATGGTACCTCTGCCTATGCACCCCAGCATGCCGCTGGCCCTCCCTGCAGCTTTTGTACTCAAGTTAGTCACTTTTAGGTCATCAGAAATGATAACCCCCAGGTCCGTTTCTTTCTTGGTGATATTCAGCAACCCCCCATCCTGTAGCTCTCACTAGGGTTCCCTCTTCCCAGGTGCATTATTTTGCACTTCTTGGAATTGAATCTTAGTTGCCACACTTCAGACCATTTTTCAAGCTTCTCCAGGTCCCTCCACATTCTCTCCACCCCGTCCGGAGTATCCACCCTCTTGCAGATCTTGGTGTCATCTGCAAACAGGCAGACCTTTCCCTCCAGTCCTATCACTAATGAAGACATTAAACAGGACTAGCCCTAGGACTGATCTCTGAGGCACCCCACTGGTCACCTACCTCTTCTCTGATTGGATCCCATTTATCACCACCCTCTGCTTCCTGTCCGTTAGTCAGTTCCTAACCCAGTTTACCACCTTGTACCTTATACCTAGACTACTCATTTTGTTGACCAGCCTTTTATGTGGGACGGTGTCAAAGGCTTTGCTGAAATTGATATAGGTGACATCTACTGCACCCCCTCCCTCCCAATTTACTTCCCTTGTCACCCAGTCAAAAAAATCTATCGGATTTGTTTGACATGACCTTCTTGCTGTGAATCCATGTTGCATCGGATCCTGGGCACTGTTGGATTCCAGGTGTACCACTATTCTTTCTTTAAGCAGTGCCTCCATGATCTTACCCACTACTGAGGTGAGGCTGACTGGCCTAGAGTTCCCTGCCTCCTCCCCACTACCACTTTTGTGTAGAGGGACTACATGTGCCCTCTTCCAGTCCTCTGGAACCACTCCTGTGTTGAGTGACTCTATGGACAGTGCTGCCAGAAGCACTGTTAACTCTCTTCACAGTTGTCTTAATATCCTTGGGTGTATGCCATCTGGCTCCATTGCTTTGTCCACTTTCAGTTTTGTGAGCTCCTCCAGGACTCTCTTCACTCTGAATGGACTTGTGTTTACCTCTCCCCCTCTTCATGTCTGTTACCTAGCTGTGGTCTCTGACCCTCCCCCTCTTTAGTGAATACTGAACAGAAGTGTTTATTCAGTATTTCTGCCTTTTCCACGTGTCCCTCCTTAAACTCCCCTGTATCCCTTTTGAGGTATGCAACCCGCCCCCAGTCTTCCTTCCTTCATACGCTAATGTGCCTATAGAATGCCTTGTTCCCTTTCTTCACTGTCTGCGCTAATCTTTCTTTAGTCTGCACCTTTGCTCTCATAACAGCCTTTTCTGCTTCCCTCAGATTCTCTTAGGTACACCTCCCTGTCCTCCTCCCTTTGAGTTTCCTTATATTTCCTGAAACCTGCCCTTTTGGCCCTTACCTTGTCAGCCACCTCTCTGAAGAACCACAGTGGTTTCCTTCTTCTCTTGCCCTTATTTACCAACCTGATGCATTGACTTGTCACCTCCTCTATGGCTTCCTTTAGTTGTTCCCACTGCTCCTCAACTTCCCTTCCTGTCTTCCTTCTCGCCACTGTCACTTTGATACAACTCCCCATTTTAGCAAAACCCATCCTCCTAAAATCTAAGACCTTTGTATTCATGTGACTAGACTGTGCCTCAGTCCCAATGCTAAACCATACTATGTGATGGTCGCTGGACCCCAGTTGACCTTCCACCTGGATGTCTGTGATTCTGTCCCTATTGGACAGTACTAGGTCCAGAATCACCCCTTCTCTGGTGGTATCAATCACCAGCTATCTTAAGCCTGACCCTTGAAGTGAATCCAGGATGTCTCTGTTCCTGGTTGAAGCAGCTGGCTGGGATGGCCATGTCCACATCTGGGATATTGAAATCACCCAGCAGTAGTATCTCACCTTTTGTTGCCATCTCATAAATTTGATCCCCAGATCCCTATCCAACTCCTCCCCCTGTGCTGGATGCCTGTAGATCACCTCTGCTCGGGTTGCTGTGCCATTGACTAGCTCAAGAGTGACCCACAGTGCCTCGGTCTCCCCTGTCTACCAAGTACCTCTATTACCTTTATACCCTCCCTAACATACTTAGCCAACCTTCCCCCTTTTCTACCCTTCCTGTCTCTCTCTTGGACAGAACATACCCCGGTACAGGAACATACCAGTCATGATTTGTGGTGTACCAGGTCTCTGTTGTTGCTGCTATGTCCAGGTTTGCCTTTACTAACAATGCTTCCAGGTCTGGGATTTTATTCCTTTTGCTGCAAGTATTTGTAGCCATGGCCATCCATGTTTTGCTGCCTATCTGCTCTTTACTCATGCCTTTGCTCTGCTGCTTTCTTCCCTCCCCCATATTACCTTTTTGTGCTGCCTTCCTACCTCTGACTTTCCATTTTTGTCTGATTTAGGTGATACTGTCCACGTTTTACCTTCCCGCTCCTCAATTCTGGCTTCTCTTTCCCATTACACCCCGGTTAGTTTAAATGCACAGCAAGGATGCAATTAAACCATTCATTTAGGACTGCTTTCCCCTTCCTGTACAGATGCAGCCCATCACTCTAGTACAGGGCCACTTCTTTCCAGGTGGGTTCCTAGTCCCCAAGGAAGCCATACCCTTTCTCGCCGCACCAGCCCTTCAATCATGTGTTGAAGCTTCTGATATGGAGATTCCTATCCCCCCCCTGCTGTGGACCAGCAGCACCTCCAAAAATGTGACAGAGCTTGCTACCTTCCCCAGCTGCCCTCCCAACTCTCTGAAATCCTCCTGCACCTGTTCCACGCTTATATTCCTGTCCTTGGATAGGTAATTTGTTCCCAGGTGGACAATGACCCCCCCCTTGCCACTGCCTTAGTGATCGTCTGGATCCACTCCCCCCTTCCTCCAAGCTGTGCCTCCTGGGAGGTACTTAACCTCTCTTTCGTCCCTGCTGTCTTTGCCCAGATCCATTCCCTGTACAATCGAGTCCCCCATTAGGAGTAACTTATTTTTCCTCTGGGGTCCTCTTCTTTCCCCAGTGGGTCTCCAGTCTGGAGGACCCTCACATCCTCCCGGGTCACAGCCTTGGGTTCCCTTGCAGGACTTGCCCATTCCTCTAAGATAGTGTAGGAGTTCTTAAGCTCAACTGGAAAGGGGATGTGTCTCTGACCCCCCTCCCTGAACCTCCCTGAGCCCACCATAGTTCATCCTGCCATCTTCCTGGGCAGCAATTATAGCAATGGCTGGTGACATGGTGGCCTCTGGGTGTGGATGAAGGTCACCAGTACTCCTGCTAGCTCAGCCTGAAGACTAGCCACCTCCGCCCTCAGCCCAGAGAGGTGCCTCATATGGGGCAGTGCTGCAGTACCCAGGATGTCCTCCTGAAGACTGCTGCTCTGCACCCAGTGCACTACAATGCTCCTTGCATTATCTCCTTTTAATCTGTCTGTATTCCCTCCTTTAATACTATCTAAACCCTCCTGCTGCTATTGTTAGTATCTCAGTTTGATTTGCTTAAGCTTTTGTTGTTTTGTCTTTTCTCTTCCTCTTTTGCTTTGTTCTGCATCCAGTTAATCCATATAGTATCCCATATATTGGAAACCTGAAAAGAAGTAAAAGAGAATAGATATATGAGTCAAAGCATACATTTTAGCATGTGATACAGCATATTTGCATATTAGCATGTACGTTATGGCTTAAACTCCACATATTTCACAAATAAAATAAAAAATGTTGCCCCATTTGGCCTGAATGAGAATATTGAGGCCTGTGCACAAATGAGCTCAGTGGCTATGTGCCGTGGATCTGTGATGCATAGCCACTTCACACCCATTGTGCCCCCTGCGTGGGATGCACTAAATGTGGTACGCAGCCCCTATGCATCTGATCCCCTGGCCAAGCAGACAGCAATGTGCCAGGGGCAGGGGCTTGTCAACACTACGTGGCATGCACTATGGCGCATAGTGCCATGCACCAGGGGATGTAGGAGGGAGACAGCTATGCCAGGGGGGACTGTGCCAGAATGGCTGTATGTGCCCTGCCCTGTGCACAAGCCCACCCTAGCCCTGATGTAGTACTGTATCCCCCTGCCCCAGACACATGGCTGCCTTGGTCCCCATGCCCAAGGCACCATATCCTACCCCAGACACAGTGCAGCCCTGGTCTCTTTGGAACACATGCTCCCCCCAGGTGCCTCAGATGATTATAGTTTTCCCTTTAACTTTACCTTTACCCCTTTGTATGCTTACTCTAGGTGGGGGGTTTCCTCTCTTCCCACAAAACAGGTAGTTACTGTTTGTATGACCTGTTTCCTCCCTGCTGTTTTCCCCTTACCTTCTGCTGTAATCTCCTACTCAGGTAGGAACAAATATATTGGTAATTTACTTTGCCTCAGTGGTCGGCAGAGTTCCCTGCATGCCTGCTGTCACCTGCGGGTGCCTGCCAATGCCTAAAACACCAGTCATGTCAACTGTTCCACTCTGCATTGTTCCACTCATGCACTGGGGAATGAGTATGATGGGACACACTGGATTGCTGACTTTTAGAACCCCAGGAGCTTCTTGTTTAACTCTGATTGGCTGGAATTGGTCACTTGTTCCCTGGCCCTCTCCTCTGCCAAGATGGTATGATTTCCTGTTCCTGCGTCTGGAAATGAGAATAAAAACTGCATTAAAGTTTAGTGTTGATTAAAACATTCTAAAAATAGATTATAGTAAATGATCAGCCTCTGTTACATAAGGAATTCAGTGAGAGCTGATATCCTGTCGTGCCATTGTTCTGATGTCACACTGCTGTTATACCATCGATCTGACGTCAGATCAGTGGAACAACAGCAAGTCGTCACCAGCAGTGCATGACTAAGTTAAAAAAAAAAGAAAAGAAAAACAAGAATCAGCCATCAGCGCTGAATCGGGACAAACAGCAACTGTCAATCGGAGCAAAATGGCAGCTGTCATTATTAGCAATACACATAGCAAACAAGCAAAATTCATTGCTGTCATAAGTTTTAAAAAAAATGCTGTTTCTTTCTGCCACCAGCTGAGTTTGTGTTCTGGCTTTCTGTCGCTAGTTGTGTTTGCATTGCAGCTGTCTGTTAGTGACTGTGTTTAAGTTTTGTGATCCTTAATGTTTTTTCCCCATTTCTTTTATTGATTGAATTTTAAACTCTGAATCTGGAACTTGCTGAATGCCATCTGAAGCCTTCTTGACTCCCTCCAGACGTAAGGACCTTTTTGTATTTTCTTTTGAACTCTGGTACTGAACAAAAGCTGCTCTTATACTATAAAAAATAGCAGATGGCCCATCATGTACAACATGCTCCGGATTCCATCTTGGGTACCTGATGAAATCGGAGACCATGCGAGCTGCGCTCTTGTGGTCATCAATTGCATCAGAACCTTTGATGGAATCTTGAGCTTGTTGTACATGGTTTGTCATCCACTATTCTATTTGTTTTACTTGCTTCCCCCATTACTATTGGCACTGCCCTCCTAACTCCAAAAGCATCCAAAACAAAAATGGCTTCCTGCTTAGCTCAAATTGGCTGGAACTGGTCACATGTTCCCTGGCCCTCTCCTCTTTCAAAATAATGTGATTTCCTGTTCCTGTGCTGAAAAGGAGAAATAAACTACACAAAAGGTTAGTGTTGCTTAAAAATGCTAAAAGAAAGATTGTTTTACTTGATTCCCCCTGTAGCAATCAACGCTGCCCTTCTAGCTCCAAAAGCACCCAGAATAAATAACAACTTGTATTTTATAACTCCATGAGCTCCCTACTTAGCTCTGATTGGCTGGAACTGTTCACATGTTCCCAGGCCCTCTCTTGTGCCAAGATGATGTGTTTTTCTCTTCCTGTGCCTAAAAATGAGACATGAACTGCACAAAAGGTTAGTGTTGCTTAAAAAGTGCTAAAATAGATTGTGTTACTTACGTCCCCTCCCCCTTACAGTCGGCACTTCTCTCTCCTTCTGTTCCCACCAACCCCTTTTATAAATTATGGGCCACACCGTATTGGGGCTAAGCCCAGCTGTAGAGAGACCTTGCAAGCTAACACCAACCACAGGTCAAGGGTGGGTTACACAAATTAAAACAAATACAAGAATAACAAATATTATGCATTAATGGCATTCTATAAGCCATTTTAAGTCATGAACTTTTACACACATACTGAATATTATAGCAGATATACTATACCACTACAAGCATCATTATGATAAGCCATTGCTTCCCACCTTGCATCTTTTTATTTACTCTGATCAGTTGGGGAGTTATAATTTCCATCCACCAACTCTTACTGATTTTGTTTTTCGATTACTTTTACTTTCTGAGCTGCCCTCATGGGAATCTGCAGTTCATGCATTGTGTGTTTTAGCTCAGCTGTCAAAGTGTTCATGTGAATAACAATCCACAGTTTTCATACAGTACAATGTACAATTTCCATATTAACTAACTCAGGAATGTAAAAGGTCACAAGAGCTGGACTGCTGATAAATAGAAGGCACTGTGTATTATGCATGTGGTCTGCTTGCTTGGAAAATATAGTTCAACCCAATAAGAGCTGCAAGACAGCATGGTGAGGTACAGTACAGGCAGCTGTTCAGAGACAGCATCAACAAGCCTTAATTTACAGTACTTATGCCCCATTTTCCACATTTATTCCACCTTCCTCTCCATTTCCTAGTGCCATGTATATTGGGGTTCATAAATCATATAACATTAGTGGAAGGGCTTCTCCACAATAGTGTCCTATAAGCAGTATTGAAATGGAAAGACGTCACTAGGGAACCCACCACTTTTAATGTAGAATTGAAATTACTGGACAGGGGTCTAGGAATATGTTTCCTCATTATGTGTTGCATTTACACTTTATTTAGTCAATAATATGCCTTTTGGGGGTATATCTTACACAGGCGTGGTCCTTCTCCGTTTCACTCCTGGAACTGAGTCAGACTATTTATTTGAGGTAGGTAACCCCTCCTGACTTGGGAAACAGGAACTGGAACAGGGAGTGTGCTCCAGGAAAAAGGGCTGTTTGAACCATTTCAATAGAAACACAGAAATACAGAAAGGTGATGGCAGAAAAAGATTTACAGTCCATCATATCTGCCCATTTTCCAACCTGAGTTGTACCTACCTACCCTTGGTTTTGTTTAGAACATATGCCCAATGGAAGATCAGCTGTGACACCCCGACTCTCCACCCCCTTCCTTGCCTTAGTTTTCACTAACCACTTACAGCTCTCCCATGATCATTAGAAACCTATCAACATCTTGGCATTTTACCATCTCCTTTGGCAAACTGTTCCATCCATCCATTATCCTTTCCATGAAAAACTACTTCCTCATGTCCTTATAGAATCTAGCCCTCACCAATTTATGTTCATGCCCCCTAGTTACTGATCCTTCACTATGCTTAAACGGTTAGTGACACTCCATCCTGTTAATCCCCTTGAGATATTTAAAGATTTCTATCATGTCTCCTTTCTGTCTTCTGGACTCGTGAGTGCATATTCAGACTGGCCAGACAGTCCTCTTATGCTGACCCTGTATCATCTTTGTATCATGTCTTTGGACAGATTCTATACTGTCCTTATCTTTTTCAGGTGTGGGATCTCAAACAGGACCCAGTACTCTAGATGTGGCCTCACCAGTGACCCATAAATGAGCAACAGCACCAATATTCTTCTGCTGCTGAACTCCCTCCCTATACAGTACATCCTAGTATCATGTTTGCCTTCCTGGGTGCTTGGTGCACTGGACCACTGACTTGAGGTAACAACTAATGATGACTCCCAACTACCAAGTCGCTTTCTTTACTGGTCAGACTGATTTTTCCACCACACAATCAATAACCCATCTTCAGATTTCCCTTGCATATGTTCAGAACTTTGCATTTTTGTTTAATTAATTAGTTAGATGGTTAGTTAGTTAGTTAGCTCTGTGTGCCTTTCCTGTTTACTAATTTTAACTAAGACTTATTTCCAGGTGCAACCTGGGGGATGGGTACAGGATATACAATAAAATACCAGCAGCACACACTAATACAGACAGAAATAGTACAATTAAATGCAACATTGTGCAGATGAGTTTCTTAGCATTAAACATCAGTTGCCATACCTTGGACTACTCTTTAAACTTTTTTAGGTTCCTCATTATGTCCTTCACCCTCTCCTTGGGGTCTACTTTGTCACAGGATTTGGTATCCTCTAGACAGAGGCAATTTATTCCTTACCTTTCTTTCCCTATGTCCATATGAATACATTAAAAAGTACTGGTCCTAGTATAGACTCTGGTGTGCCCCACTGATGACCTCCCTGACCTCTGAGTGTTCCTCATTAACTACTACCTTTCGAATCCTTCTTCCTAAACAGTTTTCCACTCATCTTGTTAGCTTTGCCCCAATCTGCAGATCACCCAGTTTCGTTATAAGCCTTGTATTGGCATACTGAGTTGAAGGCCTTACTAAAATCTAGATATAGCCCAGGGTGTTAGTCTGGCTGAGTTGTTTTTATTTATTTTTTATTTAGTTTTTGTTGATCAGGTAAGTGCACAAGACAGATTCTGCCTATTTTCAGGCATGACCCGGGGGAGGAGGATATAGATGAATGCCAACTGACCTTGAATCATATAAGCTCTTGGTGGTATTTTTAGTGAATGGGGGAAATTTGGCCAGGACACCAGGGAAACTTCCACTAATATGCAGTAGGGGGAACCTTGTCCTGTTGCTGGTTGGCAAGATGGCCAACTGTGGAGGTGGGAGTGCAGGAGCTGAAGATGTCCTCTCCAACCAAAGAAGGAGTTCTGAACAAGAAAAAGGTAATTTTGGAAACCCAGGTACAGTGAATTTCACAGATGATAGTGGAGAAATGGAAATCTCTCAGTGTTACAATATCCCTGAAGCTAAAACCCAGAAAATACTGGCAGAAATGCAAGATTTTCATAAGATAGCTGCAGATATGTCTCCTAAAGATACAGAACAAGGGGAAAAACTCAGAACTACAACCAGGATGCAAGATGTAAAAACACATGAACAAATTAAGGAACTCAAACAACATTGCAGTAAGCTTTAAAAACTACTAGAAACTGAAGAGGCAGCATTATTTAACCTGGAAAACACATCGGGTGACGTTCCACAAACCTCAATGGAAGCCCATAATGACTCTATCAAGTGTTCATCTCCAGGACCTGCTGCAAATCTCGAACTTCAACTAAAATGGACTGCTGACAAAGCTCTTAAAGCCACTGGCTGAGAAAAAGCAGTGGATGGTTGTACCTGGGTTGCTTCATCAATCCCAATTGGAAGGAAATTCAGGACTTAGTCACAAAAGTAGAACCAGTTGCAACAAATCCTCTATATTGTATGGTAGAATGTTGTTATGGATATAAATCCATAAGTAGAATGGAGTTGTTATGCTGCATTATACAATGGCAAGAAAGAATCCTGGCTCCTGATTGGTCAGTTGATCACACAACAGAGATGTTGATCAACTAGATGATGATATCCTAGATAGGCTAGATAGGCTCTTTTTTTTACTTGGTGATTGTTTGCATCTTTTCTTAAAAAAATATTTTTAAACACTAAAAAAATTCTTTAAAATTATTTTTTTTCTGTATAAAACAATGAGCCATTGTATAATAGGAATAATGCCCTCCAGAGGTTTCTGTAAGTACAAACTCAACTTCAGAAATTTTAAATGTGGAGAAAATTAACAAAAATATACAGGCACTCCCCTCAACTTCATAGGGGGACATGGTAGAAAATCAGTTAAAAGAAAAGTATGTTACAAAGCAAAATGAACAAAGAAAACCAAATGTAACAATTGGTAATCCACCACATCATACCTTTATGCTCTTGGATTTATTTTCAGATATTGGAGAACCTGCTAAAAGGAAAAATGCAGTACATCTAAAAAATAGAGGTGGCCTAGAAGAACAGCCTGACAGAGAATATGTTGCAAATAAACTTTTTAAAATAAATTATGCAGTTCACAGCCACAGAGGTGTTCACTCCAATACATACATGCACCTGCTTTTTATTAGATAGAGTGTGGCTAAAATACCAACATTTAAATAATTCTTTGGTTTGGACTCCTTTTATAGTGATCCCTCTAACCAAACCTACTTGGAAAAACATAAATATTCTCTTTAAAAATGAGGGTGTAGATATCTCTGACATCTTGCACTGAGTTAAACAATGAGTTGAAGCACATGAAAGACCTCAGCCTATAATGGATACTGAAAATATATGGACAGGGGGTTGGTGTATAAAAGTTAAACTTAAAAACAATGAAACACTTACCGAGCAGTTTCTATATAGGAAGAGACCATGGGTACTGCTTCTATCCAGGACAACCAAAGACTTTCCACAAATGTGGTTCTTGAATGCACTTAAGCAATGTGCGTGATGTACAAGTCTGTGACTGCTGCCTTGAATTGGTCATTCACATTATAGATATCCTAACCCCCTACATTGCAATCTATTCAATGAAAAAGGACACTCTTATATAAACTGCCCTTGGGCTGCGCACAACAAGGGATCACATTTTGATCAGGAGGCTTTGGTATTAGAAGCCCAGAAAAAAAGAGAAAATAATCAAACCCTCATTTCTCAGAATATCTCACCAGAAAAACAACCAGAAGAACAAGTACCTGAAGACAACACTCCAGAACCAGCTAAAAATATGTCCTCTCCAGATAAAATGGATCTTGTTTCACATAAGACACAAGAAATGCCTCCCCCCCAGTTTCCTCAGAGGACTTTATAGTAGTTGGGGAAAGAGGAAACAAGAGAGACAGAAACCATTACCTAAGATGTCTAGGAGAAGTCCTATAAAAATCCATAACAGTGATGCACTTTTACAAAACATGACTGAGAATGAGGGAGAAGACTCAGATTTATCTTCCCTCACATCTTTGGTTTGAGAAAAATTCTAAAGTAGAAGAAGATCTTGTGAACACTGGAAAAAGGGGGAAGAGATACAAACAGGCTAGAAAGAAAGATATGCCTGTTTATGTTAATCTGGGTGTTCCTATGTTAAATATTGTCTCGTTTAATGTGAACAGTATCAGGAATATAAAAAGGAGATATACAGTGCTAACTTCTTTACAAGTAACCAATGCTAGCATCATTTTTTTACAGGATACCAGACTTAGGACACAAAGTGATATACAGATGACCACAAAATCATGGGTGGGGGGTCTGTCTTTGTGGTCCATGGGGGAAGAAGCCTGCTCAAGTGTAGGTATACTTTTTAAATCTATAAAGATATCAATAACCAGAGTTATGGATATTATCCCAGGTAAGCTTTTATTATTGGATGTCATATTCATAATACTCCAATGAGACTTGGAACAATCTATGCACTACAGACTAAAACTGACCAGATTAATTTTTTTAAGACCTTATAGCCTTATCTACACACTGCCAGATTTTTTATTTGGGGGTATTTCAACTGCCTCCTAGACTTTCAGGATAAAACAGGTTGTACAAATAAACTTTATTGTGTTACAAACACTCTGAAAACTATCTTACATAATTTGAACTTAAATGACTCATATAGGCAAATACATGCCTTAGGAGGACATAACTATTTTAGAAACACAATGTCCACCAGAATAGACTATACATTTTTTTTAAAAGAGGTTGGATACAGAATGCACAAACTATTGCAAATGTAAGCTATGGCCATGTGGAACTTCATGTTTCCGTAACTTTAAAAGACACACACAAAAAAAAAAAAAATAGGGCCAAACTATTGGAAACTAAATACTACACTATTGACTGATGACAGCTTATTTAAGGAATGCACAGAATTCATATTAGCAAAATTATCTACTTCCATCTATTTTAGCATAATTCTTGAATGGTGGTACAAGACTAAGAAATAATTAAAATTATTTTCCTTAAAAAGAAAGATAAAGTTAAGAAATGATTATTTGTATTACTTACAATTCTGAAGTCAATACATGAAATTACTCTCATTACAGTCTACCTTAAAAATATGTTACAAAACTCAAATTTATCATGTTTAAAAATAAATTAAAAAGTACCTTTATGACAAAACCAGATCCTTAGTAGCAGAACAGAAATTTGGAACTAGATTTAAAAAAGGTTCTTTAGATAATTTTAAATATAATTTGAGTGTAATAAAACAAAAATAATGGATGCTATTAGGACTCAAGAAGGTAATGTGTCACAACATAGTTATCAAATATTACAATATGTAGAAACCCAATATGAATCTTTTTTCTCACCTATAGCATCAGATACTATACAAGCCCTTTTCTTTGAAAATCTACCTATTCCATCACCTCAAGAAAACGAAGTAAATTAACTCACAAGACCTATAACCTTGTCAGAAGTAAATGATGCCATTAGAGGCCTATCCCTACATAAAGTCCCAGGACCTGATGGTATTGGTTCAGAGTTTTATAAAGTTCACCAAAAACTAATGGGGGAGGTGCTCATCAAATTATATAATGAGATATTGGACACAAAAAATACCTCACAAAGTTGGTTTCAGCTAATAATGATTGTATTATTTAAGAAGGGAGACAATATGAAACTAAACAATTGGAGACAAATTTCACTTTTAAATTCTGATTATAAAATTTTGACTAGGAATCTCTCTAAAAGATTACAAATAGTGACAGGAAAAATAATTAGTGAGTTCCAAACCTGCTCAATTCCAGGAGGAAATATTTCTGATAATTTAATTCAAATGCAAGAGATTTTAGATAAATATAGTAAAAACAATAATTCATGTTTTTTGCCTTTGTTGGACCAGGATAAGGCCTTTGATCACATCTCTCATAACTTTTTATATTACGCGTTATGCTGTCATGGGATTCCGGAGAAATTTATTTCATGGATAAAGCTTTTATTTGACAATGCATATTTCAGATAATGATTAATGGGTATTTAGGAAAAACAATAAAACAAACTCAAAGGGTCAGACAAGGCTGTCCCTTAAGCCATATTCTTTATATTTGTGGTTTAGACATATTGTTAAGAGGAATTTCTATAGTTCCAGAAACCACAGGTCTCTCCATCCAAAAAAATTGCAATCTAGTGAAAACCCTTGCATATGCAGATGATATCTGTACTTTTTTTTAGAAAATTCTAAGTCAGGTGATGTAATAAAATAACTTCTTAAAGAATGTTCTCAAATGTCAAATGCAAAGATTAATTTACAGAAAAGCAGGGCAACATGTCTAGGTACAGGCACATCACTAGCATCTAATGTTGCAGGTATTCCAGTATGTACTTGACAAACTATTTTATTGGGTTTAATTTTTGGTATACCCAAGGCTGGACGTATAAACTGGGAAAATAAAATTAGAACTGGACACTTAGTCATAGAAAAATAGAAGAATATGCAAATTTCAAAAAAGAGAGTAATTTTAATTAAAAAATTATTACCCATTTTTTTATATCTAGGTACAATCTTTCCTGTACCAAGAGATTTAGAGATTAGCCTATACAGCTTATTTTTTCAAGCACCATGGGGAAACCGTCTGAACCTGGTAAAGCAAAATTTCACTTATTTAGCACAAAAGCAATGGGGCCTAGAGATGATAAACCTGGTAGCATTTTTTACTACAAATTTTATTTTCTATAATATTAAACCACTTTTATAGGCAAAAGAAAAACCTTGCATTTTTGGTTATATTCGGAACTAGTAAATCTGTTATCTTTTTGGGAACATTTTCATGTCATCTGGAAAAGCGAGCACATCTCTACTCTATTCATTTGATATAACATTTAAAAGAATAAAACAGTGGAAAATCACCAGGGAGGAGGTTCTTCTCTTTTCCAAAACTGAATTTTATCAAACTTTAATATTAGGTAAATTTTGAGAACCCTTAGTATTTCTGTTGGGCACATCAGAAACAACTGAACAAACTCTTAAACTTTTAGTAGAACCCAGACTACCTGAATATATGTGGGATACTATATGGCTGACCTGTCATGAAAAGACAGGAGTCTGCAATAATCATAAGCATAAATAGCTTAGCGAGCATTTCTGTCCAAGGGACACATGCAGTGGTATCCTAGAGACACAGGAACACCTTTTTCTGATGTGTCCTTATGTTACTTCTTTTTGGAAAGTTTTGGTCTCCTATCATTGTACACCTTCTTTTTCCACTATTGATTATAATACTCTGGTTTTAGGGATTTACACTGGGTTTTGGAAAAAAATTACCTTAGTACTTTGAGAGTAGTGACTGGGATTCTAAAATATAATATATGGATCTCAATTTGTAGGTATGTTTTACAACAAATTTACTGGACTCAAGAAGAACTTAAGCGTTGTGTAACTAAACAAATTCAGGGGGCATATAACAAAGACTTGACAAGACTAATGCAGAAATAAACTCTTGCTTTATGTATTAATTGTGAAAACTGGTGGTATCATCCACCATGATGTGTTTCTCAGTTTTATGTTGTAATTTCCTTTTGTAAATATATAACCTGTTTTTCTTTTCCCATTTTTTCTATTTAATTTAGAAATTAAGATATGGAATTAATTTCTGTTAATTTCTGTTGTTTGTATTCTTTATTTATTATTTTGGAATATTTTGTATAAATTTGTATGTCCTTAATAAAAACCTCCCCTATTCTTTTTGGGAAGTGCCATGGGATCTTTAACATCCACCTGAACCACCACCAGAATAGACAGATGGGACTTTGGTTAAACATCTCATCTGAAAGTTGGTAGCACGGGGGCTTGCAGGCCTTTTCCTTGACTGGGGGGTTCGGGGGTCTGTTCATTGCGGTCAGCAGCTTGCAATAACCAGGCTTATTGCACCATTCCCATGGTGCAACCCTGCGGCTGCAGCAAGTCAGAGGATGTAAGTGCCGGGGACTCTGCCTGTCTTGGAATAGGGCGCAGGGTCCCTGGTATAGTGGAACATGTCACAACTCTCATACACCTGCGAGTTGCAACATGCATCTTAGAATCGAGCCCTTACTATTTAGCGAGCCACCAGAAAAATTGTGTCCCATGAAATAGATAGATTAAATTCATCTACTTCTTATCCTTGGTGGGTGACTTTAACTTGGTTTTCTTGTGGCTTGATTTTTTTTGAGCCACTGGACATGACTAGGGATGTAAGTTTATCATGGCAGTCATACATGTCATTGATTCCATGATGTCTGATCTTTATTCAGGACTTCCATGACTTTCACTAGTGTCATCAGAATGTAGCAATGATGACAGTGCCACAACATTTACTACTGTTTACTAATGATTCCATGAACAAACAATGAATCATTAAAACCTCAACCATGACAAACTTACATCCCTAGACATGACCTCTGTGTCTGTCATTGGATTCAGCTGGGAGGAAGCCACTGAGGAAGCATCAGAGTCATCCTCAGTGTCTGCTCACTGTTTCCTTTTTGCTAGGACTGCAGACCTGTTCCTATTAATCCTGGTATTGGGTATTAAAGATGTATCTATAGAAACAGTCTTGTTTGCTCTACTCCCCGTTAACCTCCTGGATTTTTTCTGTGCCCATGCGGCCATAGTTGGGGGGGTAACATGCCCCCCTGTTGATCCGAGTTGTGCCCCAACGGAGTGTCATCACATGATTGGGGGGGCATCATCCAATTCTTGTTCCAACATACTTTCTTCTTGAAGATCATTTACAGGTACCAGTATAGGGCCTGTCATGTTGGTAGACAGCTGAGGGACTGGATCTTCATCTTGCAGTGTCTCATCTGGAGACGTGTGGCTGCCTGAGGGTTGCTCCACGATGGCATCTGCTACCACAAGGGTATTCCTTAAATGCTCCTGTCTGTTTGTCCTTCTCTCCTCTGCTTGGTGCTGAGTATGGGTGACCACTTCTTCCTGGACCTCGTGATCTGTCATTGGGTTATTGTGGGTTGCCCATAGACAGTTCTTATACATATGATGAGTATCTTCACACAGGTTACAAACTGTAGGATTTGGGCAACTGATTCCCACATGGCTCCCCCACCACATAAAAAACACTTCATCTGATCACAGGCGCTGTTCAAGTGGGTGTATGCACCACATCTGAAACAGGACTTTGGTTGACCTACATAAAAATTAAGCCCATATCCTTCACTAGGTAGAAACATCTGGGTAGATGCTGAATTGTGCCACTGAGTTGTGGCAGCCGCACTTGGATAGACCATCCCCCAGTCCACATTTGTTCTGAATACATAATCAGTTCCAGAAGTCCCAAAACTGTACATTCAGTCTTCAGCTAATACATAATGTCTGCAATTGCCACACCCTAATTTTTGAAGAGAATTGTTATGGTATGGAAGGCTGGTTTAGTTAATGGAATGGCTATGAATGGTGTCCATAGTGAAGTATGCTTTACGGCTTGATATCTGTGCTAAAAAGTTTCAAGACCACCTGTCATTTAAAAACTTCAGTCAAAATTGGGATCACCAGAGGTGTGGATCAAAGAATATAGTTCAGTGGCTAGAAAACCAAGGTTCTCTTTAATTAACTTATGACCCACATATAGCTTGTCTGGGTAAGTCTCAAGGCCCCTTTGTATTTGAGTCTTATTGCATTTCTCCTTTTTGTTGGTTCTGGTGGTGTATGGAATAATCCAGCATATGTCTGATTGGAGTGTCCTTTGCTGGAATCCGTGGTTATTCCTTGAAGCAGGGGGTACGTTTGTGCTGTTTGACATGTGATCCACATAGGGGATGGATTGAGGAAGAGGGGGAGATCACTGAGGGTCTGCTCCCAAAGAATCAGTAGATGTGGATGGAATACTGTCCATACTTTCCTCTACAGAGTTATTCTGAATTTGTATCCTCCCCTCTTCCTGCTGTTTTTCCACTAGGTGTAGGGGTTCAGGATTTTGTGTCATTTCAAGAGTAGACGGTAAGTCCAAAGGATCAACAGTCTCTGCTACTTTCTCTGCCTGTATCGGACTTATGTGCCGTGGAGGAGACCATGGTGCATTTGGTTCTGTTCTAATCCAGCCAGCATTTTTTAAAGCTTTGGCTATGGTTATGCCTGTAACAGAGAAAGTTTTATCATAATTAGGTAGTGGGGAGGTCGATACCATTCCCATTTCTCTCTCTGCATTGTCAAACGAACATTCATTTCTGTGCATTCAGAAGTACTAGCTGATGTGGAAGCAGTCAAAACTGTCAGTGAAACGGGTCTAGTAGTATTTCCAGACACCCAAATGACTGATGTTAATTTTCCAGTCACCGTTGTCCCAACAGCACAGTAAGCTGACATGTTAATTTACCGCATTCTGAAATCCCGACAATCAGCACTAGCCCGGCTATTCATTAGCTTTGTAGCATAGATCAAATAGGCACACCCACCTTCAAGTGAAGTCCACTGTCACTGGCTGCTGACCACATTGACCACACTGCCAATAGCTGCTTAGTTGATGCGCAGCTGCTGCTCTTGATTCCCGGATTTAATGGCTGCCATAGCGTTTAGTCTGATTTCGATAGTAGTAACTATGGCTGAGTCTGGGGTGCGAGTTTGCCAGACAGTTCCTTCACAACAGGGCTGAGACAAGATACTCATTGAAGGCTATCTGTTGGTAAAGGAACCTTTTAATAAAGATTGCTTTTAATGCTGAATTTACACACACAAAACCGAATGGATTAAAGTTTTCCTGAGACACTTCACAATGCTACACAACAGATGAGGTAAGAAAATATAATGTCCATTTTTTAAAGCTTTGAAGCTGCTTTGTGGTTAAGAAAAAACAAACGCTGACCATTGTTTACCTGAGGGGTTACTGGTTTCCTGCACTGAGACCGTGCAGACTGCTTTGTGTTAAAAAATGATGCTTTCTGTATAAAAAAATGAAATAACTGTTGTTTACTGAGACCGTGCATTAAAGCTGTTTACATGAGTGGTTACTGGTTTCCTGCACTGAGACCGTGCAGACTGCTTTGTGCTAAAAAATGATGCTTTCTGTATAAAAAAAATTAAATGATGATAGTTGTTTAAACTGGTGCATTGTAGCTGTGTCAGGATATTGAAAGTCGGCAATTCAATCTGTCGGTAAACTCCATTGTCGGGATTTTGGTGTCGGTATATTGGTTGTCGGGGAATTTCGTTGTCGGTAAATAGTACAGATCCCGGTGAAACAGACGTTGATGCCAGAAAATTGCAAGAATTTGCTGCCACATCAGGTGTTCCCCCAACCCCATTATCTCTCACCTGTACCCCATTTAGTTCACTAGATACACCTGTGGTAGTTTCAAAAATCATTGTTTGCTGATTTGTACCATTTGCCCCCACATCAACCATAGGGTTCTGTGGAAAAGTACCTTTTTCTTTTGGAGCATTTGTGTCCTTTTCCTTGTGTCCCATACTCAGTAAATCCATCTTTTCAGTGTCCTTTTCCTCTGCCATGGTGCCAGAGTGTGGAATAAATTGTTCATATTGGCCGCTTTTCTGCTCCAACAATTCCAGTAGGTAAGCCCTCCATTTTTATGCATTTCCCTCCGATTCTGACACTGGCACAGAATTTGCCTCTGCAAACTTTTTACCATCAGCAATCACTGCCCAGGCTATACCTTCACTGAGTTCTGAATCTGAATTCCGCATTTTGGCTTCAGTGCTTGTCCAGGTGGGGAGGGAAGCCTGCCCCTCCAGCCCAGATGTCATCCCCACAACAGCACCAATGGATCCTCCAACCAGAAATTCACAGCACTCCCTCCAGAATCAGTAGGGAACTTTCCCTGGTGTCTTGGCCAACATTCCCCATTCCATAAAACTGGTTAATGCAATTGTTCAAGGCTGTGTGTGGGTGTTTATGTATGAAATGGCTACCACTACATTGTCAGTCGCTTCACTACCAGTCTAGCATTGCTTGTAAAGTGCCTTGGGATACAGTGTGTATGAAAACTGCTATATAAATGCTGATTCTTCTTCTTTTTCTTCTTCTTCAGCACATCAGTTGCCAGGCCCTTGTCCACTGCCCTTATTACATAATCAAAAAACTCAGGTTAGTCTGGTATGACCTTCCTTTCATGAAGACATGCTGCCTCCTGTCAAGGTGGAGGACAAGGGTGGTAGGAACAAAGGAGGCAGAAAGGGGGGTGTAGAGAAGACAAGAAACAAAGAGAGTAATGAAGGAACAATGGAGTCAGGGGGTGTTACAGGAAGCAGCACAGGCAGAAAGGGAAGGGGGGGTGCAGGCAGGGAAAGAGAAAGGTTTTGAGAACCATGTGTGCTAACACAAGGAGTCCTGAAGATAAGGATCTGGAGCTGGAGGCCATCATGGTGGAGGCAGGCCTGGATCTGGTGGCCATAACTGAGTCATGGTGCACTGAAAATCATAACTGTGACATGGCCGTACCAGGCTACTCTCAGTTCAGAAGAGACAGAGAGGGAAGGAGGGGTTGTTCTGTATGTGAGGGAGGGTATCAGGGCTATGGAAGTGCAAGGGAGCATAGAGGTAAATGAGGGTTAGATGTGCTGTGGGTAACCCTGGAGACAGGAGCCAGGGCCACTGTTCATACTGGGGTGATAGTCAGACTTCCAGCACAAGTGGAGGAGTTAGATAAAGCACTAGGGAAAACCATCAACAGGATGGCAAAAAAGGGGGCGGTGCTGTTAGGTGGGGACTTCAGTCTGCCAGATCTTGATTGGAGCCTTCCAACTGCAGCTTCATCTAGAAGCAGGGCCATACTTGACTTTCTGCAAGGGGTGTTTCTTAGGAAACTAGTCCGCAAATCCACTAGGGATGGAGCAATACTGGACCTGGTGCTTACTAACAGAGACAGTATTGCAGACATCACCTCGAGATGTCCCCTGGGGACCAGTGATCACCTAACAGTGTGGTTTAATATTAATATGGGTGCAGAAGCAAACCACACAAAGATGAAGTTCCCGGACATAAGGAGGGCAGATTTTAAAGAAATAGGAGCGTTCCTCTGAAGTGGCCTAGCAGGGGAGGATTACCAGGAAGTGGCAGAGGAACAGCAACCGGTCTGTGCATGAAGGAAGTGAGCAAAAGCAGTAGGAATAAAAGACCATTATGGTAATCTAGTGAAGTATCCATGAAGGAGAAGGAAAAATGCATGGCATTCAGGAGGTAGAAAGAAATGCAGAGGTATAAGGATAGGAAGGGGTACCAGGTAAAACACAGGGAAACAAGTAAGGCTGTGAGGGGAGCAAAGGCACAATAGGAGGAAAGGCTAGCCAAAGGGATAGCAAAAGGGGACATGACTTTCTTCAGGTAGATAGGCAAGAAGAGGAAAGCAAGTGGAGGTAATAGTGAGGATAAGGAGGATGGTAGAGGGAGACTGCACAGGGGTGGATCAGGAAACAACACACATCCTAAACAGGCACTCCTGTTCAGTCTTCACAGTGAAAAGAGAGGGGAACAGACCACCAAGGAGCAGTAGGAACAAGTAGGGGAGGTGGTGAGGGGGTGGACACAAGTCCATTTTCAAAGGAAAGAGTCCTGAAAAGACTTGCTAATCTGAAATCGGACAAGGCCATGGGACCGAACAGGATACATTCAAGGGTGTTAATGGAACTCAGGGAGGTGCTTGTTGCACCACTGATGGCCTTATTCAACGACACTGGAAACAAGAGTGGTTCCAGAGGACTGGATGAGAGCAGATATAGTCCCGCTCCCTAAAAGCAGCAGCAGGGAGGTAACAACTATGGGCCCTTGAGTCTCACATCAGTGGTGGGGAAACTACAGTAAATTCTGTTAATGAAAAGGCTAGTGGAGTATCTTACTTATTTATTTACAAAAATTTCAGAGAATAGCTTTGAGCACAAGTGCTGTTTTACAAAGGTTCCATGTCAGTGGCAGAAATTACAAGGCCACGTAACAAATACAGTGAGTTCCACTGTCATGAAGTCAAACAAATACAATATAGCCAAACAAGTACAAATAAATAGGCTAGATAAATTGCATACAATTTTACAATAAGACAGGTAAACAGAAACAGTATAAACAAGAATAGTAATGGTACATGGCCTCAGAGACAGCATCTGACACAATTCAAAGTGTATACCGGCAGGGACTTAGGACGATTAGCAGTTACAGTTGCATTGAACTATTAGGGTTGCATGTAGTGCTCTCTTAAACTGGTCAAACTTAAGTAGATTAAGTAAGGTATCAGGCAGCTCACTTAACCAGGCAGTGGCCCTAACAGCGAATGAACACTTGTCCAGATGAGTATAGTGAAAAGGCAGTTCAGGGGCATTCCAAGCCATGCACCTGGTGTTGTAGAGATTGGCAACAGGATGGAAGCAATGAGTTAGGGCTGGTGGAGTTAGGCCCAGTAGCACCTTGTTGACTGGCAGACATGTCTGGAACGTAATTCTGCTTGGTATGTGGTAATCAATTTGTTTGGGTGTAGAGGGTGCAGCTGTGGGTGCACTTGTCTGCCTCAAACACAAAGCAACAAGCCTCATTACAGATCAAATTTATTCTGCTGAGAACTGAGTTGCAAACAGTTGCATAGACAGAGAGGCCATAGTCAACTAGTAGCAGTACAGAACCTGCCACTGTGAAGCATCTGGCATCAGCAGTGAGGCTGACCCAGTTATGGTACAAGGCTCACAATCTTCTGTTTACTGTTGGAAACGAGGTGGTCAATGTGGGGGAGCAAAAGATAAGGTATCACCCAGGATCACCTAAAGGTATTTAAAGGTTTCCATTTGTTCAAGTATAAGTCCCTGATCACTGTGCATTACAAGGGAGCTACTTTTTTCATCATTTGTGGGCTTGTGGAGCATATTATCTTAGTTTTTTTGTAATTTAGAACCAGATGGTTTTGGGAGAACCATTTTTTCAATCACCTTAAAATTACCCCTTAGGTAGAGATAAGGTTGCCAAAATCAGGGTTTTTGAAATAGGTAACAGCATTGTCTGCACAGAGAAGTACATTTGCAGACTGACAGGCATTAAGCAGGTGGTTTAGGAAAAAGTCAAATAGTAGGGGGCCCAGATTAGAGCCCTGGAAAATGGTAATGGATACATTTCTAATGTCTGACAGGGAGCCCTGTATCTAAATGCGTTGAGTGCGATTAGTGAAATAACTCTGGAATCAGGTGACTGTGTCTTGTGATAAGTCTAGGCCACAGAATTTGTAAAGAAAGAGTTTATGGCTGACCAAGTCAAAGACTTTTGCAAAGTAGAAATAGATGCACCAACTTTGTCTCCATTATCAAGTGCCTCAAGGATGAAATCAGAATACACAGTTAATGCTGTATTGGTGCTATGTCTTCTTCTGAAATCAGTGCTGTTGGAGACACTGTATTTTTTTAAGATATGAGACAAGCTGATCGGACATTATTGTTTCAAGGGCTTTGGATAGGGAAGTGTTTGGAAATTGACCTGTAATTGGAAAGGTTAGAATGGTCACTGTTTTTAAAAACTGTGTGACAGCCCGGATTTCCACATTTCTGGGAACTAGGAGTAATGCAGAGAGAAGCTGAACATTCTGGAAATGGGGTAGGAGAGTTTCTTAACAACCAAGGCAAATAGCCTGATATCAGTCAAAATCACTCCTGATTCTGGCTTTACTGAGCACCTTTCTTATATACAGTATAATTATAGATATTCCCTACTGAGAAAATACAAAATCACACATGCCCCCACAATGCAAAGCATCATGGGCTGCATATGCAAATCACCACAGAATGTTATGCTGGTCCAACTTTAAGCAGAATTGCATGGTGCTGAAAGGCCTCTCACACAGTTTGCAAAGGGTGCTAACAGAAGACATAGACACGTGTTTCGTTCTACCAGGACTCATCAGTATGCCTCGTCTGTTTAACACCCCAGTGGAATGGACCAGCTACCCCTAAGGCAGTGTGCCTGGGATATTGAGGTGAACCCATTAAAATAAAAAAACATTTAAAAGACAAAGAACCTCTGTGTGTAAACACTGAGGCAAGGGTTACCCCAAAGGGCATTTGGCTGGGAAGCCAAGTTTCAAGAAAATACAAAATCACACATGCCCCCACAATGCAAAGCATCATGGGCTGCATATGCAAATCACCACAGAATGTTATGCTGGTCCAACTTTAAGCAGAATTGCATGGTGCCGAAAGGCCTCTCACACAGTTTGCAAAGGGTGCTAACAGAAGACATAGACATTCCCTACTGAGGCAGCTTTAAAATAGAATTTAGGGATCCAACGGTTGTGTGTTAACAGAAACACGACCTCCGCCGGAGGGCAGGGTTGACTCAGCGGAGATGACAGAGCTAAGGTCAGTGAATGCAATGCTGAATTTGTTGGCAGTTTTGTTGGGATCAAGTACATCACATCCATCAACCATGAGCATTTTTGATGAGGTTTTTTTTCCCTTACCAAGGAGTTCCAGGACATTGTAATATAATCTTTTACAATTGTTCTAGTTCTGGGTTTTCTGGGCCTTGCTGTAGCTGGACTTGGCAAATCAAATCCTAATAGTAATTTGGCCCAGTGGTGCTGAGGGCTGAGGCACTGGATGCCACACCTCGCATCACGCTGGTGACCCGGGTTCGGGAGTGAGCATGGGTCACCATGGGCTGGCTGGGGAGAAGAGGAATCAAGTGTCCGATGGAGGGGTACACATTGGTCAGCATCCGACTGCCCCCTGGTGGAGGCTGGGGATTGGGGACGCACGCCATACACAAGGGAGGAGTTGAGGGCAGATGCCTGGACAGGGACGCGCACAGATGCGTGCGCGCCCATGGCCGTTGGTGTCATTGCACACCCTCCGACTCAGGGGAATTCTGAACGGGGAAAACGGCACCAGTCATGGAGGCTTGATGGCTGTTTGGTGGGATGCCCGGCTCCGAGGGCTCACTGTGACTGGATCCTGAGTTGGCGGAGATAGGGGGGTCTCTTCACCACCCCACCATGGGGGGAAAGCTATTGGGGTATACAGTGAAGCACCAGGTGGGAACCAGGAGTGGTCTAGATGATGGTGGAAGAAAGGTGGATGCCTGGACATGGTTGGCAGACTGGGGCCAAGGTAAGAAAATGACCAACAAAAAAAAAGAGCCTAATAGTGCATTTATTCTTGTGTAACCCCTTGCAAATGGGGGTTCCTAGAAATGCCAGTCTGGGTTTACCTTAGCCCGTTTTGTTCTGTCCTTCTCCTGCTGTCTCTCGGGCTTCTCCTGACTTGGCTTCTAATTTTTCTGGCTTCCCAGGTCCGGTTTGGCCTCGTGTGTACCCCAGCTTGCAGTCAAATGAAAATCCAGCCCCTTAGGGCTTAAACTGCTGACCACGAGCTCCCGCTGCAAAAGTGCTGCCTCCAGGGCAGCGGGAGTCATGTTGGCACGCAAAGTGCCTTTGATGTGGAGCCACTTGTTTTGCGGTCACCTTGGGGACTGTGCCATGGGTCCCGGGATCCTTTTGACCTATTTGGGACCCGGAGACCACGGACAGCCTCCTGGGGGACCGCTCAGATGGGAATTAAAGGAGTTCTGACCGGAGCTCATTTGAGTATGCCTGTTCAGTGCCTCGGTCATCTGAATAATGCATAACAGTGTATCTGGCTGCCTCCAGGGTAGCTATGTTCAGCTCCAGCTGAAAAGAAAAAAGTTAAAATGTTTTACATAATGGAATTGTTGCCGCTTGTTGGGAATATACTGTGCATGTGGGGAAAAGTGTTTAAAGTTAAAATGAGTACTGTTTCCCTGGCAATTCCAATATCTGTGACTCTGTGTGTCAGCCTGTCAGCTGCTGCAAGGGGAGCTTGCATAAGTGCAGTAGCGACAGGATAAGTAAAAAAGCCATGTTTTTCATCTGTGCAGCAACTGCAAGCACAGACTTTAAGCTATAAAACTGTGGGGCATTTGAGGCAAATAATTACTTCTTTCTGGCTGTACCAGGACATTATTCAGGACTGTATCTAATCTGCTATAAAGGACAGTGGGTTAAGCAGCCATTGCCAGCAGTACAGCCAATTGGAATTGCAGCAATAGATAGCCAGGACTTGTGGGACATTCACTGCATCTCATGGGTAAGCACCCAAGTGCTTATGGGGCCTTACAGGGACATTATTTTAGGCACAAATTTCACAACCCAATTGTGTCTTGAGTGTTCTGATTGACAGGTCCTTCAACAACTTGGAGACATGTCACCCCATCCCTGCTACCAATCAGGAGTTGAACTAGGAGCTCTATAAAGAGACAATGTTGCCAGTTTGTCTGGAGATTCAGAGAGAGAGATTTGGAGAGAGAGCAGCAGAGCAGGCTCCAGCCTGCTGGGAGCCCCCCCATGGGGGAGGGGCTTAGGCTCCAGCCATGCCATCAGGCCTGCGCCACTTAATTCAAGCCCTTTCAGTCTTCAGAGGGCATTTGTTGTTTTCTTCAGTTAACAGTTAACTAGTTACAATAATTGGGCTTTCTGCAACAGCTAGTCTGGAGGTTACCAGTATTGTCCTCCAGAGTCTAGCCTTCCCTCCCATGTCGGGGAAAGATGTGGACCGAAGAATCAGATGTCCAGCAGCGGTGAGAGCACTGACCAGACCAGATGACATCATGCAATGGTGAGAGCGCTGACCAAGTACCTCAGCAGTGAGAGAGCTGAAGAAGTCTTCAGGATGCCTTCGATTGCAGATGAGACCCACGGAGGACCTGAGTGAGTACCCTCGTATCCCCCCCCGGTGCGAGGGAGAAGCTAAGCAAGTAATCTTGGGGGACCCAGGCCCCATTAAGAAATGTGTGCTGTTAAGTGCGAAGTATTGAAGTCATCAGTTTGGGGTACTAACTCCATAAGAAACTGCCTAGTTCAAGTAATGGATGCATCTTGTCTGTGGCCCAAATGGCTAAGTTGCAGGTGCGGCAAGATGCTGGGTTTAGTGAATCATATAAATGTGTAGCTATGGGTTAGAGTCCTGCCATCATGGAGCTGTCTGCCAAGACGCACTTGCCACTTCATGAGACAGGAGGCCCTAGAGCATATTAATGTCTAAGATACCTTCAAGAGAATGTACCTGTGTCTGCACTGAATTTCATCTAAGAGTGCTTGGTATAAGTGTTAAATGGCTAGACGTGCTGCACAGGACTCTGCTTGTGGATAACGTTCTTAGTATATAGAATGTACTGGATGTGACTGCCTGTGACTAAAGTATGGGATGCTTGGTAAAAGTGTCATTGCCAACTTACTCTGGATGGATGCCTTTTGGTATATAAAGTACAGGATGTGACTGTGTTTAAACTGCGTTTAGGATGCTTGACTGAAGCATCACTCTCATTGCATTGGATGGGACTTTCAAATATTGTGCTGAATGTTCTGGATGTAAGATCCACCTAGTTTGTTCTGGAATGTTCAGAAGTCTGCGAGTACAGGGCAATCCCTGATTTGTCTGCACGTGCAGGGCAATCCCTGCTTTGTCTTCTAAAGTACAGGGCAATCCCTGCTGTGGTTGTAAATAGTAATTTGCTGCTTTACAAAAATCTGGTTCCAAGTTGCCCCCACCCTCAAATTACTAGCTGGCCACCTCGACCAGCTGCAACACCATCAGGCCTGCAACATCTTGGACTATGGTATCTGTTTAACCAGTATGGTATGAGATTGTGGGGTTTCTGCTGTATCTGGGACTGGTACCAGTGTGGGTAATATTAATAATTATGTTTAATATCTGATTTATCAGCAGCTAGATAGCCAGGGCTCTGGATGACTTAAGTCGAATGGTAAAATGTGATTTATGTCTGCATGTTAATATGTAGCCACCCAGCTGGAGGGTTCACCAGCAAAATCCAAAATGATCTCTGTACATGTGTAAATACGGTAAGATATCCTCTACTCCTCCTGTTTCCCTTTCCTAGCTTCTTTATTTCCCCCCAAAATAAATGTTGTTCTTGTTTGAAATCATGTGTGAGCATATTATTAGAGAGCACCTTTAATTCAAAATGTGGGGAGCTGTGTATTGGGGCATGTCTGGGGAAGGTAACTGGTCACTGTGGCTGGTGAAGCAGCTCAGGGGGGCTACACCCAGCACCATCTCACCCACGTAAAACATCCTGAGTGGAGGCACTGCGCAAAGGTTTTAAAAAATGTTATTAGCTAGCAAACCCAAACCCCTTAGCCTATGTCCAGGGTAGTAGGCAGGGGTGTAACACTGGGGGTTGGCGCCGCCCAGGGGTTACACCTGTCTTGCTTGTATTTTTGCAGATGGACTGGGGACACAGTTTCCTTGGCCAGTGCCTACAGATTATTCCTCTATCCCATGAAAGCAAGGAGTTCTGCAATGATTCAACCAGTGGGAGTACCTCATACTTTGCGTTTTTTTTGAAAGCTGCAAATTTATTTTAGGTAGTTGTGTATTCCGTGACAATGAATTCAAAGCCTGAATCAATATCGGGGTGGCATCAAGGAAACTCTAGTCTAGTTGAGTCATATAGGATTTGGCACACTCATTTTGCTTATGTCACGGCCGTTATATGAACCTGGGCTGTTTTACTTCCCACTAGTGTTGCACCAGGGAGTGGTCACTGAGGGTATCAGGCAGAACTTTTACCTTTCGGACCCTGTTTGGGTGAGTTACCAGTACCCAACTAAGTAGTGTTGTAATGCCCAATTTATAGTTAATTCTGATGCACTCAGTGACCATTTGTGTTAGAAATAGACCAGTGATCTTATCTCTGTGCCTAGTACTGGACTTTGCAGTCTAGTTAATATTAAAGGCACCAATTACTAGAAATTCTAAATTCTGGTTAAACTGAGATAGTTAGAGAGGGACTGAATATCTGCTTTTTGTTTACCAGATGGGATGTAGACCATCAGGTGTTCAAGAGATTTTTGACATTGCCCCAGCACCAGTTTCATGGCCAGGCCATTCACAGTCCCTGGCTAGACATGTCTTTGATTTCAAGATTTGAGGCTTGCAGTTGGGATCTGAGAAAGATTAGGCAGCCCCCATCTCATTTGCCTGGTCTGTCTTCTCTGAAGATATTGAAACCGGGTAGTGAGATAAAGGAGTCAGGTATTTTGGGGTCATGCAAGGTTTCATTAGAGGAAATAATATCTGGTTGCACTAACACCACCCAGGCTTTGAGTTAAAGGAAAACTCCATGTTAAAATCAGAAAAAGATATGTAGTGGTCTTTTTTTCTGTGTTCTAACCAATTCCCAGCATTTTCTTTTCCTCTGGCTGTGAGAGATGTTTTTTCTAACTTTCCCTAACTGTTTTATTACCCTTGGAGGTTGCCATTCTGGTTTCTGTTATGGCCTCTCATCTTCCCAGAGTGCCCTTTGGCGTGATGTCTAATTGCCCCTGCAGAAAGCCAGTGTCTTGTTACAGGGTCTGTTACAGCTCAGCCACCGAGAAAATACTTCTTCCAAAGAAGACACATTGCTAGATTTTGGGTGAGTGTGATCATTATTATTTTTAATTTTTTTTATATTGTACCTTGTTCTGCTGTGTGTGTGTGCGCGTGTGTGTATTTGAATCACGTCACTGTTTACTCTATGCCTCTCAGTCACTTTCAGTTTTTGCACCAGTACTAAGTAGCAAAAATTAAACATCACCTTATAGATTGCAACATAGCAGGACAAGGTACTAATACGAAAAAATAATAAAGATTACACTCACCCAAAATCTAGCAGTGTGACTTCTCTGAAAGAAGTATTATCTTTGTGGCTGAGCTGTGACAGACCCTGCTAAATCTAAGAGCATAGCTACATCATTATCACATGAGCCAAGGTGCATCGTAGGAGAAAGAAGCCAATAAACCTGTTTGTGATGGAGATCCCCAGGGGTCATAAAACTACCATACAGCTAGCAGGCTAATTTAGGAAAAACTCCTAATAGCAGACAGAGGGAAGGACACACTAGGACTTAACATACATATCAAAACACTCTACATAACATATGTTTTTGCACATTCTGGGTGGACTTCTCCTTTAAGCAAGTTTAGGTAGGAGACACGCAATGTTTAGGGAGATAATGTTCAGTTTACCTTGACTGCTAGAGCCATGCTCAGGGATAGCTGCAGAGCACAGGTTGGAGAGCAGATTGCCAGATAGTAGGAGAAGCAATAAAGTTAGGCCCCTGGAGGCTCTAAGGAAGTGTTTTCGGTCTCCAAGGTTTTCTCTTAGAGAAAAGGGACTTACCAGAAGTCTGAGAGATATAACCACAATGTATGATCCCAAGACATCCTCATAACACCACCTGTGATAGGTCAGTTTTGTAGTGGGCATAGGGCTGTGGGACTTTGGAACTGAGGGACACTTCAGGAGGACCATGTGGCTGTGGTTTCAGCATGACGTCCTTTAGGAGGACCACATTAGCCACAGAGGGCCCAGAAGGCTTAGGGAACAATACAGTGGGAAGGTGTGTCAACATTAGTAGCATTGCAGTAAATATTTTAACAGTAGAAGCACAGTCCCAGCCATGAAAGAAATTAGATCCACCTAGATAGTGGAAGGGAGGCAAGTAGTAACAGAAGCAATGTAGTTATAGGCCTACCTTTATAGGATGATTCTTGGATAGCACAAAATTGTGATGAATTATACAACACAGATTACAGTTAGGCCTGATGCAGACAGTCATGCTACACAGTGACACCACATGAATGCAGAGGCCAATACAGTCCTATAGGTTAGGCAGGCAGGAGGATGGTGAACAACCAAGTGCCACTGTAACCTCTGTAGGGTATGCAGTACAATAACTACCCTAGCACAAAACAAGTACAAAATAGTACACAATACAGTACTGAGGGCATTACTCACATTTCAGTGGAGACTTGTGATGGGGTTGAGAGGAGGCAGCCCAGGGAAGCAGCATGGCCAGTCAAATGGCTGACTCCAGCTAGACTCCTTCCCTGTCCTTGCACTGCAGTCCTTAGCACGAAGGAGAAAAGGTCACTATGCAGGGAATGAAACATTACAGCAGGAGCCTGATTAATATCATGCTAACGGTATAAAGGAATCTAAGAATGATAGTCATTTTAATGATGTTTCTCCTGTCCCATGGCGTAATATGGAGGTTTGAGCAGTGGTGAAGGCCTTGTTTTATGTTGGTCAAGTGAGACGTGAGATTATCTTTGATCATCTGATTCCAAGAAGTAGAGATATGTATACCCAAATACAGCAGGGAAGTCATAGACCACGTCAGCCCTAGATGTGCAAAGTCATGTCATCTCGCATGATGGCATAAGGGGAAAACAACAGTTTTGGATGTGTTCAGTTTGTACATAGAGATTTTGGCAAAGTCGTCCACTTCTTTCAGAACTTCAGGTATGGACACCTTAGGGTTCTGGACATGTAGTAAGATGTCCATGTATAAGGATATTTTGCAGTGTTTATCACCAAAAGGAATCTCTTGTATGGGTTTGTTGAGGATCAGCTTAAAGGATACCAAAACACTTAAATTTTACATGTAATGTGTTAAAAAAAGACTCCACACACTTGTACAGTAGAGGCTGTTCTTCACATTTATGCTGAAACTGCCTTTATTAAAGTAGGATAAATGTAGTTTCATAGCATTTGAAAAATGTCAACAAAGCTTCTCTAGATTCAAAACTCCCACTCCGTAAGAACCCTAAAATGGCTGCTGATGTGCAACGTGATGACATCAGAGAAGCGAGAGACTTCCAGCTTGGCAGTAGTACAGTATATACATGCAACTGTAACACATACCATATGCCCTTTTTAATTCAAAATGATAGAGTTAAGGTGCACATAGAATAAGGTGTTAGCATAAAAAGGGTCCTTGGGGATTATTTGTCAGTGTCAGGATGGGAATTTGGGCTATTGAGTACATGTACACAGCTGCTGGGGATGGGGCAAGAAACTGATTGAAGAATCCTCAGATAATGGAAAAACAAACAATGGCTGAACAGATACAGTATTTACTGATTAAGGATAGTCATTGGATAATCCAGGTATCCACTGATCATCATGGAGTGGATAACACAAATATCCAAGCATCTGTACAAAGATGTTCAAATACAGGCTAGATCCACAGTTGGAGCACTGTGTGCTGCTCTGGAGCCCACTCTTGAAGAAAGAGAGATTCTGGAAGTGGTGTAAAGGAGGGTGACCATTTGGGGAGAGTGGTGAAAAGGATGGTGACCATTTGGGGAGAGGCTAGAAGACCTCAATACATGTACATTGGAAGATAGACGAGATAGGGGCATGATAGGGGTGTTCAAGTACCTCATCAGGATAAAAAAGGTGGACAGCAGGGATTTGTTCACACTGAGTGGTAACATGGGTTTCAGGGGAGACTCCATGAAACTCCATGAAGCTGGTGGTGGGAGGTATAAAATGGATGTCGGGAAGTAATACTTCATGGAATGGGTAGTGGAAAAATGGAAGAGGTTTCCAGTAGAGGTTGTGTGTACTAAATCAGTTGAGGGGTACAAAACAGGGTGGGACAGATACATGGAAAGTATGGTGGTGGAAACAGCTGGTGGGGAGGGGGAAATGATTGCTGGAGGCAGTTCTCACTAAGACAGGATTTTTGAAAACTAGATGGGTCACAAGGTCTTTATTTGCAGCAGACTGTGAGTAGGGCCTATACAGTGAGGACTGTGCTGGAGGCAGGCTGATCTGGGAGAGATCTTGATGTGGAAAGACTTGCTTTGCTAGGAATGAGTACAAGATGTACTACCCCATGTCCACCAAAACGAGAGGAGCTGCTAAGTTCTATAGAGGAAGAGAACAGCTACTGCATGGAAGCCAGTATGAATATGACACTGAAGATCCACTGCGAAGCAAGAGACTGAGGGCAGTTTATCCATATCCCATAGCAGGCACTACGGGAAGGAGTCAGGCTGCCATTGACCCAGGGGATGGAAGCTGGGATATGTGTGGGTTGATCTGAGGCCTCAGCAGTCTGGAGTGAGAGGAGGACAGAGGAGCTAGTAGCCAGTGCTGAAAGGGGTTGGTCAGAGGGAGAGCATGCCTACATTGTAGGTACTCTGAAAGAATAGAAGATCCTGCAGCCTACTGCATCAGGAGGAGCCTTCCAAGTCTAGGAAACATGAGTACAGTGCAATGAGGCATGTTTTGTGATACTGCCTGTTTCATCATGTTTTCAAGTTAACCATTGTGCCAGATTACAGCCACCCCAGGTTGTAGAGTTTTCTGCCATTTAAGCAATTGCATGTCCTGTTTGGGGTAAAATTAGGCAAGCATGTTGATCTGTAATAAGTGCACCAGTGCCGGTGGGACCATAGTAACATCTGCGGACCTACAATAGTTCAACACCTATGGTACCCAGGTACTGTATGGGCTTAGCTAAATCCTGGTATTAGGATGGGAGAGGGTAGATTGGCCTGCATGGAAGGGCACCTAATGGGCCATGATAGAAGTTCATGTTTGCACTAACCATTTCCCTCCTTAGGCTCAGTTTTCTGTTAATAAAATAGTGTTCATATGTTATATCTCTTCTGGTTATTGACTACTAAGTGAAAGATAAATTAGTGGTTTCTTTATTGAGACCAACAAGAGCCAAAACCCTTGTAGCTCAGTTGATTGGAGCATCCCCAGCATTTGCTCCTGAATCTCATTTTACAGGACTGCATTGGTTTACCAAAGGTGGTGACAACACCACATGCATGACCCAGGCATGCCTTGATTGTCACTATATACCATTATTTAAAACAGTCCCACAATTTGTTTATCTGATTCATGAACCCCACTTTAAATTTGTCTATTGTTTGATATTCTATAATACTCTGAGGAAACGAATTCCAGATCTTATCTGCCCTGTACATAAAAGATAGTGGTCCTAGAGAAGTTCTGTAACACAGTAAGTCTATTTCACAATTAACGATTAACAGTTGATCTAATATTGTAACTATTTATACATGGTTTTATCAAAGTATTCAGTTTTTCTAAATTTTGGCCATTCAACAATTTATGACACCGCACTTCATCAAAATACTATATTCTGTTACAATCTGAGCCAACCAACTTGTTCATTCAATTTACAGTGATGTACATCTTTCCTCACATTCAGCACAGATAAACACCTCTTGTTCATTACTGTCGGTAACCTTGACTGTACACTGTCCATTACTGTTGTTTACACTGTCATTCCATAATCAGTTATGGATAAGATCAAACTGTAGGCTATCGTCTTATGAGATTCTTGTACAAAATTAATCCTACCATAAAATCTATGTCTTTATTGCTGGCGACGGAGTGCTATCAAGGTACAGACTAAGTTATTTGAGAGCGTCAGCCTGCTCTATCATATCTTCATTCACCTTAAATATGTTCAATTGACAACTTTGTGTCAACTTTCTTGGAGTTCAAAAAATTGAGTTAGTCTTTTTCACATTCATAACAAGTTTTACTGTTTTGAAACCAAGTTTGAATTCTGCCAAATTCTTCCTGAAAGAGATTTGACAGAGCAGCTAAAGAACTTCCCCTAGTAGTTACCACAGCATCATCTGCATACAAAACTTTTTCACTACTGTGACATACGGGTGGATGGTTATTGAAGAATAAACTGAACAGTAGGGGCCCCAAGATAGATCACAGGGACATCCCCATGTTAACTGACATGACACAATACCATGGGCCTAGTTTTCAAAAGGTTGGGAATAGCACAAGGTGCTTGTGACTACAACGAATGGCACAAGGATCATCTTGCAGCACACCGTGCACCATTCCTGATAATCAGACATGGCCTATGCCAGATGGGGGCCACCTGCACCAGTTGACCTTGCACTGCTCTTGCGGTAGATGCACAGCAGTACCTTGGCAGACAGGGGCTTGCACTGTGACAGTGCTGTATCCCTTTATGTGGGATTCAGAAAGAGCCATAATGGGGATAGGGCTCACCAGGGCTTAGGCCAGCCTAAAGCTGGTCTAACAGCCTGTGTGCCACTCCTACAGACATTGCTGGGTGAGAAAAGATTTAATTTCAAGTATGTTGGTAGCATTTTTGACAGTCTGAAAAGTGATCCAGTTTGAAGTGTTTTCAACCTTTCTGTCTCACTGCTGTACTTTATTGTACCTTAATTCTCCATCTTGCCTTTTTACTGCTCTCTGCCCAACCCTCCATCTCATCAATTTTGAGTGAGTGTGTCCATTTGGATTGGACACTGCAGCCATCTTCTCCCCCCTCCTACCCATGCTAGCTAACTTTTGAGGGGTAATACTGTTTACCATCCAACATCACTGATGGGTTGGTTAAATAATTGCATATTGTGATACATCATTGAGTGAATCATATCTATAATGTGTGTAATACTTGTGGTTGTAGAGTGTGCAGTTATGCCAAAAGAGGATATGGCTCTGCTGATGGATAACCCTGAAGGCATTACAATTGCTCATTCCATTCAATGCAGCCAGCATGGATAATCTTAACCTACAGTGATAGTGGGGATCTTGTACTGAATGAAGTATATGAGGAGCACAATAATTGTCAGTGTTTATCTGTGGAATCACTGTTTCTTTGGGACTTCATACTGCCTCTCCTTACATACGTTTTACAGTGTTGTAGTGTAAGTTTGTGAACTGCTGCTTTTGCATAGTTTTTGCCAACTTGAGATGACAGCTTTCTCATTTCTTGCATAGTTTAACTAGATTGTTTTTCTCATAATTGATATATGATATGTAAATGTATACTATTATTGTAGAGTCATGTCAACAGTGATACTTGTCTTAGATCTGAGTTACGTTTTAAGCATTTGTTTGTATGTATTTATTCTCTGATTACACATGCAGCACGTTGTCATTTTTTACTCCACAGATCATTGGGCCTTCTGAAGCAACTACTTTGGTCTCTGATATCTGTCTGGGTATGTAAGGAGGGTCCTTTGGATAGTGGGTGTGTCCCCTTGCAATAGTGCCAAGCAAAGGGGTAAAATATTGGGGTCATCAGCACCACTTGCACCTTTGCATGTTGTCCACGCACATTACAATTTTCCACTTCGATGTTCACTAATTGACTATCTGGGATATCTACCGTGGAGCAATTGAACTTTATCTTATCCAGTGGGGCTATGGAAGATGAGTGCTATTGCTCTTTTGATGGGTAAACAGTAGTTTTAGCATTGAACACCACCACTTTACCTTGTAGCAGCATATTCACTTTGGTACATTTTTCTGGGAGTCCCAAGCCTGGGATCCCTTTTTGTCAGCTCAGGTAACCCAGCTTAGAATCTTGTACTGTGGCTCAGATTCCTGGTTTGTGTCAGCAGAAGGAGTATGCTTGCTGGAGTACAGCTACAAGTGTGTCCATATTCTCAGTGACTGAAAAATTGGACCAGAGTTTCAATGGGCAGGGGATGATGGCAGCCTCTGTTAAACCCCTCCCTTGTGCCACTAATTTGGTGCATGAGTCCACTTGCAGCAGCCATGGGGACATTGATGCTGGGACCTGTACTATAGTAACATTTGGCACAGGATCCCTGGCACACCCACCTTTGCTGCAATGGAGGTTCAGCACGTCTTGCATTGATCTAAGGGGTCTTTTGAAAATCGAGCCCCATGCCTTTTTGTCCTTTCAAATAATGTATCTAAACCAGCTATGGGCAACTGGTGACAAACCTGTTGCACTCAGTCTAACAACAGTGTATGATTCACCAAGTTAAAAGCCTTGGCTAACTCACCCCTGCCATATCTTCTTTGTCCAAGGCATCATACAAATTTTTAGTGAACACTGAAGTACAGGGCAAATGGTTAAATCAGCATCGATTGGCATTAAATACTAAAAAAACACCATGGGCCGGATATTCAAAAGGGTTGTGCAATGCACAATAGGGTTGCACCAGCGCAAGTCAGAAAATGCGCCATTCTGCGATATTCAGCAGGAGGCAGTTGCACCACTGAAAACATGCTGAGCAACAGCGCAATGATAATGAAGGCATGCACAACCGAAGGGGGTGGAACCATACATAAAGTGCGCAGTGTGATGTTCAAAGACTTGTGCAATGTGCAACAGTGGAGCAGGCGGAAGTTGCACCATAGCGGAAATGAGCCAAAATAAAAAGGAGCAAGGAAGAGGTGCAAGAACGCTACAGAGAAGCCACATGAGGCAGGGGAGAGAGACAGAGAAATAGGGAGAAAGAGGGCAGGCCAGGAAACAAAAACACAGAATAGGGGCAAGGAAAGGTTGTGGGGCCACAAAGTGCAGAGGCCAGTAGGTGTACCCGGTGCAGTGGAGGTAGCAGTCAGGACAGTGGGGGGAACAAAGCAACAACAGCTGGGGGGGACACAAGCCAGGGACATGGACAGTGCCACCTTCCACATGGAAGCCGTAATGAGGGGGGTGAGAAGGCATGCTGCAGGGGGACGTGGCCGTGGAAGGGCCTGTCGGCGGTATGCCCCCAACAGGCAGTACAGAGCCCACACCAGCTTTGAACTGTACACAGATGTCAAGATTGTGGGCTGGTACCGCCTGAACAAGGCAATACTGAGGCGGCTCTGTGAGCTGTGCAGTCATGTGGTGCAGGCACCCACATGATGGAGTCATGTTCTGTCAGTGGAGACAAAGGTAACAGCCTGCATGAGCTTGCTTGCCATGGGTACCTTCCAGAGACCAACAGGGGACACCACAGGCATAACACAGTCAGCCACGTCATGCATCCTCACTCAATTCCTCAGCGCACTGCTGCCACATGCTGCGGACTACATCCATTTCCCAAGCACCACGGCGGAGCACACAGCAAACATACAGAAGTTCCACAGGGTAGCACGTATGCCTGGTGTGCTTGGGGTGATAGACTGAACCCATGTGGCCATTCGCATGCCACCTGGCCCCGATGGGGCCACCTACATGAATCGGAAGGGATATGCCAGTGTCAACTGCCAGGTGGTGTGTCATGCCAGTGGGCGCATCATCAATGTCTGTGCCACGCACCCTGGGGGAGCACATGATTCCTTCATCTGGTACCAGTCGGCACTGTGCCATCGATTTGAGAGTGGGGACATCCCCACAGGTCATCTAGTGGGTGAGTATGCATGTAGAACTGTCAAATCGCGGGCAAGGGGGGGTAAGCCAGAGGTGCCATGGGTGTGGCCCACAGGGTTTGGGGCAGTCTGAGCCTGAACAAGACACTAACCTCCACTATCTCCACACAGGTGACAGTGGATACCCACTCCGTCCCTAGCTGCTCACACCCTACCGGTGGCCCATGACCCCATCGCAGCAACGCTTCAATGAGGCACATGCCACCACACACAACATCATTGAGTGGGTGTTTGGGATGCTGAAGGCACGTTTCCATTGCCTGGACACCTCTGGCAGTGCCCTACAGTATAGCCCCTCAAAGGCCTGTGGGATATTCCTGGCCTGTTGTATCCTGCACAACATGGCCAAAGACTGTGGGATAGCCGTACAGGTCAAAGAGGGGAACAAAGATGGGGATGATGGTGACGCCGGTGATGATGGGGATGGGCAGGTACCCCTTGGCGGACAGGACCCCCGACTGATCCGGCTGGCCCAGCTGCACCGGGACACCATCACAGAGGAGCACTTCAGCCAACACAGGTAAGTTATGGGGCCATGTGCAACCACCAGTGGCTAGGGCACAACCCACATACACACATGGAAACACACCAGGGGTGCATGCTGGCAAGGGATGTGGCAGGGCACAGAAGCACACACATACAACCAGGGAGGGGTGAACAGTAACTCACCACATGGACAGACACACACACACGCACACACAATAGGCACAAAGTGCACAGGGGTCAGGTGCAAAACAGAGCCGGAACACAAACACTAGCAACACACATGTCCACAGGCCGCCACGTCCACTGACTGTCTATGTGCGTGTGTCAGAAGCTGGGCACCATTGCACTTTGGTGTACAGCGCAATGCAGGCATCATCATGCACACGTACCTGTGGACAGCAGTCGGGAGGGTGTGCAGGTGGACCGTGTGTCTGTGTGTAGGGCTGGGCACCCACCGGTACACTGCCCACCAAAACACACAATGCACAGAGGGCAGCACCAGACAGTGCCCATGCTGGGAGACAGGTCAGTCTTGCGGCACAGTGCCACATCTGCCTCGGATGCATGGGTGGCCCTGCCGAGACCCAGCAGCACTGTCAGGCTGACCACGGGCCTCATGGGGTGGCACCGATGGTCCACCAGGGGTTCCACTGCGTGAACGCGACCGTGCCCGCACAGGGGTCTGCAGCACATCGACCATACCTGCACCAGGAGTGCTCGGGATGCCCACAGCTGAACCCGGCGTCGACAGGGTGAGTGTCGCACGACACCGGGAATGGGGAGTGTGTAGCGAACTACGTGGTGTGAGCGACACATGGGCACCTGACTGTGTGCCCATTGTGGCCATGACAGCGACCAATGCCTGTGTTTGCCTGTCAATGGCAGCGGTTACATCCTCCTGCAACTGGACAATCTGTGACAGGATTCTATCAGTGTCCCTGCTGTGTCTCTCCTCGACCCACTCCAGAGCCACACACAGTGCCTCCACAGACGTTGCAAGCCACATCTGCTGCTATACTGATGCCTGCAGTAGGCGGGTGTGCTAATCAAAGAGGTCGTCTGCCACCTCGGAAACCTGTCTCTCAGGGTATGGAAGGGCCTGAGGGGTGTTCAGCACCCCTTGAGGTTGAGCGCTGCTTACCAGGATCAGGTATGGGCAAGTCCACAGGCGGTGCACAGATGCCACCACTAAACCCTGAACCCCCAGTCCCGGTGGGTGACTGCTACTGCTACCCCTCCACTTGCTGTGCCCAAGGGATCGGTTGATCTACCGCTGTGGCCGCAACAGTGCCACTGACCCGACCAGCCACCGGTGCTGCCCCACCGGTTCTGACAGGCACAGCCTGGGACTGTGCTGACATGCTGGCACACACGTCAGAACCAGCTATGTCCATGGGCGTGAGCTGGCCTGCTGTGTGTCCATTCCATGACACACACATATCACTGCCCATAATGGTCATTGCATCATCAGTGGTGCAGGTCTGTGCCACAGCCACAGCCACAGCCACAGTGTGCTGGCATCCTTGGATGCCAGACCGCTGAGGCACAGGAAGGTCCTCCCCCACACCTGTCTCAATGACATCAGTGTTGACAGCCAGGTGGACCCACTGTTGCAATGCTCGCCAGCTACCTGCAGAGGTGGATGGTCCCTCCTTCAACTCCAGATGACTGTCCGCAGTGGAAAGGCCCTCCACTGCTGACCCTTGCAGACACACAGGATCTGTAATAGAAAGTAAGGACACGTTAGTGCATGTGATCTACCCTCCCCCCGACAGACCATGATGTACCATGCAGTGATGGGCTACCACCTGTCTGGAAGCCACCTCCTGGAACGCCCTCAATGGCACTGCACTGCATGCTTGCAGCGAGCCTGTCCTCTGCCGGAGTCAGCTGCACCACCTCTGGCTGCCCCTGCCTGTTGCAGCACATGCCACCCTGATGGCAGCCACCTTCTCCTTCACTTTCCTCCTGTCAGTACCCATCTTCTTCTTAAACTCCTGCACAGAGTGCTGGTGGCTGCTGTGCAGGTTGACGGCACATGCCACCCCCTCCCATGCAGCAGCACGGGCCTGAGGGGTGCCCCGCCTTCCACTGAGCAGTGACTCCTGATCGATGTAGGTCTCGAAGAGTGCCTCTGTCTCGGCCTTGGTGAAATTGGGCCTCCTCTTCCGCCCACCATCGTTGTCCTCCTCACTCAGTCCTCTCTCGGTCATTATTCAGCCTGTATGGGTGACAGTGGTTACCTGTGACTGTGCAGTACAAAGCAAGTCCCTGATACCACAGTCCGGAACACCACACAGCATGCAACTCACCAATAAACTGCAGTAACCAAATATGGCCACTGCAGAACAGTGTCGCATTTTTATAGCACAATCCATGCAAATTAGGTGTGGAGCAACTTTAATGAGATGCAAATCATGCTGCTGCGCCATTGCATGGCTGATCGGATGATTTGCATATGACGGATGAATATCATGCTTTTGCGCTTTGCGCAATTGTGTTGAACAAGCTGAGCCAATGGCGCAGTTCTGCGGCCTGCATAGTACACCGCACTGTACAAGCCCAGGTTGCCTACACAGGTGTCTGCTGCACTGATGACGTGCTGTGCACGGTAGGCAATTCAGGGCATGGCCACCATTGTGCCTGTGGCGCTATGACAAGGGTCACTACATGGCACTGTGGCACAACTGCGCAATAGTTCACTGTGGCGCTGGCACACAGGCAGCCAATCACGCTAGATACATAGACGTCCGATCGAGCTGTACGTGGCCTTGCACCAGAGACCCATGACCCTGTGCCCGACCTTTGCCCCCTTGGCGCTATACGTCTGGCATGGCTGCACCTCTATCGTGCTGTTCAGTGACAGCGTGATAGGGAATGGCGGTGCTGTATCGACAGCGTGATAAGGAATGGCAGCGATGTACCATGCAGCACTTCCACGTGGGGGTGCCGCACTGCAGAGTGCCATATTCCCTACTATAGCGTTAGAGATGGCACACAGGAGAGCCCCTCAGTGGAGTGCCCTTGAGATGGCCAACCTTGTGGCCATTGTGGAGCCACATTATGGCCCACTGTTTGGTGAGGAGCCACTGGACAGGGCCAGGACCCAGGTCTGGCAAGAGGTGGCCAGTAACCTGAAGGCGACCACTGGCTTCAGGAGAACGGCCGAACAGTGCAGGCACCAGTATGGGGATCTTAGACAGAGGGGGCCGGAGCTACTTGCACGTCTGTGGCCGCGTGCCAGGAGGGGCGTGGTGCCTCGTCCAGGTGGGTGATACGTCTACACACTTGTATGGTCCATATGGGTAACACTGTCTTATGTGTCCAGCACATGGGGGAGGGATAGTCTAGGGTTGGCTGTGGCAGTGTTTACAGGGTATGGGGTGGGTGGGTCTGGCTGGGTGGGTGGGCACACACATTGGGGCAGGGGGAATATGCTTTGGGTTTGTAGTGATGTGTTTCTCTCCTTTTGTCTCCCACAGGCGTGGCTGAGTGGAGGAGGATGTTGGAGTGGCAGCAGAGGGCGGAGGACACTGCAAAGGGGCATGTTGGGGACCAACCCCAATGCCATCAACATCCCGATGAGGGTGAGTGCCATGACACCATGATTGCTATTGCATGCTGTGTGACAGGGTGGGAAGCAGGGCATGGCCACCATCCATGGACACCACTGCCATGCACACGACATGTGACAGTCAGCACTGTCCAGTGGCACTGCATGTCTGGGAGTGCGTCAATGATGGTCCATGCGAGCACTGGGGACATGGCTGTGGCACTGCCTGCCCACTGCATAGCCATGTTACTGTACTGCCTTGGTTGTGCTGTGCTGGACATGGGTGGTGGGTGTGTGCAGTGGTACACATGGCTGTTGCTGCCTGGTTGGGCATGTCTTGTGGACACGATCACTATGGGTGGGTGCACACCATCACAGGAGCGTGGCACATGGCTGTATGCCATGCATAATGGGTGGGCTTCAGGGCGATGGACAGTCACACCCATTGACTCTGATCCCTTGTCCTAGGTGTGCGGATACTCCTGAAAATACAGCAGGCCATCTAGGAGCTTCTTCGGGTGGTGCAAGAGTCCCTCACCATTCTAAGGGATCTACAGCAGCTTGGGGTGAGGAGGAGGAGGCGGACCAGGCAACAGCCCCAGGCAGCAGAGGACCAGGCTGGCCACTAGTGACTGCAAGACCTGCATACAACTTCCCCCCTTTGACCAACCTTCACACCCTGCCTTCCCTCTCCCATATGTTCACTCCTGCCCCTTACCCACCCCCACCTAGTTCCTGTCCCTCCACCCCATATTTGTACATAGTTGTATATAGTTGTTGTTGTTATGTTTTTGAATACAGATATTTTGATATGAATACTGTGGTGGTCTCTGATTTGCAGCTGGCTATAGGTGCTCAGTTGCATTGGTGTGCATGGCATCTGGGGTGGTTCAGTCATGGGTATGTGTGTGTGTGCATGGGGAAGTGTCTCTGGTGTGGGAGTGGCTATCAGTCGGGATCTGTGTTGTGTGTGTTGTTCCCTGTGCATTGCATTACTGTGTGCAGTGGTCCATGGTGCCTGCTCTGTGTCCATTGTGCCCCTGTCCACCCATCCTTGGCCTGTGCAGCTAACACCCTTGCATGTCTGCGACCTGCGAGGTCTGCTGCCTTGTCAGTGGTGGCTGTCCCTGCAGGTTATCCACTGTGACCGTCACAATGCTGGGTTGCCTCCTGTCAATGGTGTGTTGCATATTTTCCTCAGGTTACACTGTGGCCTCCGCAGTTGCTGTCCCACCTTCATGCTGTGGCTTGTGTGTGTTGCAGGGTCTGTGCACCACTGTCTATGACTTGTGCTCCAGGCATATGCTGGTGGTGTACAGGGCCACAGTTCATGCACAGGGTGGGGTGTCACCCCTGTGCCATGGAGGACTGCAGGCTGTGTGTGCACAGTTTTCATGGGCCCACACTGGGGGCTTGGTTGCCACACTACTGCATCCTTGTGTTAGTGTCCCCGTGGGTATGGGTGTGTATTTGCCCCTGCACTGTGTTGCATCTGGTGTGCTGCATGCTTCCATGCACCACTGTGGGTGTCTGTGCTGGCTGCTGTGGCTCATGGTGGGTCAGGCTGTGACACTTGTCTACTGTGCAGGGTGCTGTATCAATGGCGGTGGTGTCAGGGGCATGCCCTTTCCTGTGTGGGGTACCTCTTGTGCCGACACATGTTCGGTCTCTCAGATGTGCCTCAGGGGGATTGTGCATGTTGGCACTGTGTCTGCCATTGTTGCATTGCCGTGTGCTGCCACCCACTGCTGGGTGCTCATGGTGGGTCTGGCTTGTATGGTTCTGTGGTACACGAGGTTGCAGTGTGACAGTGGGGGTGGTGGTATGCATGGGAATTCCTGCAGTGGTGGTCACTGCTCATGGGGGGGTGTCTTGGGGTCATGGTGCAGGGTGTGCTATGCACGGGGGGAGGGGCTGCTGTGCCATGGGGTGGTCCGCCCTCCTTGTGTGGCAGTCTCAGCTTGCCGGTGGGTGTGATGGGGCACCATGGCCCAGCTGTGCTTTGTTTGCTTGTCCCCATGGGCCGGTGGATATTCTAGCCCTCCCCCAGTTGTGCTGTGCTTGGGGTGTGGGGTGCATTGTCAGTTCTGCAGTGTGTTCCTGTGCCCATCTGTGGCATGGGTGGTGGGCCCCTACCTACCTCCCTGGTTGTGCAGTTACATTGCTCTGCTGCTGGGGAGCTCCCTGCTTGCGCTATGGCACCTCTGGGCTGCTCAGCTGGGCAGCCCTTGTTGCACCATAGCACATCGTATCTGCTTAGCTTCCCCTTCCTAGTTGCACTATGGTGCAAGTTGTGCGATATTCAGACGTTGGCTGGTGGCGCAATTTGGCTTGCTCCTTTTTTGAATATCGCGTCTATTACGCATGGGCGCAATGGACTTTTGCTTGCTCCTGCTATTGCGCACTTTTTGGGTGCAGTTTGAATATCCAGCCCCACGTATTTTATTTGGTTCGAAACCTAAATTGAAAGAGATTCCAGTACTTCAAATATTTGATCTTGGTGGCTCAATGTTGCAATAAGTCACAGAAGTTAAATACTTGGGACTATTATTAGATCCCAATCTTACCTTTACAGCCCATATTAAAAGAGTAGTTAAGGTAGTAAATCAAAAACTTGGTGCCTAATATAGAGTGAGGGATTGTTTAACTAGGGAAGCAAGAAAGACTATATCTCAAAGTGTTCTATTATCTTCATGCATTACAACTCGTTTCTTTTTACGAATCTAAAAGCCTGTGATTTAGATTTAGTTAACAAAACCTTTAATTCAGTCTGTAGATTCATCACAGAAAAGCCATATAGAACCCATCACTGTGCACTTTATGATGAATTAGGGTGGTCACCTCCCAAATTGAATTGTCAGTATAACTTGGGTTGCTTGCTTAATAATACACTCAGGCTTGAATGCAAGTCCCCTTTATTCTCTTTCATTGAATTTAGGGACAAAACCAGAACTCTTCATTCCTCTTCACTTTCTTGTTTGGCCCTGCCCAGAGCTACATCTTGTATGGGTGAGCAAGCTTTTTCAATCTCCAGTCCTAAATTGTGGCATTCCATGCATTAAGTATTGTAAAAATACTTCTAGTCAGTTTATTTTTAAGAAACTTTTTTTAATTATTTGCAATCTTTAGCTACTTGTAAATGTTTTTAAAAAGTTCCCTATGTTATATATTTATTGTATGTGTGTATTGTTGTTGTATTATATTTTGTTTCCATGCTTCTTGGCCTCTTTGTAAGGCTCCAGGTCGTTCCTGAAAACGGGCTTTGTCCCAGTGTACTTACTCGGTAAATAAAGTGATTGGTTGATTGACTGATTGATTGAACTCCAACAAAGCTGCTGTACTACATTTTCTAGTAAAGCCTTGCTGGGCATCAGACTGAACCTTAAGCTTATAAATATAATCAACCTATTGATCATATACAATGTGCTCTAATGCCTTGGATAACAAGGACAGATTGGTCTATATTTATTCATCAATGCAGCATCATTTCCTTTATAAACTGGGACAAGTGATTGTTTCCATAGTATTTGAACTTCCCATGTAAGTAATTTAAAGATTCATGATTTTCATCATGACTGGTGTTGCAAATTCATAAGCTGCCAGTTTTAACAATTTAAGATAAATTCCATCACAACCTATCCATGTCTCATGGTTCATTTTGTTTATGTAGTTAACATTTCCTTTTTTTTGTCTCTGCTTCAAAATAAACTTGTATACCAAATAGGAAGCTTTGAATATTACATAGAACATAGAATTTAACAGCAGATAAGAACCTCTTGGCCCATCCAGTCTGCCCATTTTCCTTACCTACTATGACACTGTTGACCCGACTTGATCTCTGGCTTAGTTCTCCCTCCCCCAATGACTATGGTTCCCTTATGGCTATTCTATGCATTCTTGAATCCTGCCACAGTTTTCACCCCCACCACCTCTGCTGGAAGGCTGTTCCAGTCATCCACTAATCTCTCTGTGAAGAAGTAATTCCTTACATTTCCCCTGAGTCTGCCCCCCTCCAGCTTCATAGCAAGTCCCCTTGTTCTTGAGCATCTTTCTTCTGAAAAATGTTTCCTTCTTGTACCTTACTTATACCTGTGAGGTATTTGAAAGTCTCCATCATACCCCCCTTTCCCTTCTTTCATACAGGGTGTACATATTAAAGTACTTTAGCCTCTCCCCATATGGTCTCTGGTAAAGACTCTGCACCATTTTTGTTGCCTGTCTCTTCTTGGTCTATGTCCTTCCGGAGACGTGGTCTCCAGAACTGGATACAGTACTCCAGGTTAGAGCACACCAATTATTTGTACAGTGGTAACACCATCTCCCTCTTTCTGCTGGTGATACCCCTTTCTATGCACCTTATAATCCCACTGGCTCTCCCCACACCCTTGTCACACTGTTTGGCCACCTTTAGGTCATCAGCTATGATTACCCCCAGGTTACATTCCTGTTTGGTGGTCATCAGTACCACTCACCCCATCTTGTACTCCACCACGGGGTTTCTTTGCCTTAAGTGCATGATTTTGCACTTCTTCACATTAAAATTTAGTTGCCACATTTTTGACCACTCCTCAAGCTTTCCTAGATTCCTATTCATTTTTCCACTCCTTGGAGTGTGTACCCTATTGCAGATTTTAGTGTCATATGCAAAAAGGCACACCTTCCCTTCTAGTGCCTCTGCAATGTCACTAATAAATACAATAAAGAGGACCGATCCCAGTACTGATCCTTGTGGCACCCCACTGGCCATCCTGCCTTCCTTGGAGTAAACTCCATTTACTACCACCCTCTGATGCCTATCCCCCAACCAATTCCTTATCCATTTTGGCCCCACTCCCAGGCTGCCCAGATTGCTTACTAGTCTCCTATGTGGAATGTGTTAAAGGCCTTACTGAATTCTAGGTAGACCACATCCACCGTTCGACCCTGATCTACTTTTCTGGTCACCCAGTCAATGAAATCTATCAGATGTGTTTGTTTGACATGCCCTCCCCCAGTGAATCCATGCTGCCTTGGATCCTGTAGGTTGCTGGTATCAAAATATTCCACAGTCCTTTCCCTCAGTAGTAATTCCATTTATTTTCTCACCTCTGAGGTCAGGCTGACTGGCTCGTAATTTCCAGCCTCCTCCTTGCTACCACTTTCGTGAAGTGGGACTACATCTGCTCTCCTCCAGTCCTCTTGGGCCACTCCTGTCTCCAGTGAGTGGTTGAACAGGATTGTTAGAGGTGTATTATCTATTCTTTCCTTGTATTCAGTAGTGTTTGGTACTTGGTCAGCCATATGATGAAAAAATGTATTACATTTGTTAAAGTATCCAATTAATTGGTTATAATCCTATCTTTTATTTGCAACATTTGTGGTGTGGTCTTATTATTCCTACCCAAAGTTTGATTACTGCTGTCCCATAATTTAGGAGTAGGATTTTGTGCCACTTCCTTTTTTTATTACAAAAAAACCTAAGATTTAGCTTTCCTTATAAGCTTAGTTCATGATAACCTAACAAATCAGACTCCAGTCCACTTATTTATTCCATACTTTGTCCCTCTCTTTCATGCTATTTAGCAAATCTAGCTTACAAAATGGTAAGGGAAAACCCTGAAATCCAATTGGCTATTGTTCATGTAGCAATTATGTTCCATGCATGGAAAATAAAAAGTGCTGCCAAATGTGGACTGATCACCACTGGAATCATTACACTAATGGAATGTTAAGAATTCAACTGGCAGCCATTGTTTTTGTCCCGTAATTGTAAGCATCACATTTACTTGCACTGGGCCCTAAAAATAAAACTGCCTTAAATACAAAATAAAACAGATTAATTAAACGTTGTTTTCCCTGATCATCACATTTTCCTTACACACATAAACACATTATAAGGTAACTGGTGCAGTATTTCTGGACCTAAGCAAAGCTTTTGATACTGTTGATCACAAACTATTAGTCAATTGCCTTGCAAAGTTGAGTGCCACATACCATATCACATAGTGGTTCTCTAGTTTCTTAACTGGGAGATCCCAAAAAGTAAATGCGGAAGGCTGTTTTTCTGCTGCCTTGCCAGTTACAAGAGGAGTCCCCCAAGGATCCATCTTAGGCCCTATTTTGTTTTCATTATACATTAATGACTTAGATTCTAACATATCTACGTCCAATCTGCACTTTTTCGCGGATGATACTGTGCTGTATACTTATGGCTCATCGCTATCTGAAGTCAAGGGAGTGCTTCAAGTGGACTTTGCACAACTTGAGCATAATCTAATAAAGGCAAAGCTTCTGCTTAATGCCAAGAAGACTAAAGTGAAGATATTCTCCTGTAGTGCTGTCACAGGCACCCCAATACCCTTGCCCAAGATTTCATTGTTACCACGCTAAATGAGCCTCTGGAAGTTGTAACCAAATTTAAATACCTGGGTATTTGGATCAACAATAAACTATCTTTCAATGACCACGTGGAAGATGTGTCTAGAAGGCTAAAAGCCAGGTTAGGTTTCTTCTATAGAAATAGGCCCCTCTTCCCCCTTGAAACTCGAAATAAGCTTGTCCAGGCCACTTTTCTCCCCCAACTCGACTGTGGTGATGTAATCTATTCCTCCACCACTCTTGCAAATCTAAGTAAACTGGACATCCTTTATCACCATGCGTTACGGTTCATTACCAACTCCCCTTACCGTTCGCATCACTGTGACTTATATGCAGCTGTTGGTTGGACATCCCTTACTACTAGACGCCTTGCTCCATGTTGGGCTATGGACTCTTAAACTGCTCCAGCAGAAATTACCAAGCTATCTCTCATCCCTCATTAGTATTTCACATAGTGCATACTCATTAAGAAAATCTGACTTTATTATGCTTAATATACCAAGGATGCAGACCTCCTTTGGTAAACGTGCTATTACACATGCCCATCCATCTATTTGGAACCAATTACAAACCGTACTGAAACTAACTAGCACAGTTTCAATAAACTCTTACAAATTGCTAAACTCAGCTAAAATAAACGATACCTGTAACTGTCATTAAGCCTCTTCCTTACTCATGTGTGCCATGTGCATCCATCGGTAAGACATATTTGCTTTGTTCATATTAACTACTTATTGCTTGCACTTTCAGTTACATTAAGATATTATCCCACTATCTGGCACCTGGCTTATATCTGCTACCTTGCTGCAGCTACCCAACTACTGCTTTCCCTTCCCCTTTTATTCCTGGCTTTATCTATGTATACGCTCCACTGTTCACACTAGCAAATCATTCTGACCCTCCTTATCCATTATATTCTGTTGTTTGTTCGATCTGCCAAAATGTATGTATTGCACGCACTGGTCACCATGTTTCAATTATCAGTATGCAATCTGTAAGTCGCTTCCCTGCCTGTGTTACATTAGCTGACTACCACCTGCGGTCATCCTATGTGGTGTCCTTGTATATATATCTTGCTTGTATTATGTTATGCGTGCTTTATGTATATACTGTTTACTATCTATTTATGTATGTACATTGTGTAAGTCTATATGTCACAGGACCTCCTTGTGAATGAGCTTGCTCAATGGAGTTTTCTGCAATAAACTTGAACTTGAAACTTGAACTTGAAGAAACATTAAGTAAACATAGAAACATAGAATTTGATGGCAGATAAGGACCGCTTGGCCCACCCAGTCTGCCCATTTCCCTGCCTACTGGATAAGCTGCAGATCCTAGTTAACCAGCAGCCTACTTCTTCCTACCCCCACCCCCCTAGAATTGCCTTATGACTGTCCCATGCATGCTTGAATTCCGCCACTGTTTTTGACTCCACGACCTCCTCCGGAAGGCCATTCCATGCATCTACAACCCTCTCTGTGAAAAATACTTCTTAAATTACCTCTGAGCCACCTCCCCATCTTCAAATTGTGCCCTTGTTCTTGCACACCTCTTTTTTTGAAATATGTTACCCTCTTGGACTTTGTTGATTCCCTTGAGGTACTTGAAAGTTTCTATTATGTCCCCCCTCTCTCTCCTTTCCTCGAGGCTATACATATTAAGCTCCTTAAGTCTCTCTTCATATGTCTTCCGGTGCAGACCCTGTACCATTTTAGTTGCTCTCCTCTGGACAGCTTCCATCCTGTCTATGTCTTTGCAAAGACTGGGTCTCCAGAACTGCACACAGTACTCCAGATGGGGTCTGACCAGCTGTCTGTACAGAGGGATAATAACTTCCTGTTTTCTACTGGTGATGCCTCTCCCTATGCATCCCAGTATCCCCCCAGCCCTCCTTGCTGCTCTCTCACGTTGCTTGCCCACTTTTAGGTCATCTGATATGACTACCCCCAGGTCCCTTTCCATTTTTGTTGTTGTTAGTATCTCACCCCCCATTGTGTACTCTTCCCCTGGGTTTTTGTTTCCCAGGTGCATTACCTTGCACTTCTTAGCATTGAATCTAAGCTGCTATACATTTGACCATTCCTCTAACCTTGCCAAGTCCATTTTCATCCTTTCCACCCCACCTTGTGTATCAACCCTGTTGCAGATCTTTGTGTCATCTGCAAAGAGACATACTTTTCCTTCCAGTCCCTCTGCAATGTCGCTTATAAAGACATTGAAGAGGACTGGTCCTAATACTGAACCCTGCGGTACCCCACTAGTAATCTCCCTTTCTTCAGAGTGGTCTCCATTTGCTATTACTCTCTGTGTTCTATTCTCCAGCCAATTTTTTACCCAGGCTGTCATCTTGGGATCCACTCCCAGGCTAGCTAACTTGTATTTCAATCTTTTGTGTGGGACTGTGTCAAATGCCTTGCTAAAGTCTAGGTAGGCCATGTTCACAGCCCCTCCCTGATCTACTACTTTGGTCACCCAGTCAAAGAAATCTATCAGATTTGTCTGGCATGACCTTCCTGCTGTGAATCCATGCTGCCTTGGGTCCTGTGCCCCTCTGGCCTCTAGATACTCGACAATTCTTTCCTTCAGAAGTGATTCCATCATTTTCCCTACCACTGAGGTTAAACTAACAGGTCTGTAGTTTCCTGCTTCCGCCTTGCTCCCACTTTTGTGAAGGGGAATCACATCTGCCCTCCTCCAGTCCTCGGGTACCACCCCATCCTCCCTTGATTTGTTAAACAGGGTAGTCAGTGGTGTCACTAATTCTACCCTTAGTTCTTTTAGAATTCTGGGATGAATCCCATCAGGCCCCATTGCTTTGTCCACCTTCAGTTTTAAGAGTTCTTTCAGAACCCTTTCTTCTGTAAATGGGCTGGTATCAACTTCTGTATCCAGAGTGTTTCTACTGTTTGTTTTAGGTACCTCCCCTCTTCCTTTGTAAATACTGAGCAAAAATATTTGTTTAGTATCTCTGCCTTTTCACAGTCACCCTCTGCCCACCCTCCCCCATTAAGCCTCACTATCCCTCCTTGGTCTTCTTTCGGTCCTGACATACCTATGAAAGGTTTTATCCCCTTCTTAACTGAGTTGGCTATCTTTTCCTCGGTTTGGGCCTTTGCTGTTCTGACTGCCTTCCCAGCTTCCTTTGCTTTAACTGATACAGTTCTCTGTCCCGCCCTTCTGTGATTCCTTGTACTTCCTGAAAGCTTTCTTTTCTCTTGAACCTTCACTGCCACTTCCTTTGAGAACCATAGTGGTTTCTTACATCATTTAGTTTTGTTTATTTGCTTCACACAAGGCTTGTTACCTCTGTGATGGCAGTTTTATTATTCCCCATTGTTCTTCCACCCCTCCTTCCTGCCCATTTGCTAGTGCATTCCTTAGGCACTCACCCATTTTGGCAAAGTCAGCCCTCCTAAAGTCCAGTACCTTTGCCTTTGTATGGCTTGACTCTATTGCTGTGTTTATTGTGAACCATACTGTTCGATGGTCGCTAGTTCCCAGATGGCTACCCACTTCTACATCCGTGATCCTCTCTTCATTTCCATTTGAGAGAACCAGGTCTAAGATTGCTCCCTCTCGAGTGGGCTCCAATACTAGTTGTCTAAGGCATGCCCCCTGTAGGGCATATAGAATAACCCCACTCTTTGAAGTGGCTGCTGCAACTGCACTCCAGCTAACATCTGGCATATTCAGATCGCCCATCAGCAATATCTCCCCTTTTTCTGCCATACTAAGTGTACTTTCTGTCATTTCCTTGTCCATTTCCTCCCCCTGAGAAGGGGGTCAGTATACAACCCCTGTGCGGATTGTGGTGCCATTGCCGGTCTCCAAATTTACCCACAGTGCTTCTTCTCCTCCCTGTTTTCCCTTTTGTTCTGTTGCTTTGATTCCTTCCCTTATGTAAAGAGCTACTCCTCCTCCTCTTTAACCCTCTCTGTCCCTCCTGTAGATAGTGTATCCTGGTATGTTTACGTTCCAGTCATGGTTTTGTGCGAACCATTTGTTTATAGTTTTCATTACAACTGTTTTTTTATTTTTGCTGACAGTGAAAAATCCCCCTTCTATCTTTACCTGCTCATAAGGGAAATATCTTCTCCTTTCCTTGTCAGTGAGATAATTGAATCTCTGGCTACAACAGAGGCCTTTGGTGTGTGTGTGTGTAGTATGTTAGGAGAGTAACATTCTAGCAGTGAAACTGAGCAGAACTTTGAATCCATGTATTCCATGGTAAACCTTCCATGACAAACATTCCACACATCTTGAATGTGGGGAAAAAACAGAGAAAAAAAAAACCAGGAAGAAGAAGAAAGTAGGCAACAATACAATGACATCATCAATGACATCATTTGCAGTAGGTGGAAGGTCTATTTTATCATAAATGCACACAAGTAAATCTGTTGTTTCTACATATAAACATGCTTTTCCCAACTGTAAAACATTTTTATAAAAGGAGCCCATTTTATAAGCGCAGTAAGGCACTCCAGGATGTGCATGGAACACATTTTACCACATGGCCAGTGGCTAAAGTCACTCAGCCTTCAGCCTCATGCCTTATTATGCCCCTGGTCATGTGGTAAAATGTGTTCCATGCACATCCCATCATGCCTTATTGCTTATATTATCCATTCTGCGCCCACCATTTATTAGGTATGTCCTCCAATAGAGTAAAGCAATCACATGTCCTATCAAATTATCCTACAAAGCAATCCAAAGCAAAACCCACTGTTGAGATACAGTCCACATGAAGTCCATAGCTGAAACCATTGTTTTTTAAGTTCTGAAAATTAGATTGAAGAAATATGCTGTTAGGAGTCCTATCTGGTTTAGGTACCAAAGACAGGTGAGTGATAACTCAATATATCAGGAAGCATCTCACCATTTTTAATATGCTCACTTTGTGACACTAAAACCAAGTTCAAGAGGGTACCTGCATTTCTTTTGTAATTCACTTTTGTTATATCCTTAACTACTTGTACGAAGTGCTGCTATTTAATCTAATGTTCTGTAGTTTGCTTTATTAAGCCAATTAGTGTTAAAATCACCTAAAATAATCTTTTCCTGATTGACATTCAGCTGTACAATATCGTCACTTAAATATTTTAGACCTTGGACTGCAGTCCAGAAAATTCAGGACTTATTTGTTAGAAATAGGGACATAGTCACAAGAGTGCAAGTTTGGTGGTTAGTTGGAGGTAAATTCAGGAGGGACATGAGGAAGTTCTGCTTCACTGAGAAGGTAGTGGTGCTGTGGAACAGATTGCTGGTAGAAATGGTAGGGCTAGGTACCCTATATGGGTTAAAACATGGCTGAGTCAGATCAAGGGGGCTGACAGTCCAACAGGGGGATTCAGAGGCAAGGGTTGTTGGTGGGGGGGTAAGAGGAGGAAAGCCCTGAGGACACTCAGTTGGGGCGGGTGAGGTAGTAATATCAGCAGACTCGATGGACCATTAGTCTCCTTCTGCTGACAGATTCTATGTTTCTATGTTTCAAAATTGGCCATTATAACGATAAAAACAAGTGTATTAAAAGCAATAGAACATAGGCAAAGTATTACATATAATTATACATATAATTACATATAATTACAACCCAAATCTAAAAATAGCTTTTAATTACAGGATAGCTGTAATACAGCCACTTGAAAAATCCATATAAAATCAAAGAGGCTATTCAGAAAATCACACATTAAAGAAAAGCCATTTAGCACATATCAGGTTTCAATTCTAAGAACTTTTTGATATAATCTTGATTATCTTAACATTATTCTGCAATGTTGCTAACTTCAGACTAGGCTAACTGCAGATATGCAGTACTGTATTTAGTTAGTCATGGTATTTCTGTTTTCTTTTTATACATGCCTCCCAAAAATATGCTAGTTTATTTATTTATTTATTTATTAATGAGATTTACCAGATAGGCATACTGAGCGGGAAATAAACTGCTCGTTTCCAGATGCGACCTGGGTACATATAACATACTAAACATAGTAGTGGTTAGAGAAGACATTGGTACAGTAGGCATTGTTACAATAGGAATAGATACTTCACTATATAGCTTGAATTCAGATCAATGCAGCAGTGGTGAGAAATAATAAAGAGGGACTTGGGAGATACAACTCAAGACATTAACATTGCAAGATAATTTACACATATGTACTAGTACAACGCAGCATGATAGTTGGTATAAAACCCCTAAGTGCCAAGTGGATATATGGGTTTGGCCACACTACCAGGAATGTTACAGGTACACATGTCAGAGAAGTGTGCCTGGAGGAGAGTGGACACAGTCCAAGGGGAGGAGGAGGCCTGTCTGATGGCAATAGGGAGATTATTCCAGAGTGAGGGCATTCTGTAAGTGAAATCTGACTGGCCTTTGTGGCAGCAGATGAAGCGGGATATGGAGTCAGATAAGGGTCAGAGCCGCCACAGGGGTAAGTCGGGCGAGGGTTGTGATGTTAGAGTGGAGCTGAGGTAGGAGGGGAGGGAATTCAACCAGTGTTTTGCAACGAGATTAGCACAGTGGAGCTGTCATCTGGTATGCAGCGAGGGGAGGCGTAGAACGGTATATAGGTGACAGTGGTGGGTGGTTGGGGGGCAGTCAAGGATCAGGTGGCAGAAGGAGTGAAAAAGGGGGTCTAAGAGTGCTAGGGTGGATGGGGAGGTCGCACCATAGACCACGTCCCCATAGTCAAATATGAGGAGAATCATTTTGAGCACAAGCTCTTTCCTGACCCGGGTGGTTAGGCACCTTTTGTTGTGGTAAAGGGCGCCTAGTTTTGGGTGCAATTTTTTCTGCAAGGAGTCTATGTGTATAGCGAAGTCCAAGTGGTGATCCAACCATACACCCAGGTACTTAAAGGAGGTGCAGGCTTCCAAAGTGGAGCCGTCCAGTGTATGGAAGGTGGGTAGCTCACCTAACCTGGAGAGTCTATGTGGTGTGCCGAATGTTAGGGATACCATTTTTTTGGAGTTAAGGATGAGCTGATTTGAGCTGAGCCAAGCTTGGACTGCATTGAAATCATGTTGGAGAGTAGATTTCAGGGTCTCTGCTGAGGGGCTAGAGGAGTATAGGATGGTATCATCTGAATACATTTGGATAGCTGAGTTAGGGCAGGATAGCGGAAGGTCATTTAGGAAGATTGAGAAAAGAACTGGGCCTAGGACAGAGCCCTGGGGGACCCTCATAGTGACTGGAAGTGGGGGGGGATATGTGGTTGCCAATTTTGACTGATTGAGACCTGCCAGAGAGGTACACCTGGAACCACCTGATGGCTTGGCCAGAGAGGCCAGCATCATGTAGTTTGGTGATGAACTTGGGGTGGGACACAGTATCAAAGGCTTTTGCCAGGTCAATGAATATGGCTGAGGTGATGCACCCTTTGTCCATGCCTGAGGTAATGTCATTTGTTCGGCTAAGGAGAGCGGTAATGGTGGAGTGAGATTTCCTGAATCTAGACTGGAAAGGGATGAAGAAGGAGGTTTCTTCAAGGAATCATGTGATTTGAGCAAGGGCTAGCTTTTCTTGAAGTTTGGCCAGAGTGGGGAGGAGGGAGATCGGGCAGTAGTTCCCTGGATCAGCTGGGTTCCCTCCTTTGGGCAGTGGTATGACTAGGGCTTTCTTCCAGGCTACCGGGATTTGCCCAGTCGAGAAGGAGTGGTTTATGAGGTCAGCAAGGGGGGTGGAAATGGCTGGGACGGAGAGATGTAAGAGTTTAGCGTCCAGGCCAAGTGGGCATTTCCCTTTGTTGGGGTTAAGGGAGGTGAGGATGGCTGAAACTTCAGATGGGAAGCCGGTTTAAAGGAGAATAAGGAGTGCAGGGGGAAGGGGGGTGTGGGGTCTGAAATAGATGGCAGTGTGGATGTGTCAGGAGCAGGGTTTTAGCAGCTGGTAAAGAAATGGTTGAAGGCAGAGGCAACCGCGCTTGGCTCGGATATGTTTTTGCCTTGTATAATGAGGGAGGGGTTGGGGCTGTATAGGAGGATTGAGCAGTGTTTTAATGGTTTTCCAGAAGTTGGAAGGGTGATTTAGATTGGAAGTAAGGGCCGCTTGGAAAAAATACTGTTTGACCTGTCTTATGGTTTTGGTACACTTATTGCGGAGGGTCCGGTATTGCTGCCAAGAGATGGAGGAGCCAGTTTTCCTATGGTTTTTCCAGGCTAGATCCCTGGCATGGCAGCTGGAGAATATGTCAGCCAAGATCCAGGGGAGGTGGGCAGCCCTTACCCTTTTGGTTCTCAAGGGAGCGTGGCGATCCCATATAGTGAGAAATTGTAGCCTGAACAAGTCAAAAGCTTGATTAATGGTGGGCGTCATTTGGATGAACAACCAGTTGGCTGAGGCGAGATCAGTTAGCAGAGAGGCATGGCATAGGGACTTGTAAGACCGGGAGCAGACTGACCTGGGTGGCAAGTTGTTGGAAGTTCGGCGCACTTTTCTACTTAAATATATCGGGTGGTGGTCGCTCATTGAGTCAGGGAGTAGGCCTGCTTTAGAGACTCTGTGCGGGTGGGTTGTGAGGGCCCAGTCCAGGAGGGAGTGGTGCTGGGATTTGGTGTTGAGGCGTGTGGGTTCTGTGATCAGCTGAGAGAGGTTAAGAGCCGTGACCCTGCAGCGAAACTTAGAGCAGCTCTTGTCTAGCCAATTGTAGTTGAAATCCCAGAGGATGTACAGCTCACCAGCAGTGGCCAGGTTTTTGAGTGTGGCCAGGAAGTCAGAGATGTGACTTGCTGGGGTTGCAGGGGCGCGGTATATCCCTGCCACAAACACAGGGGCGGTGTGTGGCAGGATGAGTTTGATCATCGTGGCTTCGATAGGTGGGGGGGGCAGGGGAGCTGGATAGGGGTGAATTGTACCAAGCTGGATATGAACATGGCAATACCCCCCCCCTTCTTTTTGCCAATTCTGTCATACCAGAGGACTGTATAGCCTGGCATAGCGACTTCCGAGTCATTATGCTGGGGTTTTAGCCAAGTTTCTGAGACGATGCAGATGGCGAGTTTGAGTGCAAGAGTGGTAACTTGCAGCTCTTGCAATTTATTCAGGAGGCTGCGGCAATTAAGGTGCATCATGCTGAGCCCCTTGGGCAGTTTTAGGATGGCAGAGTGGGTCTGAGGTCCCAGGTTGGTTTCTCTATCCCCTGCCAACAGGAGCAACAAGGTCAGGTATCTTAGGGCGGTGGTACAGCTGTATTTTGCTTTGGACATCGGGTTTGCCGACTCAGGGATGCGGGAGGTAGACATGTTAAAACCGCGTAGGTATCTAGGGCGGGCTAAAGATGGGGAGAGATGGATGGGCAAATGGCCCAGCTGTGGTGTAGATTGTGCTTGAAGGCTCTGGGGGTGTGTGTAGGGGGTTGGGGGGGTTGAGACAGAGCTCGGAAATAATAAGAGGCTAGGGTCATTTTGTGGGAGAGAGGTTGGTGGGAGAGAAGTAAGTGGGATGGCCAACGATAGCAGATCAAAGGTAGACAGGAACATGACTTTTTTCTTAGATGCAGGGCACAAGAAAGTAAACGAGAGAAGATGCATGCTAGTGGCCACTAGTGGTGAGACCTTATAAGCTGCAAATTAGAAAGTGGGCTGATAGGTTTTACCGCATCATCGGTCACCTGACCCGCAGGATCCTATAAGTTCCAATGCCGACCAAGGGTGGTGGTGGGGGCGGTGGGGAGCCGGCACGCAGCGCTGGCGGGGCAAGACCTTTGCAGAACCAGCAGCTCGACAAGACTCAGTGCAGGGCCGGGCGGCAGTTGCAGCCCCTGACGATTGCCTTGAAATTACCTTTAAGCAAAGTATTTGGATTTCATGAGCTGAATAAATAAATCATTGTGCCTGTTAGCGAAAGAAATACGTTTTGGCTGAACAAATCAAGATTGTGATGATGACTGTCACCAACTTATTACCAAATTCCCTGAATCTGCCCTGAACCTCTTCTAAAGTGCTGTTCCCCGGGTTGTTGGTACAGTACCTAGGTGTATCACAATGCCTTGCTTTCCACTCTCTGCTGTGAGCAACCCATCCAACCTGGGAATTATCTAATCTGTGATTGCTTTTGGGAAACATAGAACAGATATTTCCTAATGGTTTGTGGCACATCAGCCTCTCCATCACTGAGTGCTGAAGGCCCTGTGACTAGCAACTGTTTCTTGTTTCCCTTAATTATGCCAGACCCCTTCCTTGTGATGCAACCTTGCTAGACAAAGCCACTCCTTCAAGAATAATCATCCTGAACCAAGTCCACCAGTAGTGCAAAACAATTCTGGTCTGATTTTAGTTATAGTTTTGGGGTGTCAAAACAGTAAACCTGACCAATCTTTTTATGTTTGTTTGCAATTGTGCAAGAAACATTTTGTTACAATGAATGGCATTTCAGAGGTATATCATTGTTTTTCCTAGTGTAGGTCAAGCTGCATCGGGCTTGTCAGTTACAGACCAATGACAATGCAAGCTGATTATGACAGTGGTTACTGTTTTACTGGGGGGAAACTTCATGTAGTTGAAAGAACCGAAACACTTCCACGAGAGAGTGCTTCGGTCCTTTCATTTGCATGAAGCCAGTCATTAATCAGCTAAGTGGCTTTCTGACATTCCCATTCTCTGTGTCCTCCCCTCTCTTCCAGCTGCACTACGGGCATTCTGCAGAGCAAGTGAAACCTGCTGCTCACACTCAGCCTGGCTCCTGCAGCAACACCAAGTGAAAGTCATTGAAACAGCCCCAATAGATTTCACACTAGATCCTAAGTTTGAGGAAAGCTATAACCTCTTATGTAACTGACAACAGGAGCCGCTGGCCCCTGCCCTTTGAAACTGTCATCCAGACAGAAAGCAATATCTCTCTTTGTCTCTCTCAGCCGCTTAACTTGTTTACACCCTCTTATGTATGTGAATGTGACAGAGCTCCCGTTTTATGTAATGGCTACTCTTACCGCCTTTTGCACCTAGTTTTTGTCATTTCATGTAGTTCTGTTTCTTATTGTGAGGCTAGCTTGTTTGATGTTTAGCATTCGCAGTAGTGGGAAACAGTAGCTGTCTGCTGCAGACAAAAGAAATTGGCAGGAAGCCAGAAAAAAATTAGAGTCCCACGGTCCCAGTTCTTCTCTCTAACCTGGGATTCTTTGGTTTAGGTTCACTTGAAGCTGACTTTCTCTCTTTGTGAGTCAGTGTGTCTAATATCAATTCAAGCCTATTAAAAATAAATGGCTGGCACCTGCCCGTCCGTGTCCAGGACAGCAGCTACTGCTGTAAGTATGAATTACGACTGTCTGAACTGGGCAATGAAAGGGAATGCCATGCTTTTTAAAATGTATATTTGAGCTCAGCTGATATGTGCTTCCTGTTGTGACTTTTGGTTACTCACTAGTGCAGTACTGCTGCTTGAAGCTTGCTTGTGTATCCTGCATCAGTCTTGGCACCTCTATCTCTCTCTTCTCTGTCCTTCAGGATTGGGTGACACTTAAAGCAAGCAATTTACTGCTCTGGCCCTACCAGGTCTGAGTCACTTGGTGCTCCACTCTGACCCCAGGATTATCTATGAACATATGAACATATGAATGTGCCAGCAGAAACAGACCATCCGGTCTATCTAAGTCTGCTCGAGTGTGCAGCTAGCACCCCTAGTTTGCAGCTGCCCACCCCCCCTCCCCTTTGTCATCCCACTGCCACCCCCCATCTTCCCCACCCTCACTCTCCCCTATTCCCTGTCCTATGCCCTTTTGAAGCTGTTCACAGATTTACATGATGCCACCCATTCTGGTAGTGCATTCCATTTTGCTACCACCCTCTCTGTGAAATAGCGTCTCCTCATTTCCCTCCTAAGTCTTTCCCCGTCTATTCTTAGCCCGTGCCCCCTGGTGTCCCTCCCCCTCCTTAGCTGAAAGACCCCGTCTGCTGTTCTGCCACTACTCACCTCTCCATGCAACAACTGATGAAGAGGCTCCCTCGACAGGTCTGCTTCTATTACCACATTTACATGCACACAGTTAGCTAGTAAACACAGCATTACTGGGATACCCTACTCTAGTAACATGTTCACTGAATAACATTGATTTCTGGGAAACTGCAATTTACATGCAGGTTTTGTTACCGGGATATGCCTGAATACGCCCGAAAAAATTTAAGTTTCCTGGTAACAAAAACTGCATGTGAATGTGGTGTATTATTGACAGCTGACTAGCTTGAAAGGGACACTGTGCTGTCCTGCCATGAAGCCCCAATAGTTCTGTTGCTGTCTGATGCACCACAACTCGGTGACCTGATCTGTTAGTATGCTTGATCCTGGCCCCATACTGGTGTTTCACTGAATTCACTCATGCCTCCTCCACATATCGCGGCCCCCTTTGGAATCTGGTTGCTGCTGTCAATACTTGTATGTAATGTGTCCTCTGTTCAGGCCTTCATCTGCTGGACATCTGACCAAGGTGTGGTGATGGCTGCTTAGTCAGTTCACCTGATTAAATTTATCTGCTGCCGCTACTCCAGTAATCACTTTATCAACCTGCCAGCCACCCCAGGCTGCTCAGGTGAGTGAAGTGTATTTGACCCCATGTGTGAGTGTGTCCATTGGGTGTCCAGCACTTGCAAAGGGCTTTCATGGCTGATTTACTGCAGATCTCTGGTTTCTTTGTGAGAATGCAGTAAGGAGGGTTGGGGATAGTGGGATGCATAGGGAGAGGCATCACCGGTAGAAAACAAGAAGTTGTCATCCCTCTGTACAGACAGTTGATGAGACCCCATCTGGAGTACTGTGTGTAGTTCTGGAGACCTCATCTCCACAAGGGCATAGGCAGGATGGAGGCTGTCCAGAGGAGGGGAACTAAAATGGTGCAGGTTGTGCACCAGAAGCCATACGAAGAGAGACTAAAGGAGCTTAATATGTATACCCCTGAGGAAAGGAGGGAGGGGGGGACATGATAGAAACTTTCAAGTACCTCAAGGGAATTAACAAAGTCCAAGAGGGTAGCATTTTTCAGAAAAGAGGTGCAAGAACAAGGGGGTATGATTTGAAGATGGGGGGCAGCTCAGAAGTAATGTGAGGTATTTCTTCATGGAGAGGGCGGTGGATGCATGGAACAGCCTTCCTGAGGAGGTTGTGGAGTCAAAAACAGAGGGTGAATTTAAGAATGCATTGGACAGACATAAGGCAATTCTAGTGGGGGGTAGGAGGAAGTAGGTTGTTGGTTAACCAGGATCTTCAGCTTATCCATTAGGTAGGGAAATGGGCAGACTAGGTGGGCCAAGTGGTCCTTATCTGCCATCAAATTCTATGTTTCTCTGTTTGTGTGTTTACTCTGCTGCTGACTGAGGGCTGATAACCTGTCCTGAGAGTAAGACCAGGGCTTGGCTGGGTGTCTGAACACTCAAGAGGGACTCAGATGGCAGATTGACAGTGGTCAGCAGAAGGCTACCATGGTTGTACTGCTACAGATCAGCCAGTGGAGCTGGATACCAGAGGTGTGGGAGTCAGCTGAAGGTTTAGGGAGTTGAGACCAAGGACCATCCTGGTTTGTTCAGTGTGTGAGTTGATCTAGGGCCAAGGAGATGACAGATGGACAGAGTAAGTCAGTCAACTGCTGGCAGTCAGGACAGGTACAGAACAATATATTGGTGACTGAGATAGGGACAAGGACCAAGGGTCAGGGAGATGCAATGAAATCTGCATTCTGCTATCTTTTCTAGAGATCGTTGAGCACCAAAAATGTTGATAGTAGAACTCAGACAGTGAAAACTTAGTACCCATTTGGAAACTCCAGTGACAGTCTCTAATATTTGTAAGTAAGCTTTTTTAAAAATATCTGCTTGACAGAGCCTGTCTTGCTTGTTGTATGTCTTTGTTGGTATACATAACTAACTAGTATGGACATACTTGCTGTCTAAATTAATGGATACATAAATGGAGTTACAAATTGTCTAAATTAATGAACTTTTTGCTCCAATAACCACAGGCTCCTTGGTTAATGCAGCATTAAAATCATTCAAGGTAGAGATGTATTTTCTTATTTTGGTTTAGACAGAAGTGGGGAAGGGAGAGGAGTCAAGAGATAACTTTCTTGGTACTGCCAGCCTTTTGTATATCAATTTAGCTTAGGAAGAAGTAATATCTAGTGCATTTGGAGCTTCTTATCTTGTAGTAAGTTGTTGCTCTCTATGACCATGCCCCCGCCCATTGCAATCTGATATGATTTCCCTCTGGTATGCTACCTGCCCAGTCCAGTAAGACCTCTGTTGCTTTGTTGTGGTCACCAGACCAGCAGGTGTTACCCTCCAGTGCCCACCCTGTCCACAATCCACTGCAGCCAGTTGAGATTTTGTAAGTAAGTAAGTAAAATTTATTTTTAAAGCGCTTTTCAAAACCAAAGCGCTGTACAGATAAAATAATTAAAATACATACATATAACATACAACAACAAATAACAATATGATTACAATAAAATCACTCTCCATATGCCTGTTTAAATAAATAAGTTTTTAATTCTAACTTAAAACTCTCAACGGTCAGGCAGCCTCGTATCCGACAAGGTAGAGAATTCCACAGGGTAGGGGCAGCATAAGAAAATGCCCGAGCTCCAGAGGTTTTTAAACAGACCCTGGGAACCTCTAGCAATCCCTCGTCGGCAGAGTGGAGTGAGCGAGAGGGACAGTAGGGAACAAGGAGATCTTGAAGATACCGTGGTCCCTGTTCGTGTAGGGCTTTATAGGTCAGTAACCCGACCTTAAAGGTGATCTGCCACTGAACCAGCAGCCAGTGCAGTTCGCGCAGCACAGGCGTAATATGACTTCTCATAGATGTCCCAGTCAAAAACCTGGCTGCTGCGTTCTGCACCAGCTGCAAGCGGCGGATATCAACCCCTGGTAGCCCTAGGTACAGGGCATTGCAGTAATCAAGGCGAGAGGTAACAAAGGCATGGACCAATACCGGAAGGTCAGCCGGAGGAACCAGGTGTTTCACCTGAGCGATATTCCTAAGGTGATAAAAGGAAGATTTGACAACGGATGACACCTGAAACTTCAGTGTCAAACCATCGTCAATGATAACACCCAGGTGACGCACCCGGTCTGAGGTTGGGAGCTGGGCACCATCGATCCATATGCCCGAAGGAAGCTCAGCCCTACAACTCGCCTCAAGGTGACCTTGGTCCACCACCAACACCTCAGTCTTATCCGGGTTTAACCTTAGCCAGCTGGCACTCATCCAATCCTTGATCTTGGATAGACAGCTGTTAAGTATAGATACTGCATCTTCCTGTCCAGGACTAAAAGACAAATACAGCTGGGTATCATCTGCATAGCAGTGAAAACCCAAGCTGTATTGCCTAATAATGTCTCCCAATGGCAGCATATAGACAACATGGGTGCTAAAATGGAGCCCTGCGGAACCCCACAGGGCAGAGAGAAGGCATCAGAGGAATAAATTCTGGTGATAACCCTCTGTCTCCGCCCCGTGAGAAAAGATTGAAACCACTGCAGAACTGTACCAGACAGTCCGCAGTAGAACCGCAGGTGTTCCAAAAGCACATCATGGTCCACAGTGTCGAATGCTGCAGAGAGATCAAGAAGGACTAGAATAGTACACGCCTTTCGATCTCTCGCTATCAGGAGATCATTTAGAACCCGGACAAGGGCAGTCTCAGTACTATGTCTTTTCCTAAATCCCAATTGGAGAGTATCATAGACATTGTGATTCATGATATGGTCATCCATTTTTGGATTTATATTACTTACTGACAGACTGCTGCTGCAACAGAGGTTTCAGCCTACTGGGTCATAATGTTGTACACTTAATAGCGTATGACATTATAGCTAACCCAAAACAGCACTGTCCATGACAGCGAATGGTGCAATACTGCGTATACTGCTGTACGCGGTATTGCACCATTCACACAATCCCAGGCAGAGGATAAGACCTCTGCTGGGAATGGGTTCCACTGAGCAGCTGCCGTGGCTCACTGGACTGAGCCACAGCAGCAGGAACTCAGGCGCTGTGTCTGGGTCTGGGTTTGATTCCCAGTCCCTGACATTTTATTTTGTTCCACAATTTGTGCTGTCCCCGAGTTAGACCCCCCGGAGTTGAGAATCTTTAGTGGGGTGGGTCTGGGGGGGTGTATCCCCTTGTAACGGGGGTGTGGGGGACAAAGCCCCCCACAGAAAAAAGACTTATGCTGCATGGCAGTATTGCGCTGTATTGGCAGTGCGATTTTGCCATGTGGCATAATGTCTTGTGACATTATGACCCCATGCCAGGTTTCAGGGAAGGCCTGTCTGATCCATCCCTCTTGAGTTACTTCTAATTGTAGTTTGCAACTATTCCCAGGAATTTTACAATATAATTTATTTCTTTTAATTGGAATTACAACCTTTTATGCAGTATCATTTTTAGAACTAGTGGAGAGGGGTCATATTCACAACGGGGGAGAGTGAACCAAAATGTTCATGGGGATGCATAACAGTAGGCTACGGTAGCTTGCTTTTATTTATTTATTTATTTTTAAATAGCCTATGTGTAAAAAGAAACGTTGGAAGTTCAGTGCTGTGTGACTGACTTGTGTGTGTGTTCCTGTGGGCTTGAAGATACTAATTTGTAATAAGTTCAGGAAGTTTGTTTGTCTATTAATATGTTATTTCTCTGGCAGGAACTGTCACTATGATTTTTGATAAGCATGAGGCTATGGGCCAGAGACTCAAAGCCCTACATGCGTGCACCATATCCCTGGCATGATTATCAAAGAATTCCTTTACTGAACTCTGATTATTTGGGGGGGTATTTCTATGGTGCAGAAATGTTTTCCCTGATCCTGTTATATTTGAATAACAGATGTGTGATCATGTGAAGCATGTCAGTCAATCACAGAACACAGAAGTGAGATGGGCATGTAAACTGTGTGCTCATTATTGCTTGGCAGTTCCTAAAGACAATATACCTTTTTAATGCCTTATAAAAATTAAAATATTAAAAAAATTAAATTAACTTTTAGTTCCTTGGAGTTGAAGATGATTAAAGAAAACATGCTGTCCAAGCTGAGAAAATGTTGCCCTGGCAGATAAGGAAGCAATATAAATCCCAAAATAAAAGTGGCAGGCAGAAAATGTGCCCCAGACTGGGAGGGGAACCCTACAGAAAGAGAGCTCCATTCTGACAAGCGGAAAGAAGAGGGTCAAAAGTAAAAAGAATAAACTCTGGTCGAAGCCAGTAGGCCTGCAGCCAAGGAATGTGGGCTAAAAATACTGAAAATTATTTGTAAATATTTTTCCACCTAATTTTCAACATAGCCTTGTTAAGACCCTGCCCCACAAAGAAGAGCAGAGAAACTTTTCAACTCCTGGCCAAAAGGTGATTTGACACAGGGACTATGAAATCAACTTTCAGGATGCAAAAACACATTTTTGGCTGCAGTTGAAAAATGACAGCTGTCACATTCATGAGGTGCTGTAAAGATATGGCTATGTTGTAAATTTGGTGTAAAAATACGGAAAATTAGCAAAGTTATGAGCCTGCATTTGCAAAATTCAATGTAGGCTCATAATTTTATTGTTTTTTTTTTTAATATTTTACACCACATTTTCAGCATATCTTCTTATGACCCCACTTCATGAACAAGGGTAGACAAAATTTTCAACTCCTGCCCAAAAGGTGATTTTAAGCAGGGACTGCAAAATCACCTTTCAGGATGTTAAAAAAAAACAACATTTTGGCCTGAATTTGAAAAATGACAGCTGCCATGCTCATGAGGGTCTGCAAAGATATGGCTATGTTTGTGAATTTGGGGGGAAAATATTGAAAACTATCAAAGTTATGAGCCTGCATTCACAAAATTCAATGCAGTCTCACAACTTTGTTGATTTTTAAATATTTTTACACCAAATTTTCATTAAAACCTTCTTACTGTATGACCCCACCTCATGAACAAGAGCAGAGCAAATGTTCAGCTCCTGCCCAAAAGCGAATTTCACACAGGGACCACAGAAACACCTTTTTGGGACGTAGCTGCCTAATGACAGTTTAATTGTCTATGACGTAGGGTCCAAAAAAGGCATGTTGTAAATTTGGGCCAAAAATATGCAAACTTGCCCAAGTTATTCCACTAAGTTCAAAACCCCATTGAAATACGTTACATAGATACATAGATACATAGACAGTGTCGGCAGATAAGGGCCTATGGCCCACTCAGTCTGCCCATTTGAGCTTGTAAGTTCAGTTTGTTTTCCTAGAAGTCTGTTGCCCCTTACCCCTGACCTCCAGAATTCCTTTATGTCTATCCCATGCATTCTTAAATCCCATGATTGTTTCAGCCCCCACCACTTCCTCTGGCAGGGTGTTCCACTTGTCCACCACCCATTCTGTGAAGAAATTCTTTCTCATGTTTCCTCTGAATCGCCCTCCCTCCACCTTCATCCCATGCCCTCTAGTCCTGGAACATCTTTTCACTTAAAATAGTGTTTTCCTGCACCCTGTTCCTCCCTGTAAGATACTTGTATGTCTCTATCATATCCCCTCTCCCTCCTCTCCTCCAGGGAGTACATGTTCAGTTCCTTCAACCTGTCTTCATAGGACTTGTGATGCAATCCATGCACCATCTTTGTTGCCCTCCTCTGAACCTTCTCTACCCTGTCTATGTCCTTACGTAGGTATGGTCTCCAGAACTGTACACTGTACTCCAGGTGGGGCCTCACTAGTGTCTTGTATAGCGGAATTATGACCTCCTTTCCTGCTGGTGATGCCCTTGCCATACATCCCAGCATCCTATTTGCTTTACCTGCTGCCTTGTCACACTGTTTCCTCTACCTTGAGGTCATCAGAGATGATAACCCCAAGATCCCTTTCCTGCTTGGTGCATGCTATATCCTCACCCCCACAACTGATATAGTGTGCCAGATTTTGTCCTCATATGCATTATCTTGCACTTCTTTGCATTGAATTTCAACTGCCAAACCCTGATCATTCTTCAAGTTTCTGCAGGTCGCTTCATTCTGTCTACACCCTCTGGTGTGTCTACTCTGTTACAGAGCTTTGTGTCATCAGCGAACAGTGAAATTCTGTCTTCTAGGTCCTGCGCAATGTCACTGATGAAGATGTTGAATAGGACTGGTTCCAGCACTGATCCCTGTGGTACCCCACTGGTCACTCTTCCCTCTGTGGAGTGGCAGCCATTTACCACCACCCTCTGTGTTCTGCCACCCAGCCAGTTACCTACCCACCACACTACTGTCCTGCCCACACCCATATTCCCCAGTTTGTGTAATAGTCTTCTATGTGGCACAGTGTCAAAGGCCTTGCTGAAGTCCAGATAGGCCATGTCCACTGCCCTCCTCTGATCCACCTCCTTAGTCACCCAGTCAAAAAATTCAACGAGGTTGGTCTGACATGACCTCCCCTGGTGAAACCATGCTGCCTTGGGTCCTGTAGTCCATTGACAACCAGATGTTCTACCAATCTCTCCTTCAGTAGTGCTTCCATGATCTTCCTCCCACTACCGAGGTGAGGCCGACTGGTCTGTAGTTCCTGTTTCTCTTTGTTCCCACTTTTGTATAAGGGACTACATCTGCTGTCCTCCAGTCTTTGGATACCTCCCTGATTCCAGTGATCGGCTAAACAGGATAGCCAGAGGTTCAGCCACCACCTCTCTTAGTTCTTTAAGGACCATGGGGTGCACCCATCTGGCCCCATTGCTTTATCAACTCTTATCACTTCCAGTTCCTTCAGGACCCTTTCTCGTAAAGGGACTTGTGTCCATTTCTGCACCATTCTCACCCTTGTACTCCCTTCAGACCCATTACCCTCCTCTTCCTCAGTAAAGACTGAGCAGAAATACCTGTTCAATATGTCAGCTTTACTGTTGTCATCCTCCACGCAGTCCCATCCTCCCCTTCAGTCTCACTATCCTCCCTTTGTCTTTCTTTTTTCACTTATGTACCTGTAAAAGGTTTTGTCCTCTACCCACTGATTTTGCAATGTGCTCTTCTGTCTGAGCTTTGGCTTCCTTACTGACCTCCCTGCCTCCCTTTGCTTCTCCTGGTACTCTCCTAATCCCTTCTGCCTGTGTCTTTTGTATTGCCTGAATGCAATATTTTTGGCTTTCACTTTCTTTGCTACCTCTTTGGAAAACCATAATGGTCTCCTCTTCCTTTTCCTCTTGCTAACCTGCTTAGTGCGTAATTCTGTTGTTCTTATAATCCCCATTTTAAATACTGCCCACTGTTCCTCAACCCCTGATTCCTGTCCCATTCCCCTTAATGCCTCTTTCAAGCATCTCCCCATTTTTCCAAAGTCTGCCCCCCTAAAATCCAGGATACGTGTTTTTGTGTGGTTTGGTTCTGCTCTTTCTGTGATTTCAAACCACAATGACTGGTGGTCACTGTTTCCCAGGTGCTTCCCCACTGTTACCCCCATCACACTGTCCCTGTTTGTGAGCACAAGGTCCAGTATTGCCTTCCGCCGAGTTGGTTCCATGACCAGTTGCTTGAGGAAGGCACCCTGAAGGGAGTCCAGGATAAATCTGCTCCTAGTTGATGCTGCTGTTGGGATGCTCCAGTCCACATCTAGAATACTGAAGTCTCCAACCAGCACTACCTCACCCTTGTCTGCCATCCTTTGGATGGCTAGCATCAGCTCCCTATCTGTTTCTTCCTCCTGGGCTGGTGGTCTATAGACCACACCTGTGCGGATGGCTGTCCCCATTTTCCTTTCCAGCTTAACCCACAGTATCTCTCACCCATTTTGTTCCTCCTGGATCTCTGTGGCCCTTATGTCATTTTTCATACAGTGCCACCCTCCTCCTTCCTGCCTGCTCTGTCTCTTCTGAATATGTTGTAGCCAGGTATGGCCATCTCCAGTTGTGGTTATCATTACACCAGGTTTCAGTGATGGCCACAATGTTCCAGGTCTGACTGCACCATGACAGCCTCCAGATCTTCCATCTTGTTGCTAAGGCTCCTGGCATTTGCCACATGGCTTTCCATGATTTGACCTCCCTAGACTGTTTCACTGTTCTACCAGCCCCTTTCTTGGTTGCTGTCATTTATCCCTGGTTCTCCTTGCTGTCTGCCCTTCTGTTGAATTTTGCCTTTTCTGCTTATCCACCTCTTGGGCACTAAACTCCATCTTTGACATTGCTTTGCAGAGATAGCCACTCCTCTGGTTCACTGGTTCCACTGCTAGCTGGGGGTGAGCAAGTAGTACCCTCCTTGCTGGCCTGCCACCCCTGCACAGTTTAAATGCTTATCAATGTAGCATTTAAACTTATCATTGAGTGCTTGGATTCCTCCAGGATGGATGCAGGCCGTCAGGCTTGAACAAACCTCCATCCCTCCAGGTGGGTCCCCAGTCACCAATGAATCCAAACCCTTCCTCACAGCACCAGTTCTTCAACCATGAGTTAAAGTTCCTGGTGCATGCACTCCTATGCTCTCCCTTGCCTCTCACAGGTAGTACTTCTGAGACATTGAACCACATACCTGTTTCTTAAGTTCACAGTCCAGCTTTGAAGAATGAAGATGTGTCTGTGATCGAGAGAAGATTATGCTGTTGGACCCTCGATAGGTAAGTAAGGGCTTGGGTGGTAGGTGGTGGGTGCTGGTGGGAGGGTTGGGTAATGATGCAAAAGACATAGATGGGTGGTTTTCTTTTTACAGGTTAAAGAAAGAAAATGACAGAGGATTCTTGATCATGATACTGGGGATTGGGCACCCCAGTGTCACTGTTGTGTTTCTGTGTGTGTGTGTGGGGGGTTGCTGAGAGGAAGGTCAGGTGGAAGAAAGGAAAAAATGGAAAAGGTCAGTTGAAACACGATCGTGTCACTGGGATTGGGCACCCCAGTGTCACTGTAATGTTTCTGGAGGGGTGTTGAGAGGGAGGGTTGGGTGGGGGAATATAAATAGTTAAAAAGGAAATTGGTGGTCATGGCAGGAATACAGCACAGTTCGCCTTGACCAAGATGGCCGCTGCACAGTACTGTGCATGTGCTAGTGGTTGTGCATGCATAATATAGTTTGGCAGCCATCTTGGACATGGCTGAGTTTGCCATGTTCGACCATGACTGTTGACAGACAAAAAATAGTGCAGTGCAAGTGCAAATGCCGACAGCAAGCGAAATGTTTCATGGTCTCGGAGGCGACTGAGTTGCAACTCTTACATGTTGTTCAGTCAGAAGGAATGCGCTGCCTGCTTTTTTGATAGCAAGAGGTCTGCAGAGCAACACCCACTGCAGTCCTAAAAGTGTAAGAGTTGTTCCAGACCGTGGCGTGTGTGTGTGTGTGTGTGTGTGTGGGGGTGGGGGCAGTTATTCCAATGGATTAAAACTGGGAATGGGGTTTTACATAAACGAAAATGAAAATAAGGGATGTCTCTTGGGGAAGGGGGCAATGTAAAAAGAAAATGTAACAACTCTGGTCAGAGCTGGTAGGGCTGCTGCTGAGGAATTTGGGTACAAATATTGAAAATTACCAAAGTTATGAGCATGTGTTAGCAAAACGTAACACAGGTTCATAACTTTGCTGTTTTTTAATAGTTTTGCACCAAATTTTCAACATAGCCTTCTTATGACCCCACCTCATGAGCAAGGGCAGAGAAATGTTTCAACTCCTGTCCAAAAGGTGATTTCACGCAGGGACCAGGAAATTACCTTTTGGGATGCAAAAAAAACATTTTGACCAATATTTGAAGAATGACAGCTGTCACACTCATGAGGTACTGTAATGATATGCCTATGTTATAAATTTGGGGTAAAAACATTGAAAATTACTAAAGGTATGAGCCAGCCTTCGCAAAATTCAATGTAGGCTCATAACGTTGTTGTTTTTTAATATTTGTACACCAAATTTTCAACCTAGCCTTCTTATGACCCCACCTCATGAACAAGGGCAGAGAAAAGTTTCAACTCTTGCCCAAAAGGGGATTTCACACAGGGACAACAAAAACATGTTTTGGGACAGATTTGCCTGATGTGAGTGAAATTGTTCTTGAGGCAGTGTCACAGGAAAGGCATGTTGAAAATTTGGGTTAAAAATATACAAAAATGCCCAACTTATGCCACTAAGTTCAAAACCCCATTGAAATACATTAAACCGCATACCTGTTTCTTCAGTTCACGGTCTGGCTTTGAAGAGTGAAGGCATGTCTGTGGTCCAGAGAGGATTACGGTGTTGGATTCCTGACATGTAAGTAAGGGCTTGGGGGGGGAGGGGTTCATTGTGATGGGTGCTGAGTGGGATGGTTGGGTGGGGGTGGTTACTGCCACAAAAGACATCGATGGACAGTTTTCTTTTATAGGATTTTTAAAAAGAATGAGGATTCCCATTGTGGCACTGAGGGATTGGGCACCCCTAGTGTCACTGTTATGTTTACGGGGGGGGGTAGTGGGTGCTAAGAGGGAGGGTCAGGTGGGCGGGAGAGAAAATAGCCATATTTTAAGAAAAGAAAGAATCATACGTGCGCGGTAGTAGTAGGTTGCTGAAAAGGGTCACGGTTTTGCTTTTGGGGGTTGTTGGATGGTGGCTGCTGAGAGGGAGGGTCAGGTGTGGGGATATGTATACTTTAAAAAAAAAAAAAAAGAAATTGGTGGTCACGGCAGAACACAGCACATTCTGCTATGATCAAGATGGCCACCACACTGCAGTGCACATGCGCTTGTAGTCACACATGTGCAATACAGTTTGGCACCCATCTTGGACATGGCAGAGTGTGCCATGTTCCACTGTAACTGCTGGCACACAACAACTAATGCAGTGCTACTTCCAATAGAGACAATGGGCCTGTTTCTAAAAGAGTTACACCTGGTGTAACCGCACTTGCGCCAAAAAGAATGGTGCAAGTAGCAAGTTATGCCAGCAGTTGCGACATGCAGGATTCTACAATGTAGCCTGCGACATGCCACAGGCCACATGCTCCAAAGTGCAGTTACACCAGCAGTTGCACCCTAAACCCGCTGCAACATGGTGCTAGGGGGTTTATGGCAGCAGTTGTGCCCTATTCTACAAGAGCAGCAACAAAGTCCCCAATATCGGGATTCTATAAGAACCCCTGGAGGAGACTCAGCAACGTATGTTACACCAGCATTTAGTTGGCGTAAAGGTACATACGCCCTCCGGGGGTTCTGTAGACCCACTGCACCCACTCCATGATGTGCCCCTCCATGGCCAGAACACCCCTCTTGTCTCCACACAGAGCATCCCACAACCCCCCCAGCCCTTGATCCCCTATAGCAAAGGTGACCAGCAGGGCATCTTGAACCCCCAGCCCCCAGAACCCCCAAACCATAAATGCCCTGCAGGGAAGCCCAAACAAATCATGCCTCGAACCCCACGCTGCTATCAGCCTCACAGGGCAGCTCAGTAAATCCCCCAGCACAGGTCCCTGCAGTACCACAAATTTTTACAATAATTAGTGCCCCCTGGTAGGCTAGTAGCTCCCACCCCCACCCAGCAGTGCTATTACACCCTGCACCTCCCGACCCATCCCCAGCCAGAAAATTGTAGCAACCCTCCTCTCACCACCACGGCCAGCTGCCGATCTGAGTTCCTTCTGAGCGCATGCTTGTAGACACCCAGAAATGAATGAACACTCATTCATTTTCAGTGCGCCTATACAGTAAGCCAGCCAAAGTGAGCTCAGATGGCGGCTGCCTTGCATGGTGAGAGGGGGTTGTGCCAGTCACTGGCTGGGGATGGGTCGGGGCGTGAGGTATTGGTACTGCTGGGGGGTGGGGTGCCACAGTACTACCGGGTACATTATTGTGGTTCTGACAGTATTGCACACATTGTGGACTGCCTGTACTGTACATACTGTACAGTACACCAGTCACATGGGGATCGGGATAGGTGTTGAGGACCCTTGGTGGCACGACAGTGGGTAGGGGGCCTCTAGCCTTATGGGGCTCTGCCGGGGATCTGGCATGGAGGGGGGCACCTGCGCCTTGTGGGATAGTGGTTGTGGCTTGCAACATCCTAGCCAGGTACGCCCCTGTTTGGCATACCTGGCTGTATGTCGCAAGTCGCAGGACTTAGACGTGGGAACCCTGCCCCTTCTAGAATAGGGCGCAGGGTCAATGTTGCAGCTGTGTTTGACGCAAATCACATTGGTGGCGGCTTGCACCAAGCTTCTAGAATCACACCCAATGAGCTGTGTGCTCCATGGACACGGAGGTGACTGTGGTGCAACTCCAACATGTTGTTCTGCTGGATGGAATGCACTGAGTACTTTTTTCATAGTATGAGGTCTGCAGGGCTATGCCAACGGCAGCCCTAAAAAGGAGCCAGCTTGTCACTTTCATACTGTGTAAGGGTGGTTTTACTTATTTCAGTATTATGGGTTAATAAATATTCTAATCTTGTGGACATCATTTACTGTTTTTCAAGCACCCTTATTTATGGAAACCTCCAAAGTACTAACAGTTTTTTTTAACATTTGTCTTTCAAGTGCCTGTAAATATAGTGTGAGAACAGAGACTTAAATGTAATGTGCTGAACGTGTATCCAAAAATGGGCATCCTGCATTACTTTGCCATTGTTTCTTTCCTGCAGGGCTTGACTACATACCTACCTGTTGGTGATATAAAAAGGCACTGGCATCAAATCCTCCTGGAATATTCACTTCAAGAACTGCAAAGCAATACTCAGCACACAGTTTAGATGCCCATCTCACTTCTGTGGTCTGTGATTGACTGGCATGCGTCACATGACCATGCATCCATTACCCAAATATAGCAGACTCAGGGCAAACACATTTCTGCACCATAGAACCCCCATCCCCCATAATCAGAGTTCAGTAAAGGAATTCTTTGGATCTATTCCACAAATATGACAGGCTCAAGGCAAACACATTTCTTTTCTGCACCATAGAAATACCACAGAAATAGAGTTCAATTCTGTATTAGCATCCAAGCTGTGTCAGGGTTTCTCTTGTCTCAAGAAGAGCCTCAAAGTTTTGTTTCCATGATAATACAAAATTTGGCAGGGAAAAACAATATGATTTAATATTTTTCTTTCTCAGCTCCAACTGTACATACCACCTGCCTTCTTTTCCATAGTTTGTGGGTCCCCTTCTCAGTTTCCTTAGGAATCATTGTATATGTACTGTATTTGATTCTTCCTGGAATAATTCTCCTGAATTCCCAGTGTATCAGTAGTCACCCTTTCTTTTAGCAACATTTCTAACATGAAAACAACCTATAACCTTCTATATTATTTCAAACAGTGATTTCAGACAACTTGTCCTTACACTGTAATAAGTGCCTCTTTGACCTTTAGCACCCCCCCCCCACCTTTCTCATCTGACTTGCACTCATGGACCTTCCATACAAAACACACCTTCCCAATGCCAAGTATCCCACCCACTGCCCACTCCTTCCCCTAGTGTCCTGTCCATGAATTAAACCACATTCCCACTGCTCAGTATATCGCCCATCTCCCAATTATTCCCCACTGCCCTGTGTATAAGTGTAGACATCCTCCCACTGCCAAGTATCCCACCTACCTCCTGATCCTTCTCCATGCCCTGTCCATGAAAATAAAAAGCCTTTCTACTGCCAAGTATCCTGACCACCTCCCAATCCTTCCCTGTTACCCGTCTGTGAAAATAAAATACCCTCTCACTGCCATGTATCCAGTACACTGTGAAAGCCTCCTAATGCCCTGTCCATGACAATAAAATACCCTACCACTGTCATGTGTCCAACACACTGTGCAATCCTCCTAATGCCCTGTCCATGACAATAAAATACCCTCCCACTGCCATGTATCCAGCACACTGTGCAGTCCTCCTAATGCCCTGTCCGTGACAATAAAATACCCTCCCACTGCCATGTATCCAGCACACTGTGCAAGCCTCCTAATGCCCTGTCCGTGACAATGAAATACCCTCCCACTGCCATGTATCCAGCACACTGTGCAATCCTCCTGATGCCCTGTCCGTGACAATAAAATACCCTCCCACTGCCATGTATCCAGCACACTGTGCAAGCCTCCTAATGCCCTGTCCATGACAATGCAATACACTCCCACTGCCATGTATCCAGCACACTGTGCAAGCCTCCTAATGCCCTGTCCGTGACAATAAAATACCCTCCCACTGCCATGTATCCAGCACACTGCGCAATCCTCCTAATGCCCTGTCCGTGACAATAAAATACCCTCCCGCTGCCATGTATCCAGCACACTGTGCAATTCTCCTAATGCCCTGTCCATGACAATAAAATACCCTCTCACTGCCTTGTATACAGCACACTGTGCAATCCTTCTAATGCCCTGTCCACGACAATAAAATACCCTCCCACTGCCATGTATCCAGCACACTGTGCAAGCCTCCTAATGCCCTGTCCACGACAATGAAATACCATCCCACTGCCATGTATCCAGCACAATGTGCAGTCCTCTTAATGCCCTGTCCACGACAATAAAATACCCTCCCACTGCCATGTATACAGCACACTGTGCAATCCTCCTAATGCCCTGTCCATGACAATAAAATACCCTCCCACTGCCATGTATACAGCACACTGTGCAATCCTCTTAATGCCCTGTCCATGACAATAAAATACTCTCCCATTGTCATGTGTCCAACACACTGTGCAATCCTTCTAATGCTCTGTCCATGACCATAAAATACCCTCCCACTGCCATGTATCCAGCACACTGTGTAATCCTCCTAATGCCCTGTCCGTGACAATAAAATACCCTCCCGCTGCCATGTATCCAGCACACTGTGCAATCCTCCTAATGCCCTGTCCATGACAATAAAATACCCTCCCACTGCCTTGTATACAGCACACTGTGCAATCCTTCTAATGCCCTGTCCACGACAATAAAATACCCTCCCACTGCCATGTATCCAGCACACTGTGCAAGCCTCCTAATGCCCTGTCCACGACAATGAAATACCATCCCACTGCCATGTATCCAGCACAATGTGCAGTCCTCTTAATGCCCTGTCCACGACAATAAAATACCCTCCCACTGCCATGTATACAGCACACTGTGCAATCCTCCTAATGCCCTGTCCATGACAATAAAATACCCTCCCACTGCCATGTATACAGCACACTGTGCAATCCTCTTAATGCCCTGTCCATGACAATAAAATACTCTCCCATTGTCATGTGTCCAACACACTGTGCAATCCTTCTAATGCTCTGTCCATGACCATAAAATACCCTCCCACTGCCATGTATCCAGCACACTGTGTAATCCTCCTAATGCCCTGTCCATAACAAAATACCCTCCCACTGCCATGTATCCAGCACACTGTGCAAGCCTCCTAATGCCCTGTCCATGACAATAAAATACCCTCCCACTGCCATGTATCCAGCACACTGTGCAATCCTCCTAATGCCCTGTCCATGACCATAAAATACCCTCCCACTGCCATGTATCCAGCACACTGTGCAATCCTTCTAATGCTCTGTCCATAACAATAAAATACCCTCCCACTGCCACGTATCCAGCACACTGTGCAAGCCTCCTAATGCCCTGTCCATGACAATAAAATACCCTCCCACTGCCATGTATCCAGCACACTGTGCAAGCCTTCTAATGCTCTGTCCATGACCATGAAATACCCTCCCACTGCCATGTATACAGCACACTGTGCAATCCTCTTAATGCCCTGTCCATGACAATGAAATACCCTCCCACTGCCATGTATCCAGCACACTGTGCAAGCCTCCTAATGCCCTGTCCATGACAATAAAATACTCTCCCATTGTCATGTGTCCAACACACTGTGCAATCCTTCTAATGCTCTGTCCATGACCATAAAATACCCTCCCACTGCCATGTATCCAGCACACTGTGCAATCCTCCTAATGCCCTGTCCATAACAAAATACCCTCCCACTGCCATGTATCCAGCACACTGTGCAAGCCTCCTAATGCCCTGTCCATGACAATAAAATACCCTCCCACTGCCATGTATCCAGCACACTGTGCAATCCTCCTAATGCCCTGTCCATGACCATAAAATACCCTCCCACTGCCATGTATCCAGCACACTGTGCAATCCTTCTAATGCTCTGTCCATAACAATAAAATACCCTCCCACTGCCATGTATCCAGCACACTGTGCAATCCTCCTAATACCTTGTCCGTGACAATACCCTCCCACTGCCGATTATGCCCCACCTCTCAATCCTTCCCCATGCCCAATACGTAAAAATAAAATACCCTCCTACTGCCAAGTATCCACCCCATCTCCCAGTCTTTGCCCATACCCAAAACAACAAATTATGAAGCAATGTTGAAATTCTTCAGTTACTCATAACATTTGCAGTTTTCCAGATTTTGACTGCCAAAATTTCAATGTAGCCTTTTCTTGCCCCAGCTCATGAACACAATAGGTTAAACATTTTCAATCCCTTGTGAAACATGTTTGTAGGATTGTCATTCCTCTAAATCACCTTTTGTACGGGACTTAAAAAACTCCACTTCTCTTGATCATAAGGTGCGTCATAAGACTATATAGACAATTTGTGGTCAGAATTTCAAAAGAACAAAGTTATGAAGAAACAGTGAAATTCTTCAATATCTACGCCTAGCTTTGCTGTTTTACAAGACTGTGACCCCACATTTTCAACATAGCCATTTTGTTACCTAACATCATAAACATAATGTGCCATTTTTCAAATCCTGCCCAAAAGGTATTTTCCCACTTGTTCTGCAAAATTAAATTTTTTAATAGTGGTTCTTTTTCTACATCACAGCCATTCTTCCAGGGATATATCCTGATTGGCTCTACGTGATAAGGGTGAATTAGGCATGCTGAATGCCCTTATCACAACTCCACATCACTGAAATTAAACTTTGGTGATGTGGAATCCCGGCGCAAGGAAATGTGGTGCAAAAAACATTTTTTTTGACAGCCCGCACCCCCTAAATTAGGATTCTCAACTCCGGGGGTGCATGTCGGGGGGGGAGGGTGCATCTCATTATAAAAAAAAGCACTGTCTCGGACCGGGCGCAACAAAAACTACCAGTGCCCGGTCCCGAACCCTGCATCCCCAGCACCCCAAGCCAGCACCTAGCCTACCACGCCACAGTGCTAGCTTACCAGAAATCCATGGCACCACCCCTCACATACCCTCCTGCCCCACATTCAGTGGGCTTGCTCCCATCCCCACGCGTGCATATATGCATGTGACATCCTGTCGCCTTTTTGCAACCCACCCCATCCAATTGCCAACCCCACACCCCCGCTGTTGGGGCACTAGCTGAAAGTGGGTCACTGTTTCAGCAGGCGCCCACTTGCTAGTTCCCTATATCATGGTATACAATCCTGATTCCATGGATGTACCCTGTTAGATACAGAGCATCCTTTGCCCACCCCCACAGACCTTGGTAGCTCACCAGCTACCCACCATAGCTTGCCCTCTGTGGCAGGGGTTCCGGGGGGGGTGCATTCCTTCCCCTGATGCAGTCCACACACATGTTTGTGGATAGAATACAGTGCTGGTAGGCACTAGGATCCAGGGAGCCATCTGGGCTCAGACCATCATTCCCACAGCTGCAGTGCCTTTGGTCCTTCTAGGTCATCCCCCTTCCTCCTCCCCTGATGTGACCATAGCCTTGTGCCCTTGCATGCTCACAGCTAGCTCCCTGGCCCAGCTGCAAGGGTCGCTGTGGTGGTGGAGCTCACTGACAGCCCTTACCAACTGAGGTACAGTGCTGTGTAGCAGCTGCCGCAGGCTGGCCTCTCTCATGATGTGCTGACCCGAGCTTGCTCCCAAGCTTGAGTGAGCTGCAGGGCAGCACAGCACGAGCTGCGTGGCCATCAGGATGGCCCTTGCAAAATTAAATTTTGGACAAGATTTCATAAATGAGACCTGTCATGTTCACAAGATAGTGTAATAAAAAGGCAATGTTTAACATTTCAGGTCAGAACTAAAAAAAGAAATTAGGAACAAACCTTGAAATTTTTTAATGTTCACTCATAACTTTGCAACATTTTTGCTTATTAACCCACATTTTTAGCACGCTCATCGTTTTTACACCCATTGAATGAACATGGCAGGTGTCATTATCAAATCCCCCTCCAAATCCTGTTTTCATGGTCATTCCATAAACAAATTATTTTGGGTCGCATTTCAACATCTGTCGTGTTTGTATACTGGGGATAAAGAAACCTAGTATTTTGAAAAGTCAAGGCCACAGTCTGAGAAAACGACTATGTTATGTGTGAACCTCTTCATTTCCCAATCATGACAATTAAACTAGTATAACTTGAGTTATTAATTTGTTAATCATTGCCTCTGCACTATCAATTTTAAACAGCAGATACAAGCAAGCAAACATTTGTCATTGGCAAATGCCTGTTTATACTTGTAATTTTTATTATTTTCATAAAAGAAATACAGTATGTTAAGGGGTAAAATGGCTACCTGTCATCAACTCCACACATGTACGGATAATTGGAGACCATTACATTGGAGGAAGAAGACATAGCTGATGTACAATAACCATGATTAATATTGACCTAGGCAGCCCACTATATAAAAATGTATCAGAGCTTGCATCCCATTCATAATAGATGTAACAAACCCACAACCCCTACTCAACCTCCATTATACAGTACCTAATCATTCAGCATCTATATAGGTATAACCACTGAAATATTCACTTTAAGACTTAACGGCCCATCAATGTATGCATCTAGTCTCATATCTGTCATGTAAACATTTTTCTCAAAAAATAATATTCTCTTAAGTAAATGCTTAAACTGTGAGGATTCCAAGTACCCCAACAGAATTACGCATATTCAAGTACATCAAAACTGTTGAGAAACTCACTGCTACGGATCATCCTAGCCAAATCCTGGCAACTTAATATAGTTGGAGGAGGTCTGCTGTAGATATAAAGTTTCTTCCTTTATACTCTATGCTTGTTCTAGACTCTGGGACCCTTAGATCCTTCTCCAATTGGTAAGACAATGAAATGTACTGTATTCCTCTACAATGTACTAAGTCTGTAACAATGATTCTCGAAGATGTAATTAATTATTCTGCTGAGCTTAAATGAAGATTAAAGTTTAAAAAAAAAACTGTTGAGAAACAAAGAAGTGGGATTACAACTCCCTCACATTATAACATGTTCTAAACATTATCAAAAACATTCATAAATTAATGAATATTTTTATGTAGAAGTGAAACAGAAGAGTTATCTTTGTGCTGCTACTACATTTGATGTACTGCATGTTCACAGAGTGACAGGTCAGTTTCTGAAACTGTCAGGGATTCCCCTTTGTAAGTGTCCTTTTCACAATTACCAATTCAATTTTAAGATGCCTTTTCACAAAGAAAAATATTATTTATAATAATAATAATAATAACAATAAAACAGTAAATACTTGAAACCTAAAACTTTAAAGTTCATTAGATCTTGTCACAAAGGTGGTGTTTTTGTTGATTATGAAACTATAAGTTACAAATAAAAAAGTTATAACCTTTTTCAAGATCACCAGACATGCATGAATGCTAGCCCTCTCACTGAATTATACATGCTCAGAAGACTTTAATTGCATTCCACGAGCCCATTGGAATGCAGTTCTAGTCTTGTGTCTAACAGCAACACAACCAGCAGTCACTTCACTTCCCTCAATGAAGATAAGTGATATGGGTAGTTCACTACCACTGTTGTCACAAACAACACCCATGTACCCACAAGCTGCAATGCAGAGTCAAGATCTAATCCACGGTGCCTCCAAACACCCTCCAACCTGCCAATCAACAAACATCACAATAGGAACCCTCCCCCAGTGTCACAAAATGCCTCCCATCTACCATCTAAAAAATGTAAGGCTGGGAGCTAAGCTATGATGTGGCAACCCTACTACTCCCCCCATCCATGTACAACAAATGTGACATCAAGAGCCCATCCTAGGTATTGTATAATGGACCCCACCCAGTACCAATAAATGTAGCACTGGGAACCCATTCTTACTGCTACCGAAGACCCCCCACTCCCCAAAAGTTTTAGCGCACTACCATGAGCCCACCCACAGCACCATCAAAGATCCCTGATCCCCACAAGGCTTTGTGTGGCACTGGAGCCTGTCACTGGTACAGCAGAACAGTCTTTAGTTTTGTTATAGCACAGGAGCCCATCTACAGTGTCACCAAAGACCCCTGATCCAACCAACGTTTGCTTATGTCAAATGTGAGGGGGTTGGTGAGGTCAGTGGGGGGTTGCCACTGGACACCAAGAAATGCTTGTGATGGGGTAAAGAAGGGTGTGTCACTAGACACCAGGAACTGTTTTACATGGGACAGGGTGAGGGTAATGCCACTGAGCACTAGGTACTGCTTGGCACCAGAAGAAGTAAGGGAGGGTGTGCCACTGGACACCAGGGCCTCTTTAGCATGAGACAATGAGAAGGAGGGGCCCACTGCAGAACAGGCACCACTTGGCATGCCATTGGGAGAGAGAGGGGGGATGCCACTGGGCACCAGGGTCTTCTTGGCATGGAACAGGATGAGAGAGGGGATTCAACTGGACACCAGGGACTAACTGGCATAGGTTGGGGTGAGGGAGAGGGTACCATTGGGCACTAGGGATATCATAGAATGGTTTAAGGAAGGTATACTACTGGACACCACAGATTTCTTGGCAGTAGATGGGGTTAGGGGATACCACTGGACACTAGGGACTGCTTGGCACTGAATGGGGCAGGGAGGGGGTGCCACTAGACACCAGAGGTGGTTTAATATGGGGCAGCGAGAGAGAGGGGTGTCTCTGGACACCAGGGAGTGGTTGGTGCAGGACTAGTGGGGGGGGTTGCAACTTTCAACAGAGACTGGTTAGCACAGGATGATGTAAGATAGTGAGTGCCACTGGATACCAGTGAATGCCTGGTACATGACAGAATGTGGGAGAGGGTGCCACTGGAAACCAGAAAATGCTTGTATGGGATGAGGCTTGGCACCAGGCAGTATTTAGTATGGAATGCTGAGATGCAGTGGGGGTGCCACCTAATACAAATTAGTGCGCATTTGTTATTAAATACATTTAGGCACATGTGAGCTGAACCACTGCAGTCAGGTTATGTACATGGCCCTCTCTCCCTGTTGAGGGGATCAGACTCAGTTTTTAAATGCCAGGAAGAAACTTCAGGTGGGCATATGCTGCATGATTCCGAATGGTATTGGGAGTGTAGTGTCAGACTGCAAAGTCAAAAATTGCAATGTTCACATCCTTGTGTACAGTTCTTGGTTTTTTTTTTGGGGGGGTCTTAATTGCGTGTCAACACGATACAGAGATAACATGTACCAAACAAAATAAACTTAAAATAATTACATATTACATGTGATATGATTTAATAACAATAGTTAGTAGGAGGAGAATCACATTAAATTATCTTTCTACATTAAATACATGGTATAGTAAGGCACATTTTATATTTTTCACCAATAGTTCAACATAAAAGGGCACAATACCTACTAGATGAGAAAACCATTCTAAGTGAATATATCCTAACAAAAAAGGCCAGTACAAGTTTAAATAGATTCTAAAATCATTCTGAGGGGGTCTCAAATAGCTATTCATTGTTCTAACTGTCATTTAAAATAGTAATGTGCTTTTTCTAGTTTTATTAAATCTATCATGAGATTTTTCCATTAAGCGTAGTAGGCAATCAATATTTTTCCAGTTTAAGAGAATACATTTATTAGCATCTGTCATGCACAGCTGTATCAGTTTTGACTGTACAATAGTAAAGTTGTGATCTTTAAAGAAGCCAAGACAATTTCTTTATTAAGAACAATGGTCTTACCTAAAGTGGAAGAAATAACTTCAGAGATGATTTTTTTTCCCAGAAAAATTTTAATTTAGCACAAATAGAAAACATATGAACCGTGTCGGCTTTTGTGACGTTACATCAGGGGCATTTATTAATATTCAGATACATCTTATTAAGTTTATTACAAATGTGTTAAATTCTGAGTATCATGTTAAATTTAATCTGCTGTAATTTAGATGAAAAAAAGTCCTGTATGGAAGATAGATGGGCCAGGATATTCAGAGCACTTGCGTATGGTGCAACCGAGATGTGTTGGTCAAGTCCGAAGATGTGCCACCGAGCAATATTCAAAGGGAGCCGTGGCACAGTGCAAATCCCATTGTGCCGATGTGCAATGAAAATGAATGCATCGAAAGTGCAAGGGGGCGTATCCATGCATAAGAGGCACAATGGCATATTCAACCACAGAGCATGGCACAAGTGTGGAGCAAACCTCCAGATTGCGCCAGGCAGACTTGAGTCAATAAATATAGGCTCAAACACACAGACAGCAGGTGCACAACACTGAGCACAGTGAGAGAGAGAGAGATAGTGACAGAGAGAGGGGGGGAGGGAGAGAGACAGACAGAGAGGGAGGGAGCGTGACACAGACCGACAGACGGATGGACAGAGCGTGAGTGGTACCCAGGGAGACACCCAGTGCCTGAACAATGGACAGTGGCCCATTCCTGATGGATGCCATCATGAGGGGCATGGGCAGGCAGGAGGAACAGCGGCATGGCTGACAAAAAGCCTGTCAGTGGTATGTCCGGCACAGGTGGTATCATGCCAGGATCACGTATGAGGACTTTAGCGACACAGAGATCATGGGTGGGTACTACCTGAACAAGGCAGTTCTGAGGCATCTCTGTGAGCTGTGCAGTGATAAGAAGCAGGCACCCACCAGACATAGCCATGCCATGACAGTGTAGATGAAGGGGACTGCCGTGATGTGCCTGCTCACCATAGGCACCTTCCAAAGACCAACGGGTGATACCACGTGCATCACCCAGTTGGCCACATCCCACCTCCTCACCCAGTTTCTTACTGCTCTGCTGCCACATGCTGTGGAGTATATCCATTTCCCCAGCACATAGGCAGAGCGTGCAGCAAACATGCAGAAGTTCCACCAGATGGCAGGTATGCCAGGTGTGATTGGGGCAATAGACTGCACCCATGTCGGCATCCACACACCACCCAGCCCAGATGGTGTGGTGTACATCAACTGAAAGGGATACCCATCCATCAACTGCCAGGTGGTGTGCGATGCCATGGGGGGCATCATCAATGTCTGTGCCACACACCCCAGGAGTGCACACAATGCTTTCATATGGCATAGTTCCACACTGTGCTATAGGTTTGAGTGGGGAGACATCCCCACAGGCCACCTTGTAGGTGAGTAGGACATGTACCAGGGTGGCCGAGAGACACTGCCCCAGGGGTGGGTGAGGGAGTATGGGGCGGTGGATAAGATGTGTGTGGTAGCTGGGAGGGAGTGGGTGGCAGCACAGCACAGCACAGGGATAACCATGTTGTCACCCACACAGGCAACAGTGCATACCCACTAAGGCCATGGCTGCTCACCCCCTACTGGTGACCATCATCCCCTGCAGAGGAAAGCTACAATGAGGCACACGCCAGCACAAGCAACATCATCGAGTACGTCTTTGGCATGCTGAAGATGTGATTCTGTTGCCTAGACAGATCAGGTGGTGCCCTACAATACAGCCCATCAAAAGCCTGTGGCATATTCCTGGCCTGCTGCATCCTGCACAACATGGCCATTGACCATGGAATAGTAGTCAAGGCTTATGAGGGAGACAGTAGTGGGGACGAAGGTGGTGCTGGGCCAGAGGGAGATGGGCAGGTTCCCCTTGGCAGCAGGGATCCCAGAACAGTGCAGGAGGCATTGCGTCACTGTGACATGATCACAAGAGAGCATTATGGACAACAAAGATGAGTACACAGACACACAGGCATAGCCCACACAGCCCAGCACACACCACAGGGGATGGGATGGGCATAGTAGTAGTAGGCATGCTGGAATGGGGTGTACTTCAGACAGGGCAGGGCCATGAACACAAGAGCATGCACACACAGACACACACAGCAGTGGCATGTGCACAGGTGGACACAAACACACACACACACACACAGCCGCACATGCACAGGGTGAGGAACATGGCATGGATCAGATGCATGACACCGGTGCACAGGCAGCACCGGTGCATGGTTGCCATCATCATATCCATGCCACATGCCCCAGCAGCATGGTCCACACACACACAGGGGGCATGCAGCACAACACACATGCACGCCACCACATGCAAGCTGCACCACCACCCACCACGGATGCGTGTGGCCACAGCAGCGGATGGCAGGGTGGGGCAGTGGACACATCACACCAATTGCGCAGTCCCACGACTGCCATGGCCATGAGGGCAGCCATGCCAAGGCCGCCCGGCATATGCCTGCTGTGCATTGGCCATGGGGAGTTGTCAGATGCCCTCCCAGAGGTTGATGTGCAGGACCACGACCGAGTCTGTGCAGGGGTGTCCAGGTGGCTAAACAGACCTGCCCTGGGGGTGTCTGGGATGCTGACATCTGATCCCGGTGTCCGCCATGCCGGTGTCACCAGATACCAGGACTGTGAGGTGGACAGTGCACTGCAGGGGGGTCCTCTGCCTATGGCCGAGCCCAGGGGCCGCCGCCACCACCTGCCCAGCTGCAATGGCACTGGCCATGTGGTCCATTGATGCCACAATGGCACTGGTCATGCAGTCCAATGCTGCAGTCATGGCCTCCTGCATCTGGGTGAGTCTGTCCATCAGCCGTACATCGCCCCTGTCCCGCTGATCAGCCATCTGGCACACAGCTGCTCACAGTGCACACACCTCACTAGCAAGCAATGCCTGGTTCTCCATCGAGGCCCACAGTAACTGGGTGTGCTCCCACAGCCTCTCAGCCTCCCGGTCTAGCCGCTGGCCTGGGGGAGGGGTCTTGGCATGCCGCTGCACAGCCTCCTGCTCAGGTGGACGCTGCACAGTGGGCCGTACAGAGGCCACAGTGTTGCCTGGTGCACCGGCGGTGGGCACTGTGGTATGCTGCCCAACATCAACTGCATCCTGCTGCTGCTGCCCGACTGTCTGCTGGGCAGGGCCCTGCACCTCAGCCACACCACCACCACCCATACCAGACACGGCTGCAGCACCACACACAGACGCATCGGCAGGGATGGGGGTGCCTATGCAGCTGCAGACACAGTGCTGGGGCCTGCTAGTGCCTGTGTGGCAGGTAGGGGCATGTCGGGCACCACAGCTCCTATGCTGTCAAGTACCAGTGTGAGGTCATCATCAGTGCTGGACGTCACGCCAAGCTGGGTCTCTGCACACAGCACCTCCAGGCTGTCATCATGGAGGAACCCAGCCAGGGGGTCATCCAACCCCATGTCAGGTATGGCCACATGCCCAACACCGCCGAGACATGGCCTGTCCCGGCTCTGGATGCCCGTTGAGGTTGAGGGTTGGGCATCTGTGTCCATGGCCACCTCCACTGTTCCCCTGCATGGAGGCATGCTGGTGCTGCAAAACAAGAACAGTGCGTCAGTGGAGCAGCACACACCCCATGGCCAACCCACACCGCCACACCCTATCCCCCCCAGCCCCACCTCGACCCCCACCCCCATCCAGCCCCACCCATGCCACTGTTATCACTCACCACTAGGTCGCACTGTGTGTCTGCATCCACACACACAGGGTGATGGGCATGGCCGCAGACACACCTACGTGACATGCCCATGATAGGTACACCTGCTGGCTGGACATACTCACTATGCAGTGTGGTGCTGCCACATGTCTGGAACCGACCACCAGGCACACCCTACCCCACCGTGCGGCTGATGGTGGATGCTACAAGCTCCTCTGTGGTAGTCAGCAGTGGCACAGTTGACAGCCCACCACCGGTTGCCCTGTGGGATGCCCAGATGGCCGCAACATTGTCCTTGATATGCCTCCTGTCTGTGCCAACCTTCTTCTTGCACCCATGGGTAGTGCAGTGGTGGTGCCCATGGGTGTTCATGTACTGAGCCACCTCTCCCCAGGCTGCCGCATGCTCCTGTGGCATGCCCATTGCACTGCTGAGTAGGCCCTCCTGTTCCTTATAGGCCTCAAAGAGGACAGTGATCTCAGCAGCAGTAAAGTTTGCCCTGCGCTTGAGGGCAGGCCCCTGGCTCTCTGCTCCTTCACCTCCCAACATTCTTCCATCTGTGGACAGGAAAAGCAGTGAGAGTCAATGCCAGCACATTGCATTGCAGCACCTTGCAGCAGTGTATGATGAGGTCTTGGACCCCAGTGTTGCCGGTCAAGTACCTGAGCGGGTGCAGTACCGGTCTGTGGCCTGTACTGTTCCACAGCACTTTTAAGGTGCAAGGCTTGATATGCTAATGCACCCCAGTGAGCCATGCATTGGATCATGAGGTGATTTGCATGTGGCATTAGAATATCGTGTGATTGCGCCATGCGCAATAGAGTTGTGCCAGGGCAAGTCTGTGGCACAATACCTACACATGCATGGTGAGCATGCCCACAGTGCGCATGTGCATGGCATTGGCCACACCACTATGGTGCATCCTGTGCAGCTTGCACGATGAGATGGCATGGCGCATGCCATACCAGTATGCCATCACGCATGTGTGCACTGCCTCTATCACGCACCTGCGCACTGTGCGTGGTGGGTGATGACCTCTGACCTACAGGTCCTGGCATGACCCGGTGACTCCACTAGGCCTCGGCATACTGCGCATGCCCAGGGCTGCGCTATTGTCCTGCACTGCGCAGTGACCGCACAGCCATGTGCTGCCTGATTGCGGCCCTGTGTACCCTATCGCGCATCCTTCACATGTGGCAGGCATGTGCGCTGATACACGGCCATGTTCCTGTGTAATCCAGTGGTTCAGCATGGCACAGAGGTAGAGCAGGAGGGCAGCCAACTGGTCCGAGGTTGAGCTGATCAACCTGGTGGCTGTAGTTCAGCCATATGAAGGGCAGCTGTAAGGCCAGGTGCCACTACAGCAGGCCAGGGTGGAGGTGTGGTACCGTGTGGAAGAGGCCCTGGAACAGCGGACCGGTGTTGGGCACTCAGTGGAGCAGTGCAGGCACTGTTATGGGGACCTGCAGAGGAGGGCACCGGACCACCTGTGGCATCTGCAGGCATGTGTCCTGCGAGGGTCAGTGCCACAGCCAGGTATGTGTGCTCATGTTGCTGTTATTGCCTGGCGTCATACTGTGGTGTTAGCAGGGCTGTGCAGCATGTCCCACAGAGAGGTACATCATTGGCCTGGGGTACCATGCATTGGGCATGGCTGTTGCACCGGTGGCAGCCGTGCTGATGTGTGGGCCTATGGACAAACGGGGACACACCCAGTGCATGGCAGGCTGTATTGTGGTGGGGGGCTCCTCATGCATTTCTGTGAACTGTCCACCTCTCTTCATTCCCTCCACAGGGCCAGAAGACCATAGATGGGCCAGAGTGGCAGTGGAGGCAGCCAGGGCAGCAGGCGGCTCCAGCTGCACAGTGCGGGGCAGGTATGCATTTCCACATTCCTTCACTGTGTCACAGTGGGGTAGTGGTGGGGATTGGGCACAGCCATGGCCACCTCTGCCATGCACCATGATAGCTGTGTATGTGTTGCACCATCTGTCGTGCATGCCACTGCATGCCATCCCTTGGCCACAGTGTCCCAGCTGTTGGTGGGGTGGGCATGCGCACGGATGCCACCAGTTGTGCTGCGATGCTGCTGTTGCTGTGTGCCATGTACCTGTCATAGTGTGGTCCTGTGGCCACTGTGCAGCTGCATCCGCCTCTCTGCACCACTGTGGTGTACCGTGTTGTTGGCTGGCGTCCCCTCCCCATGGGCATCCATTCTGGGCTCTCCAGTGGTGTGTGGTACTGCCATCCACTGCACGCTGTGGGTGGGCATATGTCACTGGGCCATTGCACTGATTGCCTGTCTTGTCTCATGCCATATGTGTTGGACGGTGTCCTGCTCAACATGCTCAGTGGACACACACCAGACTCCTGCGACAGATACTGGTGGTTGTGAGGAGGGTGCTGGCAGCTGTGGTCCCCCTACAGAGGACGTCAGCAGCAGACCAGAGGAGGGAGAGATGTGGCATGGCGGCAGGCTATAGCCACCATTGAAGGGTCCTGTTCCTATCCCTTCTTTCCCTTGCTGGTCCTGTTCCCCCACAGTCCCCCTTCCCATTGTACAGCCCCTGTTACCTGTCCCCACCCTTTATTGTCCCTCCCTTGTCCCTGCCCCATTACCTTGATTTATTCTTGTGGTTTTAAACTTTATAAAACATTTTACAGCTATATGCCTGTCTCTTTGTCTGCTTTGCAGGTGGCATGTGGAGTCATGCTGCAGTGGTCAGGTGTTGGTCAGTGATGTCTGTGCAGGGGAGGGTGGCCATTTGGTGCTCCTGTGGTTCACGACTATGTATAGTGGTGTGCCACATTGTGGTGGGGCCCATCTCCCAGTTTGGTGGGTGTGCTCTGTGCCTGCATGATCGCTGTTGGGGTGTGGTCAGGAGTGGGCAGCAGGTGTGTGTGGGAGGTGGCACAAAGTCAGAATCCTCCTTTTGGACATGTCTGCATGCTGGGTGGGATGTCTGCATCCCTTGTTGGGTGACCAGTCCTGTGGGGTCTGGCCCTCTGCCAGGGTCCTGGCTCAGTTCCTGCCTGGCGTGTGGGCTGCCTGTGTGCATGTGGGACATGGTGTATGTGGCACTGGGGACATGGGGGTGGACACCCATTGCAATGTGGTGGTGGCCACAGCCAGCTGGCTGGTGGGCTGGGGGGGCACCATTGGCAGACCTGCATTGTCAGTGTCCCCTCCAGTCCCCAGCTGGCCAATGCTGCCATTGTGGTCGGGGCACTTGTCCACTGCTGGTGGCCTGACGCTGGTTGCTGTGGTGCACGGTACCCCTGCTGGTGGCTGTGCCCAGCATGTGTTGGGCATTCATCCCTTCTGCTCTGTGCCTGTGTGTGCACTGGTGTGCTTGCTGGTGGGGTCCTGTGCCCATTGTCACTGGACTTTCCCAGCTTTGTGCCTGGACTTCTTGTCTGTGCTCCGCACTTCCCTGGTTGCGCTAACGCATCTCTGGTTGTGCCATGGTGCATCTCTGGTTGTGCCATAGCGCAACTGTGCCATATTCAGCCGACATGCGCTGGTGCAGTTTGGCTGGTGCTATTTCTGAATATGTCATCTGGTTTGCCATGGTGCACCTGACTTGTGCTACACTGGGCTTGTGCCGGCCATTGGCGCATTTCTGAATATCCCAGCCATAATCTCTTTCCATTCCAGCTCTGATAAGGAAATTCCAAAATCTTGTTCCCATTTGTTTTTTAAGGCTGTTAAAGTTATACCATTATAAGATAGCAGGGTATGATAAAGTCTAGATATTAGTTTTTGTAAAGGTGGATTGGATTAAATTAGTTCTTGAATAGGTGATAGTAATCAGTAGTTTAGAGAGCCTCTTATTTTTTTAACATAGTCTCTTAATCACAAATATCAGAAAAGATGAAAGTGTGGTGTTTGAAATTCTTCTTATAGTTGTGTGAAGGATTTAAATAAATTATGTTCATAACATTGTTTTAAATAAAGTAAGCCCTTTGCATACCAGGACTTAAATTCTGGGGCCCTAACTGAGGGTTTAAAATTATAGTTAGTGATAATGGGTGTATCCAGATTTATCCTAAAATACCATTTAATTTTATGGTGAACTTCTAACCATACAATATATGTTTTAGAAGCAGAAGGAAGCAAGTGTTTATTTTATTTTTTTATTTTATTTAAACATTTGGTGACCAGGAAAGGCACACTGAGCTAGGGCTCGTCTTCAGGTGTGACCCGGAGGATCGGGGTACGGGAGACTATATCAGGTAAAAATCAAATACAAGATGAAATACAAGCAATAATACAAAATTTACAGCAAATATACAATATTTACAGAGAAAATCATACTCCAGTAGATTTGATGAATACTGGAACGGTAAAACAGTCACACTAAAATGCTTCTTACAGGAACACAGTGTGTCTCAGATTTGGCTGGGTTCGAAAGCAATGAGATGACTGCTTACAAGGTGCAAAGTGGTACAAAGCTCAGCTTGATAGCAAAGGATAGACAATACAAAGCTAAGAGGAGTTAATGGGAGCAAGTAGGGTAAGGTAGGAGCTGGAGCTACATTTTGACAGATGAGTGAGTGGTACAGTTGCGTAATTCAGGAGCCTGTGTATTCCAAAGGGATTGGAGTCAGTAGTGGAAGACAGATTTGCCCATGTTCAAGGAGGGAGTGGGGGGAGAGAGAAAGAGCATGAGTCCCTAGAGCGTGGGGAGTATGACGAGGCTGGGGCAGGCTTAAGGAGTGAAGAGATATATAAGGGGAGCAGGTTGAACCAGTATTTAGAAATAAAAGATAAAGAGTGGACTTCGCATCTGTGTGCTAGCAGGAGGAGGTTTAGAGAGAATAGCAGAGAACAGTGATGAGATCTGTAAAGAGAGTTGGCGGCAAAATGACAAAAAGTGTAATAGAGGGAGTCGAGATGAGACAGTAAGGTGGAGGGTGCGGTGCAGTAAACAATATCTGCATAATCAATGACAGGCAGTATCATTTTAGCTAGAAGTTCCTTGTGTACATGGAGAGGTAGAGATCCTTTATTTCGATAAAGGATACCAAGTTTTGGATGGAGTTTGGTGGTCATTTAGTCAATGTGGGTAGAGAAATTTAGCTGCTGGTCCAGCCAGACTCCAAGATATTTGTACGAAGGGACAGCCTTAAGAGGGGTGACATCAAGAGATGTTATTGTAAAGGTATGTGTAGCTTTGACAAGTCTTTGCGCAGTTCCAGAGGCCATACAGACAGTTTTGGAAGTGTTAAGCTTTAGTTGTTTTGACTGAAACCAAGTTTGAACTGAGTGGAAATCTTGCTGTAGCATAGGGAGGATAGTGGTATGATCAGGGCCAGAGGCATATATTATCGTATCATCCGCATACATATGTATGCAGGATGCAGAACAGGCAGAGGGGAGATTATTTATAAAGATAGAAAACAGGATGGGGCCAAGGATTGAGCCTTGAGGGATGTCAGCTGTGCTTGGGAGAGGAGATGAGGAGGAGGAGGAGTTCACAATTTTGACTGATTGAAGCTTGCCAGTGAGGTATGATTTAAACCACTGGATGGTGAGGGGGGGCCAGACTTGCACCCTCCAAGGTGTCCAGGAGGAGAAGGTGGGATACTGAGTCAAATGCTTTTGCCAGGTCGATGAAGACTGCGGCTATAAGATGGCCTGCCTTTATCCACAGCAGACTGAATATGGCTTGTGACTCAGAGGAGGGATGATAGAGTGGAATGTTTTTTTCTAAAACCTGATTGACAGGGTGAATGCAAATTTGTGGAGGAGAGGAAAGACAGTCAACCTGGCTTGCACCAGCCATTCCTGGAGTTTTGCTAGAGCAGGGAGGAGGGTGAGTGGGCAATAGTTCCTGGGAGATATAGGGTCCCCTCATTTGTGGAGTGGGATAATGCATGCTGATTTCCATGCTATAGAAACAACTTCCAAAGAGAAGGACTAGTTTATAATGTGAATGAGTGGGAACGCTATAGCAGGGGCAGTGAGATGTAGAAGGCTAGGATGTAAACTGTCCAGGTTGGATTTAGTTGTGTCGAGAGATTGGAGTGCATGCAGAACTTCATCGGAGGAGGTAGGGGCTAACCGAAGGTTTTGCCCAGGCAAGAGCTTAGGGGAAGGATATGAGGTAGGTGAAATAGTAGATAAAGTTTGGTTGGTGTGGCACAGGTGGTGAAAAATGAATTTAGGGTATCTGCCACTTGGATGGGGTCTGTAACTTCGATGCCGTTATGTTTTAGGGTAGGGGTGGTCGATTGGTAGGGTGGACTATTGATGGAGTGTTCAGTATTCCAAAAGAAGGATGTGTGCACTGAATTTAGGCAATTCTTGAAGTAATCTGCCTTGGCTTCATGAATGACCTTAGTGCAGGCATTTCTAGTTGTATAATAAACTTACCTTGAACTAGGGGAAGGAGAGGAATTAAAGGTAGACCAAGGTCTGTCCCAGGCCTTGCACACAGCAGTTATAGGGGCGATGATCCATGGGTGATGATGCTTCCGCACTCTGGCTCTTTTGATGGAAGCATGGTGGTCCCAGATGCAGTTGAAGATTTTAATGAACTGTGCTAGGGCATTATCATCTGAGGGAGTGGTAAATATAGGTGCCCAGTTGTCATTGTATAGGTCCAATAGGAGGGAGTTTATATCTATAGAAGTTAGTGGGTGAGTTTCGATGTACTTGGGGCAGATTTAAGAAGATGTATTTTCCTTATATAATAGGTCATGCAATGGTCACTTAGGGCAGGATTGAGGACACCTGCAGAGAACATTCAGTGAGGGTGGGAAGAGAGGACCCAATCTAAGAAGGAGTAGTTGGCAGAGCCGGTATTGTATTGCGTAGGTTCTAAAATCAGCTGAGTAAGGTTTAGGGATTCGAGCTTGGAGGTCGTGGATTTAGACAAGGGTGACAGCCAGTCAAGGCTGTAATCCCCTAACAGTATTAATTCTTCAGATTGAGCCAGTGGTGGGATGGTGGAGATGCGAGCTGTTAGTGCCTCCTGACTGAGCTGCGGAGAAACGTAAACTATGCTGACAAAGGTGGAAAGGGTATGTGGTAGGGAGAAATTTACCAGAAGAAGTTCATGGAAACCTAGACAAAATTCCTTTAGGGTGACCGAGAAGGAGAGGTTCTGTCTGATGACCATGGCTACTCCTCCTCTTCTCTTGCCATGATCTTGTCTTAGGTTTTGGTATCCTGGTATGGAGATAGATGAGTCAGGTGTCTTTGCAGAGAGCCAGGTTTCAGTTAGACATAGGATGTCGGGGGAATTGTGTGTTAGCCAGCAATTTAAAGTGTCCAGCTTGAGAGGAGACTCCTAATGTTCATGTGCATTACTTCAGGCCTTTGTGAGAGTGTTTGTGCTATATTTTACTTTAGGTGAACCAACATGTAGATTGAACAGTAAATATATGTATGGAGTTTTGTTACTTTCTAGGAGGTAATTAGATGAGTATGGCTTTCTAAACCAATCCACAATCTGATTCAACTGTGCAGAATGGTAATACATTTGGAAGTCCGGTAGACCGAGACCCCCTGCACACTTGAGTAGTTTTAGTTTAGCAAGAGAGATTCTTGGTCTTTTTTGTTTCCATAGGAATTTACCTACCATAGAATCTAAGTTCTTGAAAAAAAACAATCTGAGACAGAGACAGGTAAGGTCTGAAATAAAAACAGAACTTTTGGAAGAATGGACATTTTGATAATATTAACCTGCCTATTAAGGTTTAAATGCAACGTTTCTTTTCATATTTTTAGTAAAAGCTTGAATTCTCATGAATTCAGGTTCATTTGCCATGATTAATGTTTCCTGAAAATGTCATGCTGTTTGGTTTTGTGACTTTCTTTAAATCAGCATTTGTTAATGTGCTCTGCAGTAAATGAGAACAGTGAAGTTGTTTCTGTCCCTATCAGTGAGGCCTGCAGAGTGATTACATCATTTTGAACTAGTCTGCTGCTTAAGCAGTTAAGTCCCTGATTGACTGAAGAAGCTGTTTCACTTCTTAGTCAGAGCAGTCTGCAGAGCGAATTGTTTTCACTCCAAGTCTTTTACTAACTCATCTGGTTTGTGTTTAGATTACCTTAAAATCTATCATTCTGTTTTTATAAAAAATTGGCCATTTGAGTTTCAGTGCTGAACTGAAGTGGTATGAATGAGAAATCAGCTTGTCTGTATCACAGCTGTCAGTTCTTTTTCATCAAAACTCTACATTGTTTTCTGGCTATATACCACACGATTGTTTAATGGATATAAAATAAATCAAAATTGTGTTAATTCATAGAAGTAGTTTGTCTTTGATGTGGCCTAAGAGGTTCATGTGGGAGCAATTTTTTGTTTTATGTCAGATTGACAAAAAGGTGTCCTCCACACTCTGCTGTTTCAGGAACATATACTATACGAACTCACAATTTTCATTTCTTTGAGGGTTTCTGTGTGAAGATACATCACGTATGTGTATAACTAGAAATACTATATGGCATCATGATGCACCAGTCTCCTGTGTGACAGTTGAGGCAGCAGCACTCTGCTGCCCCCCCTTTCCCCTGCCCCACAAGCCCCCTGTCTCCTGCCCCCATTTGAGGCTGCTGCACCCCCTACCCACTGTCTTCTCCACACAGTTGGGGCTGCTGCACCCTGCTGCCTCCTGCACAAGTAGTTGAGACTGCTGCACCCTGCTTCCCTCTGTCCCCCACCCCCACAGTCAGAATCAATGCACCCTGTTGCCCCCTGTTCCTGTCTCCACAGTCAGGGCTGCTGTGCTCTGTTAAGCACTAGAGTTCCAGGTCCCCTGCCTTCACAGTTAGGTCTGCTGCACCATGCTTCCCCTGACCACCAGAGGTGGGGGGTATTTGCTGCACCTGCTACCCACTTCCATTGCCCCAAATGGGCAAGGCTACTGCACCACACACACACCCTGTCATACCCTGATGCCCCACTGTTTCCTGCCACACAGTCAAGGCTTCTGCACCATGCTGTCCTCTGTCTCTTCCACCACATCCAAGGCTGCTACACCCTGCTCCTGTCTACACATTCAAGGCTGCAGTGCCCTAGAGCCCCATGCCTCCACAGTTAATGTGGTTGCACCATACTGCCACTTGCCATAAGGCAAGGCAGGGCATGTGCTGCACCCGGTCCCCTGCCTCCGCATTTGGGGCAGTTTCTCCCTGTTGCCCCCCGCCACCAGAGTCAAATCTTTTGCTACATCCTGCTGCTCATGTCCCATGTCCCTTGTCCCAAACAGGCATGTCTGCTGCACCCTGTCCCATAGTTTGAGCTGCTGTACCCTGATGCCTCCCCTGCCTCCTGCCTGAACAGTCTGGGCTGCTGTACCCTGCTGCTCTCTGTCCCCCATCTAACACAAGATGAAAGCATTTTTTGTTTTCTTGCAGCTTGGGCAGTGTACCAAAGGATCTGACACTGGTGGCAGGAAGCAGCATGGTGCAACAACCCTAACTGTGAAAGCAAGAGGTTCTGTGGTGCAGCAGGATACAGTGGTGTCAGAGGACAGAGGACAGCGTGGTGCAGAAGCCTTGACTGTGGGGAAGGATACAGGTGGGGATCAGGGTACAGCAGTCCTGACTGTGGGACAGGGTGCATATGGTGCAGCAGCCCTGCCCATTTGGGGCAATGGAAGTTCATGGCAGGATGCAGCAGCCCCAACTGTGGAGGCAGGAGTCATGTACTCTATGGCATAGCACAGCATAGCAGTCCTGACTGTGGAGACAGTAATTGGGGGCAAAAGAGTGCAGTGACCCAGACTGTGGGGGTGGTGGACAGAGGGCAGCAGGGTGCAGCAAAAGTCCCACCTTTGGTGGCCTGGGGCAGAATGGTGTAGCAGCCCCGACTGTAGAGGCAGAGGTCCTCATAATCTATGGTTTAGCAGAGCACAGCATCCCTGTCTGTGGAGATAGGAACAAGGGGGCAACAGGGTACATTGGCCCTCACTATGGGAGTGGGGGACAGAGGGAATCAAGGTGCAGCAGCCTTAATGGAGGGGCAGGAGACAGGAGCATCAAGATGTCATATAGCATTTCTACTTATACTCTCATGGATTTGGTTTTATGTTGTGACTTTAATTTACTTTAATTGCAACTGGCTAGGCCCTGGGCTGGGTTCTGTTCACAATGCCCTATCTGACTTGCATCTTTTCCAGCTCATTAGCGATCCTACCAGGCAACCCCCAGCACATTAAAGCCTCTGGCATTCTGCCTGATGTCTTGAATGATCACTTCCCCCCCTCATTGTGTCTGGAGGAATAATTTCCCAAATCCACCCCCCAAAATAATGCTCTCTAGGGATACAACCTTGTTCTCTCCCCAAGACTTCCTAACCTCGCTGGCGCCAAGGGTTGAGGTACTGGACGCCACACCTCGTGCCATGCCGGTGACCCGGGTTTGAGAACAAGCTCGTGTTGCTGGAGGTCAGCCAGGGAGGATATAATGGATCATCTGTAGGATTGCTCTCCAGTCCTGAGAGGGAGGGGGGGAATGTCTCACACAGTTAGTGGCACTCGGTGGAGACCAGGTGCACTACAGATACAGAGACCATGTAACAGGGGAACGTGGTGCATCCGTCTTCTAGATGTGAGTGGGATCATTCATGTAGCGGGCTGGACGACATTGCACATCCCGCATTTGGGGGGGGGATCAATTAGAAAATCCCCTTCCCTCAGGGATAGGTGAAGGCACCTCTGCCCCGGACCATACTCCGAATACCAAGCACTCTCCTCTCCAGGTCCCCACTTGCTCGGCCCACTACACTACAGATAGAGTGCCCTGGGTGGATAGGGTAGCCTCTTCCTGGGGGTGTCAGATCCGGGGAATGTGTTGGGTTGGAGCAAGGGAGAAGGACAAGGGTCTCAGGTGGGAGGTAGAGACCAGAGGTGGAGGATGCCGGAGAAAGTTCCAGATGAGAGGGTGCAGAAATAGAGTTCCAAAAAAAAAGACTTCCTAACCTCTTTCTCCCAAGTCAACTGGTCCCTAGTCAGCAGTCTACCTGATGTTGACCTGGCCCTAGAATACTTTACTAACATCTTCAGTTCTATAGTCAACCATCACGCACCCTTGGTTAAGCAGAGGTCCAAGGGGCCTTCTGCCCCTTGGCTCTCCAAGGATCTAAGCGCTCTCATGACTGCATGTGATGCTGCATGGAAGGTATACAAGAGTTCTGGCATGCCATCTGACTGGCAGGCCTACAGACATCTTTGAAACCGATGTGAGTCCCGGATCCACTTGGTCAAATGTACATATCTGTTTACCCCCCAAATCAATAACCTCTCTAACCCCAAATAATTCTGGGGACAGATGAACTCTCTACTTAAGGGCAAATCCACTTCCATACCATGTTCCTTAATGGCTCTGATATCACTGACCCTGTCTCAATTGCTACAGAATTTAATTTAGCCTTCACAGACCTATCTAAATATAAGACCTCCCTACCGACAGATGCTCCTCAGCCACCCTCCCTAACTTTCACTGATAGTAGTCCATCCTTCCATCTTAAATTGGCCACCTGGAAAAAGGTTCTGCATTACCTCAGCAGCATCCAGGAAACCTCCTCACCTGGGTTTGACACTTTAGAACTGTGTTTTCTTAAACTGGGTGCCCCTGCCATCATGCCTCTCATGCATGACCTGAACAACAAGTTATTTTGCTGAAGTATCGTGCCCAGTAAATGGAAAGCCACAATAGCCATCCCAATATACAGGAGCGGTCCAAATTCCTTGTTTGAAAAGTACCATCCCATCTCCATCCTTTTCTCCCTTGCTAAAATTTAAGAAAAAATAATTCATGCCCAGCTTCAACTTATCTTGAACTGCATAACTCTCTCGCCATGTTCTAGCAAGGCTTCCGAAAATCACATAGTACCTACACCACCCTCATCACTGTTACATCTGACATCCTTAGCAGTATAGACAAAGGCCTTGTGACTGGTGCAATATTTGTCAACCGTACCAAGGCTTTTGACCTTTTTTTTTTTTTCAAATTCAATAAGCTTTATTTCATTTTCAGTTTTTCAATCAAAAACATGTAGGCATTGTTGTTGCACAAGGAGATAGAAGAGGAAAAAGTTCCTATAAGATCACTACATTTTGTTAGATACATCTGCATTATGGAAGCTGACTTAGTGAATCTAGCAGACAGAAACAAGATAATGGCAACACGTAAATCACTATAATATAAACAACCCTTCCCCTTCCCCCTTTCCCAACCCCTATAAACCCTCCTTCCACCCTCTTTCCCTCCCTCCTTGGTACACACGATCATACAGGGTTATCAAGGTGTTGTATACAAAATATGACAAAGTAACAGAGAGATAAGATCTATTTAAAGTACTACTACCAATATCACCTCATATACTTATCTGGCTAGACCGTTAACAAAGTGTGAAGAGGGGTCCATACTGACTGATAGTAATGAGGTCTATTAGACATCTGGGCTATGAGCTTTTCTGCTTGTAGAGCAAAAAGAACCTCATGCAGCCACTCTACTCTGGAGGGAACCTCCTGGTCAAGCCAGTGACATAATATTATCTTCTTTGCACATAAAGAAATAATGGCCATATGTTTACGCTGATTACCTAGTAGGACTTTTTCATAATCTCCCAGGTTACAAATTTCCAGTATAAAAGCATCTGAGAGACCCAACAGGGGATCTAATTTGGTTTTGATTTCATTCCAAAATGGCGAGACCTTTTCACATTCCCATAGTGCATGCAACAAGGTACCAGGTTGTGTCCCACATCTGGAACACAAATTGGAAGGGAGCTGTCCCATTCTGTATAATTTGGCAGGGGTATAGTATAAATCATGGATCACAAAAAATTGCATTAAACAGTATCTGTCCCATTTCACATCTTTATATAGACGGGCCCATATACTAGACCAGGACCTCACGCCCAGGAAAGAAGTAGGTAATGTCCTGTCCCGTGAGTAATATGGTTGGCAATTGAGCTCTTCCAGGAAGTCTCTCAGGAGATGGTAAAAGAAAGAGATGAAATGTGCAGCAGGAGGAGCTATGGTGACAGGTAATATGGGTCCTGCTAGATATTGCTCCCAAGGTCCCATCCCAAAATGGCGACAAAGCATGTGTGGTAGCTGAAAGTACTTAAAACAGTACTTAGGAGACAAATTTTATTTGGTACAGACTTCTTGGAATGTCATCAACTTATGGTCTTTCAGAAGATCAGTTACCTTGAGTGTGGGAGTGAATGACCAGAATTGTTCATTAAGAGGTTTATCACCAATTTTAAAATTAGCATTTTTAAGGATAGATTACGATACATCTTTCTCTAATGATACCTGAAGTGTGACACTTAACATAGCATATACCCGAAGAGTAGCCTTGATAGGCATATAAAGCAGGTCTTTAGGAATATTCTTGAGGGGAACATATATAAGCGTACTAAGATCAAGACCCTGGAGAGAACAAAGAACGTTCTCAAGTTGTAGTCACAGAAGGGAATATATTGAGGAGGCCATCGGAGGCATCTCTTTAACCCATTGCAGAAGAACCGAACACGTGACCGAGTAATAATAGAGAAGAAGATCAGCTAGTTGTAGACTGCCTTTGGATTTACTACACTGTAATTTAGAAATAGCTCCCCTAGGCTTTTTTGTTGCCCCATATAAAATGGGATATTATTCGATTGACTTGTGTAAGCCAGGACTTCGGGAGAAAAATATTGGTCATTTGCAGGGGATATAGTAAATGAGGGAGAACATTCATTTCTATTACATTTATATGCCCCCAAAGCGATAGAGGAAGTACGGTCCAGCAATTTAGGTCTATCTTAATCTGAATAAGAATTTTATCGAGATTATAGTGTCTTATGTGTGAACTAGAAGTGGAGAGATAGATCCCTAGGTACTTCATGTTATCCTTTACCCATTGTAGGCCTAGGTGAGATATCTCAGAAAAGAAGGTATGGACATTAAGGTACATTACCTCTGTTTTAGATGCATTAAGCTTATAATTAGAAAATCTGCCAAATTCTTCAATAATAGATGAGGTGGCTAAAATCGTGCAGAGGGGTGAGAAATATGAAGAAGTATATCATCAGCATAAACTGATATTTTATATTGATGGGGCCCAACAGTAATTCCTGAAATTAAAGGAGAGACATTAATACAGTGGATAATCGGTTCCAGATAAAGATCGAACAAAAAGGGAGAGAAAGGGCAGCCCTGCCTAGTACCCTGCTGCAGAGTAATGGTATGTGAGAGCAAACCATTACAAAACACACGAGCAGTAGGATGTGCATACAATACTTTTATCCAATGGATATATTGTGGGGGGAATGGATATTTAGGCAGGAGGTAAAATAGATAGTCCCAGGAGACTCTATCAAAATCCTTCTCTGCATTCAGGGAAACCAAAGAGGCTGGAATTAAGGAATCCCTGGATGCAGAGATAAGGTGTGTCAATTTACGCATGTGGTCTGAGGAATACCTACCTGCCACAAAACCTACTTGTTCCGGACTTTTTAGACATTGCCATACTTTGGCTAGTCTATTAGCTAGAATTTTAGCCAGTATTTTAAAGTCTGCATTTATCAGGGAAATAGGGCAGTAATTAACAAGAAGGGGATCTCTCCCTGGTTTAGGAAGAATTACTATTACGGTTTCCAAGAGGGAATAATCAGACATACCATGTTCATAAATGTAATTACATATATCTAATAAAATAGGGGCCAGTTGCTTTTTAAAAGCTTTATAAAACTCTGCAGTGTACCCGTCGGGACCTGGTGTTTTGTTTAACGGTAGTGTATCGATAGCGGAACATATCTCAGAGACTGAAGGGGAGCTTTCAAGATGGCGATCTGATGCTCTCCCAAGTACAAGAGTTGGATATTTTGTAGAAACTGGTCTACTGCTTCTAAATCGAAAGGGATATTAGAGCGAGAATATGAAGTGCAATAGTAGTCCTGGAAGCAGTGAAGTATATCCTGGGAAGAGGTGACCAGAAGTCCAGCTTCATTGCAAATGGAGGGTATTACCCTATCTGCCGCCTGGGCCCTTAACCAAAGGGCTAGGAGTTTGCCTGCCTTGTCTCCCTGGTCAAAGCAGCAAATCTTAGATCGCTGAAGGCGATGTTCAGCTTTATCCATTAATAAAGCATTGCAATGGTCTCTAAGAATTTCAAGATTGGCAAGAGTATTCGGAGGAGGAGAGGCAGGAAGTGACAATTTTATCTGCTGTATTTCTTGAAGAAGGTGGGAGACAACCCGGGAAGTAAGCTTTTTCTTAATGGTAGCCAGATGGAATATCTCCCCCCAAGAGTACATTTTAAAGCACCCCAGAGCACCTCTAATTTAGGCATGGTCAGGGAATTAGTCCTTAGAAAGGTGGTGAGAAAAGTCTGGAGATGAGACTTAAGCATGTCTGACTTCAATAATTGGTGGTTAAACCTCCACACCTTATCTTGGGTAACAGGTGGGCCTGAACTCCAGTGTAATAATGTGGTATGGTGATATGAAATAACTTTAGGAAGCTAAGAGCATGACAATACTGAGGAAAGATGTCTAATATCCCAAAGAAAATAGTCTATTCTAGAAAATGAATTATGGGGAATAGAATGAAAAGAGTATTCTTTTTGGGAGGGGAAGAGGGCCCTCCAGGGATCAGTTAGCCCCAGGGTATCCATCATTTCCCTGCTAGGAAGCTGTGCAGGAGAAAGAGGGGAAGTACTGGCTTTGGAGCGGTCAAGAATGTTGCAGAATGCCAGGTTCCAGTCACCACCCAGCAGAAGATGATAGGTGGACCATGGAGCTAACTGGGCCATAAGTGTAGTAAAAAATTGGGGGTCCTCTGTAGTTGAGCCATCGATAGACCTGAGAACTCCCTCTGAATGACCAATCAGGGCTCTAATTATAATAAATCTGTCTTAGATGTCCACTATGGTGTCCAGTAAGCAGAAGGGTAATCTGCATGCTACAAAAATAGCGACTCTGCCTCTTTGAGAATTGTGACCTGTACCCAGGGCTTGACCTACCCAGGTTCTCCTAAACAAAAGTGCCTGGGATGAGGGCAAGTGGGTTTTCTGGAGGAAAGCAATGTCCACATCTAGGTTACGAAGATGTAGCAGTATTTTTGTTCTCTTTACTGGAAATTGGACACCCTTCACATTCCAAGAGGCTTTTGACCTTGTTAATCATAATCTCCTATTGCATATATTACTCACTTTTGGACTCAACACCCTAGCTCTGAATTGGTTCTCAAACTACCTTACTGGCCATACTCAATGTGTCAATTGGGCTGGCCAGACCTCCCCTTTCAGTGCCATAAAGGATAGGGTCCCTCAGGGCTCTATTCTTGGTCCACTCCTATTCTCTATATTAATCAATGAGCTCCCGCAACATTGTGGAAGTGCAACAGTTCAATTATATGTTGATGATGCCATCCTCTACTGGTCCTCCTCTGACCATGCCTTGTTAAACCACCTTCTCCAGCAGGATTTCCTGTACCTCAAAACTTGGTTTCTTAATGACCTCCTGGTGCTTAATACTAAGAAAACTAAATCTGTGCTCTTCTTCCATTGGACCCCCAAGCCTCCCAGCCCACCCACACTGTTAATCTGCTGCTCTCAGGGTGACCCTCTTGAAATGGTTCAGTCCTTTAAATATGTGGTCTTGACCTTGGACTCCCATCTCACCTTTGAGACCCATGTTTCCTCAGTGGTCAAGACCCTCCATCAGAAGCTCGCAATGCTATACCACTTCAAGCCCTATCTTATGCCTGCCTCCTGCCTTGTCATTGCCTCTTCCTCCCTACTGCTGATTATCTCCTATGGTGCCCCAATCCTCTACTCCACTCAGGTCTCCCCCCCTAACAAGCTATAACAGTCTTACCACAGGACAGCTCAATTTGCCCTTGGCGCTAATGCCAGAGATCACCACTGGACTGTCCTTGGCTCACTGGGCTTGCCTTCTTTTGAAGCCAGGCTGCAATTCTCCACCCTCTGCCTGACTTTCAAACTTGTGCATACCTCCTTGCCTCCTGCCCATCATTCAACATAAACCTGTAACTTGACCTTTATGATCTACTGGCTTACCTCTGCTGTCTATCCCTAAACCCCATCTAGCAGTGGGTTAGCGTGCCTTCACCTTCTTGGGCCCCCTCTCTTTGGAACTCTCTTCCCTTCACTGTCATGACCTGTACCTCTATTCACCTCTTCAAGCATTCTCTCAAATCTCACCTTGCCTCCACTCAACTGTGTATCTGCTCCTGTTGACCACTCCCCTTATCTCTCATCACTCTCCCCTCTCTTGCCCTCTTCCTGGGTTCCTTACCTGAGCCTGCTTATCCTCCCTTTATTTACTATGCTGTGCTCTGGTGCTATGCAAGTCACGCTTTGATTGTCTGGTTGGTCTGAGTTGTAAATAATTTCTCACTGTGCCTGTATACTCTGTATTCAGTTATACCTAATTGCACATATGCTTTGCTTAGTTATTCTCTGACCTTTATTCCTATACCAGTTTTGAAGAAGTAACTTAATTTACTGCCTGTGCGACATTTTGCTTTGCTCATTATGTATGTTTTTGAAAAAGTGTCTGCATACACTTACCATGTGCTCTTATTCACTGTATCACTGTTCCTCCCTTTGTAACCCTTACCTCCTGAAAAAGGGACATTCCATCTCTTACTGAAATTCAAATAAATAAATTATACACATACATGATGTATTTTCACATGGATCCCCTCAAAGAACTGATATTTGTGAGTTTGTACAGTTTATGTGCCTGAAATAGCAGAGTGTGGTGGACACCTGTTTGTCAATCTGACATGAAAAAAAGTTCTCAAATGAACCTATTTATGGAAGCTACATCAAAGACAAACTACTCCTAATAATGAACAAAGTCTAGATTTATTCTATAGCCATTACACAGCCCTGTGTTATATAATTAGAAAACAATGCAGAGTTTTGATGAGAAAGAGCTGACAGCTATGATACAGACAAGCTGATTTCTTACAAACATTCATACCACTTCAGTTCAGCACTGAAACTCAAATGATCAACTTTTTATAAGAACATAATAATAGATTTTAAGCTAATCTATCTAAATACAAACCAGATAAACTAGTAAAAAAACTTGCAGATAAAACAATTAGCTCTACAGACTTCTCTGACTGTGAAGTGAAACAGCTTTTTCAGTCAATCAGGGACTTAACTACTAAAGCAGGCTAGGCCAAAATGATGCCATTGCTCTGCAGGTCTCACTGATAGGGACAGGAACAACTTCACTGTTCTCAGTTACTGCAGAGCAATTAACAAATACTGATTTAAAGAAAACCACAAACTCAAACATCATGAAATGTTCAGGAAACTCTAATCAGGACATAGGGACTTGAATTCAAATGAATTCAAGCTTTTATTAAAAATATGAAAAAAAGACATTGCATTTGATATTTGAAGTCCATGGTAATAATGACCATTTCTCCAAATCTTTCAAAGTTTTTTTTAAAAGTGGTATATAATTAAATTTATAAAGATTTCAGTGGTTTTTGGAGAGGTTAATCCCTAAATATTTGATTACTAAGACCATAGTGTGCATCCCACAAGTTGTAGTTTGGATCCTGGACCAACCTCCCTAATTTTGGGTTGTAGTGATATCATCGATCCAGTCCTTGTGCAAATAGTCTGGTGCTCCTTGGAGTCGGGTGAGTTCCCTGGCTCCCTGAAAGAGGCGGTGGTGACACCTCTCTTGAAGAAAGCTACCTTGGACCCAGACTGTTTCACAAACTACAGACCCATCTCTAACCTTCCCTTTATTGGGTAGGTGATTGAGAAGGTAGTGGCAGCCCAATTGGAAGACCATTTAACCATCCATAACATCTACGAATCCTTCCAATCCAGTTTTCGTAAAAGACATAGCACTGAGTCTGCGCTGGTTTGGGTGCTTAATGATCTTCTGAGGGTGAGAGATCAGAAGAGACGTTCCATTGTGGTTCTCCTTGATCTCTCATCAGCTTTTGACACTGTGGATCACTTGATATTGATAGCACACCTAAGGCAGATTTTTGGAATCTCAGGAATCGTTCTACAATGGTTCACCTCATTCCTCACTGGGAGATCACAAAGAGTTGTGTCAGGGTTTTTTACCTCTGGCCCAATTCCTTTGTTGTGTGGGGTGCCTCAGGATTCTGTGCTGTCTCCCATGTTATTTGCAGTGTATATGCTGCCCCTCGGAGACATTATAAGACTTTATGGGCTGAGGTTTCATTGCTATGCAGATGATACCCAGTTATACCTGTCTTTTGCACCCGACCAGGATGGAGCTCTCTCGGTGTTTAACAAATGTCTGGAAGAAATCCAGGATTGGATGGATTCTAGTTGGTTGAAGTGGTAGTCAGAAAAGACAGAGGTTCTGATTGTGGACCCTGGCTGTCAGATAGAGGGGTTGTGTGTTGGTACGCCCTGTGGAATTTTCCTTGTCGGCATTTCACTTCTGACCTCTGAACGGGTGCGTAACCTGGGGGTTATCTTGGACAACAGACTGACACTACAGTCTCAAGTGTCAGCTGTTGTCAAGACTTCCTTTTACCATCTTAGGAATATCGCCAGAGTTAAGCATTTTGTTCCATCTGACACCCTACCAACGTTGGTCCATGCCTTTGTGTCCTTGCGTCTGGACTACTGCAACTCCCTGTACTTTGGGCTTTCTGGGGTTAAAATCCATTGCCTACAGCTGGTGCAGAATGCAGCAGACCAGGTTTTGACTGGGACAAGTAGGTCCTGTCACATTACCTGGGTGCTGCGCGAACTGCACTAGCTACCTATTTGGTGGTGGATTGCCTTTAAAGTCAGTTTACTGACTTTCAAAGCCCTTCATGATCAGGGTCCGGCCTATCTGAAAGAACTTCTGGTGCTCTACTGCCCCAGCCGAGCACTCCACTTGGCCGATGAGGGGTTGCTAGAGATTCCAAGAGTGAGTCTTAAATCTTCCGGCTGTAGAGCGTTCTTTTATGCTGCACCCACTCTTTGGAATTCTCTACCCCACCGGTTATGGGAGTGCACCTCCGTGGAGGAGTTTAAGAGTAATTTTAAAACTTATTTTTGGCAAATGGCCTTTTTGGATGGCTGATTATATTGTAATTGCTGATTGTGTCATGGTTTTATTTTTATTTATCTTGAATTTTAATGCTTGATGTTATTGTGTTATGATTTTATTTAAGTGTATTATTGGATTTTAATGTTTGATGTTATTCTTTTAATATGTTCAGGGCCTTGGAAAAATGAAAGGCGCTCTATAAATACATTTATTATTATTTATTATTATTATTCTTAGGTTGATTATTTTTCAGAGGAGTCATAGCATTGTTTAATATATCTAAGTGAAGCATTTCAGATTTACCCCAATTAACCCTATAACCAGAATCCCTACCAGACCTGTTTACCATGGTGTATAAGGGTATCAAGGAATTTTTGGATATGGTCAGAAATATGTCATCTGCATATAGGCAAATTTTTAACTCTTCATTCTTTATTTTTATATCTTTATTATCTAGGCTATTTCTTATATCAGTGGCTAAAGGTTCAATTGCTAATGCAAATAGCAACTGAGAAAGGGGCCACCTCTTGCAAGTTCCATGTTTTAAAGAGATTTGGGGAGAAAAATTACAGTTAGTCCTGATTTGAGTGGTGGGTTTAAATATAATATTTTCACCCAAGCCAAAAAGTTGGGTCTAGAGCCCAACTTGATTGGTAGTGTAAGAATGAAATCCCATTCCACTCTATCAAATGCTGTTTCAGCATCCAAAGTATCAATAATATAACCTGGGTCTGCAACAAATTCAATTATATTGATAGCTCTCTGAGTATTAGTATGAAACTGCCTGCCCTTAATGAATCCCAACTGATCTGGGTATATCAGGCGAGAAATGACAATTTCCAACTGAAATGCTAAAATTTTGGTAAATATCTTTAAGTCCAAGTTGAGCAGAGATATGGGTCTATAAGAAGAATATGATTCAGGTTCTTTGTCTTAAAAAGCAAACATAATAGCCCCATAAAACATATCTGGCAAGGAATCTATAGCAATAATTTTATTGAATAGGTTTGTTAAATGGGGGACCAATAACGACACAACTTTTGTATATTTCCATTGGGATCCTTTCTGGGCCTGGAGATTTACCTGAGGGTTGTGCTCTGATTGCATCAATAATTTCAGATGAAGTAAATGGAGAGTCTAATGATATACAATGTTCGTCCATTAGGGTTGGAGTTTTAATGTCTGTAAAAAATGTATTAATGCCATCTAGAGCTTTTCTTTCAGAGGTATATACATCTGAATAGAAGTCAAAACTAGCCTGATTAATCTATTGTGAAGAATTAAATTGAATATTGTCCTTATTAAAAATTAAAATGATAATCCTATCAGACTGTTCTTGTTTTATTTGTAGTGCCATTATTTATCTGGTTGATCACTCATGTTGCGATAATAAGATCTAGTATTTAGTAATTGATGTTCTACTTTTTTATTAGAGTGTTATATTTTATTTTTATTCATGTGATATTTCTTATTGTTATTTCTGTAGGGTTCAACATGTAAGATGTCTCCAACTCTTTTAATTTATCTTCTAAGGTATTCAATTCCTCATTAATTCCTCTGTATTTATTTATTGCATATAGAATAGCTAGACCTCGAAAGAAAGCTTTAAAACAGTCCTGCTTTATTAATTCAAAGATGTCCAGTGTGGCATTGTTCTCAAAGTATTTTGGAATCTTGTTTATTAAATTAATAAAATCTGGTTCAGAATTAATAGTTGAGTATAATCTCCAAAGAGCTGGGTGTTATCATTATAATAATTGGCATGGTCTGAGATGATTATATTATGATACAGTGTTTCCAAAATCTGATTTAGCAGTTGAACAGAAGTTAAGAAAAAAATCGATACAAAAATACATTTGATATGCAGCAGTAAAAAGGAGTATTTTGTAGAAGATGGGTTTAAGTGTCTGCATGGGTCCACTAAGTGTAAACCTTCTATGGAATTTTTTAAGTGTAGTTAATGAAGAGGAGGGTGTAGTTACAGAGGATTTGTCCAAGGTATTACTTAAGGTGAGATTAAAGTCCCCAACTATTATATATGGGGAAGCAAAGGTAACTTAATTCAGAAAAAAATCTGAGAAAAAAGATGGATCATTAAGAATACTATTCTTTTTAATGAATAATAGTACCCCACATGAGTTAGTAGCATAAACAAAAGCATTACCTGTCTCCATTTATTTTGAGAACTCTAAAGTATTGTGAGAAAAATGAGTTCCCTGTAGAAGTATGTCCATTTTTTCCTGTTTACATAATTAATCATTTTATTAGCCTTGATATTGTCTCACAAACTCATAACATTCCAAGACAAAATCTTTATTTCAACATTTTGCTGTAGATTAAAATCTTAAAAACCAAAACATTGTGCCTAAAGAATACTACTCCTCCTATATATTTGTAACTTATATTTCCACATATAGATACTCTAGATCCTATTATAAAGTTACATATCCTTACTCCCTTAACTGTGCATCCTAACCTAGACATCCCCACCATACAATCGCCCCCAGTGCCTAAAGTAAATTGCCAATTCTCCCTAGACCGAAACCTTTCCCATCTACAACCCATAACCTCTCCCTGAGCAAATATTAACAGAGACAGCCAGTGATGCAGTTACTTACAGTACCTTCCAATGTGAATTAAAAACTAGGGTGATGTGAGGGTCTGCTCCCTGCTTAAATTATTAAAATGTGAGCATGCAAGAGTGCCTCCAAAATGGAATTGTATCATGCACCTATTGAAAATAAAGGAAAGAAGATATAGTTAAAAAGATAATTTACACCCAACAAACCCACCTTGATCAAGCATGTATCTAAATTACATATCAAGACAGGTCAATGATTGATATTATTTTATCAAATCAGGGTTACAAGACAAACTTCAAATATATAAAATATTACAACATATTAATGAATATTTTGGGTGAGATCAGACCCCAAAGGGGGGTCTGAATGCTTGTGTATGCTTCTTAAACAGGGCAATTATTCAATGCATGTAAGTTATATTCCCTTCCTCCACACACTCCCATAGTCCCCCTTTATTACTGTGATCAATAATCTGGTGTTTCATACTACATTATCCTATTTCCTCAAGTCAGGTTGAGACAATGGGGTTTCAGCAGGTGACTGATACATTCAAACCCTAGTCTTGTATAGCAGCCATGCCATGCATGTTGTCAGATAAATATCTCATTAAATCTCGGCACCATGGCCAAGTCAGACATGTCGTTTAGTTCAGTTCAATTACTAATCAACACCAGTCATGAACTTAGAGTCCTGAACTGGTACCCTTAGGATGTTCAAGCAATAGTGGATTCTTTTGTGCAGTAACATCCCAGTCCCAAAAGGCATTGTACTGTAAATACACCTTTGCAGACCCCAAGGCAATGTTCTGAGCCTGGTTTGTTCTCTTCTTCCATTAGTTCTCTGCAGTCAGTTTCCAAATGACTTATCCTCCATGCCTGACTTCTCCTTTGGAGTTATTCAGTACTGTACCATAATCATTAACTGGTTCTGGCATTAGAGTGGGTGCTGCAAAGCAACCAACTGAGGGTCAGGATGAGGAGCCTCTTTTTCACACTCCTCTCTCATTTTCTTCACATGCCAAAAATGTGAATTAACTTTAACCCTTGCTAACTCTCAATCATGTCCTCCCTTAGGGAATGACTCTTAGCTGCAGACCCTCAGAACAATTCAGTAGGGTGCAATTGATTCTATTTAAAAACACCCTGGGGGTCCAAGGGGTTACACACCAGTTTGGGTTACAGCACAAAGTCAAAAAATTAGGAAAATGCAATATTAGTGTAAAAATTCTCCTGAGGCTTGTTAGAAACATGAAGTTTTGGTGGCTGGCTAATGGACTGGGGTAGGTCTTTTTGCAATTAATAATCCTATGGCTCAGGGGTAATGTGAGGAAGTATTTTTTCAAGGAGAGGGTGGTGGATGCATGGAATGGGCTTCCTGAGGAGGTTGTGGGGTCAAAAACAGTGGGAGAATTCAAGAATGCATGGGACAGACATAAGGCAGTTCTGGTGGGGGTTAGGAAGAAGTAGGCTGTTGGTTAACTAGGATCTGCAGCTTATCCAGTAGGTAGGGAAATGGGCAGACTGGGTGGGCCAAGAGGTCCTTATCTGCCATCAAAGTCTATTTTTCTATGTTTCTATTTTTTATGGTTTCAGGTATTTGTGGTGCAGTAGTTGGAAGCAATAGTTGGAAGCACAATAAGGATGTTTTTATGAGATAATTTTGAAACCTCATGTATATTTACTAAGCTGTTTGCTGCTGCTTCATTGTGTTTTTAGACATGACCCCACTGTTCACCTTTCACTTGTAGGATTACAAGGGTTTAGTGTTGTTAGAAACATAGAAACATAGAATTTGTCACCACTTGGTCCACCAAGTCTGCCCAGATGGTTCCTGCCTAGTTGGTCCCCACAGACACTAATTGGTCTCTGGTGACCCTCCTTCATCCCAGCCTATTTACTGATTTATTTATTTATTTAAGTTTTTGTTTACTGGGTAAGTGCACTGATCAAGGGGACCATTTTCAGGCATGACCCGGGCCACAAACAATGGCACAGAACAAACAATTTTATATATTATACAAGCCAAATAGTTGTAGCAGGTTACAGGCAATACAGATAAATCATAAGGAAACAGTACATGACAGAGTAAGCAAAGGTACAGAGAAATAATGCATGATGTACAGTTACAAGTTTCAAAACAAAGTAGCCAAAAAAATTGGTACCAGCAGTAAATACTAAATTGAGACATGGCAAACAAAACCTCGAAGGGTTAACAGTTCACAAGCAGAACAATACCTAGGTGGAGGTGAAACTAATATTCCCCTATGTCTGTCCTACACATGATTGAAGCTAGGGTTGTCAGAACCCTCTGAAGTTCTAGGTTCTAGTTCTGGTCTAGAACTTTTGAAAAAGTTCTAGGGTTCTAATCTTTTTTAGAACTTTTTAGAAGTCGAACCCTATTTTTTTATTGTGCTGCCAGTAATGAAGATAGTAATAAAATACATGTAAAGGAAAAACTGTTTAATATAAGGGGGAGAGAAATTATCATGTGTGACATTGATAGGAATACAACTAGGTTTATCTATGGTTTCTTCTGTTTGCTAAAGCCAGCAACTTAATACGTAACAGGCCCACCCACCCATATGTTAAAAGCTTTCCTGCTGCAGCTGCATCATAGTTCCTTAGTGAAAGAAAGAGGCACATTAGCCATTTATGTACTCAGTTATATATATTCATCGTCACGAATTATGAGAAAAATAACTGGTATTACCTAATTTCAGCTATTTGCTGCTTTCTGTTTTAATGAGTAAATCAAAAGTTGCTATGTTTAAAATAAAGCTTTATAACAAAGTCAAGCCAAGTACTACAGCAGCAGCATGTGGAACTGTTGCAAAACATATTATGTCATAACGTAGTCAGTCAAGACATTTGAATAAAAAAAATATGCCAGTCATTGTTGCTGGCAAAAAATGCATGCAATTTTCTGAGATAATGCATACATATACCAACATTTTTGTTGGCAAATTGAGGTAATACATACAACTTTCTAAGATGATGCATTTTTGCAGCTGATACTTCAATAAAATCTGTATTTCAGTCACATAAATGAAAAAGTGGTTTCCTCACTACACACTAACTTAAGGAACATTTAATGTAGCTGCTGCAGTTGGCATGTGATGTTTAAGGGACAGCGTCTGTCAACCCCATTATGTATCAAATTATCACTACTTGTAAAGCAAAAACACTTTATGATAGGTCACTTTCTGTGAAAACTGCTGATGCAGATTTTCTTTTTATTTCTGATTCCTTTATTCTTTTTTTAAAGGGGACAGGACAATTGTGCTAGGTGGCAGCAGTTTGCAATGTATTTAATAAGAATATATATTATGTGTACAGTAGGTTCGGTCTGTCATCATTTTTTTCCTCACCATCCCCAGTCGATCACGAATCTATAAATGAAAGGACTAAAACAACACCCACCTTTCACCCCATCACTCATTCCACTTTTCTTCCACCACCCTCATCTGTGCAGTAGCACCCATGCCACCCTTACACCCATGTTAAAACCAACCCACAACCCTCACCCATGTACTAGCATCCATTTTTGGTTTATGGCTAACATTTCTATAATTGAAAAAATAATAAACAGCTACCAATTAGAACTCATTGTTTTGTCCTCTTTAAAATTGAAAAATAGACCGTCTCCTGTCCCAGCTCATACTGTTGCACCACAAAGTCACAGAAGGTAAATCCAAAAATATATGTTTGCACTTTAACTATAAATAATATGGTACAGAAAGGATTGACATGACAGTGTCCCTTTTATGCCAAATTTGGGCCTGTTCCCACTGAAGTTAAAATTGCCCTGTATATAAAACTTGTTGACTTTAGTTTAGACCCTAGCTACAAAGCAGTTTGCTATGAAATGGTGAAAGTTTTGGGGGGTATATAGTCCAAGGTAGTAGATCGAGAAAGGAGAGAGACAACCAAAGTCATCACAGTCTGTAAAAGTTTCCTTTTAGTGCAGAGAGACTCTGTCCCACTACAGTATTTACCAGCCACCACCATCTGAGTTGTCATCACCATCAACATCCACAACATCAATCACTTCAGGATCAGTTTGTATACTCTTGTAGGGATACGAAAATCTTGACTTATTAACTTTAATAAAAGTTAACGTGTGTACATTTTCTGGCAGCAACCTATTTCTGGTGTCTGTCACAATATTGCCAGCTGTACTAAACATGCGTTCTGAAGAGACACTTGTTGCAGTACAACCAAAATATTTACAGGCTTCATCATACAGCTCTGTCCAAATTGACTTTTTTGATCTCCAGTATTCAAAAGGGCATGCATCAATAGGAATAGTCAGTTCTTGTAGGTAACTGTCTACCATGATGGACAGAGACCGCTCAGAAGAGGAATCAGCAGAAGCTGGTATGGCAGCAATTTGGGAAAGGTTTTGCCACAGATTTAGCTTGCTACCAAGGGTTGAAAAAGTGGCAGTTGTGGAACAACTACTGTTAATGTTTGGTGACTTTTCCAGTTCTGCATCCCTTTGTGAAGATGAACCTGCATGTTGTGGTGATGACAACCTGAGGGTACTGTGCATGTCTGTGTTTGACTCCTGTGAGTGCTGCAGCTCATCTAGCAACATACATTTGTACTGCTCTATATCATCTGTTTTGGAAGATGTATAGCCTTGAACCTGGGATCTAAGAGAGTTGCAAGGATGTAGTGTTTTGATTTCGTCATTGCAACTAATTTGTCATTGTTTGAAGCGCTAGCTCATTCTCTTACTGAGATTCCCATGATACAGGTGACATGTTGTCTGCACTTCAGATCTGTCTTTTCTATTTGTAGATTTAGAACACTAAGATGATGTGAAATGAGCATTATGAGTGGGATAACCTGACTCACAGATGCCTTCAGAAGACATGTCCCTTGTAGCTGTCTCAAAGGAGCTAGGATACAGCACACTGTCTCCATTAATTTCCACTGCAGCACAGACAGCATAATGCCATCTCCATAATGTAACTGGAGCAATACTCATGTACAGCTTGCTTTTGCTCCAAGAGGTGCTGCAGCATATAAAGCGTTGAGTTCCAACAAGTGGAAACATTTTGAATCAGCTTTTGCTGGGGCAGCTTGTGTTTGTTTGCAGTTCGGACAATGTCCGTGATAGCCTTGGTTGAATGTGAAAAGTGAGTCACAATTTTTTGCAAACAGCAATCATACCATCCACTTTAAGTTTCTGCTTGAGAAATCCCATGACAATTATGTAAGCAATGTGCAAAGCAAGAAGCATGCAGAAATCCTCCATCCTGTACTGCTTTCAAGATGTTGGCCCCATTGTCACTTACTATGAAGCCACATTTTAGACCGTGAGAATAAACCTATCTGGCAAGGAGGTCATTTAGTTCCTGCAAGATGTTTGCAGCAGTATGACTTTGCCCAAACTTCTTTATATGCAGCAGCGCTATCTTTTGGGGTGTCTTTGTTTTTGAAGAAGCACAAGAAAACGTGACCCAATGAGTGATAAGGGACATGTAATCTATGTTTTGAGTGCTGGTCCACATATCTGTTGTGGCATGAATAACCCCACCCTCCGCAGTTTTAAGTGCAAGCATCACTGTCGCTTTTAAAGCCTGATAAATGTTTGGTATTTCAACATAGGAAAAGTACCTTCGATGAGGAACATTGTAACGAGGCTCTGCTAATGTCATGAGCTCCCAAAATCCTCATGATCTACCAAAGAGTATGGAGAAGGCTCCGCTAACAGTTCACCAATTCAGTGATTAAGATGAAGGGTCTTTGGATGATTTCTAGTAAAGGTATTCTTCCTTTCAAATGCTTGAGACAGTGTTAGCTGTTTACAACATGTCCCTGCTGGTTTATTATACACCGTGCTTCGATGGGCAGATGGACGCAGAGATGGTGGACTAGGACTTATACATTCAGTACCATCACTGGATGTGCAACTGGTACTAATGGTGCTGGCATTGGTGGTAACAGTGATCCTAGGGCTGGCAGTGGTTCTGCCCGCATCAAGTTCAGACAATTCAGTATCCAGTTCAGATTCCTGACCCTTCTCACATGTGGTCTGGAAGATGGAGGACATGGGTTTTGGATGATCAAGCAAAACTGAATGCTTTTTCAGATGGTGTTTAAGAGCTGTAGTGCCAAGGCATGACACAACTTTACCACGGCTTACACTCTGTTTACACAGGGAACAAATTGATCTGCATGTATCAGTTTTACTGACAGAGAAATAATTCCACACCTCAGATGTGACAGATTTTGTTCGAGTGCTAGGAAGATAGCTAAAGACTATTTGTGTCTTTTCACCTGTCCTAACAGAACCTGGGACATGCTCCTTGGTGCTAGAAGAGTGGGCAGAAGACTCTGATGGATTTTCATTGCTGGCCAACACAGAAGTGGTGGATTCAATGGATATGTTCTTTTCATTGCCAACAGTGCTGGATGTATTTGCAAGTGCACTACCTAATTCATTGTCAGCAGACTTGCTCATTTCAGTTTTTTTGAGGAAGTAATGATTCATCGTGAGACACAACAGTGTCGGACTGAGACAAAGAGCTACTGTCTGAGTCAGAGAGGGACTCACTGTCACTTGCATTATTGCTGCTAGACACAGGGATCTTAACAGCATGAATGACATATCTTATGGTTCCTCTCCATGTGACCCCAGCAGCTGTACGGGTTTTCTTAAAAGGTCCCCCTTTACCACACTTCACTGTTGCTCTTTTGCTGTTTGTTGAATTTTTATCACGTGAAACATTTTGCTTATTTCTGCTAGCACCAGGATTACCACTACCACCTGCTCCAACACCAGCACTAGATGCTTCATCTATGTTGGTGTCAACCATAACAGAACCAGTATACTGCAGTGAATACACCCACACAATTCCTGTTTAAGAAAGCACTGTGATCTATGATCACTGGCTACAACTCCAAAATTTTATTTTGGCTATGTGACACTGTGATGCAGTGGACTGAAAGTAATTGAAGAATATGACGGTTTGCAACTAAAGGATCCCAGGTTCAAGGCTTACAGAATGATTAGGCTGCTGGGCATAGGCATATGCATAGCAGTGAAGAGGCGCACAGCAGCAGGGTGATGGGCTGACCACAAGAGATGGAGTTACACACACAAACCGAGGAACAAGATTTTTCTGTCTCTCCTCCCAACAGGGAAATATATTTCTGGGCTTCTGTCATGCACTTAAGGATAATGCCACCACACGACAACTGGCCACTGGGCCTCTCTCGGTAACACACACTGGGTAGGGTACAGTGCAGTCAAAAGGCACACAGCAGATGGGCTGACCACAGGAGACGGAGTCACACTCACACACGCATATACAACCCAAGAAAAGAGATTTTTCTGTCTCTCCTCCCAACAGGGAAATATATTTCTGGGTTTCTGTCATGCATTTAAGGATAATGCCACCACACGACAACTGGCCACTGGGCCTCTCTCAGTAACACACACTGGGTAGGGTACAATGCAGTCAAAAGGCACACAGCAGATGGGCTGACCACAGGAGATGGAGTCACACTCACACACACATATACAACCCAAGGAAAGAGATTTTTCTGTCTCTCCTCCCAATAGGGAAATATATTTCTGGGCTTCTGTCATGCATTTGAGGATAATGCCACCACACGACTGCCCAACAATGGGCTTCTCGCAGTAACACACAATGGGTAAGGTACACAGTCAGCAGCCACAGCAGAGTGATGGGAACACCACAGGAGAGTAGAGAGTTACAGTGTAGTGGAGTCACACACACAACACACAAGTAGGGAGTACTGTAAAAAAAAAAAAAAAACTAAAAACAGCCTGGTGTTGTTCTATCAATAATTTTATAAGGTGGAATAGAAGAACGCTCAGCAGCACAGTACCACAGAATCCCTTCCCCTCCCTGTCCTCCTGTTTTGTGGAGTAGTATAAAGTAGTAAGTAAAAAATAAAAAAAATGGTATCAAATTCACATGTTTCAACTTCTCAGAGACTCACACATTAAAGTTAAACTTAATTTTCCTCGAGTCACAATCTGTTTTAATTTCTTCACCTCTCCCCCAGCCATCTGATGCTTGCTCCTTCTTCCCAGTGTGAAACAATTACACCATGCAAAAAATAAAGTTTTTGAACTGTTGTTTGAGACTACGATAAAATTCTCTCAGTTTCACTCAAATACTCAGCAACTTTAACTTCCTTCCCTTGTTCTGTCCGTCTCATCCTGAGGCTGAGCTTTCACCAACGGTTCTACGCCTGTCAGGCCCTTTTCTTTTCCTTGGTTCCCACTCCCAATCCCAACCCTGAGTCCCCCCAGCCCCTACCTTTAGTTTTCACCCCACCCTTAGCTTTTTATTTATTTTTTAGTTTGCCCAAACACACGACGATTTTAATTAGTTTAGCAAGCAATTGCCATTTGCCAGAGCTAGCCCAGACAGAGGGAGTGAGCGACTAGCACAAGCTGCTGCAGCCTGCCCTGCAACTCCTTTATGGCACTGGCTGGGTAATGAACGGAGCAACCCCGTGCCGGTTTACGTCTCTCCACCACCTGACTGCAGAGCAGATGGTCAGGTGGTAACATGACTGTGGGGATGAAGTACGCAGGCATGCAGTCCGAGACTCCGACTCAGTGCAGTCCACATCAGCCCCCACAAGTTTGTGCATGCTGCCATCATGCACCCGTGACCCTTCCCTCCACCTCCTTTCTGCCTCCTGTGGCACTGTGCCTCCCAATCCCATCCTGCTCCTTCAACCTCTCTCCGTCCCGTCCCTTCGGAGCCGACACTGGGCTAGGCAAGCTTGCATTGTGGTTAGATTCTAACCCGTTTGCGAACCCACTAGTGTTCAAGTTCTGAATTAGAACTCAAACACCAGGGTTCGTGATGGGTTCGAATCTTTTCTGAACTAGTTCTGACAACCCTAATTGAAGCCCCATACTGTTTTCGCCTCCACCACTTCCACTGGCAGTCTGTTTCAGACATTTGTCTATAACTCTTTCAGTGAAACAGTACTTAATCACATCCCTCTTAACCTTCCCCCAACTTCATTGCATGCCCTCTGGTCCTGGTGCTCTTTCTCTTTTGAATGAGACTCCCCCTGCACCCTGTTTACCTCTGTGATGTTCGTACTAAGGTTCATCCTAAGGTTTGTAAGAGCCAGGGGGCTTATGTGCCCATAATGCTCTTATGGTACTAATAGTAACTAATCAAGTTACCAGATAATATATACTTATCCAGGCAATTTTTAAACATGGTTTTGGAACTACTAATGACAATATCCTCAGGTAATGAATTCAAAGTATTTTTAATACGTAAGGAGAAGTATTTCCTTGCCATCAAGTTGAAAGTTTTGCCATATAGTTGAAGTGGGTGCCCTCTTGTATTATTTGGGTTCTGTTTGAACTCAAGTCCTAGTTCAGTAATTAGAAAAGGGTCTTAAATGACATCATACGTAAACAAGAGATCACCCCTTAGATGTCTAGTAGATAAAGACATCAGATCCAATGATATAAGCCTGGATTCATAAGGATCATTATATAATCCTTTAATATGTTTTGTGTATTTTCTCAGGACCTTTTCAAGGAAGTTAATGTCAGATTTTTTGAAGGGGCTCCATAAATGGGAAGCATATTCCAGATGAGGCTGGATATATGCACGATACAAAGGCATTAAGACTCTCTTGTCCTTAGATTTTATATTACGTCTAATAGACCAAATGACTTTATTACATTTTGAGATGGTCTCATTAATCTGTGTTGAAGGACAAAAATCCATAGAAATGTTCACCCTAAGATCCCTTTCATTTGATGTAGTAATAAGTGTTTTTCCAGCTAGTAGGTAATTCGCTGTGCTGTAGGTCTCTATCATGTTCCTGTTGCTCTCCTCTCTTCAAGGGTGTACATGTTGAGATCCCTCAGTCTCTCCCCATAGGGCTTTTGGTGCAACCCTTACATCATTTCCATTGCCCCCCCTCAGGACAACCTCCACTCTGTCTGTGTCCTTTCTGAGGTGCAGCTTCCAGAACTGGACATAGTACTCCAAGTGGGGACTCACCAATGAGTGATACAGTGGCTACATCACCTCCCTCCTCCTGCTGGAGATACCTCTCCATGTGCATCCTGCCATCCCATTTGCCCTCCCTACTGCTTTGTCACTCTGCCCTGCCACTTTGATGTCCTCAGATATAATAGCCAAGGGTCCCTTTCCTGTTTAGTGACTGTCAGTATCTTCCCCCATCCTGTAGTCAGCTCCTGGGTTCCTATGCCCTAGGTGCATGATTCTGCACTTGTTTGCATTGAGCCCCAACTGCCATGCTCTTCACCACTCTGAGTTTCCTAAGGTCCCTATGCATTTTCTCCACTTCCTCCTGAGAGTCTACCCTATTAGAAGTTTTGGTATTATTTGCAAAAAGGCATACCTTCCCTTCCAGTTCTTCAGCAATGTCACTTACGAAAACATTGAAGAGGACCATGCTATTAACCACCACCCTCTCTCTCTCTCCTATCCATTAAGCAGTTTCTAACCCAGTTCACCATTTGCATTCCACCCTTAGGTGGCTCAATTTCTTCATCAGTCTTCTGTGCAGACCATTGTTAAAGGCCTTGCTAAAAATCCAGATATGCTATGTCCACTGCTGTTCTGATCTATTTCCCTGGTCACCCAGTTAAGGAACTCAATCGCATTCATCTGGCATAGCCTCCCCCTGTAAATTCTTGCCGCCCATTGGATTCAAAATATTCCACCAACCTTTCCTTTAACAGGGTTTTGATTATTTTCCCCACCACTGAGCTGAGACTGACCATCCTGTAACTGCTGGCTTCCTCGAGGGACCATGTCAGATCGTCTTCAGTCCTCTAGAACCATGCTTATTTTCCAGAGGGCTGTTGAATAAGGCAGTCAGTGGGGTAGTTAGCACCTCCCTGAGTTTATGTAGTACCCTTGGGTGTATCCCATTCAGTTCCATAGCCTTGTCCACTTTCAGAACTGTCAGTTCATTCAGGGCTATTTCCTCTGAATCTGAACTTGTTTCCGCCCCACCCCTTTTCTCCTGTTGCTCCCTGGTGGCCTGTCTTCCTTCCCTCCATTGTGAAGACTGAGCAGCAGTAACTGTTCAGGATGTCTGTTTTTCCTTGGTCCTCTTCTGTAAGTCTCCCTCTGCCACCCTCCTTATCCTCACTATCCCTTGTTGATTGTGTGGTTTTGTACTCCTGGGGCCTGCAATTGAGTGGGCATACTATTCCCGCTTTGCCCATCCCAATATTAACTGATAAACAGTCCCAAAGGCAGGGTGAGGTTAGTAAAACCTTATACCAATAAGTATCACATATACTATAATTCACTCTGCTAAACAGACTGTGCAGCAATGTCACAATATGCCTTTAAATATTTTAGTTAGCCTCAACTGTACTTATTATTTTTTTTAAATTGTGTTTTGAACATCCAAATCCTATTGTGCTTTTCAGCTGTATTAAAATAGTTATTTTAGCTTAAGTCTTGAACGACAAGGGAACTACTGTACCTCTGTATTCTATATATGTTGAAATACTGTTATGTATGTTTGCTTTCCAGTGTATCCCTTCTGGTTCTCATACGGTAATGTATTTAAAACAAAGGGTTGTAATCCACAGATTCATGATTTAATTAATAACTTAGCCATTTGAGTGGCATTTTTTTATTCTAAATAAAATATTCTTTTTGTATATTAAACTATTTGTGGCAGAAAGTATGTTTTGCAGTATCTCAGTATTGCAAAAACAATAACATTGTGTCCTTGCATGCTTATACACTGTGACTAATCTAACGTTAGCTTTTTGTTTGGTAGTGCAGCAAGATTAATGCTTTATTATCCTGTTAGAAGTTTGATTTGCAACATTTATGAAGCAGTGTTTTCTTTTTTAGTCAATTCAATTGAATGGAGAGGCTGTACCTTGTGAATTCCCCCCCCCACAAAGTTTTCTCCCCAGGTTGCAGGCAGGCACTTCAGCCCCTGCCTGCCTCTCTTCCCCACCCTGGAAACACACATCCAGAGCTTTGGCGGTGGTCCATGAGTGGTACATATAACAAGCTTCATATGCCTGCTCCCTAGTTTCCATTTTGCTAGTCCTTCCCCTACTGATGGCATGCAGTGAGCCTAGACATGCTTGCAGAAGCACACATGTACCATGGCATCTACTGCTGGACATCCCCTTGTGTGTCGTCCTGTGTTGTTCCACCTAGAATCGTTCCACATAGTTATTCCACCACTCCCACGTGGTGGCATTGTAGGAGCAGTGTGGCTGGTCATCCTTCTCAGAGGAGACGAGCAGTCAAATGAATGCTTAATCCTCTCCCTTCCTGGCTGACCCTCAGTGACCTAAGTCTTTCCCCATACTCAGGTCACCAGCATGGTAGGAGGTGTGGCATCCAGTGCCTCAACCTTTCGCATCACTGGGCCAGCTTTAGCATTTCAGGCTTTCAGAGTAGAAACCAGCAAATATTTTAAATTCACATTGATTAGTCTATAGTTAGTGAACGGCAAGGGCAGCTCAGAGGTCTTGGTGCATTGTTTAAACAGAACAACTCACGCAAAAAACAAAAAAACACACTCAACACCAATAGATACGTGAGATACAAAGACTTTAATATTGCAGCAAAGCTAGTGACAATCAGCTGATCTGCCCAAAGAGTTTCAATGTTTCGTGCAGGCACACTTTGTCAAGAGACGGGACTCACACTCACAATTAGTGCTTAAATAAGGTACAATTAAAGGGAAAGGGGAAAAGACTAAAACCAGGAAGTCAGACACATTCCAGCTGTATGTCTCAGCTTGTCAATACACTGTCAACAATTGAAGCTAACATTAATTGATGGATATCTACATACAGATTCATAAGTGCATCAAAAATCTGTAAAGGAGAAAGGAAAAAGGGAAAACAGTTAAAATACATATACTAGACAGACACAGCAATGCAAGCACAGCAATTTCAATAGTACATTACAGGAAAGAAGCTAACTCAGACTTGTCAATGAGGCCATGACCTCTAGTGGCTCCCACCTTATGGATCCAGTAACCCTTCCTACATGAGAGGATCCGTAGCAGGTCCCCACCCCTCAGCTCAAAGGAGACCTTCTCTATCCTCATGAAGGATCACTTATGCAAACTGGGATCCTCTTTGCTGTGGGTATGAGCTGCAGTGGCATGGTCCAGGGAGCCACTGGCAATGGCCTTGACATTGTCTCCCACTCTATAATTAAACTTTCATTTGGTTCTGCCCACATAGTATAATCTACAGGTTAATGTAACCAGATATACAATGTGTGTGGTGTCAGAACTAACAAACCATTATATGTGATGTACCTCTTCTGTGTGAGGATTCTGAAACATTTTTGTGGGTGTGATTACCTCACAAAATTTACATCTCCCACACCGGTGACAACCTGGAAGTAGTGTGGGTCACCAAGCTTGTGGGGGAATTGATGTGGGCTGAAGGCAATGAACCAAATGGTCAGAGAGGTTACTCAGTCTCTTATATACCATTCTAGGTGGTTGTTGAATCCATAATGCTAACCTGGGACCAGCATACAAAATGTGCCAGTTTCTTCTTAGAATGGTTTCAACCTCTCGAGCCTGGGTACTAAAACTGGTAACAAAATTGCATCTCCTCACAGTATTAGACGAGGTTCTGTTACCAGGATGAAACAAATTTTGCCTACTAGTGTCTCTGACACATACATATGCCCTTTGGATGCACTCTACTGCATAGCCTCTCTCCTCAGATCTATTCAGTAGTTCTTAAGCATTTCTTTCAACATTCTGCTCAGAACTACAATTGTGGTAAACCCACAAAAGCTAACTGACTGGTACATTGTTGATAGTGTGGCAGGGGGTGGCACGAGCTAGCCAACAGCAGGATATTCCTGTCCGTGGGTTTATGGAAGAGGTTGGTGTCAGTAACCTCATCCATATTATTGGTAAGAGTAATGTCCAAAAATGACAGACTAGTGATGCTGCTGGTAATTGAAAACTGCAAGTTTTGATTGCTGGCTTCAAGATAGTAGACACAAGTCTCCAGCTCACTGTCCAACCCTCTCCACACCATCAATATGTCATCAATGTACCTATACAACAGAAAAATTTGAGACAAGAAGGGGTTGCTTTCATTATAGATTACCCTCTCTTCCCATAGTCCAAGATGTAGGTTAGCAAAACTGTGAGAAAAGCTTGCACCCATTGCTGTACTGCTAACCTGCAAGGAGAACTGTCTGAGACAACTGAAGGTATTAAATACCAAAATAAATCTGGAGAGTTCCACTAGCATTTCAGTTGGTGTTAGAGCATTGGGGGGGCCTACAATCCAGATAGGCGTGCAGGGCATGTAAAATCTTTGCATGTGGTATATTAGTATACTAGGCTGTTGGTTAACTAGGACCTGTAGCTTATCCAATAGGTAGGGAAATGGGCAGACTGGGTGGGCCAAGTGGTCCTTATCTGCTGTCAAACTCTAGGTTTCTATGTTTCCTCATCGAGAGTGACTAAAAGATCATCTCTCTCAACGTGGATACCCTGTAAAATTGCCCAAACCTCTGTGATGTCCTTAATGTAAGACCTGAGTTCCATAACAAAAGGTTTGATAAAATTGTGTACATATACTGATAGAGGCTCAGTGAGTGAGTCAGTGCCCGATATGATGGTTCTACTGGGGGGGGAGGGTGACTCCAGACTTATATGTACCTTAGGAAATACATATATACTCTGGAATACAGTGAAAATGTAACAAAAAAAATCCCTGGTATTAATGTCAATCCACCCTTGTGTATAGGCCCCTATGATGTACACATCAATGTTTTTTTTAAAGTGATAGTTGGATCCGTTCTAACAGAACAGTAGTATTTCTTGTCTCCCAGTTGTCTCATGACTTCTGCATTATATTTCAGGGTGTTCAAGATGACAACACTGCCCCCTTTATTAATCAGTTTAATAGCAATTGCAGGATTTTCTTTTAGGTTTTTAACTGCTCTCATCTCATTTGTGCTAATATTTACAAAAGATGTATGTGTTCAGAACTTACTAAGAGTTATAAGTCCTGCTCACAAACACGTAGAAAAACACCAATAGTGTTGTTCATATTTGGGACAAAGGAGGCTCTTGGACTAAATGAATTAAGCTCTTGATGATGATCCTCCAGGGACTGATGTTGTGGTGTGAGTTCCACAGCTGAGGTATTAAGTCCATCATTCGGGTCTTGCTCCAAGATTGGATGACATATGTTGTCCTCTATTGAAGACAGTGGGAAGCTTTAAGAGTGGCTGGGATAGGCATAGGGGGAAAGGAAAGGATCATGGGTAGGGAGGATGGGAGGAGTGGGGAGGGAGGGCAGGGACATTAGCTCAAGCTGTGGACTCTACAATATGAGCAGACTTGATAGACCAAATGGCCTTCTTCTGCTGGCTTACATACTAACATACTAATTGCCAGCAGATTAGGCCTTACAGTCTATCGAGTCTGATCGACCCTCAGATCCCTAGTTGGGTGCTGAGGCCCTCCCCCCTTGTGTTCCAGAAACCCCTATCATCCATCCCCACCCCCCTGGGCCGGGCCATCATCTGATACATCTGCTTTCTGTGTCTGTCTCACCCTTTCTTGAAGCCCTCCACTGTGGATCTATGAACCAGCTCACCAGGCAGCACATTCCAAGGGTCCACAACCCTCTCAGTGAAAAACCTCCTCCTCTTTTCTCCTCTCACCCTTCCACCTTCCAACTTCCAACTATGCCCTCTGGTGATACCTCCCTGTTTTAGTCTAAAGATCCCCTCCATGTTTACCCTGTTTATTCCCTTGAGGTACTTGAAGACCTCAATCATGTTCCCCCGGTCTCTCCTCTCCTCCAATGAAAACAGGCAGAGCTCCTCAAGTCTGTCCTCATACATCAAATCCCGTAGTCCTCGTATCATCTTAGTTGACCTCCTCTGTACCCTCTCCAGGAGCTGTATGTCCTTCTTCAAATGTGGTCTCCAGTACTGTACACAGTACTCAAGGTGTCATCTAACCAGTCCATTGTACAGCGGCAGAATCACTTCCCTGCTCCTAGAGGTGATCCCCCTTATGATGCATCCCAACGTCCTGTTTGCCTTGCTAGCCGCTGTCCTGCAGCACTCAGAGTTATTTATACATGCATCCACCATGACCCCTAGGTCTTTTTCCACTATTGAGGCCTCCAGTGCTTCCCCTCCCCTCCCAGGGTGTACTTGTGTTTAGGGTTTCCCAGCCCAAGATGTAACACCTTGCACTTAGTGATATTGAAATTTAATTTTCATGTGTGAGCCCAGCTTTCCAGGGTGTCCAGGTCCCTTGCAGGGCCAACCTCCCTTCTTCCCCTCAACTATTGCTCCCATCTTGGAGTCATCAGCTAAGAGACTATTCACACCTATATCCTCCCTGATGTCCGATATGTATGCATTAAACAGGATCGGACCCAGGACCGAGCCTCATGGGTGCCCCACTACTGAGCTCTCTAGGGTTCAAGAGCCCCACCGACCACTACCTCTGGGTGCGTCCAACTAGCCAGTTTTCAATCCATCTGACCATCAAGGGCCTACTCCCAACCCTGGCAGTTTCTCCACCAGACCATTGTTAGACAGAGTCAAACGCCTTGCTGAAGTCCAAGAATAATACATCCACAGGCTTTCCCCAGTCCAGTTCTGATGTTACCCATTCGTAGAACTCCACAAGATTGGTTTGACATGATCTACCTGGCACAAACCCATGTTGCCAACTATCCAGACCTCCCACCTCCTCCAAGTACACCCCCAATCATTCCTTTAGTATACTGTCTATTAATTTTCCCACCACTGAGGTCAAACTGATGGGTCTATAGTTACCTGGTACTTCCCTCAACCCCCCTTTATGGATTGGCACCACATGTGCCTCTCACCAATCCCTAGGTACCCTCCCTGTCTCAAGTGACCTGTTGAAGAGCTCCGCCAGGGGTGCAGTCAGTATGTCTGCCAATTCCTATAGTACTCTCAGATGAATGCCATCCGGCCCAGGAGATTTATCTTTCTTTAGGGCCTTGAGGGCGAACCACACCCTTTCGGTGGAGATAGCATCATCCGTCCCCTCCACCTTACTGGCCTTTTTATCCTTATCCTGATGTGACACCCCTGGGATACCTCTCCCTCCCTCTTGCTCCATTTCTGTTGCTACCCGATCCCACTCACTGCTGCCTCTATCCCCATCGTGCCTTGCTTTGTAGATATCCCATCCCCCTCCCTAGTGAACACAGAGGTGAAGTACTCATTTAATACCTCTGCCTGGTCCCTCGCCTCTTCCACCCACCCTTCTTCTGATCTCAATCTGCCGAGATTGCCCTTAGTTTTTCTCCACTCCGCAATGTACTGGAATAACCCCTTTTCCCCTCCATGTATCCCCTGTGCCAGCCGCTGCTCTTTACTGGACTTTGCCTCCCTCACCATCTGGGTGACTTTTCTAGATGCAAGATGGTACATTTCCTTTTCCCTATCCCCTCTTGTTGTTTTATATTTTTTGTAGGCCGCCTTCTTTTCTCTGACTGCTACCTGAACCTCATTGGACCACAAGCATGGTTTATGTGACCTTGCTCCCTTAAGTTTCACCTTAGCGCAGGTCCTGACTGCCTCATGAAGTCCCGGTTTTATGACCTCCCATCTCTTTTCCATATTTGTCATTGATGTAATCCCCTTCAAGTGAACCTTGAGAATATTTCCCATGCCCACAAAGTCTGCCCCCCTGAAGTCTACTGCCAGTGTCCTAGGTCTCTCCCCCACTCCCCCCATACTTATTTGAAATCAGACAGTATTGTGGTCGCTCCCAGTCAGGGGATCCTCTACAATCAGGTCCCTTACCAGATCCCCATCTGCCAGAACCACGTCCAGGACATGCCCCTCCCTTGTGGGCTCCATCACATGCTGTGTTAAGAACACATCCAGGAAGCCGTCCTGCAGCCTCTGCTTATTGGCCGCCTTAGAGGACATGGCTCCCTAGTTTGTACCTGGCATACTAAGGTCCCCCATCAACCCCACTCCTTCCCCTTTTGGTCCACACTGGACAATGATGTTGTCCAGCAAACCATCCTCCAGAACATCACCCATCCCGGGGGCCTATCTACTACACCAGCAATTTCTGTGTATTCTCTAATGAACATAGCCACTCCACCCCCTCTGCCCTCCTTTCTATCCTTCCTAAGCATAGTGTACCCTCGCATGTTTAGGTCCCAGTCATGGTTTTTGTTGGCCCATGTTTCGTGACGGCCGCCATCTACCCTCCCTCGAACAGCATGGCCTGGAACTCTGGCAACTTTTCCCAAGCTCCTGCATTTACTAACACCACCCCCACCCTTATCCCTTATCCCTTAGTCAACCCCACCCAGGTTTCTTATTCTGCCATCCTCCTCTGCTCCTCCTGAAACCTCCTCCCTAGTCTGTTTCCCCCCCCCCCTTGGGTTTGAAGGCTACTCCCCTCATCTGGAGAAGAGAGCTCCTGGTCAGCCCCTCCCTTATGCCTCCCCCCTCACAAGTTTAAACCCCACCTTTCTTGAATGTAGTCAGCCACTCCCTGTTTAAGGACTTCCTTCCCTAATGGGGCCAGATGAAGTCTGTCCTTGGCATACAGTCCCTTATCCTCCCAAACTCCTTTCCAGTTCCCTAACACCCCCAACCCACTCTCTTCACCTCACTTTCTGAGCCAGTCATTAACCTCTGTGAGCTTCATTTTTTTCTCAACTGAGGCCTTTGGTACTGGCAATATTTCTGAAAAGGAAATGTTGCATCCATTATCCCGACAGAGTCTGGCAAGTTCTTGGAACCTTGCTTGGATTTCCAAAACCCTATTTCCCTCTAGATCGTTAGTTCCCAAATGCACCAGGAAATCCGGTTTCCGTCCACAATCCCTAACCAGTTCATACACCATGAACTTTGCTCTGTGCACTGTCAGCCGAGAGATACTCGCTACCTTCACCTGGCTATGGCATCCAACCCTGTCCCTCCCACTGGATACCCCTAATCATCGAGTCTCCCAATATAGAGAACCTAACACCATCATCCTTATGGTTACCTCCACTATGTGCTGTCAACCCCCAGCCCCCCCCTTATTCATGATCTCGATCCCATGGGAGTCTTCCTGCCTTATTAGAGACCCCCTTGTCACAGTCCCCTTTCTGCCTACCTTGTTATTTTGCCCACTTAACTCAACCCCGAATAGATGTCCTCTTTAACCCTCTCTTATCTGAACCATTTATCCTGGATCTGATGATTTCCCCTTCCCCACACCACCATCCTCCCCCCTTGTAATAGTACCCCTACCAACAGAGGCCCTCTGTGGGTCCCCTTTACCTAGGGTCCCATCCTTGGTTCAGACCCTCCTGCTGAAGGGGGGCCCCTCCCCTGCCTCCTTGTCTCCCAGTTTCTCTCCAGTCATTCTCTCCTTCCTCATGTCTGCAATATGTTGCATCTCCCCCATCTGCTTAACATTTATGTTTCCCCTTCTCCCTCTGGGACTATTTCTATCCTTTCCATTACCGGTCTGTGATGCCCTATGGGTATCCGACTCCCTCCCCCCGGCCTCTGTATCAGTTTCCTCATTTCCACCAACCCCTTCCTCTCCCTCTAGGTTGCTTAGTAGCTCAAATTTATTGTAACACTCTATGCCAGCCTCCATCAAGTAACCTAAGTTTCCTCTGACTGCCCCTCTAAACAGCCCCTCTTCCTCCCCTCTTGCCCTGGTCTCCTTAGGAGCTCCCTTCCCACAGTCTGCTCTTTTAGGCTTCCCCACAACAGCCCCTCCTGACTCTTCCCCCTCCACTCTCTTTATATTCAGAATGTTTACCCCGTACGTTTTCCCCTTAGCATCAACATCCCTATCTAAGGGTCCTCTGTCCCTAATATCCCCCCTCCTGCTTGCTGTAACATAACGGCCTGTAATTTCTGAGCGTTGTCCCAGCCTCCTCTCAGCCCCACCCTTCTGCCGCCCATATCCACACCCCTTATCCTTGGACAACCCCCCCAACTCCTCCAGCTTACTCCTTAACCAATATACGTCACTCCTGATACAAGATAGCTGTCTACAGAGTGGGAAGCCTCACTCTCTCTCCAGGCCCAATTGAGAATTATTGCCATCCCACAGCCTGCGCAGCCTACAACCCTTCCGAAGATGCCTGCCATGGTGGAATGTGGCCACCCTGTTTGTCCCTCTTTGTTCATAATGACACACACCCTTTTTCTCAGTCCTTTCCCCCTGGAATACAGTCTCTCTCTCTATACTGACTGCAGTTATTTATAAACCCAATTTCAACCCCACCAATAAAGTTCCCAAGTCTCACAAACACATACAGTCCAGTGTGTGTCCAGTCCCACTAACAGTGTGTGTATGCATACATCAGGTACCGTATGATGTCACAGGCCCACCAGCTCCTGTTGCTTCAAATTTCAGTCACAAACAGAAATGCACAGCCCTTCAATCCCAACCCCCAGTGGCTTTTCAGTATTTAAGAAAGCCTACAAAACAGGTTGGGTGGGAGGGCTCTACCACCAGGCAAACATCACATTTAAATTTCACTCTAATTATCACTGCCAAACAAGTGTTCCCACACCCAGCACACAAGCCCCAATAGTTACAGTATCACAGCCCAAGTAACAGTTCTAACTCAAAGTAGTAATTTTTAACACACAGAACTAATTTCAAGTACAAAACTATTCAAATATTTTAGTTAAAACAGAAGATAAAACCAAACCTCTTTCCTGAACAACCTCCTACTTCTGTTCCCAAGTGGACAATGAAAGACAAGATGATTCTTGTAATTACCCTTCCCCCTAACACCAGGCAAACATCACATTTAAATTTCACTCTAATTATCACTGCCAAACAAGTGTTCCCACACCCCGCACACAAGCACCAATAGTTACAATATCACAGCCCAAGTAACAGTTCTAACTCAAAGTAGTAATTTTTAACACACAGAACTAATTTCAAGTACAAAACTATTCAAATATTTCAGTTAAAACAGAAGGTAAAACCAAACCTTTTTCCTGAACAACCTCCTACTTCTATTCCCAGGTGGCTTCTTCGTATGTTCATATGTTCGTATGTGAGTAAATACACCTGAGGTTTAAATTTCTCACAAATTTATGTAAGTTTATAGTTGTTCCAAAATAGTCCATTCTAGTCATGGGGACAAATTTCAACCCCTTGTTTAGAACAGCCAGTTGTATCTTCATTGGTTGGTTAGAAGATAGGTTTATCACACTTGAGACCAGTAGTGGCCATGATTCTGGACCCCTCTCCTGGGCTGCTGTGTCTGTCTCCTGAGCTTGTAGTATCTTTTGGCTCTGTTGTTGCCTTACTATCTCTGACTTGCACTTGCCCCTTCTTGTGCTACTTGTTCCTTGAATGTGATCCTGGGGCTGCATCTGAGAAATGAAGGTGGGGGACTGCCACCTGATGATATCGAGTATTCTAGAAAAACAAATGATGCAGCTGCAGAATTACTGCTAGCAGTATTTCCAGATGTGTCATGTTGGTTGGTTCTGTTGCCTTTTAAGATCAACTTAGGGTTTATCTATTGCTGTGCGAGAACCTGCGTTTATTCAAACTGCTTCCAATTAACGTTGCAGCTGTTCTTGCAGTCCAGCTGGTCCCTAAGCCACTTCTTTCATTAAATGCTCTTGTTTTTTTTTAATCAAAGTTTTCTATAGTTTTGTTGGATTGTGCATTCAATGACCCGAATTCAGCTGAGTTTGAAAAGCTGATAATGTCCTTTTCTTTTCCTTTCAGTCCTCTGTTAACCATGCCAGCATTCTGGCTGAATTTTAAAGCATTAGTTTGGTCAGCCTCGGGGAGGATCCATGTAGCTCCTTCTTCCATGGTGCAAAGAACTCGTCCCTGCCCCGACCAAAGCTTGGGAACTTCAGAATCTGGAGTCCCTACAGGACCCTTCTGCTGCAGCTTACTGGTCTAATGTAACCTGTTGCCGGATGAGACATCTAATCTTCAAAGCAGTTCTGTTTCCTTTACCTTTCATCTTTTAATCACTTTCTTGCTGTGAGTTAATCGCCCTTCTTAAAAGGGACAGGAATCAATTTCTGTCATTTGTGTCATGTTTTTGTGTTGGTTTAGGTCATGAATAGCAGATAAACACTTTTTTCCCTTGTAATCTGTGATATTCACGAGATTTAAGTTTTATTCATACTAACATACTAAAAGGCCAGCAGAGTAGGCCTCATGGTCTATCGAGTCTGCTCAAGAGTCAGTACCCTTGACAGGCACCATTGCTGCCTTCCCCACCCCCCTTGGATCCCCCACTGCCGTCTGAAGTACCCCCCCAGTGTTGGCATTACTCAGCTTCACCTTCCTCCTGTACCTGTCCCAGCCTTTCTTGAACACCTCCACAGAATCCACATCCACCAGTTCCTCAGGCAGTGCTTTCCATGGTTCCACCACCCTCTCAGTGAAGTAACGCCTCCTTCTCTCTCCCCCCTGAGTCTCCCTCCCTCCAGCATCCAACCATGCCCCCTGGTGGCCCTTCCTTCCCTCCCTCTGCTGGAACACCCCATCTAGGTTTGCCCTATTTACCCCTTTTAGAGCCTTGAAGATCTCGATCAGATCTCCTCTCCTCTCCTCTCCTCCTCCTCTCATCTCCTCTCCTCTCCTCTCCTCTCCTCTCCTCCAGAGGTACAGGTTGAGTTCCCCAAGTCTCTTCTCATAGGATCTATCCCCCAGATCCCAAACCATTCTAGTTGCCCTCCTCTGGACCCTCTTCAGAAGTGCAATGTCCCCTTTTAAGTGTGGATGCCAAAACTGCATGTAGTATTCAAGGTGTGGTCTAACCAGGCACTGACCCTCTACTTACTAAGCTGAATTGTGTTGCATAATTTAGGGCAAGGTTAAAGCTGGAATGTACTGCATATATAGCATAAGGACTTCTATTGTGTATACCTCTTGTATTATATATATTTTTTCTTTGTTGTTCTACATTTTATATCTCCTGTCTATGTAATTGTGAACTGTATGTGTATGTGCCTCAGGACCTCCTTGTGAATGAGCTTGCTCAACGGAGTCTTTCCTGCAATAAACTTGAACTTGAACTTATAGAGAGGAAGAATCACATCCCAGCTTCTAAAGGTTATCTCCCTGGCGTTGCATCCCAGCATTTTGTCTGCCTTGGCCGCAGCCCTCCTACAGTGCTCAGAGTTGTTCATTTTGGCATCCTTCACCACCCCAGGTATCTCTCCCCAAATCGAAGCTTGCAGTGTATCCCCTCCCAGGGTGCCCATGTACTGGGTTCCTAGGTCCCAGGTGAAGCACCCTGTATTTCCCTGCATTAAATTTCAGTTTCCAGGTATGTGACCACCTCTCCAGAGCCTCCAGGTCCTCCTGTAGGGCTACTCTACCCTCTTCCACATCCTCCACCACCCCCCACTTCGAGTCATATGCAAAGAGCATTTCGCTCCTGATACCTTTTCTGATGTCTGAGATGTAGGTGTTAAACAGGAGTGGGCCCAGAACCAATCCCTGCAGGACCACGCTAATGACTCTCCTAGGAGATGAGACTTCCCCCCAAACTACTACTTTCTGAGTACGCTCAGATAGCCACTTCCCAATCCACCTGACCATCTGTTTCCCCACCCCCATTACCCCCAGCTTATCCAGCAGCCTGGTATGAGGTACTGAATCGAATGCCTTGCTGAAGTCTAGAAAAAGGACATCCATCGGCCTACCCTGGTCCAGTGCCTTCATGACCCAGTCATAGAACTCTACAAGGTTAGTCTGACATGATCTGCCTGGGACAAAGCCATGCTGGTGATCATCCAGGAATCCCCGTTCCTCCAGGAACACCCCCAGCCCCTCCTTTAGGATGGCCTCCGTCAATTTTCCCACCACCGACGTCAGGCTGACAGACCTGTAGTTCCCCGGCTCCTCTCTTGAGCCACCTTTGTGAATAGGCATGATGTGGGCCACCCTCCAATCCTGAGGCACCCTTCCTGTCTGGAGAGAAGTGTTAAAAAGCACCACCAGGGGTGCAGCCAGAACATCAGCCAATTCCCTTGGCACCCTGGGATGAATTCCATCTGGACCCAGAGCTTTTTCTGTTTTTAGGGACTTGAGGGCATCCCACACCCTGCCAACAGGGATTTCAAAATCCATTACCCCTGCCTCTTCTGCATGTCCTGCCTGCCTCTTCCCGTATGGTGAAACCGCACCATCCCCCCCAGTACCAACAGGGATTTCAACATTTGTGACTACCAACTCTTCTGCAGTTCCTCCCCATCTCCCCCCCATATGGTGCAGCCCCACTGTCCTCCCTAGTGAAGACCGATGCAAAGTACTCATTGAGTACCTCCATCTGCTCCCCTACCTCCTCTGCCTACCTGCTCCCTGACCTCATCCTACTAATCTGCCCCTTCACTTTACTTCTTCTTTTCCTGATAAACCTAAAGAACCCTTCCCCCCTCCTGATCCCCCATGCCAACTTCTGCTCTGTCCTTGCTTTGACCAATCTCACCATCCTGGTGACCTTCCTGGCCATCATATCATACTCTCCCTGGTCCATAACCCCATGTGAATGCTTGTACCGACTGTATGCTGCCTTCTTCTCCCTCACCACTTCCTGGACCTCCCGAGTCCACCAGCTCGGCTTTCTGGCCCTACCAAACTTGCATCTCACCTTTGCACAGATCTTGATAGCCTCCTGTATCCCCCTCTTAATAATTTCCTACTTGCTTTCAGCATCCATGCCCGACCTTATCCCCTCCAAATGATCCCTGAGGATCCTCTCCATACCCATGAAATCTGTACCCCTTAAGTCAATTACCACCATCTTTGCAAGATTTTCTTCTACCCCCAGGCCCAGGGAAAACCAGACCATGGCATGATCTCTCCTGACCAGTGGGTCCCCCACCTCTAGGTCCCTAACCAGGTCACAGTCTGCCAGGACCACATCCAGAATACTACCCTCCCTTGTTGTATCAACCACCTGCTTGTTTAGGAATGCGTCTTGGAAGATATCCAGCAACCTCTGCTCCTAGGCCAATGGGGATGTCATAGTTCCCCAATTAGTCCCAGGTATGTTTAGGTCCCCCAATACCACTGGCCTGCCCCTACTCTGACCACAGTGGTTCTTAATATTTGCCACCAGACCCTCTTCCAGCTCTTCTGCCAGCATGGGGGCCTGTAAACCACCCCAATTTTTACCCTCTTGCCCCCCAGCATCTGCAAGGTGACCCATAATGCCCCATGTTACCCTCCGCCCCTCCACCCTGCTTATCCCTATGCCATTCTTATTGATCAGTGCTACCCCACCCCCCTGCCCACCACCCTGTCCTTTCTGAACATAGTGTACTCACCCAGATTTAGGTCCTAATCATGCTCAGTAGTGGCCCAAGTTTCAGTGACAGCTGCCACATCCACTTCCCCCTCTACTAGCATTGCCTGGAGCTCAGGTATCTTGTTTCCCAAGCTCCTGGCATTAATCAGGACCACCCTCCATCCCGTCCCCCTACTCTCACCTCATTTCTCCAACCAAAGAGCTCCCGAGTAGCCGCCTGCTCACCCCCACCATACGCAGTCTGTTGCTCCTGTTATGTACCCCCTCTTCCCCGTTTGGGGGAGACGACCAAGTACATTCTTGCTGGGCATACTAGGATCAGCCTCACAGCCCATCCCTCCCCCTTTCACAAGTTTAAACCCCACCTACCTTGAAATAATCTGGCCATTTTCTGCTTTAGTATTTCCTTCCCTCTCAAACTGAGGTGGAGCCTATCCCTTGCATACAGTCCCTTGCCCTCTCAGGTTGCATCCCAGTCCTCCACAACCCCCGTACCCCCAAGCCTCACACCACTCATTGAGCCACTCATTAACCTCTCTAATTTTTTGTTTGTTGTCCACACTGGGTCTCAGCACTGGCCGGATGTCTGAGAAGGAGACCGAGCACCCTATGGCATGACATACACTGGCTAGCTCACTAAACCTTGCCTGAATCTCCAGTACACTATTTCCCTTTATATCATTTGTGCCCAGGTGCACCAAAATGTCAGAGGATCCTCCACCTTCCTTTGCCAGGGCATAGACCAGATGCTTGGGCTTATGCATAGTCAAACCGGAAATAGTGTTGGCCCTTACAGGACAGGGTTTTCCCTCGCCCTACCCTTCCCACTGAATACCCCAATCATGGAATCTCTCAAAAGGAGCATTCTAACCTCCTCTTTATCCTTAGGCCTACTCCCTTTATTGGCAATCCTTCCATTCCCAACCTCGTCTGCTTCCTTGGCCTCACCCTCCATCTGGGTGCTGGCCAAACCCCCTATCTGAGTGTCTTTTGCAGCCCTATCCCTCCTGTCCCAGCCCTTTCCCCTGACTAATCCATCTGTCCCATTTACTGCCCCAACCCAGCTCTTTCTCCTAGCTGACCCATCTGCTTCAGACACCCCCTCCCTGCTGTGTCACTCTGGACCATCCAGGTAGCTTCCGCAGGTACTACTGCCCTCCCCAAGGGCCAAATTTCCACCTTCTCAATGTCCTCTAACCTGCTGTTCCCCTCCATATATCCCTGCTGTCCCCCTGGCCTACCCACTTCCTCCCTACCGAGTCCTCCTTTTCCTTATGCAGCCCCCCCACCCCAATCCCAGCTTCCCTTTCTGCGCTAGCCCTGAATCCACCTTTATCCTCGGTGCCCTTGCTCCTGTCCACCCTAGCCACCACATCTGTCCTCCCTATCCACCACATTCGCACACTGTCCACTGCTGACAGCTCCCCTTACCCCACCTGTGTCCTTTTTCAAGTTAATAAACCTGTTCCTCCTGTCTGCTAGGTTGACAGCACCTTCTGCCTCCTTTGTGTTCTTTTGCAAATTCACAACCCTGCTCCACCTGTTTACTGAGCCTTCCATCATGCCCAACTCTCCCTTCCTTCCTTTATCCACATCTGTTCCAGTTACATCATCCTCCCCATCTTTTATCAATACTAGAGGTGTGAATCTGCTATTATGCTCAATGCCTACCACCTTGTTTCCCCCTGCTGGTGCACCTTCCCAGTATGTTCCCTTCTGTGCAGTCCTAGGACCTTTGCTCCCAACAACCTGCCTGTATTTTTGGCACTTATCACATTCAGAACCCCCCCCACCTGAACCCCCTGGAGCTCCTTTCGCTCCCTCTCCTACACCTCCTTTTCTGCTTATGCCATCGATCCCAGGTGCAGCTGCTGGACCCATAGTGCCTTCCTCCTTATTCCCTCTGCCACCATCCCATCCCTCCTTCCAGCAGAGCCTCCTTCTCCCCAACCCCCCTGCCCAGCGTTCTTCTCGTCCACCTGACCTCTTCCTTTAATTGTGCCAGCTGATGGCACATCATGCATCCCCCCATCCTCCAAGCCAAGTCCAGAACCATGGCCGACCCACACCCAGTACACACCACCACCCTTCCAAAGATGCCAGCCTTTGTGATTTGGGGCCCCTGCCTTGGCCTCATCCCCATCCTATTTTGGTTTACCCCAAGTCAATTGCCCCTTCACTTGACTCTAGCCCTGTTGGACCTACTTAGAGACCTTCACAATGTCTCCTGGGCAGGCTACTAGGCTAGAAAAGACCCCTGTGGGTGGAGAAAAATGGATTACAAGGCAATGATATCAATTTATACAGAGTTCAACATATCCCAATCTAACAGTATAACAGTAAAGACTATATCAGATCTTGTATCCCAGTCCAGCCCTTCCCCTCCAATAACTCTGCCCCCCCTTAGACTATTAAATAGAGGTTGGGGCCGGGGTGGGCAGGCAGGAGACAATTATAGCTCCTCCATGGTGCAGTCACAGTTGGTGGCTGGGCTTGCTAATTTATAACTGAGCTGCGAGTTTGAAAAGTCCTGCCTTTGGTTCTGATTGGTCCTCTCCTCCACACAGCCTCTGATTTCCCCCAGCTGTGTTGCCAATGCAGCGAATTAACCCAATCCCTCTAGGTGTCCAAAGACACCAGCAGATCCTCTGGTTGCCGCTCCCTGTGGTGTAAGCTCCTCCGGTCATTGCCGATGTGGCAGCCAGCTCCTGCACCCTCCGATGGCCACTCCCTGTGGCAAAAAAAGCAAGTACAGTTCCTCTGTGGTGCCGTCACCATACTTGTCACTGCTAGAGTAGTCACAATACCTAACATTCTATGGTAGATCGAGAGTGTGTGAACGGATGTGGAGCCAAAGCATTACATCTTCGTTCATGTACTCTGCATGTTTGCAGATAAAACTTGAATTGGAGTACAAAACTCGGCTGCTTGCACACAGTCTCCATGTGTACCTGTGATGGTGACAATGTAAGTGTCATTGAAATAGTATAGCTAATGCCGCCTTTGTTGTTCTATAGGCACACTGTGTTGCCATGTCCTCATTTCCACAGTTTCATTTGATGGGTCATGGAATAGTATCAGAGAGGTTTTTTTCAGTGTGCTGTCCTTTTTAATAAAAGAAAACCGTTTTGGTTGCCTCCCATTGTTTCCCGCTTACTACATTATGTGTGGTTGGGAAATAAAAAAAAAATGCAGCTCGCTGGTGTTGCTCTGTGATTTCTGCCAACTTCCAGGCATGGCAACACACACACACACGCACACGCACACGCACACACACACACACACACACACACACACACACAGTGGAGTAATTTTGTAAAACACAATTATTTTGTGGTATTGGTGGGTTAGTAATGGTAATTGATCAATACGAATTATGTATAACTGCTCTGGATGATTGCTATTATTGACTTCTTCTTAATGTTGTATCTCACTGTTAAAATGTGATTTTACTGTGTGTGGTCTGGTGCTGAGAGACATTTACACCGATTTGGAACAGCCCAGTAATGCAGTGTCAATGCGATGAATGGTAAATGAGTAAAATTCAATTTTAACCACCTATCTCACTTATTTTTCTTGTCTATGCAAAGTTGATGCCCTGTACTAGTGCCCAGTCTCACAGTGTATTTTGTGTCTTTTTTTGTACTCTGTTTTTTGCAGCTCATGTGGTTTAATAAAGCAATGAACACCTCCTGAAACTTATCAGTAGCATTCTTCAAAGAGAACACTTTTGTAGCAGTTGACTCAAACTCTAACCACCACAACCTGTGGTCCAGGAGCATGACAGCCAATAGATCAGAACAAGGGGATTAGTATTACAGAAATTAAAGCAAAATGCTATGTCTGTGTATCTGGTCTCGCTCTTCCACAAGTGGTGACCACTCGTATCTGTTTTTCCCCCTGCAACTCTTGGAACACCACTGAACAGTAACAGTGATGCTGGGTTTGGTTGATGGGAGAATCAGAAGAGAATCATAACATTTTTAATAGATAAGTAAAAGGTAGATTAATACAAGAAGATTCGATCCAGATCCTGACATTGGTGGATTCAGTAGGGCATTTGTACAGGATTATTGATTTGGCAGGAACTTAAAATAGGTGAGAAGAGTATGCATACTGGTACATAAGACAGCAACAAAAAAAAAAAAAAATTACCTAGCTCCGTTCCAGCACAATAGTCGTAGCAGTCTGGAAGCGAACTGAGTGAAGGGTGGACAAGTGTAAAGTGATTACAGTGGGCTAGGCCGAGGCAGTGATTATTTAGTACTTTTGTAAAAAAAAAAAATCAGACTACACTATTGTAACTAGTGATTTTCATTAACATGCTGTCACTGTTACTGGGTTTGGGAGCATGGAGTCACAGGATAGATACTGGTGATGTAAACATAAATCTAAATTAAAAAATGACAGTAAACAGCAAGAACAAAAATAAAAATGTTATGGAATTATGTCCAATAAACTCCAAGCACTCTGCATTTGATTTCTTCCCCACCCCACCCCGAATCTGCACAGGTAGTAGGATGGTTCGGGGGTGAGGTGGTGGTGGGGTGGGGGAGAAATCAAATGCAGAGTGCTTGGAGTTTATTGGACATCACCAGGGATTTTATATCACAGTTTCTAAAAATAGGTCAAGTTATATCTGACTGCAATCCAGTTACTGATCAAGAAGATCAACACAGTGACACTGTTGCTGGGTTTAGGTTAGGGGGGAAACTGGATAGTGAACAGGAGTATTAAATAAATCACTAAATCAATGGTAAATTTACACAATGAACAGCCAAAAAAAATAAAAATAAATAAAATATGCCAAACTGAATTCTGACAAAGTACTGTACATGGTGTATGGTGGAGTATGATGATAAATTGTCATGGATGCTGATTTGGTGATAGAGTAAAATCAGAACAGAGGCATGGGTAGTAGAAATACAATTACAAGAACTTTAAATTAACAACTGACGACCCCCCATGCACAGTTAGTAGAGCGAGTTGGAGGATGCATGTGCGATTAGGGGGGGCTGAACTGACATTTAGGAGGGTTGGAAAGAGCAAAGTGAAACAGGCACCTTAAATATATCTACAAACATAGTGCTGAGTTGTCAGGGCATGGATACTACTACCAGGTTCAGATGTACTGAAATACTGGAGGGAAGCAGGTTATTTTAAATGAATATCAAAATAAATAGATAGGAACATATACGCAAACATGTACACAAAAAATAATTATTAAAATACTAAAAAACAAAAACAAAAAAGACATACAGGGATCACACCAGACTACTGCATAAAGAGTTGAGTGGGTCGGCAGTGAACTGGGACAACTAGGGTTCAAAAATTGGTGTGGGTGGCAGTTCTACAGTGTTTATTTATAGTAATCAACAGTATTACAGATTGCAAATGCTATCAATCACAGTCCAGCAATGAGTGTAATGGAATGAAAGAAGTGATGGCTGTTGATTCTGGAGGATATGCAAATAGGACAGAATCAAGAGATTTAGATTTAATGAATGAATAGACTCAAATAAAACAGTTGTGACAAATTATGATGCAACACACATAATAGAGTAGGTCTGAATGATGTGCGTGTGTGTTGGGGGGGGAGGAAAAGTGATTGGGTAGGGTTGGGTTAAATAGAATCATGTGTTCTGGCTTTATAAATTTTTAAAAACTTGTCAGCATGCATATCTAACTCCACTACTGAAACTGAGTGGGGAAGGTCGGGACAATGACACATCTGCTAGGGTTAGATGGATTCACACGTGCAAACTGAGGGTTTTCAAATAAATGCATGAACAGGTAGTGGCAATAGGGACTGGGCTCCTTACAATGGTGCCAGGTTCTCTTCCTTTAACTTTTAAAATGCATGGCAGAACTTCACAGAAGGGAGTGTGGCAGGTAAGTGCTAAGGGGTTGTAATGGCTGGGGAACAGCAGGAATAAGTTACCGTAATTAACAGAATTAGAACCCATAAATTCTAGTGAGATGCTTTTTAAAAAGTTTGTGGAAATCATATGACACTATGGCTGATATATACACAGTGCACACGGAAAAAATCATGACAGCTGACAGGGTAATGCACCGATGCAATGGATTGGAGAACAGAAACAGGAAGCATATTGAAATTTAATGCACTTTATTGAAGTTTACAGAACAGTACATATTACACAGATTACACAAACATAAGGATAAAGAAAATACATATCAGCAACATATAATACATACAACCCAACCAATACATACTCTACATCCAATACCCCCCCCGACCGCCCCCCCCAGGAGATACTAAGTGAAGTGAAGTGACATAGACTTCTCTATACATTGAGTTCTCTGTACAAGGCATGTAGGCATACAAAGTACCATTTAGGAAATATGCATGCAAAATGATATACAAAGCCCTTATAATAATCACCTTAGTGGATTTACTGAGAGGAAGAATGGACTACCAAGAGTGATTCCAGCTTACCCCATTTTTTGGTATAAGCTGGCATGCAATTCTGTATACTGGCTATTGTTTTCTCAACACATAAATTGTACAGAATTTCATTCAGACATTCAGGGTAGGTGATCTCATCTTGGTCGAGCCAGTGGCACAAGACCAGGCATTTTACAGAAAGTGATACTGGTGATATATAGAATTTCCTTTCCTTTACTGGAATATCAGCAACATTGCTTACTACTCAAATTTCAGGGGAAAAACAGTCCCCCAAGCCCAATAAGGGATCTAACCTTGATTTAATCTTGTCCCATAAAAGAGCATTTTTAGGACATTCCCACATGATGTGCAAAAGGGAACCTTCTACTGTATTGCACCTGGAGCATTGAGCTGAGGGAAGCTTCCCCATCTTACATAAGTGGATAGGGGTAAGGTAAATGTTATGTAGTACATAAAATTGAGTGAGACATAGTTTATCATTAAACACATACCAGCACATATCTCCCCAAATACACTCCCAGTTTGCTGTCAGGTTAGGAAGGGAGGACATCTAATAATGGGAGTGCCTCGTGACCGCAGGAAATAGTTGGGCAAACAAAAGGGATACTAACATTGATACAAAGTGGGGCTGTCAGGAATAAGACTGGACCAGAGAAAGGAAGTTACTATGGTCAGTAGACCAGGCTGCTGTACCAAACCAAGTAATCAGCATATGTTGAAGTTGGTAAATTCTGAAAATTTGTGTAGCAGGGTGATTGAGATAGATTAACAGATCCTGACTATTTGGCATCTGCCCATCTCTCAGGAGGTCAGAGACCAATTTACCATGTAGTTCAGGAAATCTCAAATGAGTTAATATCGCACCTCCCAATTTAAAATTTATATTGCCACAAAGCGGTTGAGAGATGTCCATTAAATTGTCATACCACATGGACCTACATAGTTTGGCATGTACTTTCAGTGAGTTATATATAACCGTGGCTTTAAATTGAGAGGGCAACCCGCCGGGGGAGCTAAAAAAGAGGCTATGAGAAGAAATACCAGCATCTGCAAATTGTTGTCTCTCAATTTACAGCCAGAGTGGTACAACTTGGACTCCCTTTGCTGGTCAGGAGGTATAAGCCATCATGCATATTTGAAAATGTGACTAGCCAGATAATACATGTAAAAATTAGGCAATATGAGTCCCCCAAGATGTTTCGGATCACCCAATTTTGCATATGCTCTACAAGGAGTTTTGCTCTTCCATAAAACCTGGGAAATAACTGAATTAAGGTTTTGAAACCAAGTAACTGGGATGAATAAATTTAGCATATTAAGAGGGTAAAAAATGCGGGGGAGCACATTCATTTTAATACTGATACGGGCTTGTAAGGAGAAGGTCCTGTTTGTTGGTTTCTACTACCTGGCTTAAATTAAGCACCTTAAGTAGGGACTGATTCTGGGAGAGGGAGATACCAAGATATGTCAATTTGGAGGCCCACACCATGCCCAGATCAACATAATCTGAGGGGAAGACCTTTGGATTCAGAGGCATAATAGTAGTCTTGTCTAAATTAAGCTTGTAGCTAGAAAACTTACCAAATGTAGTAATAATATACAGGGCCTCAGGTATGGAGATGACTGGGTGTGACAAGTGCAACAAATGTCATCTGCATAGACAGAAAGCCTAAGATCAAAGACCCTACAGGGGTACCTTGAATTTGAGGAGAGGTATTGAGCATACGGACTAAAGGCTCTAAGTAGAGATTAAAAAGTAGGGGAGATAGAGTACAATCCTGATGAGTTCCCGAATAGAGAAAGAGAAACCTTTCGAAAGTATTCCATTACAGTACACTTTTGCATGCAGCCTGGTATAGAGCACCCATATCCATTTTATAAAAGCAGTAGGGAACCCACATTTTCTCTAATACCAAGAATAGGAAGGCCCATTGCACTCTATCGAACGCCTTCTCTGCATCTGGGGAGATCAGCACCATGGGTTGCTCAGCCTCCTGGGACACAGAGAAGACATGCACCAGCTTCCTTAGGTGATCTGTGGAGGACCTGCCTCACATGAAGCCCACTTGCTCAGGTCTGATCAGCCCCTCCCAAACTTGCATAATTCTGGTGGAGAGAATTTGTGCAAATGGTTTCATATCATAGTTCATGAGGGAGATGGGATGATAGTTAATGACTTTATCTTTGGGCTTGTTAGGTTTGGGCAGGACTACTATTAGGGCCTCCAGAAGGGAGAAATATGACATGCCTGTCTGACACAAAAAGGAGAACAACTGGTGAAGAATAACAGGAAGCATATTAAGGTTAGTGCTCAGTTGTGAGGGCTGATAACAAAATCCTAGTCTGAATACCCCAGTCAATCAGATTCAAGCGGACAAGGTTCACTGTAATTTTGAAATGATCTTTTTCTTTTTCTTTTCTCACTCATATTTGTCTGTAACTACTCATAACACGAAATAGCGGAGAAGAGAGGTAAGCAATGAAGTTAAGCAATCAGCAGACTACTCTTGCACATTTACTAACATCAGTAAGGAACCATCGCATCTCCCTCCCACCCACTGGTGCAGGCATAGCATCCATTACATTGCTGTGATTTGAAGTACTTTAAACATACAACTAGGGTCTGAAGCTCCAATGAGTCAGATTGAGGACACTGTACATATCTGTCTATCCCTAAGGAGTAGGTATGCCTTAGACCCTGCTGTGCATTCACCACTGGGCAAACACAGCATGCAAGTGTGTGGTGATGATGGTGGTGGTGTGGGGGGCAAGCTTACTTGTTTTGCAGATGAGCACATAAGTGTTATTTAATGTGGTGTATTGACAGTACTGGTTGTCAGTATTGTAACAAGAAAGCGTATGATTTCTTCAAGAAAAATATGTGAACAACTTAGACAGCCAATAACAAATGATTACCTTACTTCCTGGTTGTAGTCAGTTTCTAGTAGCAGCAAATCAGCACGTCAGTGCGTGTGTCTGAATGATGTAATGGAATTCATGAATGGTAATGTCAGCATGCAGCTGGCATGCTAACACTCAGGATGAAAAAACTGAAAAGGTGAAACGAGCTACTGCAGTAACAGCCATATTTACAAATTCAACATGATGGCTATCTTTAAAAGTAGAATCACACTATTACAAAATGTACCGAAACACACAAGTATGTTTTATTGGTTGGGTACACAGTAAACTTCATTAAGGTTTGGGTAATTTTATTAACTTCCTGTCCCCTTAGTTTTCAGTTTTAGTTTCAGTTTAAAATTTTATTTTTATACAGGTTAATTTTCTGGAGAATTAAATCCCCATTTACAACAAATTCCCGTGGCACATACTTGTAATTACAGTGAAACAATATAAATAAATACATACAGAGCAAAAAAAAAAAAATGTGAACTAAAAACAGTTATAACAAACATTCAAGTAATCATGCAATTTAGATTTAAATATGTGCAAATCGAGAATCTCAGTGATTTGAAATGGTTATTCATTCCAGGTCTTTGCTAGACTGTTCTGGAGAATTATATCCCCCATCCGATTCATGATTCGGATCATAGGCAATTTCCTGGATGTTTTCCTTAGCCTATCTGAATATGTTAAATTTAAGTTCAAACATATTAGATGATTGAGTGGATGTAATTTTTTACTCTTAGGATAAATTAGACCATGACATACCACTGATCATAAGTACTTTCTCCATGCTATCGGATGTAGCCAATCAAATTCTTGATAAACCAGACATTGATGAGCCCGATATCTATTCTGTAATATATAATTCCCCATTCTATAATACATCTGATCTATCTTATCCAGAGATTTCTGGTAAGAATGCATATACAATGGAAATCCATAATCGAGTACGGGCAGCAATAGTTGTTTTACTTGTCTAGTTTTAATTTCCATGGTCAGGCATCCTGACATCCTTCTTAGGGCTGCCAATCTTTGATTCACCTTTTTTGTTTGTAATAGAATGTGTTCAGAAAAGGAAAACTGGGAATCAACAAGGACTCCAAGATATTTATAACTAGATACCATCTGAACCTTGGCCCCGTCAAGAAAATTAATCTGTAAATCTGTAAAATCCTTTTTTACATGTGATCCCACAGAAAAGATCATACTCTGCGTCTTTCCAATACTCATTAAAAGACCTGAGTCTCTCATCCAAGTCTCAGTATTAAAGAAGTCTGTTTGGAGCCACTGTGTCAGGTCTCCAGGATCATCTGCAGATGCAATTAATACAATATCATCTGCATAAATCCAGGATTTCTGTACTAGTTATTTGAGTTACAAGGCTATTTATGTAGATGTTAAATAACACAGGGCCCAAAATAAAGCCCTGAGGTACACCTCTGTTTAGATCCAGAAGACCTGATACAGCAGCACCACAGACCACTCTTTGCCTATGATTAGATAAGTAGGATCTGAACCATTGCAGAGACTCCTGTTGCACCCCAATATCCAACAATCTGTGCAAAAGAGTCTCATGATGTACCAAGTCGAAAGCCTTACTTAGGTCCACAAACACCGCCCCAGTATATTTACCTTGATTTAGTGATGTTGCCACCAAATCACCAAAATCAAGCAGGGCAGTGTTTGTGAACCTACCCTCTCTAAACCCATATTGGTACTTAGTTAATATCCCTTCTTGATCAAGATAGTGGCCAAGCTGGTAATTTACCAGCTTTTCCAAGATCTCTGATAGAATTGGAAGCAAGGTAATTAATCCTTTCTTTTATATTGTATTTTATTAGCTTCACTATCTCGTCCTAAAAACATTGCATAAACCTCTAGTAGACTCACTGTGTTTGGTACAACAGGTAGAGTGCTGCCATCTCCAAGGCTTGTAGAGAGGCTGCACTCGCTCACTTGTGTGGTTTAAATACCGCGGGATGGTGGGGGAGAAACTGACATCACACAGTGATGTCACCACTAGTCCCACTCCAGAGTGTTGCACTCTTCCTCTGCTAATTGCAGAAAACAGCCCAGCTTCTATAGCTCGGAGGTTAGAGTGGAAGTGTGGGATCTCTGAGTGTAGAAGACAAGGGCTAGAAGGCGTTCACCCCCACCCTTGGCTAAAAATTGCTGATGAGTTATTTTACACTTTTTTAACTAATATTTTTTTCTTTTTTGTATTATGGTATTACTCCCCCCCCCAATTTTCTGTTGCTGATTTATTTTATATTTAAATGTTTATAAATTACACTTATCTAAAGACACTGTAAAACTCCTGTACAGGGTAGGGTAACAGGGGAGTGCCAAATCTGTTCACAATTTCCCTAAACCCCAATGTCACTTGAATTACAATAAAATAAGACCATCAGATTTTACATTGGCATAATTGTAAGTAATGCAGTAATACATCCAGAATGTAGTGACTATATTAACAAAATCTCAAGGCCACATCACCAAATGTGTGAATTCTAAAACAGCACTATATGGAGGTCAACATGTTTTGCAAAAGATCATCTGCAAGTTATTACCAATACAAACTATAATCATAATTTTCATTCAGTCCAATATTTGGATTTAGACAGTCCATTTGAAAAATCCAAAAAACTTCTCTCTTTAATAAGAGATCATCCCAGCTTGTTTTTCCACCTCAAGGTTCCTCCACCTTTTCTCCCTCCAGGGTCTACGGCCTGGAACTCTAACCATTATGCTTCCACGACCCAGCGAGAGTCTGGCCTGGCCTACCCTCCTTTCCACCTAAGGGTAATATCGGTAAACGAGGTGTGGTCTCTCCATCTAGGCCTCTCCCAGAATGCAAGCCCTGGCCTGGATAACCTGGAGCCAAAGCTCCTCAAACTTACGCCCCCCTCATAGCCTCCCCAGTGGCCCACATCTTCAACCTATCCCTCACCCAGGGATGGATCCCTGACATCTGGAAGGCTGCCAAGGTCGTCCCTGTCCCTAAGCAGGGCGACCCCAAAATCCTGGACAACTACCGTCCTATAGCCATCCTCTCGGCTGTCAGTAAGCTCCTGGAAAAGGTAGTAGCCAAACAAGTCTCGGAGTATATCCACACCCATGGTCTGCTGTCCCCTGCCCAACACAGCTTTCAAAAAGGGCACAGCACTACCACGGCACTCATCTCTGTCTCCTCCAGCATCAGAGCTGCAATGGATCTGGGGCAACTCTCAGGCACTGTGTCAATTGACTTATCAAGGCCTTGACCTCGTTGACCACGAACATCTTACCTGCAGATGAGGTCCCTTGGTTTGTCCTCTTCTGCTCTAAACTGGGTCTCTGACTGTCTGCATGGTAGGAACAGCTAACTAAATTCAACAAAGTCCCTCTGCCCCCTGCCCGTAACCTCCGGTGTCCCACAGGGCTCAGTGCTGGGTCCCTACTCTTTCCCTGTTTATTAACAACTCCCGCCGTGATCACTCAGATGCAAGTTACCGCCATGTACGCAGACGATCTGGTTCTCCTGACTCACTCCCGTGAAAAAGCCACTCTAAATCGTCACCTATCAGAGGACCTCTGGAACATCCAAGCTTGGCTCTCCAGCCATAAGCTGATCCTTAACCAGAAAAAAACCCAGGCCATGATATTTGGCTCCTCAGCCAAGATTTGGGCCTCTCCAACTCCCCTGCAAATCAACTATGATGATGGTACTCCCCTTCCTACAGTGACCTCCCTTAAATATCTTGGTGTGACGCTTGATCCCCCAACTGGACCTGGGAAATCATATCCACAATGCCTGTAGTGGGGTAAACCATAAGCTGGGGCTGGCTTACAGGGCTCGTACAGCCTCACCCCCCTGCGGCTTCCGTCTAGCTATTGCCAGGGGAGTACTCCTCCCTTAGCTATGGTTCCCTCCTATTTGCTCATACTTCCAAGATCCTCCTAAGCAAGTGGAGCACGGCGACAACAACATCTGTCGGTTTGCCTGGCCCTCCCATCTCACCCATCACTGTGAACTCTATGATAAGCTTGGCTGGCTATCCCGGTCAATCACCTCTACTTTAGCACTGGGTGCCTTCTGAGCAAAGTAGTCAGCTCCGGCACCCCTCAGAGCTGCCTGGCTTCGCCCAGCTGATATCTCCCCTACCCTCTTAGATCCCAGGGCCCTGGCCTACTGAATATACCTACCACCCGCACCGTCATGGGGGACCGAGCTTTGCTGTTCATGCTCCCAGGCTTTGGAACTCCCTTTCTGAAAATGTCCACTCTACCCCTTCTCACAAACCTTTCCGGACCTCCTGTGGAACATCTAAAGCTGGCCTCTTGCTGCGATTGCCTAAAGCCTCCCTAGAACACAGTTCTGGTGTCCACTGGATAGCTGGTTTCACCTTGCCTGTGTTATACCACCAGCCCTGCTGGTCATTGCACTCTTATCTCACAAATTGTACTCTTGCCCCAAAATTGAAACTGGGTGTACTTTTCCAATCCAATGTAAAATATGTAAACTGTCTTTCTCTACTGCTTGCTGTATTGATATACTTTCTATACTCTATCGCTGTAACTGTTGTACCTGTTATACCTCCACTGTACTCTCCCGGGTCGTTCCTGAAAATAGGCATATAACTTGTCTAGTGTACCTACCCGGCTAACAAAAACTAAATAAAAATAAATAAAATTTCTAGGTCCCAAAATCGTAATGCAATAGCTGAATATCCTGATGAGCTGTAGTGCTGTGCCACTGAAGAATTTAGATCATGATTCCCAGTGTCACTCTTACTTTCACTGATTCGACTTTTCAAATCTCTTTTCATCTTCCCAACATAACATTTGTCACATGGACATTGCAAAATACGTATCACATGATCAGTTCTACATGTGTTGTGCTGTTTAATTTCAAATTTTCTATTCGTATAAGGATGTTCAAAACAGGTTTTTTATGCTAGTATTGCCACACTGAAAACAATGGCCACATGGGTACCCATCATTCTTTAAGGGTCCTGAAGGACATTCTGGGGGGATTTTTAACAATATCTCGCAGTTCCACGTCATTTTCCAAAATCATATAGTTTGTCTTAATAATGTTCTCTACGTATTTGGCATGTGCTGAATATCTTGTAGCAAAGTTAAAATTATTAAATTCATTATCTCTAGTTTTGTTTTCATATACCAGCATTTCCCTATCTTGTATCCTGGCATGATGTGGAGCTGTGAGATAAAATCCCCCCAGAATGTCCTACAGGAAGGCTGAAACAAAGACTATTTGGTACATAGTCACTATATTGATCAAGAAAGCAAGAAGAAAATGTGGTTGGACGGGGGATTACGATTTGTTTTAGATGTAAAAATTGCAGTGCCTGTCCTTTTATTACTGAAGGCACCACCTTTTTGGGACCTAAAGGGAAGAAATTTGAGATCAGACAGTTTGTGACATACAGTACAGAAGGGGCAATCTATTTGTCAACATGCGAATGCAGTGTATTTTATGTAGGGAAAACTAATAGACAGTTTAAGTTAAGAGTAAATGAACATCAACGTGCAATACAAACAAAAAATATTAAATATGCAACCGCACTGTAGTTTGCTGTTGAAAACCCAAGGGAATGCTTTTTATGTTCCACATGTTGGGTAAGGTTAACTGCAAACCAAGAGGTGGAGATTACAACGCTCTAGTATTGTGCAGGGAAGCCTTTTGGATTTATAGCTTTAAAGCTACAAACTACCCTGGACTTAATGCACCTTTTGATCTGAAACCTTTTTTAAAAAGGCACTGAATAACCATGAAATGATGGCTTAAGTTTATTTATTGTGGCTTTAGTGCATGATGCATTATTGTTATAAGATACTTATTGTATGGGGGTCTTTTCTAGTATGTGTCTTTAAATGTGAAGAAACTCTGAAACTGCACTGGCATTCCTTCATGTTACTAATGAAGTGGTTATATGTGGTCTTGTCCTATTGTGATATAGTTGTGTGATGTCATGCTGTCTATTTAAGTGCAAATTTTTTATTCTTCTGATTTATACCTTTGAAAAAGGACCTTATGTTTGAAACGCATCAGGTATAACCTGTTTGGCCTTGTGGCATTAAATAAATGTTTTTAAATAGCACTCTGGTGTTGCTTTCTTCTTTAAATGAGGTGCAGAGTGCCTGGCTACCTCCACGTTTTTAATTGCCTTTTGTGCTGTGACCACCCCGGCCCAGTGCAAATTTTCCTGTGTTATGAAACTGTCTTTTATTACTACACCTTGTAATCATGACAGGTATAATTTTTAAAATAATGTCCAAAAAGTGATTTTGTACAGTGACTGCAAAAGCATGCTTTGGAGGAGTCTGATTTGAAATATTACACCTGTCTTGTTCATGAGGTATGTGTGTGTGGGGGGGGGAGGGGGAGGCTATGATGACAATTTAGGGGAAAAGATAAAAAAAGGACAACAATCTAAGTAACATTTCAAGACACATAACAAAGCCCTGGACCTACCTTTTTTTTCCCCAGTAAAGTCATGGTCAGGCACAGTAGGAATAGAATGTTCCTTCATGAGATTCTACAGCCGATAGATAAGTGATGGTTTGGGTGGATGGGCTGGTGGCTGCTGAGAGAGGGGTCAGGTGATGGGTGGGGGTGGGAGGGTAGGGATCACTAAGTTAGATGATATCACCAGACGGTTTTCTTTTTTCAGGTTTGCCAAAAATATGGAAATAATGATGGACAGTTTTCTTTTTCCATTTCAAAATTTATTGGTTTTCCATGTAACTTATATATCACATATTACATATTTATTCCTTGCTGGGGTAAACCTCATGTATTTACAACACTAAGCACATAAAATATTCATAACACATGTCACATCTTATGACTCCACTTCTTAAACTTGTAAACTCTGCCACAATTTATCTAGCTCAGCTGTATAAGCTTCAGAAAAGTAAATGCAGATTAAGTGGTGAACTTGACATACAGTATATTTCTTGTACACAGATTTAATGTATTCTCTCTGTACTTTTCAACACTCTGCATAAACCTAGAAAATGCCCCTGAATATGGAGTGTTTAAATAGCTCTTATCCTAATACAAAAGAAGAAGGAAACCACTTTGGTTCTCAAAAACAGTAGCAGAAAATGTCAGAGCCAAAAGGCTGGCCTTTAGGAAATATGAGGGAACTCAACGAGATGAAGACAGGGAGGCATACCAAACTTCCCTAAGGGAAGCTTGGAAGGCAGTAAGGTAAGCAAAGGCCCAAACTGAGGAAACACTAGCACACACAGTAAAAGGAGGTGACAAGACTTTCTATAGAAACATTAGTGAAAGGAATAAGTCCAGAGGGGATATTGCTAAGATCAAAGGGGATAAGGGGGCATTTGAGGAGGAGAACCATGTAAAGGCATCTATCCTAAATATATACTTCTGCTCAGTATTTACTAAAGAGAAGGTAGAGCAGGGCCCACAGCTCAGCACCATAGACACAGGGGGAAGGAAGGTGTGCACTAGTCTCTTCACAAAAGAAAGGGTCCTACAAGAGCACGATAAGCTCAGGGTGGACAAAGCAATGGGACCTGATGGCATACATCCCAGGGTACTAAAGAAGCTAAGGGTGGCATTAGCAGAGCCATTATCAGAACTGTTTAGTGAGTTTCTGAGCATAGTAGAGGTCCTAGAAGACTGGAGAAGGGTTCATGTGATCCCGTTCCACAACAGCGGTAGCAGGGAGGAGGCAGGGAACTACAGACCAGTCAGTCTTATCTCAGTAGTGGGCAAAATTATGGAGGCACTCCTTAAGGAAAGGATAGTGCAACACCTGGAAGCCATACGAACACAGGATCCAAGACAGCATGGGTTTCCAAAAGGAAGGTCCTGTCAAACTAATCTCATAGATTTCTTTGACTGGGTATCCAGAGTGGTGGACCAAGGGGGAACAGTTGATGTTGCCTACCTTGACATCAGCAAAGCTTTCAATACTGTTCCACATAGAAGATTGATTAATAAGCTGGGTAGGCTCGGGGTGGGTCCGAAGTTAGTCAACTGAGTGGCAAACTGGTTGACGGGCAGAAAACAGAGAGTGGTGGTAAATGGTATACAGTCAGAAAAATGCAAGTCACAAGTGGGGTACCTCATAGTTCAGTCCTGGGGCCAGTCCTCTTCAATATCTTCATTAGTGACATTGCAGATGGACTGGAAAGTAAGGTTTGTCTGTTTACAGATGACACCAATATCTTCAACAGAGTAGATGATCCAGATGGGGTGGGCAGAATGAGAAGAGATCTGGATAAACTAGCAAAATGGTCGAAAAAGTGGTAACCGGAGTTTAATGCAAAGAACTGCAAGATCATGCACATAGGGAACAGAAACCCTGAAACTACTTATAGGCTGGGAGAGGAGTTGCCTGCAGTCACAAGGGAGGAAAGAAACTTGGGCATCATCATCACCGATGACCTGAAATCATCCAAGCAGACCACTAAAGCAGTAGGTAAGGCTAGGGGGATGTTGGGGTGTATTAGTAGGGGTATCACAAGTCAGAAAAGGGAGGTAATAATCCCTCTTGTATGGCTTGCAGTACTGGAGGTCACACCTTCACAAGGACATTAACCAAATTGAGGCAGTCCAGAGAAGTGCAACCAAAATGGTGCAGGTACTGCATCAGAAAACATATGAGGACAGATTAACGGAGCTCAATATGTATACCCTTGAGCAAAGGAGAGAGAGAGGTGATATGATTGAAACATTCAAACACCTTAAGGGCATTAACAAGGTGAAAGAGTCTAACATGTTTCAGTATAAGAATAATAGCAGAACAAGAGGACACAGCATGAGATCAGAGGAAGACCGATTAAGGGGTAATGTGAGGAAGTTCTTTTGCACAGAAAGGGTGGTGGATGCATGGAATGGCCTGCCTCAGGAAGTGGTGAATATGAATATAGTGCAGGGCTTCAGACAGGCATGGGACAGGCATAAGGGAGCAATACAGATGAGTATGAATAGATAGGCCATTGACAGAGCAAAGGCCAATGGCACATTCATAAGGTAGAAAAAGAAATGGGCAGACTGGATGGGCCTTGCGATACTTATCTGCCGTCAACTTCTATGTTTCTATGTTTTTATGTTTAATACAAGATACCACTAATTTATTTTACCTTTTTAAGTACTGCAGGTGCTAGATACTAGGAAATGTTTTACCTACTGACAACAAGTACCTGTATGTGGTGACCAAGATTTTGTACTGTGTAGCTTGTATTTAGGGTGATACAGTATAACCTCTATCTGGGTATCCACAGTCTGCAAAAGGACTGAAAACTGTAACTCCTTGCTAAGCCTGAGCCTTTTTCTACCTGGTAAGAACCTACAAAGACCCTACATAAGCATGTTTCCCATTGACCAATCAGTTCTCTTTCCCTTCCTCTTGGGAAACAACATTATGAGGATTACTCTGTAGTGCTAGTTCACCCCATTTTAGGAGACACAACCTGCTCTACATTATGCAGACTCCCTAAACCAAGCTTTTTCCAGAGCCTTAAGCTAGTTGCTCCAATTGGTCTCAAATTTAAGTGATGATCATCTCACCTTGTAATGCACCCTTCGGTAGTCTGCTGTCCTTGTCGTTCCTGTTTCCCATTCTATGACCGCTGGCTCCTCCTCATCAGTATCTGCCTTTTTTCTTCCATTGCCATAGATTATGCTAGTGCGCTATAGAGGCTTGCCTCTGCTTGAAGTTGGTCCACATCCCCTAAAATCCAGAAGAGGGGAGAGGGAAGGGTCTGCCAATTTGTAATTTCCCTTGTCTTTTGTATTAGTGCAGTCCAAACACCTGAAGTCTGTGACCATGACCGCAAAATATGTTCTATATCTCCTGGAGAATGCTGTCACTTCCAACACTCAGTTGGTATCTATATGCCTACCCCTACCAACTTGACCAGTGTCCTAGGCTGCCTCCATAGCACCTTTTTATAAATCAGCTGACATTTCAGGTCCGGTAACTCCCTGAGCACCAATTTCCAGCACCTGTCCCATGTGTCTGATGGGACCTCTACACTGGAAGCCTGATTCCCCCTTAACTCTGTGGGAATCACAGTCCAGAAGATGATGTGCCTCTATTTACCTATAGACCTGGTCTACATTGCCCATGCCTTTAGCTAACCAATGTGAGATGTCTTCTGAGATATCTGTGGTACTCCACTCATACTTTGTGGTTAGCCATCAATTCAGAGCATGCTAGATCTGAAGTAACCTCCAATGATCAGAGCGGGGAAGGTTAATTTTCTCCTGTAATTGAGCAAAGACTTCAACATCTTGTTCTCTTGGGATGGTTGCTGCTGTATGCTGTGGATCCTTTTGAGGACCACCTTCCATTTGAAACGTAGAAACATAGAATTTGACAGCAGATAAGGACTGCTTGGCCCACCTAGTCTGCCCATTTTTCTACCTAACAGATAAGCTGCAGATCCTAGTTAACCAACAGCTTATTTCCTCTTACCCCCCACTAGGGCTGCCTTATGTTTGTCCTATGCATTCTTGAATTCCCCTATTATTCTTGACTCCACAACCTCCTCAGGGAGGCTGTTCCATGCATCCACAACCCTGTCTGTGAAAAAATACTTCCTCACATTACCTCTGAGCCATCCCCCCCCCCATTATCTTTAAATTGTGCCCCCTTGTTCTTGCACATCTCTTTTACTGAAGGATGCCACCCTCTTGGACTTTATCAATTCCCTTGAGCTACTTGAACATTTCTATCATGTCTCCTCTCTCCCTCCTTTCCTCAAGGGAATACATATTAAGCTCCTTTAGTCTTTCTTTGTATGTCTTCTGGTGCAGACTCTGCACCATTTTGGTTGCTCTCCTCTGGACAGCCTCCACTCTGTCTATGTCTTTGCGGAGATGAGATCTCCAGAACTGCACACAGTACTCCAGATGGGATCACACCAACTGTCTTTACTGAGGGATAACAACTTCCTGTTTTCTACTATTGATGCCTCTCCCTATGCATCCCAGTATCCCCCAGCCTTCCTTACTGCCTTCTCATATTGCTTGCCCACCTTTAGGTCATCTTATATAATTACCCCCAGGTCCCTTTCCATTTTTACAGTACTGTTGTCAGTATCTCACCCTCCATTGTGTACTCTTGCCTTGGGTTTTTGTTTCCCAGGTGCATTACCTTGCACTTCTTTGCATTGAATCTGAGCTGCCATACATTTGACCATTCCTCCAACCTTGCCAAGTCCCTTCTCATCCTTTCCACTCCATCTGGTGTATCAACCCTGTTGCAGATCTTTGTGTCGTCTGCACAGAGACATACTTTTCCTTCTAGTTCCTCTGCAATGTCACTTATAAAGACATTAAAAAGGACCGGTCCCAGTACTGAACCCTGTGGTACCCCGCTAGTAACCCTCCTTTCTTCGCTGTGGACTACCCTTTGCATCCTGTTCTCTAGCCAATATTTTATCCAGGCTACCACCTTGGGAGCCACTCCAAGGCTGGCTAACTTGTGTATTAATCTTTTGTGTGGGACTGTATCAAATGCCTTACTAAAATCTAGGTAAGCCATGTCCAGAGCCCCTCCCTGGTCTACTACTTTGGTCACCCAGTCAAAGAAATCTATTAGATTCGTCTGACACAACCTTCCCATCGTGAATCCATGCTGCCTTGGGTCCTGTGCCCCACTGGCCTCTAGGTACTCAACAATTCTTTCCTTCAGAAGTGATTCCATCATTTTTCCTACCACTGAGGTCAAACTAACTTGTCTGTAGTTTTATGCCTCTGTCCTGATCCCACTTTTGTGAAGAGGAATCACATCTGCCCTCTTCCTCCAGTCCTCAGGTACCACCCCATCCTCCCGTGATTTGTTAAAGAGAGTAGTCAGTGGTGTCATTAGTTCTACCCTTAGTTCTTTTAGAATTCTTGGGTGAATCCCATCAGGCCCCATTGCTTTGTCCACCTCCAATTTTATTAGTTCTTTCAGAACCCTTTCTTCTGTAAATGGACTGGTATTGACCCCGTCTTCAGAGTGTTTCTCTTGTTTGGCTTAGGTACCTCCCCCTCCTCTTCCTTTGTGAATACTGAGCAGAAATGTTTGTTCAGTATCCCTGCTTTTTCATTGTCACCCTCTACCCACATTCCCTCTCCTTTATTAAGCCTCAGTATCCCTCCTTTGGTCTTTCTTCACTCCCTAATGTACCTATAAAAGGTCTTATCACCCTTCTTAACAGAGTTGGCTATCCTTTCCTTGGTTTGGGCTATTGCTGTCCTGCTCCTTCTGTGTTTCCTTATATTTCCTGAATGCTATCCTTTTCTCCTTAACCTTCCCAGCCACCTCTTTTGAGAACCATAGCGTTTTTTTCCTTTGTTGTGTTTTGTTGATTTGCTTTACACAAAGGCTTGTTGCCTCTCTGATGGCTAGTGCTTTTCTGAGGCAATCTCTCATTTTCCCAAAGTCAGCCCTCCTTAAGTCCAATACTCTTGCTTTTGTATGGCTTGATTGTATGGCTGTGTTTATCGTGAACCACACTGTTTGGTGGTTGCTTGTTCCCAGATGGCTACCCACTTCTAAACCTGAGATTCTTTCTCCATCCCCATTTGAGAGTACCAGGTCTAAGATTGCTCCCTCCCGAGTGGGTTCCAATACTAGCTGTCTGAGGCATGCCCCCTGTAGGGCAACAAGAATGACCCTGCTCTTGGATGTGCCTGCAGCAAAGGTGCTCCAGTTAACATCTGGCATATTCGGGTCCCCCATCAACAATATCTCCCCTTTTTCTGCCATTCTAAGGAAGCCTTCTATCATTTTCTTGTCCATTCCCTCCCCCTGAGATGGAGGTCTGTATACAACCCCCATGCAAATTGTGGTGCCATTTCCTGTTTCCAGGGTGACCCAGAGTGTCTCATCTGCTCCCTGTTTACTCTTTAGTTCTGTTGCTTTGATCCCTTCCTTCACATAGAGAGCTACTCCTCATCCTCCTCTTTTACCCTCCCTGTCCCTCCTGCAGATTGTGTATCCTGGTATGTTGACATACCAGTCATGGTTCTCTGTGTACCATGTTTCTGTGACTGCCACAATATCCAGGTAACCCTCTTCCATCAAGTCCACTAGTTCAGAGAGCTTGTTACACAGACTACGGGCATTGGTGCTCATCACCCTCCACTTTTTGATGGCCTTACCCCTTTTAGCCCTATTCCTGTTCTTACTGCCTTTGCCTTTTTTACATTTACCTCTGTCCTGCTCCGTAATGACTTCTCTACCTTGGTGTTTACCTCACTCATTACCGTGTTTTGTTGGGGGGGGGGAGGCTGGGATTTCCCTGCTCCCTTTCAGTGCCTTTCCCCTTGGCTAGTTTAAATGCTTGCCAATGAAGGATTTAAACCTTTCACTTAGGATCCTGGTTCCCCCCGGACAGATGCAGACCATCGCACCAGTACAGGTCTGCATCCCTCCAGGTGGCTCCCCAGTCCCCAATGATGCCAAAACCCTGAGCTCTACACCAGTTTTTCAACCATTCATTGAATTCCCTGGTGAGGAGTACCCTAGCATCACCCTTTCCATAGGCAGGCAGCACCTCAGAGAAGGTTACTGTATGTGCTACTTGTCTAAGGCCCCTCACCAACTCTACAAACTCCTCTTGCACTGCTCTGATCCCATTACTAGCCAGGTAATTTGTCCCTAGGTGGACAATGACATCCAGCTCCCTCCCTCGTGCAGCTGCTCCCACGATCCTGAGGATTCACTTCCTGTCCCTCCAAGCCATGGCGCCAGGCAGGCACCTTACCTCCCTCCCCCTTTCCTCCCACATTTATACCCCCCAATGATTGAGTCCCCCACCAAGAGTTGTTTCCTTCCCCTGTGGGGTCTCATGCCACCCTCCTGTGGGTCTTCTTTGTGAAGGTTCCCAGCATCCTCCTTGGGTCTCCACTGCAAGTGCCTCTGTAGAGGAACCACTATCCACCAGAAGAGCAAATGAATTGTGAAGAGGTACAGCTGGAAGGATGCAACTCTGTTCCATCACCCTCTGCTCCCTGAGCCCACCCTGGTCCAGCCTCTCCTCTTTCTTGGCAACCTCTGAAGTAGTGGCATTGGCCCTGGTGGTCCCTGGGTGGGGGAGGAGGTTTCATGAATCCTAGCCAGCTCAGCCTGGAGACGGGCAACCTCCTCCCTCAGACCTGAGAGGTGCCTGCAAAAAGGGCAGCATCGCAGCTTCCAGAATGTCTCCTGGAACACTGCCACCCCACAGCCATTGCACTGTACCATTCCTAACATGTCTTATTTTGTGTCCCCTCTCCTGTTTCTCTGTATGCTTACTCTCTCCTCTCCTTACAACTCTCTCCCTTTCTGTTCTGGGACAGCAACTTCCTATATTCTTCAGTAGCCTCCTTCTTCCTTGCTCAGTGGCAGACCACCAGCAGCTGGGGGGTGGGAGAGTGAGCTACTTTTTTCCTTTAGGGTTGACAGAACCAATGTTTCTCTATGATTCTTCCCTTCCTGCTGCCAAACAGGAAGTTCCATTTGACAGTCAAATCCAGTGGCTATAAAAGTAGAACTGGCTTAGGGTGGGATGAAGTGCAATTAGTAAGAAAAAAGGCTAGCAACAGGAAGTTCAGAACACACACTGACTTTCTTTTCTTTCTTTTTTTAACCCTAAATAAGACATCTCCTGCTTCTAATAAAGTATCTGATTGCTTAATCTCAACAGACACTGACTCCTGCTGAGATATAGGTGTTAAATAAATAAGAAAATGTAGCTTCTTTTAGTTAGCTGCTTTCTGCTCTACAAGCAAGGCTAGCAACAGGAAGTTGAAATTTGAGTCACCTGCTTTTATAGTGTATAAGCCACACCCCTAATTAAGCTGTCTTTCCTCCTACTGGTTTAGCAAAGTAAACTGATACAGTACCCTTCCCAGCACAGAACACACACTGACTTTCTTTCTTTTCTTTCTTTTTTTTATTTTTTAACCCTAAATAAGACCCCTTCTACTTCTAATAAAGTATCTGATTGCTTAATCTCAACAGACACTGACTCCTGCTGAGATATAAGTGTTAAATAAGAAAATGTAGCTTCTTTTAGTTAGCTGCTTTCTGCTCTACAAGCAAGATTAGCAACAGCAATATTTGTACCCCATTTACATCCTACCCTTACTCTGGAATAATTCCAGAAGGTTTCATACACTCCTAGATTTTGATCCTTCTAGGCGTTCAACTCTGAGACCTTGTGCCATGCTTCTCTTGTAAACTTAAAAGTCATCCCCAGCCTCCTCCCTTTGGTGTGTGATTCAGACAGGGCAATGCAGATCAGTGTGGACCCAGCGTGGCTTGTTCTGTTTTGACCCAACATGGAGCAGATATCTACTGCCCTCAAAACCAGGCCAGTGCTTTTTTAATACCATTTCTTATCTGGTAGTTACACAGTCATGGTAGATTCCAACCCCCTTTCTGAGGCTGTTATAATCCTCTTACTAAACTGTGGGTTTTGTTTATCTAAAATTAAATATAACATCAATCTGTCCATGTGTGTTCACATTTTTGGAGGAAATATGATGGGTAGGTAATTCCAACAGGAATTTAATTTGAGAAGGGCTACCGTCTTAAATGCAACTATTTTTCCAGGTAGTCAGAGGTTGAGCTTCTACCAATGATTTGTCTCCTGGGTGAGCTCTTCCAGTAGGGGAGTGAGGTTGCTAGTAACCAGGTCTTGGTATCTGAAATGAATTTTCATGCCCAAATAACAAATCCCCTGTGGAGATCACTTCCACCAGGGTGCATTGGGAGTTACACCCTACAATTTAGAGGATTTCGGTCTTGGACCCGTTACCTCTAAGTCCTAACAAGGAGTCAAAATTTGAGAGAATGGATAAGGCTTTCAGGAGCAATGATTGTACTTCCAATATTGTGAGTAGGAGATCATCTGCATACAGGAATGTTTTATATGTTTGGGATCCCATCCCAATAATCTTTATCTCATGATCTTGTTTTAAATTCTCCCCAAGGGGCTCCATAGCCAGAACAAACAAAAGTGGTGACAGAGAGCATCCCTGCTTAGTATCTCAGTGCAGGGGGGATGTTAAAATGTTGATGAGGACCTCTGCTTTTGTGGATGCATGTAGTGTGTAAACCCAAACACTCTAATTTGGGCTGATCCCAACTGCCCTTATTGCCTTGAAGAGGTAGTTCCATTCTAGAAAGTCAAATGTCTTTTCCATGTCAATGCTCACTAGGGCAGCTGACCTTGCTAGCTGTGATGCCTTGTCTAGCAAATTGACTAACATCAGGAGATTGTCTGAACCCTGGCACCCTTTCATCAACTCTGCTTGGGAACCATAAATAATGAAAGGAAATACTTTCTGTAATCTGGAGGCCAGGGCTTTCACCAAGATCTTCACATCTACACTGAGGAATGAGATGTGGTGGTAGTTGGAATACTGACCTCTGCCTTTGTTAGCCTTAGGGATGACCATGATCGTAGCCTCTTTTTTTTATTTAAAATTTGATAACTAGGTAAAGAAAGTGTTGAGCCACAGGGACCTTTTACAGGCTTGCCCAGAGTACGTACATACAAACATGACACTAACTGAAACATACAGTTGTTGCAACCAATAGTACTTAGGCATATAAACAAAAATCAGATGCACAATATCAGACAGCAACCTCGTCTATTTACAACATATACCAATTTTGTGTCTACAAACTAGACTAAAAACAGTAACATGCTTCAGTCAGTAAATTACATTTATAGCATATTATGCTTTGAATTGATGAATATTTATTGTGGTTCTTATGTCAGAGTCAGTATTGTTCCAAGTTTTGGCAGCAGTTTATGTGAAAGTTATTTGATTTTTTGAGGATTTGCAAAATGGCACTGGTAGTGTCACCAAATTATCAGATTTCAAAGTTTTTCCATTATTTTTTGAGACAAATATTCCTGCCATGGGTTCATCCTTACCCTTTTTTTTGGCTTTATGCACAAAGCTGTTTTTATATAATTTATCTTTCTGTTCATTTGATAGCCAGCTTAACTTCTTGTACAGACTGCAGTTGTGTTCAAGATGTCTAGCTCACAGGGCAAACCTGCCTGTACCAGTAACCCTGTAAGCAGATCAGTTATTTAAGATCTTATCAGATACCCACCCCCCAACTATGCTACCATAGCCCTTTGAAAGCAATGGACAGCTTTGGGTCAACATGTTTCTTGTATCATCAGTAAGCAAATATTTAACCACTTACAAAGCTCTGATTTTTTTTGTTCAGCCGTATGAAGGTTTGCTCAGTGTGTCTTCTGAAAATTAGGTGTGAATCTAATAAAATACCCAAATATTTGAATTTACTAACCAACTCTTAAATTATCCCCCCCCCCACCTAAAGATACCTGGAACATATCTACAATTTATCTTTTTTTCTGAACCACACTAAACACCACTGCTTTAGTTTTCTTCTTGTTAACCATTAGTCTGTTTATTATAAACCAAGTTGCCATTTTCTTATACTTCAGTTCCAAGGTTTTGTTAAGAGTAGGTATAGCTTTATTCACTATGTACAACACAGCATCATCCGGGTATAGGATGATCTTTGCTGTGCTGCATACCTGTGGGAGGTCATTAACAAAGAAGGAAAATAACGGTCCTAATATGGACTCCTGTGGGAACCCATGTTCCATCTTACATATGTCCAAACAGGACTCCATTTACTGTGACCTACCGAAACATAGAAACATAGACTTTGATGGCAGATAAGGACCGCTTGGCCCACCTAGTCTGCCCAGCTACTGATTTTTGTTTTTTAAATAGTCTGCATCCAGTTCACAACAGTCTCAAGAAGACAAATCTTGCTCAGCTGTGGGTTTAGGAGGGAGCACTCCACCAGGTCAAATGCCTTGGTCAGGTCCATGAACACCACCCTTGTAAATAGGCCCCCCACCATGTCTTCCTGCAGGTCGCTTTCGAAGGTGACCAAAGCAGTCACTGTACTGCGGTTCCTCCTGAAGCCATGCTGAGCTCCAGATATTTTATAATTGTCTAGATACTCTTGTTATTTGTGCATACTATAACTGTTTCTGTACTTTACCTACCAGAGGTAAGAGACATATAGACCTATCAATACCTACTAAGCTGTGTTGTCCTCCTTTGTGCAGCGGAGTAATGTATGCACTTTTTCCATAAGTCAGGGACAATTTGTTTACATAAAGATAAGTTAAATACTTTTTCTAGGAGCAACAACAGTTCAGCTGCAGCTGCCTTCAGAAATTGCTTCAATTTTGTCTGATCCTAGCCCTTTTGACTCATCTAAGCTTACAAATTGTCTATAAAGATCCTCCCTCAAAATTTGTTTAAAATAAAAGCGTGTGATACTTTCGGTTTTGCTGTTTCCAAGATGGCCACTTAGTTGCTTTGCTCTTAGCCTTGGGCTTCACAAAAACCCTGGAAAAAAACCTTAAAAACTGCACATCTCGAGGAAATCTTCAAAAATGTGTTGGTATTTGCAGTTATCTAGTGAATAAAAAGAATTTTGAAGTATTTGGCTAAAAATTTCCTGTCAGATTTAGTGCTTCAAGTTCATTGGCTTTAAAGTATGGTTTTGGGTGGCACGACACCACAAACCTTGATGGACCCAGAAATAAAGGCTATGTTCAAAAAAACCCTGTTAGAGGTTTTGGGAGTTAAAACTTCAATACAGGAACTGGAGGACAAAATGGACTACCTCAATGACAGAATTTCTGATGCTGAGGACACATAAGCGCTTAGATAAGTGGGCAGGCAGATCCTGAAGTTTTACAGTTGAAGAGACAGCTGCCATTGATTTGGGACAAAATAGACAATTTAGAGTGCAGGAGTCTCCACAACAACATAAGAATATATGGGTACCCAAAGGTGCAGAGGGGAAAATGTCTCTGAGTTCATGCAACACTTAATAACCTCAGTTCTTGGAATGCAAAACCAGAACCTTGAAGAACAACATGCCCATAAAACCCTGGTACCCAAACCTAAAGCAGTAAAAAAGCTGCACGTTATTCTGGCAAACTTTCAATGTTTTTCAGTTCAAGAGTGCATACTGGCCATGCCTAGAGGGTCGGATACCCTACTATGGCATGGTCATCATATTTCTTTCTGTCATGACTACTTTGCACATTTAAACAAAATGAAGCAGCTTTCACTGATGTCTGTAAATTTCTACAGTGCCTAGGAGTTAAGTATAGGATGTCCTACCCAGCAAAGTTGAAAACCAGCCAACTTTATTAATCATAACTGTGTCTTAGGATCAAGACCCGCAGTCTGGCATGAAAAGCAAGGCCTCCACTAAAGATTCAATGGTACCATCAGGTCCCCAGGGCATGGAACATTACCCCTACTCTCCTACCCCCTCAAGCAGTTCAGCACCACCAGAACAATGGCAGCAGCAAAGAAGCAGCAGAAAGAAAAAATAACTCTCTACCAATAAAAACTATAACATGGCTGCAAATTCACATCGTAGCAGAAATCGTGAATCCTGAAGTCCCCGGTATGGGTCATCTTCATTGGAATCCCCTCATGATAAACAGCTACTTCAACTCCTTTTCACATATAATGGTATCCCTGCTCCATTGCCACCAAGAGACATGATCAGCCTTCAAACTAGCCCCCAGAGGGACTTGAACTTGTGACCCCCCCTGATTGTGCCTTCCTGGGTTGACATAGCCCAGCACTCATCACAAGTACTGACTGCCTCCTAGCAAGCCGAATATGTCTTCTCTTATGACTCTATCCCTTTAAAAAAAAAAAAAAAACAATAACAGCTCCATGGACTTTACTGTCTTAAACTATAGTAAAATTTTATATTACTGGTAATAGCCTCTGACTAAGTTGTACTGTTATGAAGAAGGTGAGGGGCAGGGAGGGGTTGGGGATTGGGGGTCCTTGTCAATACCATTTCAGTATAAGCAAATATGTCAGTCACTTCATGATGCCTGTCTTTCACATTGCAGTTAACAGGACATTGGAAGAATGTTTTGTTTTTCACCCCATCCCATGTCAGGCTCAGTTACAGGCTGCCACTTATCTGTTGGCCGCCAATTTTGTTGGATGAGACTTGTTGCTTTTCTACATGACGGTTCCTTTGGTATGCCACTATCTCATGATCTGTTGGTATAATTGTTTGGGATCTGACAATGACTGTGCAGGAACTTCCATGCTAAGAAACTCCCTTATCAATGTCTAAAACATCAGTTTCCTGCAGCCAATGGCGGCTTGAGCTAGATCTCTGCTGCCAGCCTGCCCCTCTTTGATTCATGTGAACATGCTATATCACGCAGAACCTACAAACAGAAGTCTACAAGATTTCTGTCAGTACAAGTGCGCACACTCACACAGAGATTCCCCAATTTCTGCTTTACGATGGTTAATTGTGTCACAAGTTCTAGCATCCTTACTCAACCATACAGTTGAGAGACAACATCCTATATGCTCCAACTTGTGAATCACAGGGAAAACAAAATGAAAAGGAAATAAATAAATAAAAACGCAGAAAGGAATTTTAACAGTACAATGTATTTAATTTCTCTCTGCCAATATGGCTTCTCTCTGTGCACTGTTTGAACCACAACCCTTACAAAGCTAACAGCCTGGTGCATGCTACTTGGTAGGGTGTAATGCTCATAACTCTTGCTGCAAGCACAGTAGCCTTGTAACATGCCCGCAACTCTGATCTTGTAAGGGAAACAGAGTGATCTATAAGAGTGCCCTCTGGATCATAATAATGGTAGCCGCCTTTACTACCTTTTACAGATGAAGTGCAAAACAGTGTTGGAATCACTGATGGTGAAACTCTCCCACAGCAAACTCAATACTGGTTATGTGGGTACTTCATGGCTTCACCGGCCCCTTTCTACTTTTCCCTCCCTTCTCTTACCTCCAGGATGGCTATGGTCACAGGTAACTCAGCTTGATGCAGGCTGAAGTTCTTCACAGCAGAGAGACATGTGGCTGAGTAAGGATGCTAGAACTTGTAATACTGTTAACCATCATGATCCTGACCAACAGGGACAGGATCACAGATGTGGAGGTGGGTGGTCCCCTTGGCTCCAGCGACCACAGGACAGTATGGTTTAAGGTAAACACAGTGGAGGAGGCAAGCCATACAAGGATATAGGTCCTAGATTTCAGGAAGGCTAACTTTAAGGAGATGGGTAGAAATCTCAAAAAAGCCCTAGCAGCGGAAGGTGCAGGGGTAGATGTCTAAAAACTGTGGTCTAGATTCAAGAGAGTCATAACAGAAGTTAGCAGGTCACTGTGTCAAAGTGCATAGTAAGAGGAAAGGAAAAGGCTATTATGGTTCCCAAAGGTAGTGGCTGAGAAAGTAAGGGAAAAGAAAAGAACCCTTCAGGAGATACAAGAAAACACAAAAGGATGAGGACAGAGAACAATATCTGGAGGGAGAAAGAGAGGGAATCTGGGAAAATAATTAGAAGGGCTAAAGCACAGACAGAGGAAGGTATAGCCCAGGCTATTAAGAAAGGTGACAAGACCTTCTTCAAGTACATTAGTGAAAGGAAAAAGACCAGAAACGGAATCAACAGGCTGAAGAAGGAAGGAGGAGAAAGTATGGAGGATGACCTAGAAAAGGCTGAGATACTGAACAAGTACTTTTGCTCAATATTCACCAGGGAAGAGGAGGGTGGGGGACTGAGACTCATTAAGAGGGGTATTCAGGGGAGAGAGGTAGGCACCAGCCCATTCACAGTGAAAAGAATTCTAGAAGAACTCGGGAAAATAAAAGCAGATAAGGTGATGGGGCCAGATGGGGTCCACCCCAGAGTACTAAAGGAACTCAAGGAAGTGCTAGTGGAACCACTGGCTACCCTTTTTAATGCATCACTAGAGATGGGGGAGGTACCTGAGGACTGGAGGAGGGCAGATGTGGTCCCTGTCCACAAGAGTGGAAGCAGAGAGGAGGCAGGCAATTACAGGCCTGTAAGCCTGACCTCAGTATTGGGGAAACTAATGGAGTCCTTACTTAAGAAGAGGACTGTAAAGTTTCTGGAGGATGGCAGGGCTTATGATCCAAGGAAGCATGGATTCTCAGTGGGAAGGTCCTGTCAGATGAATCTTATAGATTTCTTTGACAGGATAACCAGGGTGGTAGATCAGGGAGGGACTGTGGATGCAGCCTACCTGAATTTCAGCAAGACTTTCAACATTGTCCCACACAGGAGATTGCTAAATAAATTGGGGAGCCTGGGAGTGGGTCCTACAGTGATAAAGTGAGTTGGGAACTGGCTAAGGGACAGGACTCAGAGGGTGGAGGTAAATGGCATGAAATATGAGGAGAGGGAGGTGACCAGTGGGGTGCCACAAGGGCTGGTGCTGGGGCCAGTCCTATTCAATGTCCTCAGTAGCAACATTGCAGAGCATCTGAAGGGAAAGGTGTGCCTCTTTGCAGGTGACACCAAGATCTGCAACAGAGTGGACACACTAGAGGTGGTGGAAAAAATGAAAAAGGATCTAAGCCTATTAGAGGAGTAGTCAAGTGTCTGGCAGTTGAGTTTCAATGCTAAAAAGTGCAAGATCACGCACCTGGGTCACAGGAATCCAAGGGAGGAGTACAGGATGGGTGGGGAAATTCTGGCCACCACAAGTCAGGAGAAGAACCTGGGGGTTATCAAATCTGACAACCTGAAGGTGATCAAACAGTGTGAAAAGGTGGTGGTGAGAGCAAACAGAACGTTGGGGTGCATAGAGAGTGGCATAACAAGCAGGAGGAAAGAGGTGGTGATGCCACTGTACAGATCACTGGTGAGGCATCAGCTAGAATACTGTGTCCAGTTCTGTAGACCACATCTCCAGAAGGACATTGACAAAACAGAGGCAGTCCAGAGAAGGGCAAGAAAGGTGGTATATGGATTGCACCAGAAGCTCTATGAGGAAAGACATAAGGACCTTAATAGCTATTCACTGGAGAAAAGAAGGGAGAGGGGAGATATGATAGAGACTTTCAAGTACCTTAGAGGAATAAACAGGGTACAGGTGGAAAGCATGTTTCAGAGAAATATCTGCACAAGAACAAGGGGGCATGAAATGAGCTTGAAGGGTGGAAGGCTCAGGGGTAATGTTAGGAAGTACTTTTTCATAAAAGGGTGGTGGAACCATGGAACAGTCTTCCAGCAGTAGTGGTGGGGACAAAAACAATACAAGGGTTCAAGAGAGCATGGGACAGACATAAGGGTACCCTGGAGATGTGCAGCGAAGGAGAGCCACAGATCAAATAGGATCTGGGGCTGCAGCAGTGAGTAGAGAAATGGGCAGACTAGGTGGGCCATATGGTCCTTATCTGCTAACAGACTCTATGTTTCTATGTGTTGCTCTTACTTCCATCACTATTCCTTTTTCTTTTGTTTTTCTTCTTTTTTTTTCTCCTCTCTTTCCCTAGATTACCACTCTCAGACAGCACTAAACACAGGATCCTATACAGCCAAGCCAGGCAGTGACAATTGCAGGAATAACTATGGGGTCACTACACATGGTTATGCAGCTTTTTGCATTTTCTGATTACCCATAGAAATGTGACTGCATTACAGTGGTTCTGGTCATGGGAGAGGTTGGCCACTTCTCAGTGGGTTGTAGTGCTATATGATTTTGCAGCACTAGCTTGTCTGCTCCACCCTAAGAGGTCAGAAATTAAGTGCATTTCAACCAGCAATTGCTCTTGGTTCCCATGTGCTAGTGGAAATATAGTTCGCTTATACTAATTTCGCCAGCCCATAACTGATATTTCATAAGATGCTCATGCGAATTGGACAACACTTCTCAAGGCCATGCTCGGCCACATAACACTCCTGCTGGACTACTAGAAACCTGTAGTAGGCCACCTTCAAAACACAGAGTAGGCTACAATTACATACAGCACAGGTAAGTCATGGCTTCTGGGTGTTAACCTCCACTTTACTTTTCTTCAGCCATCTCTCTCCTGTATACTGAACTTCACTCTTATACCGGGTTAGCTTTGGAGTCTCCTCATGAGTGTCCTCCCACCAGCTGGTCGAAGGCTTGTCTGGGAGAAGGTTCAGATTTGGCATTTTGAGGGACACTTTTGGGTATATTTTCTTCTTTGTTAGTAGAGGATTATTCTCTTCCTTAGCTATTGTCTCCCTGTAGAGTTTAGACCCTAGTAAGGGTTACTGCTCCTGAAGCCAATGATAGTCTTCTAATGGTAATTGTCTAGATGCCAGTAAGTGTTTCTTGCTTCTTAATAAAGCCTGAGGGAGGGCTAGATTGCTCGAGTTTAGCAACTTTTAGCGAGCCTTGGGGGTCAGTGATGAGCACTTGGGGTTAGAAAGAGGTTCTACCTTACTCTCATAAACTCTGTGTTTTGTGTAACTGATCTCTCCCTTGAGGGTATACTACTGTTCAACTTTGAATGTTGTTACAATTCCCTTTCAATCTATTTCTGCTGTATTTGTCTTGTATGAATTGTTTTACTTGATGTTATTGTAAACTAAACATAACGAGTTCTTACTTATATGTTTTTCAACCGAGCGTAGTGTTATTAGCTATGACATGTGTAAACATTTTAAATGTAATGCTCTTACATACACATACTAGACTGAGGTTACCTTTCAGAGAATGCCTTGTTTTACAATTCCTGGATAACATGGATTCAGTTAATGTATTCTTATACCAATACTTGCAGCTAGTACTGGACTTGAACCACACATTTAATTACATTGTTACTATGGTAATATGTATTTTCCCCTCTTAATGTTATGGCTGGGAAGAAAACCACTAGACGTGGCTTGCACGGTTTGAGATACTGGCCTATTTACACTTCATTGTCTATTTTCCATACTGGCTTCTGTACTTAAACCATATTATATTATTACCTGGAATGTCTGGGACCTGAAATGTCCCATTAAGTAGAAACAAGTCATTTCTCACTTGAAGAAAGAAAAGTGTGATGTGACCTTTTTACGAGAAACCCACCTTCCTCTTACTGAGGCACAAAAGCTTGTCAGAGACTGGTTGGGTCAAGTAGTGGGGAGTTCATTTTCCACTAAGTTCCGCTAAGTTAAGATGTGTTACCATACTACTACATAAGAAACTTAAAGCACAGATTTTTGCTACAGAGAGATCTAAAGAAGGGAGCTGGGTAATGGTTTGTGCTTTACTTAATAGTAAGTCAGTCCTATTTATACGCATTTATGGCCCAAATGGAGACACCATGGACTTCTACCCGAGGTTGCACAGCTAATCTCATCCCTATTGTAGTTTCAGGACCTCCTAGTGGTGGGAACAGACTTCACTGAAGTATGGAACCCCATATTAGACCAGCTTTGGAACCCCACAACAGAAGCCACCAAAGCCAGGACTGCACTCAAAAACCTGTTGCTGTACTTTGACTTGCAGGATCCCTGGCAAGAAATGTTTTCCATCAGTAGAGACTTCTCCTTTCTCTCTGCTCCATACCATAGTGCTAGCAGGATTGATGTCTTTTTGATTCTGAAAAGACATCTACAAGATGTATATCATGCTGCAATAGACCCTATCACGACATTACAAGATGTATATCATGCTGCAATAGACCTTATCACGACATTACAAGATGTATATCATGCTGCAATAGACCTTATCACGACATTAAAAGATGTATATCATGCTGCAATAGACCCTATCAATATCTCAGACTATGCTTGTATCCATTTGACCCTAGGCATTGGTCCTAGCGACCCAACTGCTCCCCGATGGCATATGGACACCTTCCTAATGTCACTCCCTGAATTCAAACCATGGTTATCCAAGAAAATTGCCTCCTTCCTTCAGTTTAACTACATTTCTGGTGTCTCTAAAGATACAGTTTGGGATGCCCTGAAGTCATACCTATGAGGTAGAATTATAGGATTTGCATCCCACAGGAAAAAACAGATTGGTCAGTTAGAGGGACTAGAGAATGAACTTTAAAAAAGGAAGAGAGCTGTAACAAGCTAGCAGTACACTTACATCAGCTTTATTGGGAAATCCTTCAGTTAAAATACCAAATTAACTGTCTCACCTCCACCGTAGCTGCCTGAGCAATTAAACAGATCTCCCATAAGTATTGGGAATCTGGTGAAAAAGCAGGCAGATCACAGGCATCTCAAATTAGGGTGCATCAAACTGCCAAACATATTTGAATGCTCCAGACAGCCGCAGGGGAAGTCACAGCAGAACCAAAAAAGATCAGCCAAGCCTTTCAAACTTACTGCGAAGGTCTGTACGCCTCCAGGCATGGCTCCTCAACCCCAGATTTAGAGAACTTTTTACTAGATACAGCTTTGCCAACACTGACTGATGACCAACATAAATAGTTAGAAGCCCCTATTACCCTTTTGTAAATTGAGGTGGCAGTGAAGGTATCACCAAAGGGTCCAGGTGGACTTCCAGCAAAATTCTATCAGGCCTTCTGCCTGAAGTTAGACACTTCCTTACAGAGGTTCTACAGGAATCTTATGAGAAAGGATGACTGCCACAGTCAATGGTGAATGCTTTGGTAACCCTAATTCTGAAACCTGGCAAGGACCCCCAACAGGCGTCTAGCAACCACCGTGTTTCCCTACCGAATGCAGATGCCAAGATCTTGGCCAAAGTCCTGACAATGTGGCTTCAGCATGTAATCCTTCACATCATTTAAATTTACTAAACAGGTTTTATTACATAGATACATAGATACATAGGCAGTGTCGGCAGATAAGGGCCTATGGCCCACCCAGTCTGCCCATTTGAGCTTGTAAGTTCAGTTTATGTTTTCCTAGAAGTCTGTTGCCCATTACCTCTGACCTCCAGAATTCCTTTATGTCTATCCCATGCATTCTTAAATCCGTGATTGTTTCAGCCCCCACTACTTCCTCTGGCAGGGTGTTCCACTTGTCCACCACCCGTTCTGTGAAGAAATTCTTCCTCGTGTTTCCTCTGAATCGTCCTCCCTCTAACTTCATCCCATGCCCTCTAGTCCTGGAACATCTTTTTCACTTAAAAATAGTGTATTCCTGCACCCTGTTCCTCCCTGTGAGATACTTGTATGTCTCTATCATATCCCCTCTCTCCCTCCTCTCCTCCAGGGAGTACATGTTCAGTTCCTTCAACCTGTCTTCATACAACTTGTGATGCAATCCATGCACCATCTTTGTTGCCCTCCTCTGAACCTTCTCTACCCTGTCTATGTCCTTACGTAGGTACAGTCTCCAGAACTGTACACTGTACTCCACGTGGGGCCTCACTAGTGTCTTGTATAGTGGAATTATGACCTCCCTTTTCCTGCTGGTGATGCCCCTGCCTATACATCCCAGCATCCTATTTGCTTTACCTGCTGCCTTGTCACACTGTTTCCCTACCTTGAGGTCATCAGAGATGATAACCCCAAGATCCCTTTCCTGCTTGGTGCATGCTATATCCTCACCCCCCAACTGATATATTGTGCCAGGGTTTTTGTGCCCCATATGCATTATCTTGCACTTCTTTACATTGAATTTTAACTGCCAAACCCCTGACCATTCTTCAAGTTTCTGCAGGTCCCTTCTCATTCTGTCTACACCCTCTGGTGTGTCTACTCTGTTACAGAGCTTTGTGTCATCAGCGAACAGTGAAATTCTGCCTTCTAGGTCCTGTGCAATGTCACTGATGAAGATGTTGAACAGGACTGGTCCCAGCACTGATCCCTGTGGTACCCCACTGGTCACTCTTCTCTCTGTGGAGTGACAGCCATTTACCACCACCCTCTGTGTCCTGCCACCCAGCCAGTTACCTACCCACCACACTACTGTCCTGCCCACACCCATATTCCCCAGTTTGTGTGATAGTCTTCTATGTGGCACAGTGTCAAAGGCCTTGCTGAAGTCCAGATAGGCCATGTTCACTGCCCTCCCCTGATCCATCTCCCTAGTCACCCAGTCAAAAAATTAAATGAGGTTGGTCTGACATGACCTCCCCCTGGTGAAACCATGCTGCCTTGGGTCCTGTAGTCCATTGACAACCAGATGTTCCACCAATCTCTCCTTCAGTAGTGCTTCCATGATCTTCCCACTACCAAGGTGAGGCTGACTGGTCTGTAGTTCCCTGCTTCCTCGTTGTTCCACTTTTGTATAAGGGGACTACATCTGCTGTCCTCCAGTCTTTGGGTACCTCCCTGTTTCCAGTGATCGGCTAAACAGGATAGCCAGAGGTTCAGCCACCACCTCTTAGTTCTTTACGACCCTGGGTGCACCCATCTGGCACCATTGCTTTATCAACTTATTACTTCCAGTTCCTTCAGGACCCTTTCTCGTGTAAAGGGACTTGTGTCCATTTCTGTACCATTCTCACCCTTGTACCCCTTCAGACCCATTACCCTCCTCTTCCTCAGTAAAGACTGAGCAAAATACCTGTTCAATATGTCAGCTTTACTGTTGTCATCCTCCATGTGGCCCCATCCTCCCCTTCAGTCTCACTATCCCTCCTTTGTCTTTCTTTTTCACTTGTGTACCTGTAAAGGTTTTGTCCCCTCTACCCACTGATTTTGCAATGTGTTCTTCTGTCTGAGCTTTGGCTTCCCTTACTGACCTCCCTGCCTCCCTTTGCTTCTCCTGGTACTTCTCCCTATCCCCTTCTGCCTGTGTCTTTTTGTATTGCCTGAATGCAATCTTTCTGGCTTTCACTTTCTTTGCTACCTCTTTGGAAAACCATAATGGTCTCCTCTTCCTTTTCCTTTTCCTTTTGCTAACCTTGTTAAAGGCAGATTAGCTATGAACAACCTCCAGGCAGTAATGGATGTCATGTGGTCTGCATCATACTCCACCCCCATCCCCTCCATTCTGATGAGTGGGGATACAGAAAAAGCATTTGATTCTGTAGAATGGTAGTACTTGTACCAGGAGATGGGAGCATTTAGAGTGGGTCCTGTCTTTTAGTATTGGGTGGAACTCCTATACACTAATCCTTCAGCATCCATAATAACTGGAGCCTCAATCTCTCCACCTATCAAACTCCACAGAGGCACAAGGCAAGGTTGCTCGCTCTCACCCTTGTATGGCTCTGGAGCCCCTATTCAGGAAGATCAGAGCATCCCCCAGCATAACTGGTGTCCAGTGTGGCTCATCCTGATTAGTAACCCTAGCCTATGCTAATAATTTGTTAGTGGCTCTACAAAACCTAGAATCCTCGCTGACCGCCTTGCTGACCATACTTAACAACTTTAAAGCCTTATCTGGGCTAAAATTCAACTGGAATAAAATGGAAGTTCTGCCAGTAAATGCCCATGAACAAGAGAGCCCCATACAGCACTTTGGTCTCAGATGGAGTTCCTCACATTTAACCTATCTAGGAGTGATCTTACCTACTGGCTTAAAGAAACTCAGAGAATTAAACTTGCAGCCATTGTATACAGCTCTAGCAGGGGATTTTAGTGGGTGGAAGAAGCTGAAATTATCCTTTGGAGGAAAGACAGCAGCCTATAAAATGATGGTATTTCCCAAATTATTATTTTTCCTTAATAGTCTTCTGATCCCCATCCCTCAAGCCCAGATTTGAACACCTTTAGAAACTATTTGGAGCATTCCTGTGGGACTGTGCAAGACCATGATTTAACGTCCAAATGCTGAGATCTCCAGGTCGGAAAGAATGATAGGCTGTACCCTGACTCTGGGCCTGCCATCAGACTTTTGGGATAAAGCAGAACCTCCACCGGCTTATATCTCCCAACCAAACACTGATTTGGCTCTCCCTAGAAACCGGTCCTGGGGGAGGGCTGCCGTTGCTCACCAAAGACTCAACTGGCTATGCTGGTTTGCCCAAATCCCCCATACATCAATTCTCATCCAAACATGGCATACTTCGTTAAGACAGCATGTTAGTAGCATGAACTTCCTAGGCCACTGGGAAACTCTTTGGCACAACTAAAGGTTTAAAGTAAGGAGAACCCATATCATGGGGTATGTGGAGAGAGAAACATAAACATAGAAACATAGAATCTGACAGCGGATAAGGACCGCATGGCCCACCTAGTCTGCCCAGTTCCCTTCCTAACTGATAAGCTGCAGATCCTACTTAACCAACAGCCTACTTCCTCCTACCCCCCACAAGAACTGCCTTATGTCTGTCCCATGCATTCTTGAATTCCCCCACTGTTTTGGACTTTATGACCTCCTCAGGAAGGCTATTCCATGCATCTACAATCCTCTCTGTAAAGAAATACTTCCTCACATTACCTCTGAGCCATCCCTCCTCTATCTTCAAATTGTGCCCCTTTGTTCTTGCACATCTCTTTTTCTGAAAGATGCTACCCTCTTGGACTTTGTTGATTCCCTTGAGGTATTTGAAAGTTTCTATCACATCCTCCCTCTCCTTCCTTTCCTCGAGGCTATACATCTTAAGCTCCTTTAGTCTTTCTTCATATGTCTTCTGGTGCAGACCCTGCACCATTTTGGTTGCCCTCCTCTGGACAGCCTCCACCCTGTCTATGTCTTTGCAGAGATGGGGTCTCCAGAACTGTACACAGTACTCCAGATGTGGTCTTACCAACTGTCTGTACAGAGGGCCAACAACTTCCTGTTTTCTACTGGTGATACCTCTCCCTATGCATCCTAGTATCTCCCCAGCCCTCCTTACTGCCTTCTCACATTGTTGCCCCACCTTTAGGTCATCTGATGTGACTACCCCCAGGTCCCTTTCCATTTTTGTTGTTGTCAGTATCTCACCCCCATTATGTCCTCTTCCCCAGGGTTTTTGTTTCCCAGGTGCATTACTTTGCACTTCTTTGTGTTGAATCTAAACTGCCATACATTTGACCATTCCTCCATCATTGCCAAGTCCCTTTTCATCCTTTCCACCCCACCTTGTGTATCAACCCTGTTGCAGATCTTTGTGTCATCTGCAAAGAGACATACTTTCCCTTCTAGTCCCTCTGTAATGTCACTTATAAAGACATTAAAAAGGACCAGCCCCAGTACTGAACCCTGCAGTAACCCACTAGTAACCCTACTTTCTTCTGTGGACTCCATTTACTATTACCCGCTGTATTCTTTTGTCCGGCCAGTGTTTTACCCAGGCTACCACCCTGGGACCCACTCCCAGGCTGGCTAATTTGTTTATTAATCTTTTGTGTGGGACTGTGTCAAATGCCTTGCTAAAGTCTAGATAGGCCATGTCCACAGCCCCTCCCTAGTCTATTACTTTGGTCACTCAGTCAAAGAAATCAATTAGATTTGTCTGACATGACCTTCCTGCTGTGAATCCATGCCTCCTTGGGTCCTGTGCCCCACTGGCCTCTAGGTACTCAACAGTTCTTTCCTTCTGCAGTGATTCCATCATTTTCCCTACCACTGAGGTCAAACTGACAGGTCTGTAGTTTTCTGCCTCTGTCTTGCTCACACTTTTGTGAGGGGGAATCACATCCGCCCTCCTCCAGTCCTCAGGTACTACACCAAAAAAGGGTAGTCAGTGGTGTTACTAGTTCTTCCCATAATTCTTTTAGAATTCTGGGGTGAATCCCATCAGACCCCATTGCTTTATCCACCTTCAGTTTTAAGAGTTCTTTCAGAACCCTTTCTTCTGTGAAAGGACTAATATCAACACCCCATCCAGAGTGCTTCTATTGACTGGATTAGGTACCTCTCCCTGCTTTTCCATTGTGAATACTGAGCAGAAGTATTCATTCAGTATCCCTGCTTTTTCACTGTTGCTCTCTGCCAACCACCTTCCTCTTTATTCAGCCTCGGTATCCCTGCCTTACTCTTTCTTTGCTCCCTGATGTACCTATAAAAAGTTTTATCCCCCTTCTTAACTGAGTTGGCTATCTTTTCCTCGGTTTGGGCCTTTGCTATTCTGACTGCCTTCCCCGCTTCCTTCTGCTTTAACTGGTACAGTTCTCTGTCCTGCTCCTTCTGTGTTTCCTTATACTTCCTGAATGCTATCTCTTTCTCTCTTACCTTCCCCGCTACTTTCTTTGAGAACCATAGAGGTTTCTTCCTTCATTTTGATTTGTTTATTTGCTTCACACAAAGGCTTGCTGCCTCTGTGATGGCGGTTCTACTGTTTCTCCATTGTTGCTGCACCCCACCTTCTTTCCTGTTTGCTAGTGCTTTTCTGAGGCACTCTCCCATTTTGACAAAATCAGTCCTCCTGAAGTCTAGTACCTTCACTTTTGTGTGGCTTGACTCTACAGCTAAGTTTATCGTGAACCACACTGTTTGGTGGTCGCTTGTTCCCAGATGGCTACCCACTTGAAGATCAGAGATCCTCTCCCCATCCCCATTTGAGAGTACCAGGTCTAAGATTGCTCCCTCCTGAGTGGGTTCCAAAACTATCTGTCTGAGGCATGCCCCCTGCAGGGCATCAAGAATGGCTCTGCTCTTGGATGTGGCTGCAGCAAAAGTGCTCCAGTCAACATCTGGTGCATTCCGTTCCCCCATCAGCAATACCTCCCCTTTCTCTGCCATCCCAAGGATGCCTTCTATCATTTTCTTGTCTATTTCTTCCCCCTGAGACAGGGGGTCTGTATACAACCCCTGTTCAGATTGTGGAGCCATTTCCAGTGTCTAGGGTGACCCACAATGCCTCCTCTCCTCCCTGTTTACCCTTTAGTTCAATTCCTTTAATCTCTTCCCTTACATAGAGAGCTACTCCGCCTCCTCTTCTTCCCTCTCTGTCCCTCCTGTAGATTGTGTACCCTGGTATGTTGACATCCCAATCATGGTTCTCTGTGTACCATGTTTCTGTGACTGCCATGATATACAGGCATCCCTCTTCCATGAAAGCCACCATTTCGAAGAGCTTTTTACCTAGACTACGGGCATTGGTACTCATTACCCTCCATTTTTTATGGGTTTATTTCTTTTTGTCCCATTCCTGTCCTTACTGCCTTTGTCTTTTTCTCCATTTTCTCCAGAAGTATTTGGCTAGTAGAACTCGTATGGTGTCAAGGAACCACTTGCCTATGCACTTTTCAGCAGTTGATAGAGTGTTGGGAACTTCCACAAACTGATTTTTGGAGATACCTACAACTCCAACTGCTTCTTACAGGAAGTGGTCCACCTTCAGCTCACCTGGAAGATCTGCCCTTGAGTCAGTTGTTGGATTATTGGATGAAGAACCCTCTTTGAGTGAGGGGCCGTATATACGGGTGACTTCAATGTACATTCTCCTGTGCACTTATTCTGCCTCGCATTCTTATAACCCAAATAGTTATGTTATTTCTTTGATTCTATTGCTTGTATATTATATCTTGGCTTGAGTATAGTATCTTATTGTGCTTACCTGTATATTGCTTGTGTATCACTTCTTATTGTACTGATCTGTATATTGTATTACCTTTGTACTGTATGTTCCACCCTGTTTGTGCCCCATGGTCACACCTGGAAATAAACTTCGGCTCAGCATGCTTTTCCCGGTTACCAACTTTTAAACAAATAAATAAATAAAAATATGACTGCCTACTGGACCCACATATTCCATTGTTAACAAGCAAAAAAAAAAAAAAAACACATGGGAAAAAGAGTTGAAGTTAACTTTATCAGACGAGATATGGGAGGGGGTTCTCAGAGAGGTGCACACTCACTTGCAAGATCTTAGGTACAAGCTCATACAAAAAAGATTATTAATAGATGGTACTACACTCCTGTCATTTTAAGAGGCACATGACTCCTGCCCTTGGAGGAGTGCTGGTGTTTTCACAATGATGCAGGTACACTTACCCATGTCCTATGGTCCTGTCCCTCACTACAGCATTATTGTGGTAAGATATTAGAATTCTGTATGAAGGTGTTGACCCAGGAAATTCCCCAAGATCTCCTCTTTTAGATTCTAGAAGGGTACCACCATTCTCATTGGCCAATGAGAATTAATTTAGGATTGCTCCGCTCGGCACCATTGGAAGCAAAAAGACAGATTTTGCTTCATTGGCACTCATGTATACTGCCTTTATTTACCAACCGGCTTGCATCATTAATTAAATTAGTTGAATATAAAAGGATCTCTCATTTAATAGCGGATAACTTTGCATGGTATAATAATATTTGGGGGCCATTTTTGAAATAAATTTCTGATTTAAAACCTCAGTTGCCTGAGGCCTACTCTGTGGTTATGTTATAAAATCTCTGTTGCAGCCTAAATGTAACACTTCCCCCCCAAAAGAAATGGGGACTTACCTTATGGCCACTTGTCTCCCGATTTGCTGTCATGGTGGAGCACTTCCCATCTACCTCAGGTGCCTGTGAGTGTCCCTCATTTTGTCTCCGTTTTCTCTGCCGTCTGTCTCAGATCTAGTACCCTGCCCTGGAGTCCCCCTTGTGGCCCCTTCCTGCGGTTTTTGCCCTTTTCAGGCATTTGGAGTGCTGCAGAGCTGCCAGCCATTTCCCCTTACTCTTCACAGCCTGCCAGCGAGCTCTCACATGCGCAGAAGTGTGGCCCAGCTCCAGATCACGGTCAAAAGAATGGCTGCCCCATGGTCTTGGCCCCACCTGGGGCTGACTAGGGACCAGTGACCATTGCGAAACATTTGAGAGCATCCTTTTATTTTTGTAAATAAAGAGCACCATGTGTGCTGAATCCCTGATCATTAATATTAATGAGGGCTTCATTAATATTCGTGATTTGCCTGTCGAGCACTGGGACCAGAAATAAAAGCGCTAGGGACGGGCACTTAGTTGTAAATGAATATTTATATTTGGGGATATTTAAGAGGACTAAAGGGGAACTGTCTGATGAAATGGGGCTGTGTCATTAAAATTAATGTGCTGGCTGTCCAGACTGTGAGCAATGGGACTCAAATAACCTGCCTATCTGCCGCCTAGAGGCACTACATTTTGACACCAGTGACGGGCTAAAGACTGAGGTTAAGTGTTTAAGAAGGGCAGCGTTTAAGAGGGCATAAATGTGACTACTAGATTATGGGGCTATGAAAATGATAAAGTACTTCTCCTGGCTGCATCAGAACTTTATTTGAGGGACTGTGTTAATCTGCAAGGGTACTGTGCATTTTAGCAGCCATGTTTATGTAGCAGCAGCCAATTGGACAGCTAGCATTTCAGCCAGACTTGCAAGACGTTTGCAAGAGGCTTATGGAACTTTGCCATGTGCTTGTGGGGGAAATGCAGGGACGTATTTCAGGTACCAAAACAGGGGGCCTATTGTGCATTAAGTGAGGCTACTAAATATTCATTTTTGTGGACTGACAAGTACTTCAGCCAATCATTTTGGGACACCTAAGTGGCCTCAGCCAATCAGGAGTCCCAGAAGGACTCCATAAAAGACAGTGTTTTCTAGGCTGAGCTAGAGTTTCAGCGGGAGCCCCTCCATAGGGGAGGGGGCTGAGGCTCCCAGCTAAAGAAAATGGTCCTACAGTCCAGCATGAACCCCTCCACAGGGGATGTGGTTCTCCTTCTGCCAGAGAGACAAGTGACTGCCAGCAAAAAAGAGGTTGGAAGCCTGGGGGTAGCCAGAGATTGTCCTCCAGGGCTAGCCTTGTCCCTTCCACATTGGGAAAATGTGGGAAAGAAGCCAGCATCCACCTGCAGTTGTGAGAGAGCTGCAAGAAATGCCCCTGCCTCAGCAGTGAGAGTGCTGAAGAATCGCCTGTAACTTCCTGAAAAGGAAAGTATTAAGAATCTTTCTGAGTGAGTAAACTTCTACTTGCAAGTACAAGTTGTGTGAGATCTATAAAGGGCAGCGAAGCCCAGAAAGATTAAAGAATGACTGTCTGTCTGCACCCTGTATCTGCCTAATACTGAGAAAGGGTGGACACCTATTGCTAGTGACCAGAGAAGGGTCCAATTTTGAGAACATTGATGTGAACATTATGATAAGTGCCTACAGGACTGGAAGGGGAGTACCCAGAGAGTGCGGCTCTTCCTGACATTGTCTGTGAGGACTAGTACCTGTCTGATTGGAGCTGCTAATGCCAGCATAGCCAAGAGGGACTTTACTGATATGTCTAACTGTCCAGATGGAGCTGCTAATGCCTGCAAATCCACAAGGGACTATGATTGAGTGAGTCATGCTTGAGAGAAGCTGCAGTAACTATTTTTTTTTCCAAAAATAGTTTATTGAGTTAAGGATGTGCAAGATCAACCATACATACAGCTTCTATCTCATAATTTGTTAACAGCATACAGTTAAGGGAGTTTATAAATAACTACATTGGGAGTTTACACATAATTGCATAACACTGACTCTATATGTACACCAATCTTTAAAACAAATTCCATGTAAAAATGAATTAGAAGCATACAAAAATAAACTCAGGTAACCATTTATCAGGACAGAGTAGACCAAAGCATCCATAGAGAGGTGAAGTATAATATCCTCAAGAATGTCCCCATGGGCCACAGGGACCATCATAGTGGGAAGACCCCACACTCCACAGCACAGATCAGTGGTTGCCAAACCCCATGGAATTTATTAGATCTGCCCAATGCTGTCATCTGGGCCCTCTCTAAGTGCATGTAGGACATGAGGTTACTAGCCCACAGAGCAATTGTAAGAGAGGACGGCGACATCCAGACCTGAGCCAAAGTTCTCCTGGCATTAATAAGTGCCAGAGACCAGAGAGGGTTGTTAGTCTCCCATCTGGGGTGGACTGTATCCACCCCCAATAATAACTCAAGGGGAGATTTTGAGAGACTATAACCCAAGACTTGGCTCGTAATGTTATGAAAGGTGAGCCAAAAAGGAGCAGCCTTGGGGCAGGTCAAAGTCAAATGAATAAAATCACCCACTGCTGCCCCACATTTAGGGCACAGCTCAGATTTTGAACTGTACATGGAATGCAGCCTGGCAGGAGTAATGTACTGTAAGCCCTGTGCATAAAATGAAACTGGATTAAGCATAGCTTATTATTATATGAGCAATACTGGAAGTGGGAACAGGCTAACTTCCAAATGTGGCGATCTTAAGGATAAGTAGATTCTGGCTCGAATGGTACCTGCTGGAGTCTGCAGCACCCTGCCAGTGTTCCTGAATGATATTGTAAAAGACTGAGAGAGGTCTCTGGCCCAGCTGGACTGTGAAAAGCTCCTCCTCAAAGGGGGAAGGGACTGCCCAACCATGTGCAGCCAACAGTGTGTCACCACACCTCTGCCAGACCTGGAAATAAACAAAAAAGTCACCTGAGTGGATTCCCCACTCCGCACAAATATTTTGAAAACTCTTTATCACCCATCCATACAGCTGTGATACAGACACTAGTCTCCTTCTCCTCCAGCTCCAAAGACATTGTATCAAGGGGAGTGAGCAAATGCCCTTATTGTGAAGAGCTGCAAGTAGGCTTGGGTGTGGAGACATAACACAGTCATGCCTGATGTGCTGGTGAACCTGAATCCATACCCCCAAGGAGGTGTCTGTAAATGGATTAAGTAATTTCTCTCCCCTGGGGTTTCCCAAAGCTCTAGCTAGGTTATAATTTCTGAGGTTGCTAGTCAACATGTTCTCTTCAAGGCCCAGCCATGAGCATCCTGCCAATTCTGGGCCAGTGGGCAGAAAAGTCAACTGAGCAGCCCAGTAATAAGTCCTGAAATTGGGTAGCCCAGTACCTCCCTCCAGGGGCTGCTGCTGTAAGATTGCTCTTTTTATCCTGGCACTACCTCCCCCCACCACAGAAACCAGTGGATCACTGCATCAAGAGTTTTGAAGTGGGCTTGGGGAATTTTAATTGGTAAAGACTGGTATAAATAGAGGCATCTTGGCAACATGGTCATTTTCACTACCCCCACTTTGCCTAGCAGTGGCAATGGCAGGGCTGACCATCTATCAGTTCTCAGCTATTCTGGAGATGAGAGGCCTGAAATTGTGGGCATACAGTGATCTAATTGACGCTGACAACTGAACTCCCAGGTATTTTAGTTGAGACATCATTTGCAGCCCCCCTAAGTTGGCAATTAACTGGGCTCTGTCCAGTGATCCCACCGAAAGTAATTTACTTTTGGTCCAATTAACCCTATGGCCAGAGATTTCCCCATAGGTTCTCATCAATTGATGAACAGCAGGGAAGTCCTGCACTGGGTTTTGTAAATAGAGAAGCATATCATGTGTATACATAGCTGTCTTATGTTTCCTCCAACCCCCCCTCAAATCCCCTAATTCCATCATGTGCTTTGAGAGCAGCGGTGAGGGGTTCCAAGGAGAGGACATATAGTAACGGGGACAATGGGCAACCCTGTCGGGGGCTGCACCCCAGGGTGAAGGTTTGCAACAGTGTTCCATTCACCGCTACCTGGGCTAATGGTTGCATGTACAGAGTACGTATCCAATTACAAAAGTTAGGACCCACTCCCAATCTACCGAGAGTATCGAAAAGATACCCTCACTCCACATGGTCAAACACTTTTTCATCATCAAGGGCCAATGCTGCTGCACCACGTTTATGCTTACTCTTGCTCCAGTGAAATATAATATTTAATGTACGATGGATATTGTGTTTCCCCTACCATCCTTGCATAAATCCTGACTGATCCCCAGGTATTAAATTTGGGAGCAAAGAGTCCAATCTAAGGGCCATAACCTTAGCCAAAATTGTACAATCAGCTGTTAAAAGAGAAATGGGCCTATATGGGATGCACTTTGTAGGTTCCTTCCCTGGTTTTGGCAGAACTGTAATAGTTGCAGACCATGTGGGGGGGGGGGTAGTTCTCCAAACTTTGAACTCTTAATCAGCATGTCATATAGCAGTTCTGAAAGAAAGGTTCATAAAGTCTTAATGTAGTCAATGGGGAGCCCATCGGGCCCGGGGGCCTTTCCTCCCCTGAGTAATTTAATTGCGGTCAAAATTTCTTGCTCTGTCAGTGGGGATTCTAAATCCCTGGCTGCCTTGTCATCCAGCTTTTGGAGGGGGAACCCAGAGAAGAAGGAGTCATAATCCCTCTGATCGGGCTGACATTCTGAGGTGTAGAAGGCTTTATAAAAATCCCCAAAGGCACCCTCTGTTTTCACTGTGTCCTGTACCAATTGCCCCAGACTGTTAAAGATTTGCCCAACCATTCTCTCAGCTTCATGCTTCTTTATATGCCAAGCTAGTAACTTCCCCGCATGGTTCCCATCAAAATAAGCCCCCGCATTAGCTAAGAGGATGGACCGTTCCAGTTTCGAGCTGTTCAGGGTATTAAATTTCCACTTTAGCTTTTGGATAAATTGTACAGGCTCCTAGTAGGGTTCACTTTGTGAGCATTCTCACTGGCTTCAATTTTAGCTCTCAAAAATGACAAGTCCCCCTCACCAATCTTTCTCTGATGGGATGAATATGAGATGGAATGATCCCTGATAAAAGCTTTTAAAGCTTCCCATCTAGTCCTATGAGAGGTATCGCTTCTCCTATTAAACGTTAAATATTCCTGTATGCGCTCAGACATGAAAGATATGTACCCTTGTTCCTACAAAAGAAATGGGTCAAACCTCCATTGCCTAAGCAGCCTGGGTGCATCAGAATCCTTCAAATTTATACTATGCAGGGCATGATCAGACAACAAGATTGACATATAAGTCACCTCCTCCACCCCCAAGATCAAGGATGCTGAGACCAATATTCTATCTATTCTAGCATACGTATAATGGGCATGAGAGAAGAAACTATAGTCTCTGCCAGACGGGATGATGAGTCTCCACGTTTCTATCAGGCCCATCTTAGTTTGCAACTCCCCCAGGGCTTTAGCATTCCTAGATAGGGATACTGGGCCGGTATTAGAGTGGTCTAAAACTGTGTCGGGGATGCAATTGAAGTCCCTCACATAGACATATCCAAGGCCAGCTTCTGAAAAAAACCTGGGTCCTCCACATTGGGAGCATAAACAGACCCAAAAGAAAATGTGCCCCTCCCCGGGACAGTCACCCTGACCAGGGCATACAGGCCTGCTGGGTCCACAGTCTTCCCCAGGATGTCAACTTGCATGCCCCTTACAAACCAAATCGAGGCACCACGGGCCTTCAAGGAGAAGGTGGATGATACTCAAGTCCCTCCCATAAACTCAGCCATTTTCTGGGTTTTTCTGTGGTAGTCATATGGGTCTCCTGTAGGAAAATTATCTGACCCTTCAGTCTCCGCACCTCAGCAAGAACCTTTCTATGCTTTAGAATTGACTTAAGTCTATTAATATTACAAGTTACCATTTTTATATCTTCCCCAATTTTCACTTATATAGAGCACACATCATGGCACCAGCTTGTCCCAAATATGCCCCATATCAGAAATCCTATCCTGAACCTCCCCTGCCCATTCCACCCTGCCAAAAACATCTCTCTGCTAAGAGCATGTTTAGATCCACACAACCAGAACCATTTTTTTAACAATGTATAATACTGTCCCAAGCATCCCCCCCAGAACTATGCCCCACAAAGATCCCCCCCAAGTAGCATGAGAGAGCTGGAGCTTTCTAAGCCGAGGTGCCTGTGTCAGCATTAAAAGGCCCCTCCAGCCTAGAGGTCCGCATCCCCCAAACAACTCTACCCACATCACACTGTCCCCACAGCAAACACCCTGAAGTTAACAATAACAATCCCCAACTCCTTCCCCCCAAGATACCCAGACACAACGGTGTCCAAAACGGGTTCCCATACAAACAACAGCCGGCAAGAATAATAAATGGAGTGACAAGATTCATAGTATGTTCATGAAGTGTTCCTAAATGGCGCTATGCATTTATCAGAACATTTAAGAACCAAAGAGCAAACTTAATAAAAGTACATAAAGAGTGGGCATCAGGTCTCAAGCATTATTATGTCCACATGGTGCATGGGAGATGAAAGGTAATCCAAAGGTAGCCAGCAGACTATTAATTAGAATCCCACCACAGTTCGCCTCTAGGAGAGGTGGACAGCTACAGACTGGCCTAGCAAACCTGCCCCTTTTAAAACAACGTGCAACCAGTGAAGATATTCAGCTTAAAAAAATTTGATATGCAAGAAGAAAACCAAGGTAGACAATGAACATGTTTCATCCACCCCCCACTGTTACCCATGTCACTAGACATGGTTGGGGTATTGTGTCTCCTAAATCAGTTACGCGGAGCAAGGGGCCTAAACTGGATCCACAGGCTAGGGATCAAAATTGAGCCCAACACAGGAGCTGTGCATGTCGCACTGTAGCCCCAACAAATAGCCGACAGAGAAACAAGTACAGGCCCCTGAACCTCCAACAACGAACCCAAATCAATTGGAGAAAGAAATGAGAGCCCCATTACAGGATACTTATCTGAGGATACGACAATCAAGGTGGCGCCGATTGTGCTGCCTTCCCTCTGGACTCCTCTTCCTCCACCCAACGTTCTGCTGCTGATAGACACAGAAACAATTTAGGGGACTGGCCAGCCCAGTCAATTTTAAGATTGGCGGGGTACAAAAAAGAGAAAGACCAGCCTATTTTAAAGAGCATCGCTTTGATGGAATTGAATTTCTGCCTCTGCATCTGCATCTGACGGCTATAGTCCTGGTAAATGTATACCTTACTGTTGTTAAAGGAGATCAGACCTTTGTTTTTAGCCTGCTTGAAAATCATTTCTTTGTCCGTATATCTAAGTTACTTTATCAGATAATGCAGGGGTCTGTCACCCGGTTTGGGGGGGTGGCCTCATACAATGAGCTCTTTCCACCTCATACTCCGCAACTTCGGTAAGTAGGCCCAGATTGTTGATCAGCGGATTGTGAAGGCCTTTCTCCAGACTGCGGCCCTCTGTGCCTTCAAGAAAACCAATATTGTGTAGGTTACACCTGCAGGACTGGTTTTCTTGGTCATCTATTCGGGCCAATATCTTTTGTAGTAGTTTCTTTAATCCATTTTGTTCGGAGGAAACTTCAGACAGCGTGTCTTCAAGCTGCCCCACATGAGTTTCCAGCTCAGCTATTTGGATTGTATGGGTGGCAGAGATCTTGGAGAGGCCTGTAACAACTCCCTGGAGATAAGTAAGCTGCGCGGTAATGTTCAGGAAGCCAGCCTTCATCTCCTGTTGCATTTGCAAAAGTGTGGTCAGCACATCGGCCGAGGACCTCCCGATATCTACCATACAGTCAGTGTGGAGACCCAATGTGCTTTCTGCCGCGGGTTCTGAGGCCTGCGAACTGCCATTTTGCTCTTCACTCCTACTCGTTTTCTTGTTCGAGTGCTCCGAGGCAAAATTGAGCTTGGCTTGCTTATTCTTATTTCTAGCCGAAACCATGCAGGTTAGAGACAGGGCAATACTTAAAAATTAAACTTCACCAGCTAAATGATGCTCTTTTTAGGCAATTTTTCTAAAGCGCCATGAGGAGTTGACCAACAAGCATCTACCATGATTTGCGGCTGTCTCTGCTCTCCCCACAGTAACTATTTGAACTTTCAAGTCAAATTATTTGAACTTCCAAGTCAAAGTAAAGTGCATTTTGAAAGTAACTTGGTCTGGTATGGACTGTGAGCAATCGGGTCACTATATCCTTAGGGAGCAAGCACCCACCTGTGTGAAAGTCTGTATCTGGAAGCTAAGAGGACCATGGAAGCCACGCTGGCCCATGGTTGAAGTGACTGGGAACAGACAGTATAGGTATGCTGACTTGATAAATGTGCTGAATGCCATGCAACCATCATAGACTGGCCTGGGACACAGCCTGGCAGTGTGCCACTTAGGGCGCTGCCATATACGCTTCCCCTGAGAGGTATAGCCTAGACATGGGGTTTGAAGTGTGCTAGCCCCAGTCCCATCCTGGTCTTTCCAGAGAGTGATTTCAGCCCAGAGAGAGGGTACTGCAACAGAAGCAAAGGGTGTTGTTCCATCTGCAAAAGCTGTGAGATCCTGCAGTTGGTTTAAGGTGGCTGGCTGTAAGCCTTTGCCTGCATCTTAACCTCCGAAGTCAGAGCCCACCTGCTGAAAGTACCTAATTCTACCTCGTACGGTCTGATCCTGACCTACTTATGATGACTACTAAACAGTGAGTAAAGCAGGGTTCCTCTCTGTTATTGGAGGGCCGAGTAAATAGTTCAAAGTGTTGCTAAGTTCTACAGCTAGAGCTCAGTCTCCTTAATCAAAAGGGGGTTACAGTCTGCAATTATTACAGTAAGGAGGTATGCCAAAAGTAAAGTTATAGCTTAATCTGCTTGGTTTCTTTAAGAGCCCCAACCAACCGGCCTACAACAGCTGCACCGAACAACAGGCCTGCACCTTTAAGAACTCAAGCACTGGGTACCGAGATAAAGGTATAAGGGATTGCAGGGTCCTAATGCATTTTTGGAAACTGGTACCAGTGTGGGGAATGTGTCACCTGACTATTTGTGCAGCTAGCTAGAGAAATAGCCAAGTAAATCTGACTACATCAAGGGGTTGGTGTGTGGACACTGTAATTACTATTTAGATCTAAATGAAAATGATTATCTGAACCAAATAAACATAATCAGTTGTATATAGTTTAAACTCTGCATCCATTTTCCCCATTCCTAATCCTTCCCCATGTAAATAAATTGTTGTTTGATATTTTTGCATAACCTCTGTGTGTAGGCATATTATTAGAGAGAGTCAATAATTCAGAAATGTCTGAAATGTGAGGAAATGTTTATTGGGCCATGCTTGGGGTGGCACTATGGCATTGTGGGTGAGTACATCACCCCAGAGGGCTTACCAGGTTTTATTCTAGCCCACTAAAAGTAATCTCTGGGTGGCGGCACAGCGCATTTATATTATTTTGATAAAGAGCCAGTTTTAAAGTAATGTATGAACCCAGGCCCCTCAACCTTGGTGCGGCCAGCTAAAGCAGGGGTAATATAGCCCTTTAGATACCCAACGCCAGGGTTTCTTAAGCATGGTAGATTTCTTCCGTTTCTTCTTTACTTGTTGTACTTGAAATATATTGAGATAATATGTATTTAGCATGAAATTACTGTGTTCCTTCTCTGGTTTGCGCAATAAGACATAAATTAAGATGTTATTAGTTCTGTATGTGCCATGAACAATTACTGGCCAGTATTTATTGCATTGACAGTTTCTTCAATAAAATGTTTTTTAAAAAACGTGCTCTTATTTGTACATGTTTATACACCATAACATCCAAGTTTGGGAAACCTCTAATGTAACTGGATAAGTCTGCAAATGTTTAGTTTATATTAATTTACTATATCCAGGTTCCTGGTTAGTTCCAATTCTCCTTTAATAATTTTTTTTAATTTCTCCTCTTTTCCTGGGTATTATTAGATTATTTAATCCTTCCAAAAAAAAAAGATTTCTTATTTTCAGACGTTGATATCTGATCACTTAAATCCACCTTTGCTTTCTTTGTCAGTCTCTTACTTTTGTTGCTTAGTTCTCTGTAAGAATGTGTACACTTCAAATTTGCCCTTGCTGCTTCTCTATCTTGTATGCACTCAGCTACTTTCCTACTTAGTCATTTGTTACTCTTTGTACCCTTTTCTTTTTTAATGGGGCTCTGTTACTTAAAATATTATTGTATTTTTCTGAAAAATACTCTAATTCCCTATTTGGATCATCTACACTATCTAGCACTTCCCAGTTCACTTCTATGTGATATGCCTTTCTTTTAACAGCCTTGTGAGTATCACCCTGCACTGCTCTTTTTGTTTCCTGTTACTCCATATGCAGTACACAGGCATATGGTCACTGACCATAGAAACATGGACCATGATTGCAGAAAAAGACTAGAGGGCCATCCAGTCTGCCCATATTTCCTATAATCCCAGGAACCTTCCCTGGAACCTATTGTTCCTCCAGGGTACCTTATCCAAACTCCAGGAACACATTGTTCTGTCTCAGCTTTCCTCGAATCCTTCTCTTTCTTCACCACCTTCCAGTTTGGCTTTCACAAACACCACTCCACCAATTCCTGTCTACTCAGGCTCACTGATTTTATCCATACTGGTATGGACCAAGGCCTCCTCACTGCCACCATTGTGTTAATCTAGCAAAAGCATTTGACACTGTCTCACACCATCTTCTCTTGGTTAGCTAAAATCAACGGGTCTTTTTGACTTTGCTACCAACTGGTTCTGCTCTTACCTTGTTGGTAGATGTCAGTCAGTGAGAATCAGAACACCCCCCCTACATACCGGTGTCCCCCAAGGTTCTGTTCTGGGTCCATTGCTCTTCTCCATATTCCTTGATGACCTCCCCTCTGCCTGCTCCTCTCCATCCATACACATGTACACAGATGATATGGTTCTGTTTGCATCAGGTCCTTCTCCTACAGAGTTATCCTCAAGGCTTCAGCTTGATCTTGACAATGTCCTTTACAGAACCACCTATTGCTTCCTTCTGCCGGCCACCCAACCTGCAGAATCTCTTGGTAAGAAGCAGCTTATTTATGTCTAACAGTTCCTCCCTACCAAGTACCAAACCTTGCAACAGAACTCGCTGCTACACCTGCAAATTTATTTCTAGTATGACTGAAATTCGGGGGCCCACAGGTGTTTTTCACATCAGCAAGGAATTCTCATGCACCTCTACTAATGTGGTATATTGCATTCTTTCCAGGAAGTGTGCAGCTATTTACAGTGGAGAAACCGGTAGATGCCTTGCTGACCATTTTAGGGAACACTACAGGGCAGTCGGGAATGGAGACACTGATGAACCCATTGTATCTCACTTTATCTCCAGGGACCACAGTGTCAATGATCTTTCTGTTTGTATCCTTCAGCAGGGCTTCTGGGATTCTGACCATAGAAAAAACATGGAAATCAAGCTGATCATCTGCCTTGGCTCCCAGCAGCACTCCGGTTTAAATGATAGTCTTATTTTCTACTAATATATTTCAGCCACCCCTTCTTTTCCCTAAAGTCTGTTTGTATCCGTACACATCTATTTTCTTTTTTCACAGATGTCTCCATCTATCTCCTTCCCCCACATCTGTCACCTTTCAGCCTTCTTACTAGGCACTGTTAATTAGTCTGCACTTGGGGACTTCTCTAGCTCATTCACTGCTATTATGCCTTGTCACTCCCATCATCGCATTTTTGTTTTCCAGATTCTGTCTTTATCTTGCCATTTATCAATTCTTCTCCAAGAGCCTCCCCCTCCCTTTTTTCTTTCCCAATATATATTCCTTATTTTACCTCTCCTCCAAACTAATTTTGCTTTTTCTCTTTTAGATATTTCCTGAAGAAGACCTATGGTCAAAACATCGATTTTTAACTCTATTTTCTATTTTCACTTTGCATTTAACATAACCATTTTGTTTTGTTTTCAGACCACATACTAACTCAGCACCTTGTTTTTGTTTTTACTCCTCATAGGATCTGTGCTTTCTGGCCCTGAATCATTTGTGTTACTCTGTGCCGCACTGTTTCCAACCTATCCCTGTCCTTTCTGAGGTGAAGACTCCAGAACTGGACACAGTACTCCAGGTGAGGCCTCACCAGGGATCTGTACAGAAGAAGTATTACCTCTTTTCATTGGTGCCGGAACAGTTTGAAAAGTGGTAGGGCCAAGGATGTAAGGGATAAATTCTCCCCTATTAAATACATTAACATTATTGCAAAAAGTGATAGGGCCACTTATGAAAGTGGTAAGGCCATGGCCCTTGTGGCCCCCCCTGTTCCGGCACCTATGCCTCTTTTCTTCTGCTATCAGCACCCCCCCCAACACATCCCAACATCCTGTTAGCCTTGCTATAGGACTTGGTGCACTGGCTCATTTGTTTAAGGGAGTTATTGATGATAATGTCTGGATCCCTGTCCTCTTCTGTAATGCTAAATCTTACCCCACCCATCCAGAACTCCATCTTGGGGTTCCTTTTCCCTAGGTGCATTTCCTTGCACATTTTGGTTTTGGATTTTATTTGCCAGACCTTTAACCACCGCTCTAGTTTTTCAACTAGTTTTTACGTTCACTAGTGCGCATGCGCAAGGAACATCTTGGGAGAATGGGGCACTTTGGAGGTGTGCCCTTCCTCTGCAATCCCCTGCTCCATTGAGCAGGCATGGCAGTCCTGCACCAATCGGACGTGGTGCTGTGTATGACAGCGGTGGTCTTCTCTTCAAAGAAAACCACCACTGTCATACACAGCACCGTGTCACGCCACCTCCCCCCAAATCTTTGCTGCCACGCTGAGGCCACCCCAGCATGGCAAACATCCAGCGTCGCATCTGCTGGCCAGGGTGCGCTAATCCCGTCAGCTCCGCGGCCCCCCAGCCATCCTTCTGCCACGCTGGGGCCCACCCAGCATAGCAAGCGTCCCATGTCGTCTTTTTTTTGAAAAACCTGTAAATTAAAAAGCGGTCCCACGGCACTTCTCCCCGGTCCCGCCCACAACCCGCACCCACCCACTGCGCACCCTGCCTCCCCACACCCCCCCTCACCCCATACTTACCTCCGGAGCTCGGCGCGACGATCATCGGTGGTCCGGGAACACGTCTGCACTCTTCAAAGCCGACTGCGAACTGAGGAAATGGCGGTAAGCTGTATAATGGGCTTCAACTTTATTGCATATCTCAGGCATTTTTTGGAATTTTTGCACCAAGTTTTAAACATGGGGTTTTTGGGACCCTTCTCTGAATGATGTCACTGTCATGGCGTTATATTCGGCCCGAGTTGATTTTGCAGTCACTGTGTGAAATCACCTCAGGCCTAATAACACCATGACAGTGACATCGTCAGAAGGGTTCCCACTAACCCCATGTTGAAAATTTGGTGCAAAAATTCCAAAAAATGACTGTTTCAAGAGTGTGCATCGCGCAGTTCCTACTCAGGCTCGTAAGTTTGCGAATTTTCAATATTTTCACTCCAGATTTTCAACATTGCCATTTTACCACACCTCCCTATGAGCAGTACAGCTGTCATTTTTCACATCCTGCCCAAAACGTGTTTCCGCCTATGTAGCGCACAATGGCGCAGTCGGTGCGCGAAATCAATGTATGGGACACATTAAGAAAACCACAGTGACACTGATCATGAGCAGAGGTCTTAAAATGGCTATGTTGAAAATTTGGTGAAAAAATTCTTAAAAATGACTGTTTTACGAGCGCATGCATTGCGCAGTTCCTATGCACGCTCGTAGGTTTGTGAATTTTCAATATTTCCACTCCAGATTTTCAACATTGCCATTTTACCACACCTCCTTATGAGCAGTACAGCTGTCATTTTTCACATCCTGCCCAAAATGTGTTTCCGCCCATGTAGCGCACAATGGCGCAGTCAGTGTGCGAAATCAATGTATGGGACACATTAAGAAAATCACAGTGACACTGTTCATGAGCAGAGGTCTTAAAATGGCTATGTTGAAAATTTGAAAAAAATTCCTAAAATGGCTGTTTACAAGCATCGTTGCGCGGCGGCGGTTCCTATACTTTCGTAAGTTTGCGAATTTTCAATATTTTCACTCCAGATTTTCAACATTGCCATTTTACCACACCTCCTTATGAGCAGTACAGCTGTCATTTTTTACATCCTGCCCAAAACATGTTTCTGCCCATGTAGCGCACAATGGCGCAGTCAGTGATCGAAATCAATGTATGGGACACATTAAGAAAATCACAGTGACACTGTTCATGAGCAGAGGTCTTAAAATGGCTATGTTGAAAATGTGGTGAAAAAATTCCTAAAAATGACTGTTTTTCGATTGTCGTTGCGCGGTTCCCTCACATGCTCGTAAGTTCGCGAATTTTCAATATTTGCACTTTAATGACTTCCAAATACCTAAACAGCACATAGAAGCAAGCAACATTCGGCATTGACAAATGCTTGTACTTCTTTGTCACTGATTTTTTTAAGCCATGTCCAAGTGCCAAATACCACTGCAAATACCTGCAAGCGAACGTTCGGCATTGACAAATGCTTGTTTAGATCAATTCAGGTTTTGTTCCTATAGATAGGATATTAATTGTGCTGTTTACTATAACCCAATCAATCAACAAGTCCACACCTGTTTTGTTATTATGTTTGCTAGCGCGCAGAGAAGCAGGTTGTGGAGGTGCAGCATTGTGGCGGCCAATGCCACCACTGCATTTTTGAGCTTGGTTATCTGTACCCAAAGTGGTGGCATGCTGCTGCTCACACTAGTTTTGCATATGTGCCACCAACTTGAAACACATTCGCCACTGCAATGAGGGGGCAACCCATCATTGCAGGGCGGTGACTTGTCTGGTGTAACATTTCAAGAAACATGGAGGGGGCTGTCGCCGTCCACCTCTCACACAGTGTGTTTACATGTAGTGCAGATTGCTGACTAACATCGGGGTGCCCAATCTCCCCGTCAGCATGTCCCCATCCTAGTTCATTTGCCAATGGGGGAGCCCAATCCCCATCAGCAAAATGTCCCCCCTATTAGTAGTGTGCCGAGGTGGTGCCCAGTCCCCCTTGGCTCATGCGCCCCCCCAAACACAGACACATTTTATGTGCTGATGGGGTGCCCAATCCTCATCAGCTCCAGGCCACCCCCCAACAAAGACCCAAGTGGCACACTGGGAACCCACCCCAGCGTGCCAATTGTCCCTGTAAATGAAAAATAAATCGTGCGATGTCTTCTTTTTCACCTGTGAAAACAGAAAACCATCCCTCGTTGTCTCCGGTGCCCACTCCCCCAACCTGCACCCACCCTCTGTGCACCTCCCTCCTCACACCCCCTTCACCCCATACTTACCTCTGGAGCCAGGCGCGATGATCTTCAGTGGAGCGGTAAGACGTCTGCACGACTGCGATCTGAAGAAATCAGTAAGCTGTATAATGGCATAAATGTTTTTTTTTCAACTTGGGTGGATGTCTCAGCCATTTTTGTGAATTTTGGCACCAGATTTTCAACATAGGGTTCTTGGGACCCCACCTCATGAATTCAGTCATTGTCATGTGGTTATTCGGTCCCAAAAGGTGATTTTGTGCTTACTGCTCAGAATCACCTTTTGGGACTGATTAATGAATCAACAGTGTCACTGTTCATGAGGTGGGCTCCTAAAATGCCTATGTTGCAAATGTGGTGAAAAATTAAAAAAAAAATACTGTGTTATGAGTGTGCGTTGCACAGTTTCCATGCACTCTCATAACTTTGAGAATTAATATTTTCACTCCAGATTTTCAACATTGCCATTTTTTCACACCTCCTTATGAACAGTACAGCTGTCATTTTTCACATTCTGGCTGAACTCTATTTTTGCACATCCAGCGCACAATGGCACGGTCGCTGTGGAAAATCAATGTTCGGGACAGATTAAGAAAATCACAGTGACACTGTTCATGAGCAGAGGTCCAAAAATGCCTATGTTGAAAATTTGGTGACAAAAGTGCACAAAATGGTTATGTTACTAGCGTGCATTGCGCAGTTTCCCCACACACTCATAACTTCAAGAATTTGTAATATTTTCACTCCAGATTTTCAACATTGCCATTTCTGCACATCTCCTTATGAACAGTACAGCTGTCATGTTTCACATCCTGCCCAAAATGTGTTTTCACACATCTGGCACACAATGGCACGGTCGCTGTGGAAAATCAACATTTGGGACAGATTAAGAAAATCGTAGTGACGCTGTTCATGAGCAGAGGTCACAAAATGCCTGTGTTGAAAATTTGGTTAAAAAATTCAATGAAATGACTGTGTTATGAGTGCGTTTTGTGCAGTTTCCATGTACACTCATAAGTTTGAGAATTTTTAATATTTTCACTTCAGATTTTCAACATTGCCATCTCTTCACACACCCCTATGAACAGTACAGCTGTCATTTTTCACATCCTGACCGAATTGTGTTTTCACACATCTGGTGCAAAATGGCACGGTCGCTGCGGGAAATCAATGTTCGGGACAGATTAACAAAATCACAGTGCCACTGTTCATGAGCAGAGGTCCCAAATGCTTTCATGAGGTGGGGGGTCACAAAAAGGCCATGTTGAAAATTTGTAGTGCAAATGCCAACAAACGCCCAGGGCGTTAGGGTTTCTAACCATATTGTCCCACCTTATACAGACTGACAGGTGTCAGGGGTGTACCTTTGGATTGCTGACTGTAATGCTCATGCCATTCCACCCCCACCCCCACCCTGCAGCAAGTGACAGGTATAGAGGTGTGCCTTGGACTCTTTGGCCCCAGAGTTTACCCCATTCTCCTATACTACACCCATTTCAGCTCATTTCCTTATGGAATGGGGTGACTGTAAAGCCCAAACACCCCAAGGCACACCTAAACACTTGTCAGTATCTTCAGGATAGGGTGAGGTGAAATGGCATGAGCGTTATGGGCTATGACCCAAAGGCACACCCCAATGCCTGTCCATCTCTGCAGGGTGGAGGTGGGGTTAGCATCGCTTCAGTACTTCACTGCCATTCCTATTCTGCATCTGTCTAACTCATGCACTTCCAGTGCTAGTACCTGCAAGCAAACATTTGGCATTGACAAATGCTTGTTTTTTCTGTTACTTCTATTATCATCTGTTCTAGATTTACTTTCTGAAGTAGGTTTTTAAAATGTATCTAGTCCTATCCTATTTATTTGTTATCCCTTAATAGAACCATTTCCCTGTTTCTAAAGATGACTACTACACGTATTAATTCCTCCAAACCCAAAAACTTTGTCCTGGGGGGATTATAAATGCAATCCACAATGAGTTGTTTTTATTTTTTCCAAAATTAGCTCAATAAATAAGCTCTCATATCCTGAAGAGAGAGCCTTTTGTTTCAAGCTTATTTGAACTGATTGATTCTTTTATGTACATAATGAGCACCTCTCATCTTTCCCCAAAACAATCTTTCCTAATGGACTTATACCTTTAGTGTTTATTCAGTTGTCATCCACTTTAGTTTTAACCAGGATTTTCTAATTGCCATAACATCTGGGGCATTTGTGTGGAGCCTGTTAACAATAATCTAATAAGCAGGAGTGGGGAAGTTAGTTTCTGAGGCCTTATATGCCATATAAAGGAACCTAAACCCATACAGCCTGCTTTCTTAAGTAATCCCAAACAGTAAACCCCATTTTTATGTTTGTTTGCTTCCATGCGCAAGAAACATTATGTAGAAGCTTAGGAGAGAAGCGGGTTGTGGAGGTGCGGCTCTCTGGCAGCCAACGGGGGCACTGCATTTGGGGGCTTGGCACTGGTGGACCAATGCAGGCCCAGTGTCTTGATGACACTGGTTATGCAGAAGTGGCACCAATTTAAAACATTTTCACTGCTGCAATCAGGGGCCGCCTCGTCATTGCAGTGTCAGCCATTTCGCTGCAATGAGGGAGCGACCCATCATTGCAGGGTGGTACCTTGCTGTCCATATGCTGCCCCGACCCAGTACATTTGCCAATGAGGGAGCCCATTCCCCGTCGGCACACTGTAACCCCCTGCCCCATTTGTTGTGTGCTGAGGGGGTGCCCAATCCCCCTTGGCAGCATGCACCCCCACAACAGTCTTTCTTTCCCGATAGGGCCCCCAATCCCGGTCAGCTTCAGTCCCCCCAGTTCAGTTTACCAATGGGGGAGCCCACTCTCCATTGGCATAAAGTCCCCCCCAGTTTGCTTTGTACCGAGGGGGTGCCTAATTCCCCTTGGCTCTCCCCCCAACTGATATATGCCGACGGGGGTGCCCAATCCCTGTCGGCTACAGCCCCCCCAAAACACTCAGGTGGCATGCTGGGAACACACCGTAGTGTGCCAAATGTCCCTGAAAAAGAAAAAACAGTCCTGCAATGTTTTTTTTTTTAACACCTGTAAAACAGAAAATGGTCCCTCATAGTGTTCGGTGGCCCATCCCTCAACCCACACCCACCCTCTGTGCACCCTGCCTCCCCACACACCCCTCACCCCATACTTACCTCCGGAGTCCAGCGCGATGATCTTTGGTGGACTGGAAACACGTCTACACTCTTCAAAGCCGATCGCGAACTGAAGAAATGCTGGTAAGCTGCATAATGGGATAAATAGGGTTTTTTCAACTTTGGTGCATATCTTGGGAATTGTGGGAATTTTGGCACCAAATTTTCAACATAGGTTTCTTGTGACCCCTCCTCATGAATTCAGTCACTGTCATTGCATTATTCTGTCCTGAAAGGTGATTTTGTGGTCACTGCATGTAATCACCTTTCAGGACCAATTAACAAAATGACAGTGCCGCTGTTCATGAGGTGGGCTCTCAAAAGGTCTATGTTGCAAATTTGGTGAAAAAAATGACTGCTTTACAATCGTGCATTGCGCAGTTTCCATGCATGTTCGTAACTTCATAAATGTGTAATATTTTCAGTCCAGATTTTCAACATTGGCATTATTTCACACCTCCTTATGAACAGTACAGCTGTCATTTTACACATCCTGGCCAAAATGTGTTTTCGCACTTCCGGTGCAGAATAGCGTGGTCGCTGTGGGAAATCAGTTTTTGAGATAGATGGAGGAAATGACAGTGACACTGTTCATGAGCAGAGGTCCTAAAATGCCTATGTTGAAAATTAGGTGACAAAGTCCATAAAATGACTGTGTTACAAGTGTGTGTTGCACTGCTTACACGCACCCTTGTAACTTCGCAAATTTGTAATATTTTCATGCCAGATTTTCAACACTGGCATTTTTTCACACCTCCTTATGAACAGTATAGCTGTCATTTTTCACATCCTGGCCGAAATGTGTTTTTGCACTTCTGGCGTAGAATGGCACAGTTGCTGTGGGAAATCAGTGTTGGGACAGACTAAGACTGAGTGAGTGAGAGAGGGGGAGTGAACGAGCTCAACTGAGCTCTGTCAGGACTGCTGCAGATTTCTTTGTTGGCAGAAAAAGATGCCATCACAGGTAGCAGCCCAGTACAAAAGGGCAGCCTGCAGCACTGGTAGAAATAGAAGGAGTGAGTGAGAGAGGGGGAGTGAGCGAGCTCAATGGAGCACTGTCAGGGCAGCTGTGAACTTCTTTGTGCGCAGAAAAAAGGTGCCAATGCAGGCAAGAGCCCAGTACAAAAGGGCTGCCTGCAGCGCCGGGAGAAACAGAATGAGCGAGTGAGAGACAGGGAGTGAGCAAGCTCAATGGAGCTCTGTCAGGACTGCTGCGGATTCCTGTGTGGGCAGAAAAAGGTGCCAATACAGGCAGGAGTCCAGCACAAAAGGGCAGCCTGCAGCACTGGGAGAAATAGAAGGAGTGAGTGAGAGAGGGGGAGTGGGCGAGCTCAACGGAGCACTGTTGGGACAGCTGTGAACTTCTTTGTGGGCAAAAAAAGGTGCCAGTGCAGGCAGGAGCCTAGTACAAAAGGGCAGCCTGCAGCACCGGGAGAAACAGAACGAGCGAGTGAGAGAAGGGGAGTGAGCAAGCTCAATGGAGCTCTGTCAAGACTGCTGCAGATTTCTTTGTGGGCAGAAAAAGGTGCCAATGCAGGCAGAAGCCCAGTACAAAAGGGCAGCTTGCAACGCCGGGAGAAACAGAACGAGGGAGAGAGAGAAGGGGAGTGAGCAAGCTCAACAGAGCTCTATTGGGACTGCTGCAGATTTCTTTGTGGGCAGAAAAAGGTGCCAACGCAGGCAGGAGCCCAGTACAAAAGGGAAGTCTGCAGCACCGAGAGAAACAGAATGATGAGTGAGACCGGGAGTGGCAGGCTCAAAACTCTGCGGGACTTTAGAGTTGCCACCCTCCCACCCAGGATTCTCTATGGTCCTATATTACAGCAGGGTCTCTAGGGTGGAGACAAAGCAATGATTGGATACTTTAGGACTGCTGTAATAATACGTATTTATTTGTTCTGTTTATTTCTCTAACTGAGCTGAGGAATACTTGGAATACAATAGGATTTCTAACTGGGCTAAGTGAAACTATATGAGAGCTGAGAACAAAAAGTATGGTAGCTGAGGGGTGAAAAATCGACAAGGAGGCTTTAGGATTGCTACAGTAATACAGTATCTAACGGATGAGATTTGAGACTGAATTACACTGGTTGACAAAGGGCCAGTAGGGGGACTAGTGTGGGAGGGACAGGAATTTGAGTAAATAGGGCCCTAACAGTTGTAGTAAGGTGTAGAACCTGGGAGTAAGAGCCCGTAGCATAAGATGCGGGCCAAAATGGTGCAGGTGCCATATGTAAATAGGGCAGGCATCTTTGGAAGGGTGATGGGATGTACAGGGTGTGGGTCCGCCATGATACTGGACTGGGCTTGGAGGATGGGGGGGTGTATGGTCTGTAGATGACTGGCTAGTTTGAGGGAGTAACTGTGGAGGTTAGGGAGGAGTCTAAGTGGCAGGGCAGATAAGTATGGTAGGCATCCTGGCTGGCGGGGGAATAGGAGATGGCAAGGGGGGACGGAGGAAGAACAACTAGGGACTGAAACTGACCCCAGTATCAGAGGCACTAGCAGAAAAGAGAGGAGAAGGAAGGGGGTGCCTGAGGCGAGGGTGGGCCTCCTGTTGGGAGTGAAAGAGACCACGAGGAGTACCAGGGGAGAGAGCAGATGGCTGCAGGTAGGGAGGGACCAGGGGTGGGACTAGGGGTGGCACAGAGGAGAACAAATAGGAGAAGGGAACTGATAGGTGGAAAAGATGTAGGAGGGGTATCGACTAGGAATAGATTCGAGCCTCTGCTATGGGATAGAGATGGGGAGCAGGAACATAGTGAAGGGGGGAGGACAAGCAGGGCATGAGAGGGATGGCAACAGCTAGGGGAAGAGATAGTGAGGACGAAAGGGTGAAGGGGCCTACTGTTGGGGGTGGAAGAGACCACGAGGAGTACCAGGGGAGAGCAGATGGCTGCAGGTAGGGAGGGACCAGGGTGGGACCAGGCACAGAGGGGAACAAGTAGGAGGGGGGAACCGATAGGGGAAAGAGTTGTAGAAGGGGTAATGACTAGGAATAGATTTGAGCCTCTGCTATGGGAGAGAGAGGGGGAGCAAGAACATACTAAAGGGGGGGAGGACAAGTGGGGCATGAGAGGGATGGCAACATCTAGGGGAAGAGATAGAGAAGGACAAAAGGGTGGGCTAGTAAGGAAGGAGGGGGTGACTGGAGGAGAGAAGGCTATGGGAAGGGGAAAGGATGGGAGGGGCATCACTATTAGGGAAGAAGCGAATATGGGCTTTAAATCGAAAACAGCGGGGATAGGAGAGGGGTTTAAAATCAGTAGGGGAGGAGGGGACGTCGACATGGGAAACCCAGTAGGAAGTAGTAATAATAATAATAGTAATAATAAACTTTATTTGTATGTTGCCTTTCAAAAAACCAAGGCGCCTTAACAATAATTCAAATCACAATATCAACAAAAACATCTCAGTAGTCAGGCTGGGAAGGGGTTCAAGGGGGATGGGAGGAATAAGGCAGAGAAAAGGGGTGAGGCGGAAGTAGGGGGTACTGATACAGAAGTCACAGAGTGTGCAGCTGGCAGGGATAAGGGGCAGGTAAGATCAAATACTGGGGTGGTGGAAGGGGCATTATAAGGGAAAGGGGCTAAGGGATGGGGAGGTACTCATCCTAGGGGATTGTATACTGAAAGGGGTGAGATGGAGCAGAAGGGGGGAAGGCACAGCCATATTTGGGTTGAAGATATCTCCAGGTTGGGCTGCAGGAGGGGAGGGACAGGCACTGCTCAAGTGTGCAGCAAGGGAGAAGAAGAAACCTCATTTACTGTTGCATGTGGGTACAAATGACTTGGCGGGGGAGACTGTGGAAGTAGTGAGGGGGAGGTTCGAGTAGTTGGGAAAGCAGTGTGAGGGGTTGGGGGAGTCAGTGGCATTCTCAGAGTTACTCCCCATACCATGTGCAAGCATGGGGAGGAAGGGTAGGATTGAGGAGTTCAACAAGAGGCAGAGGGATTGGTGCCACAGCAAAAATTATGGGTTAGCGGCTAACTGGGGTTGGGTCTGGGGAAATAGTGATTGTATGCAGGAGACAGGGTACACTTGAGTAGAAAGGGGAGGGGAATATTAAAGGCAGGATTAGAGGGGCATATCTCTACTAAGGTGGATTTAAACTAGTGAGTGGGGTGGCCAAAAGACTGAGGTTAGTAGAAAGGTCTGGACAGGGGAGCCTAATGAGCTCACCCCCCCTAGATATAGGTAATGTTGGAGGTGTAGTAACCCTGGGAGGGGCCGGGCAGAGTGGTCTGAGTGTAATACAGAAGGCACCACCACCTGGTAAGAATAAGGAGAAGAAAGGGTGCGGACTACCGGGAGGAGGAGGGAGAGACACAGGCCAAGGAGAAGAAGAGTGAAGAGAATGAAGGGTACGAGTGGAAGGTGGTCTTTCTGGGCCTGGGGAACAAAACTGCAGAGCTTCAGGTGCTTCTTTCAGAGGGCAAGGTGGACATTGCTGCAGTGACAGAGACTTGGGCCACAGAGTAACATAGAAACATAGACATAAAAGCATAGATTTTGACAGCAGATAAGGACCGCTTGGCCCACCAAGTCTGCCCATTTCCCAACCTACAGGATAAGCTGCAGGTCCTATTTAACCAACAGCCTATTTCTTCCTACCCACCACAAAAATTGCCTTATGTCTGTCCCATGCATTCTTGAATTCTCCCACAGTTTTAGACCCCACAACCTCCTCAGGAAGGCTGTTCCATGCGTCCACCACCCTCTCTGTGAAAAAATACTTCCTCACATTGCCCCTGAGCCATCCCCTCTATCTTCAAATCGTGTCCCCTTGTTCTTGCACATCTCTTTTTCTGAAAGATGCTACCCTCTTGGATTTTGTTGATTCCACTGAGGTACTTAAATGTTTCTATCATGTCCCCCCCCCCACACTTTCCTCAAGGGTATACATATTAAGCTCCTTTAGTCTCTCCTCGTGTGGCTTCTCTTGCAGACCCTGCACCATTTCAGTTGCCCTCCTCTGAACTGCCTCCATCCTGTCTATGTCCTTACAGAGATGGGGTCTCCAGAACTGATGCAGTACTCCAGGTGGGGTCTCACCAACTGTCTGTACAGGGGGATAACAACTTCCTGTTTTCTGCTGGTGATGCCTCTCCCTATACATCCCAGTATCCCCTCAGCCCTCCCTACCACATTCTCACATTGCTTGCGAACCTTAAGGTCATCTGATATGATTACCCCCAGGTCCCTTTCCATTTTTGTTGTTGTTACTACCTCCTCCCATTGTGTAATCTTTCCCTGGGTTTTTGTTTCCCGGGTGCATTATTTTGTACTTCTTTGCATTGAATCCAAGCTGCCATACTTCTGACCATTTCTCCAACCTTGCCAAGTCCCTTCTCATCCTTTCCACTCCTCCTTGTGTATCAACCCTGTTGCAGATCTTTGTGTCATCTGCAAAGAGGCATACTTTTCCTTCCAGTCCCTCTGCAATGTCACTTATAAAGACATTAAAAAGGACTGGACCCAGTACTGAACCCTGCGGTACCCCACTAGTAACCCCTATTTCTTGAGAGTGGACTCCATTTACAATTACCTTCTATGTCCTGTTGTCCAGCCAATGTTTTACCCAGGCTTTCACCCTGGGACCCACTCCCAGGCTGGTTAATTTGACTATTAATTTTTTGTGTGGGACTGTGTCAAATGCCTTGCTAAAGTCTAGGTAGGCCATGTCCACAGCCCCTCCCTGGTCCACTACTTTGATCACCCAGTCAAATAAATCAATTAGATTTGTCTGACATGACCTTCCCACTGTGAACCCATGCTGCCTTGGGTCCTGTGCCCCACTGACCTCTAGGTACTCAACAATTCTTTCCTTCAGAAGTGATTCCATCACTTTCCCTACCACAGAGGTTAAACTGACAGGTCTGTAGTTTCCTGCCTCTGTCTTGCTCCCACTTTTGTGAAGGGGAATCACATCCACCTTCCTCCAGTCCTCAGGTACCATACCATCCTCCCATGATTTGCTAAAAAGGGTAGTCAGGGCTGGCCCAGTGGCATTGAGGCATTGGATGCCACACCTCGCGCTGCACTGGTGACCCGGGTTCGGGAACGGACTCAGGTCAGTGGAGGTCAGTCGGGGAAGGGAGGATTGAGCATCCCAACAGATGCTCTTCTCCCTCGGGGAGGGATACCAGTGGTGCTATGTGCACCCGATGTCCTGAGAAAACCGGTGGGTGCACCGGCTCTCGAGGGTTTGCGGCTCTGTTCATCGGAGTCGGGGAGAGGGGACGCTGTTGGGCGCTTAGGAGAGACATGCATCAGCACGTTGCCTCTCTGGACTTACGTCCTCAAGCCGGCATTCCAGAGGGTGTGGAAACAAGGGACACAGAAAAACGGAAAAACTCCCTCGGCGGTCCTAGATGACGGCTGCCCCGAGCCATTTAGACCACCACTAATTCTCAGGAAAGACCCCGTTGTGCAGGTAGGAGATAGGAGGGGAAGCACTCTAGGGGCAGATACCGAGGTCAAGGGGCTGAAAATGAGATGGACGGCCCAAAGGAGTGGAAACCGAGGGCAGGCAGAATGGGATAAAAAGAAAGTAAAAAATAAAAGGGTAGTCAGTGGTGTCACTAGTTCTCTCCTTAATTCTTTTAGAATTCTGGGGTGAATTTCATCTGGCCCCATTGCTTTGTCCACCTTCAGTTTTAGGAGTTCTTTCAGAACCCTTTCTTCTGTGAAAGGACTGGGATTGACCCCCCAATCCAGAGTGCTTCTGTTAATTGGATTTGGCACCTCCCCCACCTCCTTTTTTGTGAATACTGAACAGAAGTATTCGTTCAGTATCCCTGCTTTTTCACTGTCCCTCTCTGCCCACCCACCGTCCATGCTATTCAGCCTCACTATCCCTCCCTTTGTCTTTCTACGCTCCCTGATATACCTATAAAAGGTTTTATCCCCCATCTTTTTTTTATACTATTTCTTTATTTCAGATTTTTTCATATATGGTACCACAGAGTCATATTACAGGAACTGATTGAAGGAAACAATACATTGTACATTTTATAATTTACATGGCATACACAGAATTACAACAGGAGTTAGCTGATCTATTAAGTAAAATTATAATTTCTCCAACTAGAGTATTAGCCAAAAGGTTTATAACATACACTTTTGTAATCTGTGCATATAGCCTTTGCAAAAGTTCCAAGGCTGTCTCGGGGGAGGAAAAAGAAAGCTTTTAGAGGGCCTGGGAAGGCTGCACTCATCAATCCTTATATGTATTTGTGGAAAATTAAGTTTCTGCTAGGTGGGGAAAACCCCCCCTGAGAGGGAGGGAAATATAGGGCCGGCCGGTCACCCACTAATTCTGTAACACGCCATAAAAGGGGTATCCCTAAAGAGGCTGGTCTGGTTTGTGAAATAGTAAGGAACCACACATTCCAACGGTTCATTAGTTCTGGGACCTTGTTCTGCAGTCTGGCAGTCATATGTTCTGATTTGTAGACATCATATACTATGTCCTCCCAGGCTGATATAATGGGAGGCTCGGGACGAAGCCAGAGCCTTGTGATACATTTTTTAGCTGTGCTCAACAACATGCCAAGTAAATAGATTTGGTGTGGGTCCTTGAAGTGATGTGGATAATGGAGAAGTATCCCCAGAGCCGGGGACAGACCACTCAGGGAAGGAAAGAGGTCCAGCACCCTCTCCTCTATTGAGGACCAGTAAGGTGCCAACACTGGACAAGACCAGAAGATATGGGCGTGGGTGGCCACCTCACAGCCGCAATGTCTCCAACATGAGAAGTCACTCCCAGTCAGGAACTTGGCTGTGATCTGGGAGGTACGAAAAAACCTGGACACCACCTTCCAGGAGTAGTCTCTCCAAATGTAGGAACTTGTAATTTTGTGTTGTCTATGCCAAATCCGGGTCCAGCCTTCCTGTGTCAATTCCACCTGGAGTTCGGCCTCCCAGTGGGACTGTACCATGTCCATGGCAGGAGATGGTGTCCCCTGCAGGGCTTTATAAAATCAAGAGATCAAGTGATCTCTACCCCTTCCCCCAGCTATCTGAAGTAATAATGGACAAAGCAGGGGAATAACTTGGGTGGTGACATCTAAACCGATTTTGGAATCTAAGAAATATCGAATCTGTAGAAACCTGAAAAAGTCACTTTTCTTTAAAGTAAATTCCTGTTTAATTTGGTCAAATGATTTAAAGATATCTGTCCCATAAAATTGGTATGAATGTTTTAAACCTTTAGCTCCCCAGTTCTGAAAGGTAACATCATATCGTGTGGGGATCCATGAAGGATCTTCTGCCGGTATACCCATCCATGTTGATATAAATTTGTTAGCTGGTCGTCCAGTTATTTAGTAACCCCCTCGTAAATCTGGAGCCTCGACTTAGCTGAGATATATTATTGGGCTGAAATACACAGGAGTCATTTAAGGGGCAATCTGCCATGGATCGCTCAACTGCGAGCCACGGTGGGGCCTGGGTTTGTGGCTGAAACCAATGTGTTATGTGTGAAAGTAGGGTGGCTAGCCAGTAGTTTGATATACAGGGAAGGGACAGTCCACCCCTTTACTTAGGACGTTGAAGCTTATTAAGGGCCAATCTAGGATGTTGATTTGCCCAAATTAACCTACTAACAGATCTGTCCCATTCTTGAACGTCCCTTGCTGTGACAGGGAGCGGAATGTTTTGCATTAGGTATAGAATCTTCGGTAGGGAATTCAACTGTACAGACTGAACTTTAGCCATCAGGAAAAGGGGAAGGGGGGTCCATCTAACCAAATCCGACTTTATCTTTGAGAGAATTGAGGTGTAATTCAAGGAATAAAAATTAGAAATATTTTGAGGAATCCTTATTCCCAGATAAGTTATATAGGGTTTGTCCCATTTATAGGGGTATTTTATAAGAATGTCCTGGGGCAAAGAGGACTGTACAAGCAAGGCCTCTGACTTATTTTGATTGATAGTGTAACCTGTCAGGTTTTCTATCTCTTTCAGGAGAATGGTCAGGGTAGGTAAGGATTCTTCAGGATGAGTGATATACAAAAGAAGATCATCAGCATAGTATGCTAATTTATGATATGAAGATACCAAGACTCTATATCTATGTAAATTGCTGAAGCAGTTGTTCTATAGGTTCTACAGAGAGGGCAAATAAATATGGAGAAAGGGGGCAACCCTGCTGGGTACCCCTAAATAGAGGAAAGCAGGTTGAATCTGACCCATTCAATCGCACCATCGCTTCCAGGTCGGAGTAAATGCCTCTTACAACTGATGTGAACATTACAGGGAAGACGAATTTTTGTAGGGTGGCCTGCAGGAACCCCCAATAGACCATGTCGAATGCTTTTTGGGCATCAAGGCTGAGTATCAAGAGGAGGGGAATTTTGTAAGATGGGCATGATCGATAACATATAAGGTAAGTTTTATGTTATCTGTTGTCTGTCTACCCTTTATAAATCCTGATTGACCTGGGTGCATCAAAAAGGGATGTATATGATCCAGTCTATGAGCTAAGATACTTGTATAGATCTTATAATCTTGATTAAGTACTGATATGGGGTGATACGATTAGCAAAGGTGTGGTGGTTTCTGGGGTTTCAAGATTACTGATATCGTGGCCTGTCTCCATGATATTGGATAAACCGATGTAACATGACTGGTTTGTAAGGCTTGTAGAAGGGGAGTCTGTACTGAGTCCCAACCGCCCTTATAGAATTCAGCTCCGAAGCCGTCTGGGCCAGGAGTTTTCCCATTCTTAAGATTTTTAACAGCGGTTTGGAGCTCTAATCCGGAGATTGGAGCTGTTAACTGAGCCTGTTGGGAGGCAGATAGAGTTGGGAGACGGATCCGGGAAAGAAAGTCTGAAACTTTTTGTGGGTCTGGGTCTGAGGGGGAGGAATAAAGAGACTGATAAAACTTTTTAAATGCCTCAAGAATATGCTGAGTGGAGTACTGTACCTGTCCCGATGTGGGATCCTTAATTTTAGAAAAAGTACATTGTTTTGTTTGATTTCTGAGACGATAAGCTAGGAGTTTGGAGGCACGGGCCCCGCCCTCATAATATCTCTGCCTTAACCAGGCCAAAGCTTGTTCAGGTTCGGCTGTCATCAATCATATCTCAGCCTGTGTTTGGGATATCAAGGGTAAACGGTCTGAGTCCCCGTGAAAGCTAAGTTTCTCCTGCAAGGTACACATGCTAGACTTGGCCTGTTTTTTCTTTTGAGTGGTGTAAGCTATAATGTGGCCCCTAAGGACGACTTTAATTGTATCCCAAAGAGTTTGAGGGGATATCTGTGGGGAATCATTGTCTTGAATAATTTCTGAAATTCGTGTCTCCAGAAAGTCTCTGAACTCCCTGTCCATCAGAAGGGAAGGATTAAATCTCCATAGTACATTTTTCTTTTCCCTGTATATATTAAGTTCCAGGATTCTAGGGGTATGGTCTGACAGACAGATATTAAGAATATCCACAGACCGAATCTGATCTATATGTTCTTTACCTAAGCAAAAATAATCAAGTCTAGAATAGTGTTTAAAGGAGCTGAAATAATAGGTAAATTTCCATTGTGAGGGGTGTAGCTGTCATCACACGTCGACCAGGCCCACATCGTGGAGCAAGCGTTGAAGGTGTTTCTGGCCTGAGGACTGAGGAGAGAGGCGCGAGTCTGATGAATCAAGCGAGGGATTAAGGTGACAGTTGAAATTGCCTCCTATCAGCAAAATACCTTGTTGCCTCAATAGGATAGCATCCATCAGTTTTTGAATAGAGGAGGCATCAGAACCCGGAGGAATATAGATGCTACATAGCGTCAAAATTTGTTGATTTAGTTTAACCACTGCCAGCGCCAGCCTGCCCTCTCTATCAGAGTACTGATCAAGGCCGGCCAGGTGGTGCTGAGGGTTGAGGCGCTGGATGCCACACCTCGCGCTATGCCGGCGACCCGGGTTCAGGAACGAACTCGGGTGGCCGGGGGTCGGGAGGGGAGAGAGGATCGAGCATTCCAACGAATGCTCTCCTCTCTCAGGGGTGGGAACCAAGAACTCATCTGGTTCTGCATCCCCTTCGCGGCGGTGGGAGCACCGACAACTGAAGGGGATGGGCAACTCTGCTTGTCGGAGCCGGGGAGAGGGCGTGGGTGGCGCATGAGAGATCTGGCCTTGCGCCTCCTCGGGACGTACATCCGCTGGACGTCCCAGGGGGTAGGGGATTAAGGGGAGAAAAATGGAAAAAGACACCTCTCAGCAGCCCTAGATGAAATCCGCTCCGGTTCCATCCAAGACCACCAAGGAGGGACAGACCCCGCTGTGCAGGAGGTAAGGGAAGGAGGCACTCTAGGGGCAGATCCCAAGAAGGTGGAGGGGGTGGAAATGAGCGGATGGAAGGAGTGGGCACCAGAGAGGAGGGAGAAAATAGAAAGTAAAAAAAAAAAAAAGAGTACTGATCAAGTATTTGTAGTTGGGTACATCTTGAATCAAGATCACTGCCCCTCTCTTTCTGCCCTTCTGGTAGGAGGACTCCACCAAGTTAGAAAACCCAAATCTAAGTAACTTCTGGTGTTCAGCTGATGAAAGGTGGGTCTTCTGGAGGAGGAGAATATCTGGGTTTAGTTTTTTGAGTGCTTGAACTGTCAGGTATCGCTTTATGGGGCCGGCCAGCCAATTACGTTATGGGAAATAATTTTAAAGTGTCCCTGTATATTGAAGTTGAAGGGGAAAGAATCACAGCCACCCAAGCCCCCCTACCCCCGAGAATCCCAAAACATCATTATTCTTAATTTCCTATAGTACTGAATGATTAACTGATAACTGATTTACCATAATCTGGTGCTCTTCGTCCAATGTGGTAAATAAAAAAAACAATCCTACCAAAACTGAAAATGAATCAGTAGGCCAACTGGGCATAACTGTGGGAACTATCCCTCTAAGAGGATGCAGGAAAGTGAGAACTATATACAAACCCCCACAAAGAGGGTAGTCTATGACTTCCATCAATACGTATTCAACTAGAACACACATTGGGGACACGTCTACTGACTGTCCAAAGGTGGATATCCCATCGACACAGTGGTATGGGGCCCTGGGGTGACTCTTACCCTTAATTTCAAGGTGGGATAGGGTTGTGTTTTGGATAAATAATATTATGGGAGGATAAAAGAACAAAAAGGAAAGTGGTAGGGGATTAGTGTGACGTGGAGCAAAAAGGTGCTGTTCCATTAAGATCAGACTCTCTCATGCCCAGTGAGTCCGCAGTCCCCCCCCCCCCAGAATTATGTACAGGTGGGGGGCAAGATACCATGTTATAGACCAACCCAGAATTAGAAACAATGCCCTTTTGAAGTAGCTGAGAATGAAGAGACATTCATTCTCCCGAGGGTACTACAGAGTCCTTCAACTTTCCTTGGCTGTCTCAAGGGATGCGAGATCCCAGTCATCCGAACATTCCTCAATCAATGGACAGTCAAAGGCAAGCTGTACTTGGAAGGTCCATCAAGGTTAAAGGCAGTTTGGTTCCCATAAACAAGAGGTTTCCATCAAAAGGTCACAAAGTTATTGGGTTCGTGAGAAGGAAATAATGCCTGCAAGCAATAGAGCACCAGTAGGGGGCAAAGGGTATCCGGGAGCGCGCGGTCCATCTGCAAGCCGAGGAGGGTAAGAGAGGGGATGCTCACAGTGGACAAGGCCCGAGGAGAGATGAGGCCCTTTGTTCACCAACCTATTTCAGCAACACCTGCAAGCATTTCCCAAAATCAGGGGTAATCCTGATTGATTCTGGACAACCCTGTAAGGGCTGCTCATGGTAGGGAGGGAGGGAGAGAGGCCTAGGGGACCAGCCATGGAGACAGTTCCAGCAAATCCCATTCCCCTCTGGGCCATGAAAAGACAGTCAATGTCCTATACAATCTCCGAAGCCCACCAACTTCACTTAGGGTCTCTTATTCTCCAGTGCCTCACCAATACCTTCGGGTCATCCAAGGCTGAGGAGACCTCTGAATTGTATCCTATTTAGTGAATTAAGGAGTGTCAGCCTGCCTAAATTCCAGCTGTAAGGAGAGAGTCCCAAACCCAGGGGGGGCATCCAGGGCTGGGCAGATGAGAGACCTCTATCTGAGACCTACCAGCCCCCTCCAGGGAGAGGGATCACCAGGAAAGCCCCTATCTAACGGGGTTTAAATATGGCAGGCCACTCCATATCAAGGCCCATATCCTCCTGCTCCGGGCAGCCTGAAGGCCTATTACTCCTCTGCAGACCCACCAATTACTACACTTCATGAGGAATGACATCCATAATTTCCTTGTCCACAATCTCTGGCCTCTGGAGGGGGAACAGAATTGCCATGGCGGTCACCCCACTGAACTCCCCACACCCATGCAGACATTACCATCTGTCCCAAGAGCCTCACTCAACCCCTTAGCCCACGCCCTGTCGATCCACTCGAAACGCCCCCCACCAGGACAGACCGCAGCCGCGTCATCCCCCATTTCCTCACCCCTCGCCTGTCTAAGTACTCTCTGCGAAGCCTGGATCAGGCCACCAAGAGGACTTCAACTTGACTGTCTGGAAAACTGGGCCGACATCTGCTTGATTGAATCTGTTGTTGCTTGTTGATCTAGTTGTTGTTGGGAAGGAGCCATTTTTTGTGGAGCCACGTTCTGTAGGGGATCTCTGAGGAAGCCGGGACAAGGTTGGTAGAGCTATGCCTCGTTTCTTTAGATCAATACAGGCATCCTCGGCATTATCATAGGTCTGCTGGCCTGAAGGGAACTGGACTATCAGCTTGCTTGGGTAGGGGGTACAAAATTTTAGTTTTTGCTGATGCAAGACTGGAAAAAGAGGAATGTACGCCCGCCTCTGTTGCATTGTGGCTGGGGCGTAGTCATTATCTATGAATATGCATGTGTCCCCCATAGTGGAATTGTGATTTAGCCCAAACTTGCTTTAGTATGTGTTCCTTTGTCTGCAACCTAAGGAATTTAACTATTATCGATCTGGGCCGTGCAGAGGGCTGTGTGGGTTTCAGGCCCAAGGCCCGATGGATCCTCTCGATTTCAAAATCGAAGTCTGTTTCCAGGTTGAGGGCTTCTTGGAGAAACGATTCCACAAACTTTTGCAGGTTAGTGCCCTCGCTGTTTTCGGGGATCCCGTATAGTCTTAAATTATTGTGGCGACTGCGATTTTCTGCATCCTCCTGGCACTCCACCATGATTTGGCAGAGGTGGGCCACCTGGTTAAGCATATTCTGAAGCTGCGAATTAATGGAAGTTTGTTCTTGTAGGTTGTGATCCAAGGTGGAAACTTTAGTATGTAGTTCTGTGAGGTCTCGCTGAAAAGATTCTTGAGTCTGCTTGAACTGGTGAAAGTCCGCCTTAAAGTCCCGTAGTTCCAGAAGTATTTTATCTAGTTTGCTCTCCATCATGCTTGACAGCCATGCCTTGGGCCTGTTTTTCCTCTGTTCTTTGGTGCAGGTGGTATGGGATGGGAGTTTGGGGGTGCCAAGTCAGTCGCGTCTCCTTCCGAGAGCTCAGAGTCAGGGCTTAGTGGCAAAAATCTGTTGGTACCCCCTTGTTGCTTACCCGAAGCCATGTAGTTCTGGCATGTAAGTAGGTATTTTTATGATTTTTATGGCTTTTTTATGAAGGTAAATCAGAGGAGCGGGTCAGGATCGTGTGGGTTATGCTGCCATCGAGATGGAAGCTGCACCAGAAGTCTATCTTTATCCCCCTTCTTAACCGAATTGGCTGTCTTTTCCTCAGTTTGAGCCTTTGCTATTCTGACTATTCTCCCTGCTTCCTTCTGCCTTAACTGGTACAGTTCTCTATCCTGCTCCTTCTGTGTTTCCTCATACTTCCTAAATGCTATCTTTTTCTCCATAACCGTCACCTCTTTTGAGAACCATTGTGGCTTTTTCTTTTGTTTTGATTTGTTTATTTGCTTCACACAAAGGCTTGTTGCCTCTGTGATGGCAGCTTTGATGTTTTCCCATTGTTGCTCCACCCCTCCTTCTAGCCCATTTGCTAGTGCTTTTCTAAGGCACTCTCCCATTTAGCCAAAGTCAGCCCTCCTGAAGTCCAGAACCCTCACTTTTGTATGGCTTGACTCTGTAGCTGAGTTTATCGTGAACCACACTGTTTGGTGGTCACTTGTTCCCAAATGGCTACCCACTTCTAGATCTGAGATCCTCTCACTGTCCCCATTTGAGAGTACAAAGTCTAAGATTGCTCCCTCATGAGTAGGTTCCAAAACTAGCTGTCTGAGGCATGCCACCTGAAGGGCATCAAGAATGGCCCTGCTTTTGGATGTGGCTGCAGCAAAGGTGCTCCAATTAACATCTGGCATATTAAGGTCCCCCATCAACAGTATCTCCCCTTTCTCTGCCATCCTAAGTATGCCTTCTATCATATCCTTGTCCATTCCTTCCCCTTGACATGGGGTCTGTATACAACCTCTGTGCGGATTGTGGTGCCATTTCCATTCTCTAAGGTGACCCACAGTGCCTCCTCTCCTCCCTGTTTACTCTTTTGTTCAGTTGCTTTTATCCCTTCCCTTACATGCAGAGCTACTCCACCCCCTCTTCTTCCCTCCCCCCTCCCTGTCTCTCTTGTAGGTTGTGTACCCTGGTATGTTAACATCACAGTCATGGTTCTCTGTATACCATGTTTCTGTGACTGCTATGATATCCAGGCATCCCTCTACCATCAAGGCCACCAGTTCAGGGAGCTTGTTGCCCAGACTACAGGCATTGGTACTCATTACCCTCCATTTCTTGATGGCCTTACCCCTTTTTGCCCCATCCCTGCCATTATTGCATTTGTCACTTTCTTCATTTACCCCTGCCCTTCTCCCTATCGACATCTGTATGTTGGTGTCTACCTCAATTAGTACCCTGATAATTTTTTTGGGGACTAGGATTTCTCTGCTCCTCTCCTGTGCCTCCCCCCCTTGACTAGTTTAAATGCTTGCCAATGAAGCATTTAAACCTATCACCTAGGATCCTGGTTCCCCTCCTCGACAGTACTATGATTGGGGCTTGGCAATTCTGGAATACAGGATATACAGGAGGGACCAGGGGGTTGGAAGGGGGGGTTGCACTGTATGTGAGGGAAGGGATTAAATGCATAAGGGATGATGGAGAAGAGGAAAGGACAGAGGCACTTTGGGTGCAGCTTCTGGACTGCCAGGGCAGAAAGTTGAGGCTGGGAGTGGTGTACAGACCACCAACCCAGTCTTGGGAACTGGATGGGGAGCTGGCAGAGCAGATAAGGAGGGTGTGTAGAAGGGGGAGTGTGGTGATAGTGGGGGATTTTAACCTACCATGGGTTGACTGGAGCACCCCGTTACTAGCAGTACCAAGCGGCAGGTGCTCCTTGATGCATTCCAGGATGGCCTTCTCACGCAATTGGAAAGTGGGCCTACAAGGCTTGGTAGTACTCTACACCTACTACTGGCAAATGGGGAGGTGGTGAGAGAGGTAAGGGTGGAGGACCACTAGCAGGTAGCGACCACCAAACAGTGTGGCTTGTTGTCACGCTGGGCAGGGAGACAGGAGGCATGGGCAATAAGGTGGTGGACTTTATTAGGGTGGACTTTGGGGGGATGGGAACAATACTGCAAGGACGACTTCATGATATAATGCCGGGGATGGATGCAGAACAAAAGTGGGCTAATAGAGGCCACAGTAGCCTACAAAAGTCTACAAAGTTCTCCTCTTTTTATGCAATCAACAAACCACATCTTGTGATGCTTCTGTTGTTAGGGATCAGGACCTAAACGTACTGTCTGAATTAGTATCCTTTTTTACTTTTTTATGATGCCGATCACTTATTTAACAGTAACTGTGAGACTTTGTTCTTGATATCTGGCTCAAAAAAAGAGCATGAACCCAGGTTATCAATGTGTCAGAAGACTGCATGCTGTCTGTGGCCATGGAGCTGGCCCTGAATCTTAATTGGTTTGTTTAACTGTTTTGATCCTAGAACATTTAAGTACAAATTTGTCAGGGAATACCTTTTATTATGCCAACTGAACAATTTTTACCCAAGCCTGTAGGACATCTAAGGTATTTTTTCTCAGGTGTAGGGGAACTTGAGGTCTTGAAAGTTTGAGAAAATAATTTTCAGTGGGCCTTCTATGACCATCTACAGAAAAAAAGGAACCAAAACCAAGTACTTTGTTTACTAGCTAAATTTCACTGCAGTGCAATTCACAAAATGAGGTAGACACTCTGAGGTCCACCACTTCCAAGAAGCACCTAACAATGCTACAAGCCCTGACTGGCTATGTTCATGCACGCTTCCCCAGGGAAACCAGTCGGAACATGTGTGAAACTGGTCAGGGTCTGTAGTGTTGCTAGGTGTTTCTATGAAACACTGATCCTTGAACTATTTTCCCTAGTGTTACGAACTGCACTGCAGTAAAATCTAGCTGATAAGCAAAGTGCTTGGTATTGGTGCCTTTTTTTTTCTGTGGATGTATGCTGTTTGGAACCATGCACAAACATGAGTGTAGCCTGTTTTTCTTGGACTGCCCATATACAACCCCCCGCATCAATCCTTTTCACCAACATCTGATTTGTTATGCCAGGTACATAGATGATCTACTGAGCATTTGGCAAGGTCCCACTGAATTGAATGAAAAGTTGATCAGCCATCTCAATTCCAATGAATTGGGACTTTGTTGTACTTCAGACTGGTGTAAGGAAACTGTTATTTCTTGACCTGACATTTACAGGTAAATACAATGAGTATGACATGATCTCTGGCCTTAGGAAGGAGACAGCTGGAAACTCTCTCCTTCACGCCAAAAGCTTGTATTCAGGGCATCTCAAAAATATAATTTCTTATGGGCAGGTGCTACATTTGTGTCAGAACAATAGTGAAAATCAACAATTTAACATGGAAGCTGTTGAGATGAAACAGCACTTTATAGACAGCGGGTATAATTTGTCAGTTGTTAACTCAGCCATAAACAAAGCAAGAAATATTAGAATTAATTTACTCAAACCAAGAAAGAAAAATACTAAACAAGATTGACTAACATTCATAACTCAGTTTAATACACCTGCTTTCAGACTTAAGAAAATAGTAACAAGTTCAGGTCAGTGCTTTCAGCGGTCAGATTCAGGTCAGTGCTTTCAGCAGTCAAATACTTGAATCACATCACTGCCTTACCAACTTCTATTACCTGTAGCAAGGGCCAACGCTTGGCTGACAAATGAACTCACAGCCATTTTGTACAGTCTAATAATAAAGACACATGGTTCCCAACACAACCTCAGGGCTTTCATCTGTGTCAATGCTGTAATACCTGCAAATATGCAGTACAAAATACCATGTTTATATATCCATGGAATGGAACTATTAGTATTATCAAACAGTTTATCTCTTGCAATACAACGTCATTGTATACATACTCTGGTGTGATTGTGACACACTATATCCAAGAAATGGCACTTTTAGAACTATTGAACAGTTTACCTCTTGCAATACAATGCTCATCATATACATACAGTACTCTGGTGTGAGTGTGACATGCTATATATAACAATCCACACTCTGAAAGAACAAATGCAAGAACATTGCAGAGCAATTAGTTCTAATTGCCTGGACTATCCAGTAGCTCACCATTGCAACTCAGTACACAATGGAGATCCAAATTCTTTCAAATACATGGAATTGGAATGTGTATCACCATCACAAAGATGAGACTTCTTCAGACAGAAAGAAAGTAGATGGGTCTTTAAATTACAATCCAGATCATCAAAAAGCCTAAAAAAAGATTTGGATTTCACTCCATTTTTATAGACTGATCCATATGAAAATAATGATTTATTTGGACACTGCCCTTTATTCTCCACTGTATGTTGTGAATTGTTTTCACTAACCCATATTTCTTCCCGCAGGTTTGGTGTTTAGTTACTGGTTATCTCCTTCCTTTCTTTCTTTCTTTCTTTCTTTCTTTCTTTCTTTCTTTCTTTCTTTCTTTCCTTCTTTCCTTCTTTCTTTCTTTCTTTCTTTCTTTCTTTCTTTCTTTCCTTCTTTCCTTCTTTCTCTGTCTTTCTTATTTTTTCCTTTAAATTCCTTTGTTGTACTGTGTTTAATGTTAGCAATATTATATTTTGTACTTACACTTTTATTGTTCTTATCTCTACTTCACATTTCATATCGATCAATCCCTCCTAGGACCCAACCTTCCCACTCCTCTTTCTCTCCCAATTTAAGTCATTTTTACTTTATTTGTACTTTTTTTTTATTTTCTTCTTTGTGCATGTTTCGGTTTATGAAGGTTGCTATTATCTCTTACTTATTTTGAACACAAAGAACATTTGAATTATTGTGCAGGCATCAGTTCTGTTTTAGTGGCTTTCTCCATTTTTGCTCAGCAGTATACAGTATATGGCACTATGAGGGGCAATATTGCTGTTACTAATTTGACTAGCTATTTTTATGCAATCCCTTAACTTTTGAACCCAGCATTTTTCCTGGTTTTCTACTTAACATCAGTGATGCTAATACCTACCTGATTGTGTTTGTTATGCAGTACTTTTTTAGCAGTTCTATACTATTATGTCTCATGTTTGTTTACATGTATGAGTTACATGTTTTGGCATCTCAAATTATTTTTTCATCTTTCACATCCCTGGTGTTCCATTTGTGGTGTATATTTCTGTTAACGACATTTTTAAGTTAGCTTGCGCGCATGCGCAAGGAATGTTTTGGGAGAGTAGCACACTTTGGAGGTGTGCCTCTCCCTTTCAATCCACTGCTCCGTTGAGCAGGCGTGGTAGTCCTGCACCAATGGGTGCAGGAGCTGTGTATGACAGCGGAGGTCTTCGCTTCAAAGAACACCGCTGTCATACCAGAGCTACCGTGTCACGCCACCCCCGTCATGCACCGCCCCAGCGTCACGCTGCCCCAAATCTTTGCTGCCATGCTGGGATCCCACCCAGCGTGGCAAATATCCCATCATCTGCCGATGGGGTGCCCAATCCCGTCGGCTCCACATCTCAAGCCATTCTTCTGCCATGCTGGGAGCCCACCCAGCGTGGCAAACATCGAGGTTGTCTGCCGACAAAGTGCCCAATCCCCCATCGGCTCCTCAGCCCAAAAAAATGACTGTTTTACAAGCGTGCATTGCGCACTTCCTACGCAGGCTCGTAAGTTTGTGAATTTTAAATATTTTCACTACAGATTTTCAACATTGCCATTTTACCACACCTCCTTATGGCGCAGTCGGTGTGCGAAATCAATGTATGGGACGAATTAAGAAAATCACAGTGACACTGTTCATTGGCAGAGGTCTTAAAATGGCAATGTTGAAAAGTTGGTGAAAAAATTCCTAAAATGACTGTTTTAAGGCGTCGTTGCGCGACTTCCCACGCACTGTAGGTTTGTGAATTTTCAATATTTGCACTCAGATTTTCAACATTGCCATTTTACCACACCTTCTTATGAGTAGTACAGCTGTCATTTTTCACATCTCACCCAAAATGTGTTTCCGCCCATGTAGCGCACAATGGCGCAGTCGGTGTGCGAAATCAATGTATGGGACACATTAAGAAAATCACAGTGACACTGTTCATGAGCAGAGGTCTTAAAATGGCTATGTTGAAAATTTGGTGAAAAAATTCCTAAAAATGACTGTTTTATGAGCGTGCATTGCGCAGTTCCTATGCACGCTCTTACATTTGCGAATTTTCAATATTTGCACTCCAGATTTTCAACATTGCCATTTTACCACACCTTCTTATGAGTAGTACAGCTGTCATTTTTCACATCTCACCCAAAACGTGTTCCGCCCATGTAGCGCACAATGGCGCAGTCGGTGTGCAAAAGCAATGTATGGGACACATTAAGAAAATTACAGTGACACTGTTCATGAGCAGAGGTCTTAAAATGGCTATGTTGAAAATTTGGTGAAAAATTCCTAAAATGACTGTTTTAATGAGTGCATTGCGCAGTTCCTATTACTTCTGTAGTTTGCGAATTTTCAATATTTTCACCCAGATTTTCAACATTGCCATTTTACCACACTTCCTCATGAGCAGTACAGCTGTCATTTTCACATCCTGCCCAAAAGCGTGTTTCTGCCAATGTAGCGCGCACAATGGCAGTGATTATGTAGAACTCAATGTGTGGGACAATTGAGAAACTCTGATGAACTGTTCATGAGCAGAGGTGTTAAAATGGCTGTGTTGAAAATTTGGTGACAAAATTCCTAAAAATGACTGTTTTAAGAGTGTTCATTGCGCAGTTCCTATGCACGCTCGTAAGTTTGTGAATTTTCAATATTTTCACTCTAGATTTTCAACATTGCCATTTAACCACATCTCCTTATGAGCAGTGCAGCTGTCATTTTTCACATCCTGCCCAAAACATGTTTTCACCCTTGTAGTGCACAATGGCGCAGTCAGTGTGCGAAATCAATGTATGGGACACAGTAAGAAAATCACAGTGACACTGTTCATTAGCAGAGGTTTTAAAATACCAATGTTGAAAATTTGCTGAAAAAATTCCTAACAAGGACTGTTTTACGAGTATGCGTTGCATAGTTCCCATGCACGCTCGTAGGTTTGCGAATTTTCAATATTTCCACTCCAGATTTTCAACATTGCCATTTTACCACACTTCCTTATGAGAAGTACAGCTGTCATTTTTCACATCCTGCCCAAAATGTGTTTCCGCCTATGTAGCGCACAATGGGGGTAACAAAAAGGTCATACTGAAAATTTATTGTGCAAATACCAGCAATCCCACATGGCATTAGGGTAAAGCACCATACGTGCCAAACACCACTGCAAATACTTGCAAGCGAACGGTCGGCATTGACAAATGCTTGTCTTATTTTTCACCTTAAATCCTGTATTTTGATTCCAGCTTCCTTGACATGAGCTTTAACAGTGTTATTTTATGAACGGTTTCACAGTCTTTGATTATTCCTCCATAGGGATGTAAATTTCACTGTTTCCCTCATTCCCTCCTCATCCTCCATCTTTTTTGTGAGACCTCTTAGTCTGTTTCATTTTGTGTTTCTCTCTTTATAGTTGGCATTCACTAACTGAAAATTACATTTTGTTTTTGTATGATTGCAGTTAGTGCTGTATATTCTTTCATTTGTTTCAATGTTTTTATTTTTTGTGCTGCATTATTTATTCTAAGGTTATGTGTTGCTCATCACGGCACACTGTGCTGAAGACTTAAAATAATTGCTTAGTTGTTGACTTAAAGAGGATCTATATTAATTTTAATTGATCCTCACTTGTATGTATTTACCCAGTTGTGAATGGTTTGTGATATTTAAGCAGTGGTTCTGCTACAGTGCACCACCCACTGACAAAGAGGTGTTTGTAGACCTTGAAGTGCTAGGATTTTGTCCAGATTCTTGTGTTAGGACTTCATTTGTTATTTTGTGACTATTATTGTGAAGTAAAACTTACTGAGCAAGCATTTTGGAGTGGTCAGATGCTTTCTTCATTTGTCTCTGATATTATAGAATATCAGCCAGTATATCCAGTTGATTTTGGAAAGCTGTTATTGCTTTTGGGCTGTTTACAGTTGCACCAACTTTGGTATCATCAGCATATTTTCATATTCATGCTCCTTCCGTTACTTGCATACTAGAGACAAAAAGATTGAACAATAGAGGGCACAAAACTGATTCCTGGGGGACCACACTGGTCACTTCTCCCCAGTCAGATAAGTTTCCTCTAATCTGGACCCTCTGCCCTCTATTGTTCAACCATGAAGTTATCCATGCTAACAAATCTTTATCAACTCCCAGATCAGTAAGTGTCCTCAGAAGAGTGTCATGGGATACAGAGTCAAACGCCTTTTTATAGTCCAAGTAGACCACATCCGCAGGCATACCTTGGTCCAAGGCCCTACTAACTGGCTTGAAAAAATCAAGCAAGTTGGTTACACAGGATCTTCCTTGTTCAAACCCATGTTGGGGCATGTCTACCAACCCCAGTTGCTGTAGATTTGTTTCCAAATATTGTTTGACTATACTTTCCATTATCTTGCCAGTAGTTGAAGTAATACTAATGGGACAATAATTTTCAACATTTGTTTTGTCACCTATCTTATGTATAGGGGTTATATGTGCAATTTTCCAGTCCATTAAAGCTTTTCCTTCCTTCAGAGACCTATTAAAGAGTAATGCAAGTGTCCCTGCCAAATCTTCAGCTAGGGTATTAAGGAGGTGAGGGAGGGGGGGTCCATCTGGTCCACCAGATTTATGTTTGTCTAAATTTTTTAGTTTCTTGTACACCTGTTTTTCTGTAACTTGAAGTTCAAAGCCTATATTTGAATTACAGTCTATCTTATTTGGTCTAAAATTATCTTTATCCTGATATACACTCAAAAAATATAAATTAAATCTGTTAGCTACTGCTAGTTCATTATCAGTATTGTTCCCGTCTTCTATCAGGTTGACTATCTGTTTTTGCCCCTTTCTGAGGCTTCCTATGTAATTGTAGAATCCCTCACCATTATCTCCTTTAGTGTTTACTAGATTCAATTCTTCTTTGCAATTGGCTTTTCGTATAGATTTTTTTAAATTTTTTCCAGCTGTTTATATTTTAGTGATTTACCTTCAATTGGATTTAATTTATATTTTTTGAATGCTCTAGACTTATGTTTAATCATTTTCTGAATTTTATTGTTAAACCACTTTGGTATATGTCCTTTACCATTATATTTCTCTACTAAAGGAACATAACGGTCAATACAAGCTTGTAACTTATTCTTTATATTCACCCAGATGTTCTCAAGCGATAGTTTATCCAACTCCGCTTGCCAATCCCAATTATGTAGTATATACTTGATTTGATCATAATCTGCTCTAGCATAATTGTGTTGCTTGCACGCTTGTGCAAGAAACACTTTGCGCCAGCAGTTAATGAGCATGCCACAATACATAAAGAAATTCAGCCACATCACCATGCAATCAGCTGTTTTGGTGTATTACAAGCTACCAAAACAGCTGATTGCATGATATTCCTATGGCGATGGCTTCTCCACTGGCCTCTCACAGTCCCCAGGAAGCCGACAGAAAGCCGCCTCCCACCGTTCAGTCTGCCTTCCTGTTGAAACATTTCAATAAATAAAAAAAAAAAGCTGATGGGGTGCCCAGTCCCCCTGTCGGCATGACCCCCTCCCAGTTCATTTGCAGATGGAGTAGCCCAATCCCCATCAACATAATGCACCTCCCCCATTTGTTATTTGCCAAGGGGGTGCCCAATCCCTCCTTGACTCATGTGCTCCCCCTAGCACACTGTTTGGCTGACCCAAGGCAGCATGGATTCACAGAGGGAAGGTCATGCCAGACAAATCTGATAGATTTCTTTGACTGGGTGACCAAAGTAGTAGATCAGGGAGGGGCTGTGGACATGGCCTACCTAGACTTCAGCAAGGCATTTGACACAGTCCCACACAAAAGATTAATATACAAGTTAGCCAGCCTGGGAGTGGGTCCCAAGATGACAGACTGGGTAAAGAATTGGCTGGAGAATAGGACACAGACAGTAACAGTAAATGGAGTCCACTCTGAAGAAAGGGGGGTTACTAGTGGGTACCACAGGGTTCAGTCCTCTTCAATGTCTTTATAAGCGATATTGCAGAGGGACTGGAATGAAAAGTATGTCTCTTTGCAGATGACACAAAGATCTGCAACAGAGTTGATGCACAAGGTGGGGTGGAAAGGATGAGAAGGGACTTGGCAAGGTTAGAGGAATGGTCAAATGTATGGCAGCTTAGATTCAATGCTAAGAGTCAAGGTAATGCACCTGGGAACAAAACCCAGGGAAGAGTACACAATGGGGGTGAGATACTAACAACAACAAAATGGAAAGTGACCTGGGGTAGTCATATCAGATGACCTAAAGGTGGGCAAGCAATGTAGAGGGCAGCAAGGAGGGCTGGGGGGATACTGGGATGCATAGGGAAGGCATCACCAGCAGAAAACAGGAAGTTATTATCCCTCTGTACAGACAGTTGGTGAGACCCCATCTGGAGTACTGTGTGCAGTTCTGGAGACCCAATCTTGCAAGAATATAGACAAGATGGAGGCTGTCCAGAGGAGGGCAACTAAAATGGTGCAGGGCCTGCACGAGAAGACATATGAAGAGAGACTTAAGGAGCTGAATATGTATAGCCTCGAGGAAAGAAGAGAGGGGGACATGATAGAAACTTTCAAGTATCTCAAGGGAATCAATAAAGTCCAAGAGGTACCATCTTTCAAAAAGAGGTGTGCAAGAACAAGAGGCACAATGTGAAGATAGAAGGGGGTGGCTCAGAGGTAATTTAAAAGTATTTTTCACAGAGAGGGTTGTGGATGCATGGAATGGCCTTCTGGAGGAGGTTGTGGAGTCAAAAACAGTGGTGGAATTCAAGCATGCATGGGACAGTCATAAGGCAATTCTAGGGGGTGGGGGTAGGAAGAAGTAGGCTGCTGGTTAACTAGGATCTGCAGCCTATCCAATAGGTAGGGAAATGGGCAGACTGGGTGGGCCAAGCGGTCCTTATCTGCCGTCAAAATCTATGTTTCTATGTTTCTATGTTTTATGGGGTTGCACAGTGCCCCATCAGCTCCACTGCCCCCCAAAACAAACTTCCATCTGCCACACTGGGAGCCTGCCCCAGCATGGCAAAAGGCTCTTTGGCCAGTGGGGGTGCCCAATCCCCCATCAGCTCCACTATCCCCTACAACAAACTTCTATGTGTCATGCTGGGAGTCCACCCCAGTGTGGCAAAAGTCCCCCATCATCTTTAAAAAAAGAAACCTAGAGGATTCTCTTGCCCCTTCCCCCAACCCGTGCCCATCCTCTGTGTACTCCACCTCCCCACACACCCCCCTTCACCCCATACTTACCTCTGGAGCCTGGCATGATGATCTTCTGTGGACCAAGAACACGTCTGCACTCTTCAAAGCCGACTGCGAACTGAAGAAATGCTGGTAAGCTGTATAGTGGCATAAATAGGGTTTTTTCAACTTTGGTGCATAACTCGGCCATTTTTGGGAATTGTTTCACCAAATTTTCAACATGGGGTTCTTGGGGCCCCACCTCATTAACTCAGTCACTGTCATTTTGTTATTCTGTCCCACAAGGTGATTTCACGGTCACTGCACGGAACCACCATTTGGGACTGATTAACAAAATGACAGTGTCATGGTAGCTCTAAAACCTTTATGTTGAAATTACGAAAAATTCTCAAAAATGACTTTTACGAGCATGAGTTGCGCAGTTCTTATGCACGCTTGTAACTTCGAGCATTTTTAATATTTTCACTCCAGATTTTCAACATTGCAATTTTACCACATCTCCTTATAAACAGTACAGCTGTCATTTTTTATATCTCCCCAGAAATGTGTTTTTGCACCTGTAGCACACAATGGCATGGTTGGTGTGCAAAACCAATGTTTGGGACAGATTAAGAAAATCATAGTGACACTGTTCATGAGGTAGACCCCCAAAAACCCTATGCTGAAAATTTGGTGAAAAAATTCCCCCAAATGACTGTTTTACAAGCGTGCATTGCACAGTTCCTACGCACACTCATAACTTCAAGCATTTTTAATATTTTCACTCCAGATTTTCAACATTGTCATTTTACTACACCTTCTTATGAGCAGTACAGCTGTCATTTTTCACAACTTGCCCGAAATGTGTTTTCACACATGTAGTGCACAGTGGCGCTGACGGTGTGTTAAAATAATGTTCGGGACAGATCAAAGAAATCACAGTGACACTGTTCATGAGCAGAGGTCTTAAGCTGGCTATGTTGAAAATTTGGTGACAAACACCCATAAAATGACTGTGTTACGAGCGTGCATTGTGCAATTTCCACGCACCCTTGTAAGTTCATGAATTTATAATATTTTCAGTCTAGATTTTCAACATTGGCATTTTTCCACACCTCCTTATGAACAGTACAGCGGTCATTTTTCACACCCTGTCCAAAATGTGTTTCACACTTCCGGGGCAGAATAGCAAGGTTGCTGTAGGAAATCAGTGTTTGGGACAGATTAAGAAAATCACAGTGACACTGTTCATGAGTGGAGGTCCCAAAATGCCTATGCTGAAAATCTGCTGTAAAATATCCCCAAACTAATTACATTACGGGTGTGCATTGCACAGTTTCTACGCACACTCGTGACTTCACCAGTTTTTTTATATTTTCACTCAGTTTTCAACATTGCCATTTTTTACACCTTAAACCACAAACATTCATAGTCCAGCACTCCAGAGGTGTAATAAATCCTTAAATTATACTTCGGACCACAGCATTAGATTCAAATGACCATTGCTTTATTTGCTTACAGGCATTCAGGTGCAAGTACATACACTGGGAGCCAATACCCAGCAGCCTCGGTGCTTCGCTCAAATCAGCTTCATCAGGAGGCTGTCTGCTGGGACTACAACAATCAATTTATACTGCTAGCAATTAATAATATGTATTAATTACCTATGTTACAAACACCCATCTTTTCTCATTTTAATTTAAGGTCATATGCTGCAGTATAACATAAGCTCTATAGACTAATGACTTATTTGGAAAGTGAATTAAATTACTTGGAAAACAAAAATACTAACAATTAAATCTATAAAAGACTACTGAACACAAAGGAAGGGAATAGATTTACATCCTGTAACAGTACTACTTGATGGAAAAGAGGAGGAGGGGGAAAATATGCTACAATAGCTTTTTTTCCCCTCCCCTTTCTTTACCCCCCCCTTTTTAAACTATTAGAGTCTTGCATAGATTTATAAACTATACTCATTATGTATTTTATCTCCCCTCAATACTGTTTCCCTATCTTATAGTTCATTCAAAATGACTTCTATATTATGACTCAATAATGATTTTTACATAGTGCCATAATTATAATACAAAAAGAGGGTATTTTCTCAATAATAATTCATAAATCAAATTTATATTTATATTGCTTCAGAACAACAACCAAAACAGAAATAGATAAGAGCTGCTTCTTCAGTTCCACAAATTGGAGCAGTACTTCACTCACCAAATATCAGGCTGAAAGAAAAAGAAAATCCATGATTCATGTAATCATCTTATTTTTTTATACAATAACATTTCCATAAAGAAGTTCTGATTTTAAATGGGAAGGGAGGGAGGAGGAAGGAAGAAAGGAAATAAGGATATGGGGGTTGTTCTGAAGCAATATAAATATAAATTTGATTTATGAATTATTATTAAGAAAATACCCTATTTTTGTATTATAATTATGGCACTATGTAACCATCATTATTGAGTCATAATATATAAGTACTTTTGAATGAACTACAGGATAGGAAAACAGTACTGAGGGGAGATAAAATATATAATGAGTATAGCTTATAAATCTATGTAAACCTCTCTAATAGTTTAAAAAAAGGGGGGGGGGGGTAAAGAAAGGGGAGGGAAAAAAGTTATTGTAGCAAAGTTTCCCTCTCCTCCTCTTTCCCATCAAGTAATACTGTTATAGTATGTAAATCTATTCCCTTTCTTTGTGTTCAGTAGTCTTTTACAGATTTAATTATTAGTATTTTTGTTTTCCAAGTAATTTAATTCACTTTTCTAATAAGTCATTAGTTTATAGAGCTTATGTTATACTGCAGCATTTAACCTAAAATTAAAATGAGAAAAGATTGGCATTTGTAACCTAGATAATTAATACATGGGATGGGATATTCAAAACGATTACGCATGGTGCAGCACTGTTGCACCATGTGCAACCCACTGATGTGCCCTGGCATGATATTCAAAAGGGGAAAGTGCACAGCACAAATCCCGATGCGCCGTGGCGGGTCAGTAATGTATGTGGTGCAAGTGGGGGAGGCGTGCCCATGCATACTCCGCGCATCCTGATATTCAGCCCGTGATGTGCCGAGCCCATGCAGGCGCAACCCCTACTTGCGCCGCACACAGTTGAGTGAGAAAAAAAAGGAACAACAGCTGGCCACCCACAGGTGAGCTGCTGTATTGCAGGGTGCAACACGGCAGCTGCCAGCTATGGGCGGCCACCTGAGCTCCAGCGGCACAGTCCCTCGTGGTAGCACCCCCCATGCCTGATCATGAGCATAAGTATTAAAATAGACAGTCCAATATCCCTGGTGGTCTAGTGGACCGCTTCCAGCCAAATTGTGGGCATAAGTATTAAAATAGCGTATTCCAAAGCATCCCTGGTGGTACAGTGGACCGCTTCCAGCCTGATCGCGGGCATAGGTATTAAAATAAAATATTCCAAAGCATCCCTGGTGGTCGATTGGACTGAATCCTGCCTGATCTCAGGCATGAGTACAATAAAAGAAATCCCCAGATCCCTGGTGGCTGAGCGGTACCCACCTCCCCACCCACCTGCTGAGCCCTGCCACCCCACTCCCCCCTAGTCAGCAACGGGCAGCAGCTCCCCACCTGTAAGCTGCCCAGCCACCTGCCGACTGACTGCATACAGTAGGGCTGTACACCCATTGGTCCACAGCATGGGCCAATGGGAATGCAGACCGTACCGTACTACACAGTTCAGATATGTGAATGGGCATACAGCCCTACTGTATGCAGTCAGTTGGTGAGGAAGCTACATGGCTTGCGGGCGGGGAGCCACTGCCTGCCGCCGACCCAGGGGTGGAGTGGGGGGCTCAGCGGGTGGGTGGCAGGGGGTACATCGACCACCAAGGATCTGGGGATTTCTTTATTGTATGCGTTCGAGATTGGGCAGGATTCAGTCCACTGGACCACCAGGGATGCTTTGGAATATTTTATTTTAATACTTATGCCTGCGATCAGGCAGGATTCGGTCCACTGGACCACCAGGGATGCTTTGGAATATATTATTTTAATACTTATGCCCACGATCGGGCTGGAAGTGGTCCACTGGAGCAGCAGGGATATTGGACTTATGTGTATATTACTCATGCCCGTGATCAGGCATTGGGGCACTGTGCCATGCTGTGCAGGGGCGTCAGTCCCCAACGGCTGCAGCCTGCCAGGGCACCAGGCCCAAGTCGCCAGGGATCGGTGCACCTGCATGCAAATGGGGCCATAATGACATGCAAATGGCCTCATTTGTGCCTTGCATGCATTATGGCCCAATTTGCATGTGCACTTTTGAATATCATGGTTGATGCACCTAGTGCAAAGGCACTTGCGCTAGTGCATCCCCCTGTCCCCCTTTGGCCACTTGTGCTGGTGTAGTGCCACTGTGCCATACACAATGTGGGTGGCCAGAGAGCGATATTCAACAATGCTGTGCCATGGCGCAGCACCGCTGAATATCCCCTGTCACCAACCGGGCGCTTCCCAATTGTGCTGCACCCAGGCTTGTGCCACAGCCTGGCGCAGTCTGAATATCCCACCCATATTGTTAATTGCTAGCAGTATAAATTGATTGTTGTAATCCCAGCAGACAGTCTTCTGATGAAGCTGATTGGAGCGAAGTGCTGAGGCTGCTGGGTCTTGGCTCTCAGTGTATGTACTTGCACCTGGATACCTGTAAACAAATAAAGCAATGGTCATTTGAATCTAATGCTGTGGTTTGAAGTATAATTTAAGGATTTATTACACCTCTGGAGTTCTGGACTATGAATGTTTGTGGTTTAAGGTGAAGGAGAAGGAGTGCCGTACCTTGCCCTTGTACCCCGTTGTATCTGAGAGCGCTGTGGAACCATATTTTGAATTTATACCATTTTTTTACACCTCTTCATGAACAGTACAGGTGTCATTTTTCACATCTTGTTCAAAATATGTTTTTGCACCTGTGGTGCCAAGTGGTGCAGCCACTGTGCAAAATCACCTTTCGGATAACAAACTGATAGTATCACTGTTCATGCGGTGGAGTCAAAAAAAGCCCATATTGAAAACTTGGCATAAAAATACCAAGAAATGCCCAGGGTGTTAGGGTTTTTGACCATAACGCTCTACCCTGTAGGGACTGATAGGCATCTGGGGTGTGATTTGGGACTGTCAACAGTAATGCTAATGCCATTCCACCCCCACCCTGCAGCCAGTGGCAGGCATTGAGGTGCGCCTTGGACCCTTTGGCCCCAGAATTCACCCCATTCTCTATACTGCACCCATTTCAGCATATTTCCTTATGGAATGAGGTGAGTATAAAGCCCGAGCATTCCAAAGCACACCTCAACACTTGTAAGTGTCTGCAGGGTAGGGTGAGATGAAATGTCATAACCGTTATGGGCGAGGACCCAAAGGCACACCCCAATGCCTGTCCATCTCTGCAGGGTGGGGGTGGAGTTGGCATCAGTTCAGTACTTCACTGACATTCCTATACGGCATCTGTCTAACTCCTGCACTTCCACTGCTAATGACAGCAAGCAACACTTGGCATTGACAAATTCTTGTTTTGTATCCTGGTCTTACCCTTTATTTTGGGGACACTGTCTAATAATGAACATGTGACCATATTATGGTCACTGGATCCAAGGGGCTCCCTAACCTTAGCCTTAACAATACTACCTTCTATGTTACTAAGTATTAAGTCAAGAATATTGTATTCCCTTGTACTTTCTGTAACTAATTGTTCAAGACCATTATTTTGGCATATATCTATAAATCTTTCCTCTTTATGTCTTCTACCGGACATCGATTTCCAGTTAATTCTGGAACAATTGAAGTCCCCCATCAGAATACACTGGCCATTCATATTTATATTCTCAATATGGTCCATGAAAATAATGTTTTCATCATCCGTAAGGTTTGGGGGGCGGTAACACAGACCAAGAGTGACAGTCCTTAGAGCTGTGGTTTCTCCCACAATTGCTCAACCATAGTATTGGTGTCATTTAGATTCTTTATTTCATACGGTTTCAAGTGAGAAGCTATAAAGAAAAAAATGGGGCTTGTTTAGAGATTCTGTGGTTTGCTGAATAAAAAACAAGCCAGAAATACACTGTCTGGGCACCAAAAATCTTAATCATCAGCTAAGCAAGAGTTGGAATTCTTGCACAGCAAGCCAAGAATTGTTTGTTTGCAAGAAAGTGCAAACAAAAAATCTTGTGTAAAAAGTATTCTTTGTTTGCAACATAAAAAAGTGGTAGGGCCCCATATTCAGAAGTGGGAGGGTATGACAAACATGTGAATGCGCCATGTAAAGAAATGCCCCAGCACAAAATAATGGTATATTCAGAAGTTGCACCGGCAAATGTGATCACGCAAACATGGCTGAATATCTCGAGTATGCGTGGTCGTGCATCCAAAGATGTTTAGCACACCAGGCCACATTTAAATATGGGATAACCATGCACAAAGGTGCAGGGGACATGTTGTTGTTGAGAAACCTGAATATGCCAGATGTTAACTGGAGCACCTTTGCTGCAGCCACATCCAAGAGCAGGGTCATTCTCAATGCCCTACAGGGGGTATGCCTCAGACAGCTAGTATTGGAACCCACTCTGGAGGGAGCAATCTTTGACCTGGTACTCTCAAACTGGGCCAGAGAGAGGATCTCAGATCTAGAAGTGGGTAGCCATCTGGGAACAAGTGACCACCAAACAGTGTGGTTCATGATAAACACAGCCGCAGAGTCAAGCCATACAAAAGTGAGGGTACTGGACTTTAAGAGGGCTGACTTTGTCAAAATGGGAGAGTGCTTCAGAAAAGCACTAGCAAACAAGCAAGAAGGAGGGGTGGAAGAACAATAGGGGAAACATCAAAACTGCCATCACACAGGCAAGAAGCCTTTGTGTGAAGCAAATAAACAAATCAAAATGAAAGAAAAAAACACTATGGTTCTCAAAAGAGGTGGTGGGGAAGGTTAGGGAGAAAATACAGCATTCAGAAAGTATAAGTAAACACAGAAGGAGCAGGACAGAGAACTGTACCAGTTAAAGCAGAAGTAAGCGGGGAAGGCAGTCAGAATGGCAAAGGCTCAAACCGAGGAAAAGATAGCCAACTCCGTTAAGAAGGAGGATAAAACCTTTTATAGGTACATTAGGGAGCAAAGAAAGACCAAGGAAGGGATAGTGAGGCTTAATAAAGGACAGGGTGGGGGGTGGGCAGAGAGGGACAGTGAAAAAGCAGGGATACTGAATGAATATTTTGGCTTAGTATTCACAAAAGAAGAGGTGGGATATACCTAATCCAATCTATAGAAGCACTCTGGATAGGGGGTCAATACCAATCATTTCACAGAAGAAAGGGTTCTGAAAGAACTCCTAAAACTGAAGGTGGACAAAGCAATGGGGCCAGACGGGATTCACCCCAGATCTGTAAAAGATCTAAGGGGAGAACTAGTGGCACCATTGTCTGCCCTTTTTAACAAATCATGGAAGGATGGTGTCGTACGTAAGGACTGAAGGAGGGTGGGTGTGAGTCCCCTTCACAAATGTAGGAGCAAAGCAGAGGCAGGAAACTACAGACCTCTCAGTTTTAACTCAGTGGTAGGGAAAATTATGGAATTACTTCTGAAGGAAAGAAATGTTGAGTATCCAGAGGCCAGTGGGACACAGGACCCAAGGCAGCATGGATTCACTGCGGGAAGGTCATGTCAGATGAAACTAATAGATTTCTTTGACTGGGTGACCAAAGTGGTAGATCAGGGATGGGCTGTGGACATGGCCTACCTAGACTTTAGCAAGACATTTGACATGGTCCCACACAAAAAATTAATATGCAAATTAGCCAGCATGGAAGTGGGTCCCAGATTGGTAGCCTGGGTAAAAAATTGGCAGGACAACAGGATGCAGAAGGTAATAGTAAACGGAGTCCAGTCTGAAGAAAGGGGGGTTACTAGCAGGATACCGCAGGGTTTAGTACTGGGTCCAGTCCTTTTTAATGTCTTTATAAGTGAAATTGCAGAGGGACTGGAAGGAAAAGTATTTCTCTTTGCAGACAACTCAAATATTTTCAACAGCGTTGATACTCAAGGGGGGGGTGGAAAGGATGAGAATGCAAGGTTGGAGGAATGGTCAAAAGTATGGCAGCTTAGAGTTAATACAAAGGAGTGCAAAGTAATGCGCCTGGGAAACAAAAACCCAAGGGAGGAGTACATGATGGTGGTGGTATTAACAACACTAATGGAAAGGGACCTGGGGATAGTCATATCAGATGACCTAAAAGTAAGCAAGCAATGTGAGAAAGCAGTAATGATGGCTGGGGGGATACTGGGATGTATAGGGAGAAGCATCACCTGTAGAAAATAGGAAGTTGTCATCCCTCTGTACGGACAGTTGGTGAGACTCCATCTGGAGTGCTGCATGCAGTTCTGGAGATCCCATCTCTGCAAAGACATAGACAGCGTGGAGGCAGTCCAGAGGAGGGCAACTAAAATGGTGCAGGGTCTGCAACAGAAGACCTTCGAAGAGAGACTAAAGGAGTTTAATATGTATACCCTTGAGGAAAGGAGGGAGAGTGGGGACATGATAGAAACTTTTAAGTACTTCAAGGGAATAAACAAAGTCCAAGAGGGTAGCATCTTTCAGAAAAAGAGATGTGCAAGAACAAGGGGACACAATCTGAAGCTAGAGGTGGGATGGCTCAGGGGCAATGTGAGAAAGTATCTTTTCACAGAGAGGGTGGTGGACACATGGAAAGGACTTCCTGAGGAGGTTGTGGGGTCAAAAACAGTGGGGGAATTCAAGAATGCATGGGACAGACATAAGGCAATTCTGGTGGGTGGTAGGAAGAAGAATGTTGGTTAACTAGGATCTGCAGCCTATCCAATTATAGGAAAATGGGCAGACTAAGTGGGCCAAGCAGTACATATCTGCCATCAAAATCTATGTTTTCTATGGGCAGCTGCACAAACAGTGGCTAGTGCACGCTGCACTTGTGCATTTGAGAATGCTGATAGTGCAAAAGTGCAGCAGCCCAGGGGACAGGGGAGGCCCAGTGGCAGAACACAGGAGCCCAAAGGGCCTGATGGAAGGACAGTGAGTGGCCAGCACTGTGCACCATGCAGACATGGCAAGGCATGTGCATGCCTATACACACTGCTCACGGAAGTCAGAGCCATGGAAAGGGGAGTCCAACAGTGTCCATGACCTATAGATAGTGGTGATGTCTGATGTCAAGTAACACTAGCACACATGCCAGTGTGATGGAAGGCCCAGTGTATCACCAAGACACATCCACAATGACATGGAATCAGGGTGGTTATACATGGGGCACACACCAACACCATGTCATGACCAATGACAGTGCAAGACACATGCACACGGATACACAGGGGTGCATGCTATGGCCAGTGCACTCATACAGTACACGGCTGTGACACTAAAGTGAACCAGTGGGATGGAATGTAAGGATGGATGGATCACAGGCACACCATGCAACCTGTGTAGCTGAACACAGTGACACACAGTGAGTTTCCACCCCCCTCGGGGACAGAGAGGATTGGGGGATGTGAAGGCCCACAACCACTCATGCACCTGTGGACACATGGATGGGTGGCACATGGGTCAAATACCTGTCAAAGATCCATAAGGAAGAACACACAGTACATTGCTATGTGAAAGATGCAAATATATATATTTAAAACCAATATGAAAATGTGCAATAAACAACAACAGCAGAATGATAACAATAAACAATTAAAACAACAAAATACAACAACAACAATATTGACATTAAAATACAAAACTATATACAGTGTCAGGGCCTGGGGGGAGGGGGAATAAGTAGACAAGGGTGGTAGGCGCTCAACTATGTACAATGGATGGATTGAGCAGCGGTGGGAGAGTAGGTTGGGAATGGGGTACCACACAGCACACCCAGTGCTGGATTTCCTCTGGGCCTAACAAGGGCATGTGGTGGTGCCTGGCTGCTGTGCGATGACTCCATCCCCCTTTGAGTGACCACCACAGCCCAAGCAATGGCCCTTATTGTACGCAGTATGACCAACCTGCTGCTAATAAATCATTCTTAGCAGCCTCTGTGTCCATGACAATGATGCCCTCCACCGTGGTCCACCCACTTGCTGGACATGGCTCTGGCCTCCACCTCCTGGCTTGACACATCCTATGGGAAAAAAACAACAACTCAGTACAGCAGCAGTGACAATGGATTGATATGTATGCACAGATAGCCCCCCCCAACAATGGTGTGGATGGTCCTCAGTACATGTGTGGTGTGTTGTCCACAGGCTGCGTCACGGTGCTGCATGCAGCAGCGAAGACAGATATATGGTGGACATGCACGGAATGAAGCACAACACGTGTCAAGGGTGTGACACCATGTTAGACACCTGCACACCATGCAACCAACAGGCCACAGGGCCATGTTGTGGACATGCACATGGATGTGTGCAGGATGCATAGTATGCACAGCCACAGTACACCGTCTGATGCCAGAGGTGTGTGTGAGACAGCCACAGGTGTCAGTTCAATGTGGGAGGGGTGGCTGCATCCACCCTACAGTGGGCCTGACTGCATACAGTGGTCCACCAATGCAAACAAGGACAGATGTGATGCAGCTTGGACCTGTGCGTGCAAGTATCTCCACCTCCCCCCAACCCAACAACACACTCATAGTTCTGAGGCCCTGGGGACAGCTGTGCAGTGTCACATGCAAGTGTTTCCACTGGCGCCGGCATGCCAGCCACAGACTGGTAGACATCACACTGCCATGAGAGGAACTGCTCTGAACCACTCCAGCATATCTGTTGTGGACAGGGATATGACTTGATAGGAGTAGCAGCTGGGATATTGAAACCATCTGTGGGCCTGTGCATAGTCCAAGTCACTAGGCCTGTTGGGAAATGGCAGCATGATGCAATGATGACTCCTGCAGTAGACATGTGTGTTGCACCACAGGGCCACACTCACGCACAGACCGCATGGTGCAGAGGTGTCAGCACATGACCAAGGCACATACCCATGTCTACACAATAGAGATTGCACAGTGGGGATGACACCTGTCACTGGGTACATCTAGCACACCAGAGTGATACAACAGGCCTACACACAATGTACATGGCATTGGTAAATACACAGGGCAAAGTCAGTGGTGTCATGCACGACTGCATGGATAAGTGCCAGTTGCACAATGCTTGATGTTATATATGCAGAGGGTCACATTTGTGGGTGTGTTGCAGAGGAATAGGAAGTGAACACTGGCAGTGATGTGCAGTACAATCAGCCTGCAAATTGATCTGGTGTTGGCCATTTGGAGAGGCTGTCAAGCAACAGCCAACGGTGACACAAGGTGAATAGAAACACACAGTCATGTCCACAGGCATACAAGACATGTGGCCAGTGGTGAGTGCAGTGTCAGCACATCACACATTGGCTGATTTGTGAAGGCCATGCCTGCACACCACTGCCCTGTGTGTGGCAGATGCTGCATTGAGCATGGTTACACAATGTTGCACTCACAGTGGGGTGGCTATGGCCATAACAATATTCAGGGGTACCGCATTTGGGCACGACAGTGTCATACCATTAACTGCAAACAACATACTGTCTGAGTACAAGTGGAGATCAACACCTCAATGTGATTCATAACAATGTGAGTGCAATAACTGGGATGTGTGGTGGACATGAGCACTGGACACCAGCAACATGCTATGTGTGTCCGTGGACCACAAAGCAGGCTGGAACAGCAGTGCAGGGACACACACACGAATGTGTCAACACACCTGTAGGACATGCAGATAACATTACTACAGGTGCATGGGTGTGTGGGGTTAACAGTGCAGAATGTGCCCAGGCCTGGTGGTATCACTCAGTGGACAATGCAGACAACCTTAAAGAGATATGCAGTGCACACACAAGCCACTGCTTACACCAACCATCCCAAGGTCCAGATGGGGGGCTTGCCTAAATATGTCCATGTCACAGTCCAATGCCCACCACGTACAATGTGGGGGATACATGAGCACCCCACCATGACACATACTGTATGTACATGTAGCTATCCTACGATTGGACCACATGTAGCATGACCAGGACACACTGTGTGCCACATAGGGTGGCTGTGTGTACTGTGTGAATGGTTGACATGTAGGTGGTGTGAGTCCAACACAGTTATGGGCCACACAGCTGCACTGGCCAAGCCAGATCAGCACTAAGATGTGTACACCACCCAGACCATGGGGATGAACATATGTCCCCTATGGTGGCCATCACGGTTGTACAGGGTAGATGCACCACAAGTGTGACTGAACAACGCATGTCCACATGCATTGACTGCAAGCACACAGAGGATGCATCATGGTGAGAGTGCAGCACAGAATGGGCATATCACTGTGAATCACACATGCATACTCATGTGACTGTCGTCGCTGCATTTCACTTGCCACAGGATGGTAGCTTGCTCCACCACTGGCAGCCTGGCTACTCCCCTTGCTCCTGACCTGCCTGGCCTGTGCCCAGGCATCTTGGTCTGCAATGAGAACACAAAGACAAAAACACAATCAGAGCTATGCCTCACCGCATGTCCCCCACAGTCCACCTAAATTTGAGCCTGCAATGTGCATGTGTACTCAACATCCATGACAGAAAACTACCCCTCCACAACAGTGGATGGCTTGCAGTGTACCTATGCAAAGTGATGCTAAGGTGAGGGAAAATGGCCTCAATCCCCTTATACATTCACATTACACAGATGGTACGATGATAGTACAATGTACATGTGGTCAGTGGATGTACCACATAATGTATGTAACGCCCTACCACCATCCCCCGACTGTGGGCATCGCATGTACAGTACATAGTCGTCGTCTTGTGTGCCATGTCCCATGATGTAGGGTGACACAGCTGTCCGCCAGGATGGTGGTGCACCCCTGTTGGGCACCACTAGTGACCAATGCACAGGGCAGACAATGATCCCAGTGTGTGGTGCCATATGGACTGTAATGGATATGTGCCTCAGCACATGGACAGTCCTATGCATGTATCACACAGGAATGTGTGGCACACAGATGTAGATGCATATGCAACAACAATGGGAGGCCATGGAAGCAGGACAACAGTGGTTGTTGGTCACTGTTATGGCTGTGTGCCTACCAAGGTGGGGTAATGCACATCTAGTGGTGTGCCATGGGCAGACACCGGACTGCAGGGCTGTGGTGTGAGGCTCGTCTACATGAGCAAAAGCACAAAACGGTCACCATGCCTCTGTGAGCCACAGACACATGTAATATGTGGAGGTCCACCTGTACATGTCACAGCAGGACATAACACAGCTGTTGTTGCATGCTAGCACTGTGACTGGGCCAGGATTCCACCACTGCCCATTGCGGCTTAGGATCCAGCATTGAACTGCAGCTTTGGCGGTTCGGCTGACAATTGAAAGCATGCTCACCCTCCCTGCCCAAGCAAGAAGCCGCTCACCCTCCCAGCCCAAGCAACAAGGTACCCAGTGACTTCGGCCCTTGATTGGGCCAGGATTCCACCGCTGCCCATTGTGGCTTAGGGTCCAGTACCAAACCACTGCTCTGGCATTTTGGCTGAAAAATTGAAAGCCCGCTCACCCTCCCTGCCCAAGCAAGAAGCCGCTCACCCTCCCAGCCCAAGCAACAAGGCACAGGACAAGTGGATGGGGCATGACTGTTACACCAAAGGATTTAAACTTGGAGCCTTTTTCTCTCTTTTCCTAAATCTGTTTTGGAACTGGTTCATACTTAGCCAGCAGGGGTTCCTGCTTTAACTTGTAATAGGCTAAACTTGTTCTGTATTACTTTTGAAAACCTTCCTATTCAGATTCTAAGCCTTCTACATAGCTTTAACACTGTTTTTCTGTATTTCTGCAGGTTAGCCTAGGTTTTTACTTTACTGTGTACTTCGGTTTAACTTGTGCTGTATTAGTTAGGTAGCTTAAAAAATAATCACATTTAACAATTCGATTTTTTTTTCTATTGTCTTCTACAGCATCTGTTTTTTATCTTTCTGCACCCCCCTCTCTACCATACTCCTCCTTCTCCTCCCTTAACACCTTCTGTAAAACCCTCCCCCCAATTAAATCACATACTTGAACAAGCTAAATGTATCCCCTCTCCTCCCCTTCTAGGTCTCCAGTGACTTCAGCCCTTGTCAGGCCAGGATTCCACCACTGCCAGATGCGGCTTAGGATCCAGTGCCGAAATGCGTCTCTGATGGTTCAGTCGGAAATTGAAGCCCACTCACCCTCCCTGCCCAAGCAAGAAGCCACTCACCCTCCCAGCGCAAGCAACAAGGTACAGGATAAACCCTGCCGGCGCTCTGCACCGACTCCCCACCCCCCTGCCACCCACCCTATCTGGACACTTACTTAAGTATGTACTTGTGCTCACATGACTACAGGGTGAAATATACTAATACCTAGTTCCTCATTAGCTCCTTATTTATCTCGACCACAAGGGGCAGCTAACAGCACACTTTTTATCATACTTAATAAGTTCATTCAACTGAAGCAGCATCAAGACACTGTACCCAGGACATTCCATCAAAAGTGTTACCCAGAAATTTCCACTATACATTCCACAGTGCTGACTTACCGAAAACATTTCTGTGCTACACCCAGCAATTCCTATTGTACGTTCCACAGTGAAGAGCTGCTGAAAATTCTTTTTTACATAGATTACAGCTCAGATAGCTTTCCTCACTATATTGCCTCGCTACACTCACTATGATTTTTACAATCATATTATTTATGTCCCACTCCATTAACAATATTGACATACAAACTAAAGCTCACACTCTCTTACCCCCATCCAATTCCAATCCCTTTACCTTAATCAATCTCAATCCATGGTGGGACAAGCCCACTTGCACCCTTGCACGCTCACTGATCTCTAGCTATTCCCTCATTCTTAATGCCATGATACTTCTCTGTGGAACTTCACTCTCTTATTTTCCCCTCCTATAAGAAATCATTGGCAACAGCATGTTGTAACAAGACGCAACACAGACTTTACACAATCTCAGCTAGAACCTGGATCCTGCAAGTAGTTTTTATGTTTTTCCTTTGCTCAGGTAGTGTAGAACTAAACCTTGGACCAGCTGCTTTATCAATAACTCCTACAGACTATGCCTTTGCTAAGGGTCTTAAGATGATGCTTATCAGCATATGCAGTCTTCAGAAGACGCTAACTGAAGTGCAAGCTTGGATTTCTCACACATCACCAGACATATTAATCTTGACAGGAACATGGTTAAAAAAATCAGTCACAAACCAAGCCTTGGCACTACCATCTTACTGCCTTTTTCACGCTGATAGAGCCACCAGAGGGGAAGGGGTGACTACCTCTGTAAATGAGAAATTTACTGTCACGGTCATTGAAACCACTTCTAAACCTAAAGAATTTGAATGCTTAGCACTGAAATTATCCATCTCAGCTGCTGAATCAATAAACATTTTGGGATGCTACAGACCACTGTCAGTGGGAATGGATATTGTGCCCCACCTTAACCACTTCCCAGATGTTAATACTACTGAGACATTAATTTTAGGATATTTAAATCTGGACTGGCTCAGTGCCAAATCAGTTCCCCTACAAAATTTTTGTAATGAGCTAGATCTGGCTCAGATCATAACAGAAATTACAAGGCCTTGCCACAAAAAACAACTTTCAGGATCTTTGTTAGATGTAATCTTGACTAACAGACCCCACAAAATATTGCGTGAGGCAGTCTGGTATAATGACCTCCGTGATCTTAACATTGTGGTATGCATTAGAAACCTACCTAAACCTATAAACATCAGCAAAGTAATTACAAAAAGATCATTCAAGAAGTTTAATGAAGATAACTTTCTAAAGGACTTGAGACATTAACAGGCAAAGGTTTTATCTGGCCCCCAATATAAACGTTGCATTGCCTATTTTCAACTCCACCCCTAGCAGCATTATAAATAAACATGCTCCCTAATTAGCTGCAGAGTGAAAAAAGCCTCCTGACCCTGGTTTAATGGGGAAATCAAATCAATTCTGTCAAAAAGGGACTGACTTTGGGCTACTGGAAGACTCACAAAAGTTCCAGAGGACTGGGCAGCATTTGGAGCATGCTGTAATGCCTGTTCCAAACTGATCAGAATTACCAAAGAGAACTACTTTCTAAATGTACTTGAATCTGCCAATGGAAACCCAACGCAAATCTGGCATACCTTCAAGATGGTGGAAGGGAGCAAAGCTCCCCCATCCCTCTCTAGTACTATTATCTACCAAGGTATACCTATAACCGATAAAGACACCTTAGTCAATAAACTTAATGAACATTTTGCTACAGCTGGTCTTGCCTTCGAATCTTCCCAATGAGCCACCTTACAACCCTCTCTCCTCCACTCAGTTGCACCACCCAACTTTCTGACACATACATCCTTCACCTTCTCAGCTATTATCTTCAAACAAGTAGAAGATCAACTACTTAAGTTGGAAACAAAAAAGAGTGCAGGTGCAGATATCGATCCCTTCTTCTTGAAGCTATGTTGCTGCTTCTTCACTGCTCCAATCACTCACTTATTCAATCTTTCTTTGGCAGAATGTACAATGCCACAGGATTTGAAAATAGCTCATATTTTACCACTCTTTAAATCAGAAGTTCCTAGTGACCTAAATAATTACAGGCCAATATCGATTCTGACAGCCCTCTCAAAAATTCTCGAAAAACTGGTCAGCTTGCAAATTAGAACTTTTCTTGAAAACCAGCAGTTGGTGAACCCACTTCAGTCTGGTTTCAGGCCACATCATATTACCATCTTGGCCTTATCCAAAGTCACAAGTGATTAGCTTGAGGCCATGGACAGCAGGCAGATCACTGGTGCTGTCTTTTGGACCTTAGTAAGGTCTTTGATACTGTGGATCATCTTCTGTTGCTCAATCGCCTTAAAGAAATAGGTTTGCTTGACTCTGCAGTATGCTGGTTTGCCAGCTATTTGGATAGCGGACAACAGCAAATTAAAATCAATGGAACCTTTTCTTCACAACTCCCCCTGTTAAGAGATGTGCCACAGGGATCAATCCAGGGTCCCCTGCTGTTCTTAATATATGTAAACAATCTGAGTAAAGACATAGTCAATTCTAGCATTCACCTCTTCATGGATGACACTGTCCTATACACATCAAAACCATCTTTTGAACAAGCCTGTGCTGCCCTGCAATCCAATTTTAACAAGCTCCAGCACAATGTAATGCTTTCTAAGCTATTGTTAAATGCTAACAAAACCAAAGTGTTTTTTTTTATCCGCCAAATCCACAACATGCCAGCCCTATGAATACTCCGCTGGTCTCCATTACCACCCTCTTAGGGGACATACTCGAGGTGGTGGAAACTTTTAAATACTTAGGTTTTATACTTGACTCTCATCTCTCTTTTTCCTCCCATATTGATGCATTGGCCAAAAAACTAAAAATGAGGTTAGGTTTCTTTTTTAGAAATAAATCCTTGTTCTCAAGGGATTCTAGAATTAGATTATTCCAGGCTACATTCCTGCTACTCTTACATTATGCTGACATTATATATACCAACTGTGCATCCATACATCTCCACAAATTAGACACTCTCTTCCACCATGCCATCTGCTTTATAACTAATGCTGCAGCCAGAACCCACCATTGCACCTTGTATAAGGAGATGAATTAGACATCACTGACAACCAGGAGACTACTTCACACCTATACTTGGACTATAAAGCACTCCAAAATAAAGTACCTCCCTACATTACCTCCATCCTCCATCGATTGTACAGCACATATGCACTTAGGAAGTGTGCTTACATCACCTTGAAAGTGCCCAACGTTCCCACCCACTTTGGCAGGGTATCCATGAGCTACGTCCTCCCCACTATCTGGAACAAGCTCCAAGCTACCTTAAAGCTCCAGAGTTTAATCTCACTGAGACTATTCAAAAGGATTGTAAATGAAATTGTATCCAAATCATGCCATTGCTTCTAATACCTCCACATGCCTTTCACTCCCACCTCCCTTATTTCCACTCGCACCTGCCTGGATTTGCTTTTTCAACATTGTGCACTTATACTCTATTGCTGTTCCCCATCCATTAACTACTGTTTCCCTTCTCTTTTCTTCTCTTTGATTTACTCTGTTAATTTTTTTATTTCTTACTTCCTTTACTCCATATGTATTTGTCATTACTCATATGATACATGATCTCATATGATCTGCTATAGTATGTAATGTAATTGTTGTGCTATTGTTTTTTTACTTTTCACCACGTATTCTGTGCTTGCTATGTTATGTGTACAAGGCACCTCCTTGCAAATGAGCTTGCTCAATGATTTCATCCCTTCACAATAAACTTTTTTAAATTTAGTACACTTTATTGAGTTTACCTGTACAACAAGCAACAAACTACAATCAAACAATAATAACTACCGTAACCACTAAAAATAATACGCATGACAAACACTCCTCCGTAACCCCCAACCCCCCCAATGGAGACCAGTAGCTGATACAAGAGAATCTACCTAGAAAGTAAAGCAAACCCACAACAGAAGAAGAAAAAGGTCCACATCATACAGTCAAGAGAAAAAAACTAAAACTTTATAAATAACAGAAATCCAGTAGAAATAAACACTACATCTAGACTAATACATTCACAATAAACTTGAACTTGACTCCTGACATGCAGCACGTACATTGGGATGGATACATGGTGGCAATGTCAATAATCATACAACAGCTATAAGATGGCACAGTGGACACCCATATGACACATGCATCCGCCTGGTGCCTGCCAACCCTGATGGTGTGTCAGGGCAACTGCCACACTGAACCATGCAGATGCACAACGTATGCCCAATCCCACACACTGTAATGTACAGCACTGTGCACGTGTCTTTGTACCCCAAACCCGTAGCGGGACAGGTGGCCATAGTTTAAGTGTGTGTGTGCCAGCACACTAACACGATGACCATGGAGCCTACATGGCATGACAGTTGCCTCTGCCAGTATTAGTCATGTCTGTGCCTGTTACAATGTTGTGCCATGTCTATAGAAGACACAGGTGCACTACACTGGTCCTGCAGCCATTATACCATCGCACAATTAGTGCCTGACATTTGATGGCAACATTCCCTGGTCAGCATGTTGTACAGTGGGACTGCTCGGCATTTTGTCAGCCTCTGTAGCCAGGTGTTGCCCATCGTAGGCCACACCTGAACATGTGGCAATTGACATGTGAATTATAGTGAGGGCAGTGCATGTCTGTGCCATGGACAATGGAATGCTATGTGGCATGGTGTACTGCAACAGTTGTGTGCCATACAGACCATGCAACAGTACACACTGGTCACTGTCATACGCAGACATACCCCTGACAGATAATTACAACCAACAGGTCATACAGTATAATAGTGTACATACCTGGGCATGGCACTGTGCCATCACTCACCATGGCCCTGAGCTGCTGTAGCCTGTGACTGTCCATCCTGCACAGGTCTACATGTCTGTGCCTGCACTGCTCTGCCATTCTCTGGACCCCTGTCTGCCTGAACAGCCTGGTGGTGATGCAAGCCCACACCTGTGATCTGGGCCCGTCTTGGTCCTCTGTCCCAAAAAGCAGGCATTCCCTGGGGACCACTAAGTCCACCAGGTTGACCAGCTCAGCATCGGACCATCTGTGATCCTGGTGGCTGCTCTCAACATGCCTCACTGTTCTTGTCATTGTACTGGGTCAATACAGGTCTGTCACAGCCAGCCACATTTCTGCAGCCCAGTAACTTGTGCACGTAGTGTGATAGTGCATCATATGCTATGCTATGTGTGCCACTGGTGTTAGTGCAACACATTTACACTATAGGGGATTACAGCAGTGCAACTGGGCATGTGCAATAACATTGCACAGTGGGCAAACTAAGGTCATGCCCAATGCAATCACGCATGCATGGCGGCTCCACAGTGCCATATTGTGAAGGATGCTCAGTGCCATGACTCACGCCATACATACCTCGCTATGCACGTGACACACGCGATAGGCTTGTGTCGTACAAGCCTGACCAGCAGTAACACATGTGCAATACACCAATGCAGTCGTCAGTGAATGGTGCCATGCATATCCTGCATGGAGCAGTGATGTGTAGTGTCTGTCACGCAGATTCCTGTGTATGTGCACCATGGTGTTCAGTGGAGCAACTGTACATGCACAATGGCAGGCCAACTGCATGCGACACATCTGTGCAATATTCAGCCAGGATATGCAAATAGCCTCATTTCACAGTCTGTGCCCAAACAGCACATTTGCATCTCATTACTGGAATTTATTCAGCTCATTTGCATGCACATTACCAAAAATGCAGGGCAGCACCAGCACTCCACAGAGGTGACCTAGAGGAACTGCATCCTTGACGGTAGGTGTTTTGTTTACCTGTCTGTGTGTGTGCTGCTTTCATTGTTCTGTGACAAGTGCATTTTCCAGTTACAAGACATGCTAACTGGGCTGGTCTCTGTCTGTTTGTTCCAGTATCACCAGACATGTTGGCTGAGAAACGCAGAGGTCCCAGTTCCACCGGGATGAATTGAAGACCCTAGCTGAGGCCTATGTGCTCCCTGAGGACCTCCTCTGCAGGAGGAAGTACACCCCTCAGAAGCAGGAACAGGTCTGGAGGGAGGTCGCTAAGGCTGTTAATGCCCAGGGCAGTACATTCATATTCCCCAGGTTTGTAAAAAACATGTCAGTGGCCTCAGGGTACACGAAAAAGAGCTACTGGCCCAGGCACAAGTAGACCACCTCTCCACTGGTGGGGGTCCATTCAGGGCCTCCCAGATGTCAGCCCAGGAGGCACTCATGGCCATGACATTCCGGCAGATGTCTGTGTGGCGTGTGCCTGGTGGGGGCCACGATACAAGGACTATACTGTCACAGCGCTGTAAGTACACATATTGCATATCCTGTCTGTTATTGCATGAATTGTCCTATGCATGTGTGTTTCCAGAGCACCATCATGTGTTGCACTGTGTTCTACCCAATACATCCACCATATGCGTGTGCACTCCACAGCATATGTGTACACTCTAGCATGTCATGCGTGTTCCCTGCTACCACTGTCCTGCGTGTGTGTGTGTTTCCACGTGCACCCCTGGAGCAAGCATGAGCATCTACCTGTGCATGTACAGTATTTTAAACATGGGAATACATCCTTAATCACTGTGTTTCCATTTTTCCAACAGCACCATCACAGACTGGGACCAGTGGTGGTCCATAGGTGCCACACGATGCACAGCATGTGCCCATAACTGTGGCCACAGCAACACCAAGTGTAGGACCCTCTTTTATGGCCCTGCATGCACAAGGGGAAGAGGGTGATGATGAGGATGACACCGCCTCCCTTTTGGCTGATACCCTCCTCACTGTTGTTGATGTGCTTGCCAGTGACACTGGGGAGGTGCTTGCCAATGGCACTGATGATGACAACACCTTTATCGACAGTATTATCACCGACACATCCTCCAGTGTGCTACACAGTGTTCCCCCACATGCTGCACGTGCCACCAGGAGCCATCCAGGGCCAGCCCCCACACAGCTTTCTGGAAAACAGTTGGTATTGGCCACTGCACAGCTAGAGGATGGCATGTTGCAGCCTGCAGAGGTGCAGCAGCAGGGAAATAGTGCCCTGCAACAGGGGGAATGTGACAGACCACAACCTGTCTAGGTGGAGGTACAGGCAGCCCAACCATGCACAGTTACTGCACTTGCAACATGCCCACACACCCAGCTGCCAGCCGAGGGGGAGGTGCAACACATGCTGCCAGCTGCTTGCCAGACCCCCCCCACCTTGATTGGCAACCTGGCACAAGCCCTGAACACATTCCTCAAGACCAACAGCTTGCCAACCACACCCGGCTACTGAGGGCCGCTATGGAGGCCCAGGTGCAACTTCACCAAGATGTGCAGGCGTTGTGAGCGCAGATGCATCTCCATGATGAGTGGGCTTCTGTCTGCCATGCAGAGATCATGGGGGAACTTCATGTATTCCATGAGGATGTTTATTTGTTTATTTAGTTATTTAGTTTTTGTTGACCAGTTAAGTGCACTAGACAAATTCTGCCTATTTCCAGGCATGGCCTGGGGGAAGGAGGTACAGATGAATGCCAACTGACTTTGAACCAGATGTGGCAGGGGGGATGACCTCCTCCCCTACCTTTGGATTCTTCTCCCCAGCAAACATGGACAAGGAGGTGGAAGAGTTTTATGATGCAGCGGCACCAGAAATTGTGCAAACTAGTGCAATGGAAAATGTAATGACTACTACTGAAAAGGATTTACCTGACCAGGCCAGACAGGCGGAGGTACAAAATTTAAATACAACTCCAGAAGAGACTTTGGAGGCTTTAATGAAAAGTGAGGAGGAGCAGTTTAATAAGCAGAGAGCAGAGCTGAGTGCAGTACTAACAGAGCACAAATTGCAGGCTTTACAAGAAGCGAACCATGAAAACCAGATGATCCAGGACAAAAGCTGTGTGTGAGTGCAGAATGCTTCCATTGCTCTGGACGCTGGGCGACAGACTTTGCCTGAGAAGATTATTTTCTCAACTAAAGATGACCAGGACAGTGCTATGATTTTATCTTCCAAGGCCTGTACTGCAAAGACTGCAGCAAGAACGATCAGAAAACCTGTTCCTTCTAATACTTCTGGGGCAGATATGGTGGAATCAGAGGTAGAACCCTGGATGGTGGAAACAACTTTACAAGCAGCTGGATGGGTGTGGTCGCCAGGTTTTGGAGACTGGACATCGGGATTTGCACCCATCCGGGTCCAAGGGGTAAGCACTGCTGTGCATCAAACCACAGCTCAACAGTATACTGCATCTGTAAATTACAAACAAAATAAGAATGTTGACATTAATTCAGTAAAGACTAACAGTGTCCCTGATAATGATGTCTGTGGTATCGATTCTCTTGACTTGCCCACTGAATTAAGTTTTACACAAAACTCTGTTTTGAATTTACCGAGGGGTTACATGGACAGCGAGACAAGGACAAATACAATGGAATTGAAATTGCAACAAGGGGATGGAAATGTATTTAGTGATCCTTCAGATATATCTGATAATACAAGACTGAATCAGGACAGGTCTAGTAATAGCTCAGAAGCAATGGACAAAAATGTTTCTGGGCCTGAGAGGGGACAACAATCAAGATCTTATGCTTCCTTTTTTCATAAACCAGTGTGCCCAGCTAAAAGACATAACGCTATGCGTATTTTGTATAAAGGAGGTTTGGACATTTTTCCAGATAGGGTTTATGTGGGAAGAACTTTGGTAAAAGAACATTTGCCTTTTCATACAACAGAATTGTATGCTATGATTCATGTGGCAGGTGAGGCCTCCTTTGATGTGAGCTTTAAATTAAATAGCAGTTTGGAGACCTTTTGGAGTAGGTACCATAGGGTTAAGAACATGCCATTATGGACACCTTTTGAGGTGATTCCTTTAGCTAAACCAGCTCACAGAACTGTTACCGTGTTGTTTCTCAATGAAGGGGTCAGTGTTACTGACCTCATTTTTTGGTTAAAACAATGCTGTATGGTAATGGGCCATACAGAAGCAATTTTTGATTCAGAAAGCATCTGGAGAGGAGGCTGGAAGATTACAGTGATTTTGAAGTCCATGGAGCAGGGGTTGCAGCATCTCCCAAATTGCTTTTGGGGGGGGCAGAGGTGTACTTTTTTATCAGAGGAAGCCCAAGACATGCTACAAATGTGGTTCCCCAGGGCACATCAGTAGCACTTGTGATCAGCTAAGATGTTCTTTATGCAACATGTTAGGCCACACAAGCAGTCAATGTTGGGGGGCGGGGCACTATGTAGTTTGTGTGGGGTGAAAGGTCATTCCTATGCTCGATGCCCCAAAGCAGCGCACAATATGGCAGACTTTGCAAATATGACAGAACAAAGACTTTTGATAACTTTGGCACAGAGAACATTTTCTAAAAATCAGCCAGACATTCCTGAGTCTGGTCCCTCTGTGCCTTCACTTGTTGACCAGGCCCCAGACACCTCTCAAGTGGTAAAGGAAGGGGGATTGATTCCGGGGGAACCAGTTCCAGGCCTTGTGGTATCCTTAGAAGAGGGATCCCCAGTACCAGAGATGGATGTCCCAAAGGATACGATGGAAGTGACTGAAGCTCAGACATAGGAGGCGGCAGACACTGTCATTATGTCTCCACCCCCCCCCACCCCCAGAACCAGCTTTCAGTGAAGTTGAGCCCCAAAAAAGATTTTCCACCAGACGAAGGCAGGCATGGCAGCAACCTGCATCAAAGATGCCTAAAATTTCAGTCATAGCTACGTCAAATAAATATCAGCCTTTAAGTAAAGGTTCAGGGGATGATTCTGAGGGTTCCTCCTTGGATTCTGGACAACATGAAGCCTCCTGTGAGCCTGATACTAGTGAATCAGAAAACCTTCACAGTACTAAGCCTAAAGGGAAGTTAAAAAAGTCCCAGAAGAAATAAGGAATGGAAGGTAGAAGCAGCAGTACTAGATCACCTTAGGTGGGATGAATTCCTTTCCAGTTTTTTTGCCTTTCCATGGCTCTGCCCCTGACTTTGGTTACTGTTAATGTTAACAGTATCAAGAATAATGGTAAAAGAAAGGTTCTTTTTTGCATCTGCTACAAAATAAGGCAGATGTTATTTTTTTACAAGACACCAGACTGCACACTGTAGCAGAAATATCAGGGGCCATGAAGGAATGGTATACTGGTGTTTCCTATTGGTCTATGGGATTGGAGGGGTGTTCAGGGGTGGGTATTCTCTTTCATTATTCTGATGTGCAGGTTTTGAAAATAATAGATTTAATTCCAGGGCGGGTGTTGATTTTAGATATTAAGCTAATAAACAGTTGCTATAGGGTGATCAATATCTATGCACCACCGAAGAAAACAAATAGAATTGAAGTTTTTGGTCAAATAAAACCTTATCTTTTTTCTTCACAAATTATTGTTTTTTGGGGGATTTTAATTGTGGCTTGACAAGTAAGGACAGAGGCCATAATACTACTACAAAAAAGATTTTTTGTGATATGTCTTTTTTTGCAAAATACCATACAGACTGCTGGATTAATTGATGCATATTTTTCAAAAATCAAATGGATAGAACCTACTTTTCAAAAAGGTAATCTGACTACTCTTATTGATTTATTCTTTTTGTCTAAAGATTTATGGATACAGTCTACTAAAGTGACTGCAATAGAATATTCAGACCATAGAGAATTATACATGGTCCTGGGCCCTCTTAAACGGGGTTATGGTCCTGGGTTATGGAAATTTAATTCATCCCTTTTGCAGAAAGAGGGAATTAAATACCAGATTCTATATTTTATTAAAAGTAGGAAAACTCTGTTTGAAATCTATGAAGATCCTTCAATATGTTGGGAAGATACGAAAATAGAGTTAAGGACTTTATTATTATCTTTAAGTAAAGCTAATTGAAATGAAGAATATGTTTGCTATCAGCAGGATAGGAAACATTTACAGCAACTAATTACTTTAGCCCAAACTACAAAGCATGATTACAGTATACAGCACAAATTCAAGTCACTAAACAGAAAATGCATGAATACCATATTAAACAGTTACATTGGAAATGCAGCAAACTTTTGGCATTCAAGCAAAATCGGATATAATATGTCCTTTTTTAAGTTGTAGGGAAAGGGTAAATAAAAAAACTATGGAGGCAGTGTATGATTGTAATAATTTTCTGCAAACCACGAATCAGGGTATCTTAGATACAGTGGCTAACTATACTAAACCCTTTTGTTTCAAAAGGGATGCACTGCTACTTCAGCTATGCCTTTCTTTTTTCAAATTTTTGTAACTCCAGGCTGTCCAGTTGACTTATTGTAAAACCTTGCTGTACCAATTCTATCTAGTGAAATTGAAGAAACCATTTCCACCCTAAAAATGGGAAAGGAACCTGGGAAAGATGAGTTTACTGTGGGATTATATAACTTTTTAGGCATAGAAATTGCATCAGAATTGGCATAATTTTATAATTATTTATTAAGACAATAATCTACCTTTAGACATGGTAACAGGGATCCTTATCTTTTTATATAAAAAAGGAGATAAAAAACTATTAACTAACTGGCACCCTATTAGTCTCCTTAATGTGGATTTTAAAATCCTAAAAAAAATTCTAAATAAACGTTTATTGACTATAGCCCCATATTTAATAACAACAGCTCAATCATGCACTGTTCCTAACTGGTCAATAACGGATCAGCTTATTTTATTAAGGGGTGTTATAGAAATTGATAATTATAGTGGTCCAGATGGCTGTATTTTGTCCCTTGATCAGCAAAGGGCTTTTGATTCTCTTAGTCATGATTTTTCTTTTAATATACATCAATATGGTATTCCGGAAACTTTTATTATTTTGCTGAAAACTTTATATAAAAAATGCGGTAGTCATTACGCAAATGAACAGGCTTTGTGGTCTCATGGTTATGGTGGCAAATGGAGTCAGACAGGGTTGTCCAATTAGCCCTCTTTTATATGTGTTTGGTACTGACCCGTTATTAAGATATTTAAATGAAGCACCGGATATCACCCCACCCAAGTTTTTCAGTATAAAGTTCCTTTTCCAGCAACGGCATATGCAGACGACATCTGCTTATTTTTGAATGAATCTGAGTCTGCAGAAAAAGAAATAGAGATATGTTATAGGCACAGGACTGTTTCAGGGGCTGTTCTAAATATGGATAAAAGTGTAGGTAGGGAATTAGGAAAAACAAACTTATTTAAGGAGCAGGTAGCAGGTATAGTTTTAACTAGAGATCCTATATATATTTTAGGTATGCAGTTCGGATCAACTCAATTGGATTGTTTAAATTGGGACAAAAAAATAATCCAGCAAGGGACTTTAATGGTTCAGAGATGGAATAAGTGGACCATGAGTAAAATCAAGTGGATTTATTTGATTAAAACATATCTTTTACCATTATTTCTTAGTAATATATTTCCACCACCTAAGGTCAGAGAAACTGCAATTTTAAGTTTAGTTTTTCAAGCTATTTGGGGGAGCAGACTAAATCCTATAAAAAGAAACATATTATACTTACCCTTAAGGAGGGGAAGGCTAAATATGATGAATCCTATAGTGCTTTTTTTCTGCCAGTTTGTGTTTACTAATATCAGGCCCATAATTGGTAATTTAGGGAAAATCTGAACCCCTATTTTTCTCTTTAATATATCAAAATGGTACTGAGCATGGGAAGCAGAAACTCTGAAAGTAATTAATCCTGACCTTACAAAACCTCTGTATTTAAGAGAAATATTTGTAAAATGAAAGTGTGGCATATTTCAAGTGAGCAGGTTCTTATTAAATCTAAAAAAAAACAAATATATATGTATGTCATATTAACATATATAACATATTAACATATTATTTGCCAGTAGATTAGGCCTTATGGTCTATCAAGTCTGCTCGAACCTAGATCCTTAGTTGGGTGCCGAGACCCTCCCACCCCTTGTGCTCCAGAAACCCCTATCATCCATCCCCACCCCCCCGGGATAGGCCATCATCTGATACATCCACTTTCTGTGTCTGTCCCACCCTCTCTTAAAGCTCTCCACTGTGGATCTCTGAACCAGCTCACCAGGCAGAGCATTCCAAGGGTCCACCACCCTCTCAGTGAAACCTCCTCCTCTTTTCCCCCTCACCCTTCCACCTTCAACTTCAAACCATGCCCTCTGGTGATGCCTCCTGCTTTTAGTCTAAAGATCCCCTCCATGTTTACCCTATTTATTCCCTTGAGGTACTTGAAGACCTCAATCATGTCCCCCCTGTCTCTCCTCTCCTCCAATGAAAACAGGCAGAGCTCCTCAAGTCTGTCCTCGTAAGTCAAATCCCCTAGCCCTCGTATCATCTTTGTTGCCCTCCTCTGTACCCTCTCCATGTCATAGAAACATATTTTTCAGAACAAGTGATTTTCCCTAAATGTCTTTTGGAATGTATTTCTTCCTTGCAATCTTTAATAGTAGATAAGAGGGTTCCTCTGAAATATAAAGATGTTCTATGGTTATGCTGTCAAAATGGCTTAACGTTAAAGCAAATCAAAAACATGAACATGTGGAGGAGAGGATATGTTCTAGATTACAATGCATTAATCAACAGGAAACACTTGAACATTTGTTTTTTTCATGCTCCATTATAAAAACTTTTTGGGATTTTGTAGCTAATTATTGGGGGACAGAACTTTTTTCTTTGATAAATTATGAGATTTTATTATATGGCAGATATGCAGCTTATTGAGATAAATGGGATAAAAGTATGTTAAACATTATTTTTGCTGTTTTTAAATGGTATATCTGGAATATGATGTGTCTTTTTACACTTCAGCAAAAGACAGTGTCCCATATGGAATTGCAGGGGAAGATTTTGAAAGATATTCCAGATATTTATTATAGTGAGTTGAAGTCTGCAAATAAATGTTTGGTTCTTAGATTATGGAAAAATTTACCATGGGTAACCGATAATGATTTTCCAGTTACTTAAATATGAGATATATATAGAAACTTAAGAGGAGTTTTTTTCAGGGAAAAAGAAAGGAAAGAATGTGATGTTACTATTTTAGTTTTCTGCATTGAGTTTTGTTATGCATAGTATTTTTGTTTCAAAGTTATGTATGATTTTTTGAATAAACTAAATTCCCCTACTCTTTTCGAGAAGTGCCATGGGATCTTTAACATCCACCTGAACTACCACAAGAACAGGCAGATAGGACCTCGGTGTAACGTCTCATCTGAAAGACTGCACCTCAGGAGTGCAGCACTGATGTTACAGCGGGGTTGGTGAATCTTGCTTCTGCAATTCAGGAACACGCAATAGCTCAAGCTGTGGGTGTTGGCCATACCACCACCCTCACACCTCACAGCAACACCACCACCTCTGGAACACCACACAACTACCGCCATTCATTCAGCACCCTGTCCCCTCTCCCTACGTGTCCACCCACCCCAGGCCATGGTGTTTGTTCCTCAACACCCACCCAATCCTCTAGAGCTTACTAACATACTAACATACTAAAATGCCAGCAGAACAGGCCTAATGGTCTTTTGTGTCTGCTCATTTGGTCAGCCCCCACCCTGGGAGCTGACCTTGCTGCCCCCCTCGCCTTCTCTGGCTTCTCCCTTCCCAGTTCCAGATATTCTTGCTGCACTGGATTTTGCTTCCAGAACCTTTCCCCTGTACCTGTCCCACCCCCTCTTGAACCCCTCCACCAGTCCCCTGGGCAGCGCATTCCATGGCTCCACCACCCCCTCTCAGTGAAGTAGCACCTCCTCCTTTCTCTCTGAATCTTCCCCTCCAGCTTCCACCGATGCCCCTCTAGTTGCCCCTCCTCCTTCCTTCAAAGCACCCTGACTGCTCCTCCCCAATTACACCCTTCATGTACCTGAAGACCTCTATCATGTCCCCCAGTCTCTTCTCTCTTCAATGTGTACATATTTAGCTCTTCGAGCCTCTCCCCATAGGTCCTGTCCCTCAAGCCCCAAATCATTTTGGTTGCCCTCCTCTGGACCATCTCCAGGAGTTTAATGTCCCTTTTTAAGTGTGGCCTCTAAAACTTCATGCAGTACTCAAGGTGTGGCCTCACCAAGGAGTTATACAGAGGGAGTATCACTTCCCTCCTTCTGAAGGTGATCCCCCTAGCGATGCATCCCAGCATCCTGTTGGCCTTGGCTGCTGCCCTCCTGCAAGTCTGAGTTGTTCATCTTGACATCCACCACCACCCCCAGGTCCCTCTAAGCCATCGGGACTTGTAGCATTCCCCCCCCAGGGTGTACACTTGGCCCGGGTTTCTGGCCCCCACGTGCAGTACCTTGCATTGCCCTGTATTGAACCTCAGCTTCCACTTTCTAGACCATCTTTCCAGAGCCTCCAGGTCCCCCTGTAGTGCCACCCTCCTCTCCTCCTCATCCACTACTGCCCCCAGTTTTGAGTCTTCCGCAAAGAGACTCATCTCACTCCTGATACCTGTCCCTATGTCAGAGATGTAGGCATTGAACAGGAGGGGCCCAAGGACTGATCCCTGTGGGATCCCACTAATGATCCTCCTTGGGGATGAGACTATCCTGCCAACTACGACCCTCTGGGTTTGGTCCTGAAGCCAATTGTCTATCCATCTGATCATCTGGTTCCCCACCCCCATTTCTCCTAGCTTATTCAACAGGCCCTCATTAGGAACAGAGTCAAATGCCTTGCTGAAGTCTAGAAAGAGGACGTCCACTGGTCTACCTAGGTCCAAGGCACTCGTCACCCAGTCATAGAACTCCACAAGGTTTGTCTGACATGATTTCCCTGGGATGAATCCATGCTGTCTATCATCCAGGCACCCTGACTTTTTCAGGTCCCCCCTAGCCTCTCCTTGACAATGCCCTCCATCACCTTGCCCACCACCGATGTCAGGCTGACAGGCCTGTAGTTCCCTGCCACCTCCCTTGACCCCCCCTTGTGGATAGGCACTATATGCCCCACCTTCCAGTCCTGGGGCACCCATCCTGTCTTCAGAGAGATGGTGAAAAGCTCCGCCAGGGGTTTTGCCAGGACATCTGCAAGTTCCTTCAGCACTCTGGGATGTAATTTATCTGGCCCCGGTGCTTTCTCCATCTTAAGGGACCTGAAGGCTTCTCTCACTCTCTTTGCTGTGATTTTCACCTCCGCTACCTCTTCTCCCTGCTTAGCCTTCCCCCCTCCTGCCAGTGATGCCTCCCCTTCTCCCCAGACCCGCTGATCAGTGAGGGTCCCCCCTCCTCAGTATCCCTGTCTCCTCCCATGTATGATGCAGCACCCCCATTTTCCTTGGTGAAAACTGAGGTGAAGTACTTATTTAGTACCTCAGCCTGCTCCCCTGAGTCTTGTGCCCATCTCTTCCCTGTTTTAATCCTGCTAATCTGCCCCTTCACCCCTCGTTTTTCCCCAATGTATCTAAAGAACCTCTTGTTCTCTCTCCTAATTTCCCTGGCCAGGTTCTTCTCCTTCCTTGCCTTAGCCACCCTCACCACCCTAGTGGCCCTTCTAGCCATCAGTTTGTACTCCCCTCGATCCCTTTCACTCCTTGAGCACTTGAATTGCCTGTAGGTTGCCTTCTTTCCCAGCACCACCTCCTGAACCTCCCTGGTCCACCAGCAGGGTTTTCAGGCCCTACCACATTTTCATCTTACTCTGGCACAGGTTCTGATAGCATCCTGCACCCCTGTTCTGATTATTTCCCACCTACTGTCAGCGTCCATGTCTGACCCAATCACATCCAAATGCTCCTTGAGGATCCTTCCCAAAGCCTTAAAATCCACCCCCCTGAAGTCAGTTACCTCCATCTTTGTGTAGCCTTCTACCCCTCCTAGGTCCAGGCAGAACCAGACTGTGGCATGGTCACTCCCCACCAATGGCTCCCTTACCTCCAGGCCCCCAATCTGGTCACTGTCTGCCCGGACCACATCCAGTACCTGCACCTCCCTGGTTGGTTCCCCCACCTGCTGAATTAGGAACGCGTCTTGAAAGACATCCAACAACCTCTGTTCCCTGGCTACCGAGGATGTCATAGTCTCCCAGTCTGTTCCTGGCATGTTTAAGTCCCCCAACACCACCACCCTTCCAGGCTTCAGGAACACATACTGCTACACCCGCATGGGTGAATGCCTCATCATGGTAGAAATGGCAGTCCCCAGCGGGATGTGCTGCATAGTCATGCTGGGGCTCTATCTGTGTCCATGGAGGTCACATGTGCACACCCTGATGTGTCCAGGGTCTCTTCTGCTTGCTGGTGATGCCTCCAGGTCACAGGTGGGGCTATCTATACACCATACAGCCTGCTGTTGTACACTGTCCCCCACCTGTACACCACACCCTCCCACCCCACACACCTTGTGGTATTGTTACACTGCATGGATGGCATGAGGCTCATGGTTGAGGTACCCATTGTCATGGGCCTGGCATAGGCATGATGAGTGCGCCTTTGGCCTAACATTGTGGATATGTGCCAGTGATCTGTCTCTGACTCATGCCAGTCTGATACCATTATCTCTGTGCATCCTTGCCACTGTTGTGTCATTTGTGGACATGGGTCCATGATACATCCTCAAGCCTCTGTACATGCCACGCCAAATTCTCTTGTGCAGGCTCACCATTACCATGCAGACCATTGTGGATTCACATACATTGTGCCTGTGTTCATTGTAGCACTGTCATGCCTGAAGCCTATACTCACCATCAGCCTCCAAAGTGTTCCTGCACTATGATGTTCCTGTGCTGCCATCCCCTCAGGACCATTCATGGATGAACCCGGTTGTGCCATGGCTGCTCACCCTTGTTTACTGGCTCAACATCCTCAGCACTGTCTTCCCCATGGCCCTTGATCACTATTTCATGGTTAATGTCCATGTTGTGTAGTATACAACATGCCAGGAATATGCTACAGACCTTCTGTGGGCTACACTGTAGGGCACTTCTGGACTGGTCAAGGCATCTGAACCTCATTTTCAGCATGCAGAACAAGTGTTCATCTATGTTTCTGGTTGCCATGCATGTCTCATTGTACCATTCTTCTGCCTCAGACATTGGTTGCAGTATTGAGATGAGCATCCATGGCTGTAGTGGGTATGCGCTGTCACCTGTGTAAGACATGGAGATATGTTAGTACACCATTTACTGACTTTACATCCTGCTGTCCCCATGGGCCATTTCTGTATAGGTGGCCTGTTCTGCCCAGTTCCCCACACACATTGTCACTGTTGCATATGGTTTGGCTCCCATTGCTGGACCTTTCCAAGCAGATATCTTTCCACTGTCACTTCCACTGCCTCCTGCATGCTGTACCAGCAGTGGGCCGGACCACATCCATGGGATGTGTGTTACACACATCTCTCATGGCTTACGCTATGTCATCATGCACTATCATTCTCACAGGGTTCCCAACCCCTGCCACCTGACACAACCCCCATGTCTTGTGACTACTGCTCAACATCACATACTATCCCTCCCATGCCAGTTTTAAGTGACTGCTCACTGGCAGTCCTTTTCACTTCCCAGCAGTCCCTCCCTCCCTCCTTCCCTCCTGTGTGTCCCATGGGTGTCTGTCATCCAGACACCCCTTCTTACTGTGGTGACACCTGTATGTCTGCCATCACTGCACCATTTTTACCCTGCAGACACCTTTTATGTGGCTGAGGTGGCACTCATCCATGAGATGGCCACCTGTTATGTTCCCAGACTCAAAGTGATAGCACAGGGATGACTGGTGCCATATAAATGCACTGTGTGCATTCCCAGGCTACAGGACAAACACATTGGTGATGCACCCTGTGGCATCACACACCACCTGGCTGTATATGGATTGGTACCCCTTCTTATTGACATACATGTCCTTGTCACCAGCAGGAGTTGCTTTGATGGCCAAATGGGTGCAATCTATTGTGTCAAGCACTGCTGGTAGGTGTGCAACCCTGTAGAAGTGCTGCGTTGTTGCCGTCCACTCTACTGGTGTGGTAGGGAACTGAATGAACTCACTAGTATGTGGCAGCAAAGCATTTAGAAACTGTGTGAGGAGACGAGACACGGCTGACTCAGTGATACCAGTGGTGTCACCTATTGATATCTGGAAGGTGCATGTAGTGAGCAGGTACATGGCGCTGTGACTTTTGTCTCCACCATCATATCATGACTTCTGTGTGTAGGTGTCTGCAGCTCATCATGGAGCAGCTCACAGAGCTATCTCAGAACAGCCCTGTTGAGTCAATCTCTGTATCACTCAGCTGTTCAAATGTGATGTGGGGCTGGTACCATTTCTGTTGGGCATATCGCCTATCAGCCCTTCAGCGGCCAGCTTGATCTTTCCTCAGTGTCCTCACATTGCCGATCACAAAAGCCATATTGAGTGCCAGCCCAGCCATTGTGGTTGCTGTTCGGCAGCCTGCCTCTGGGTTTCTGGCTGATTTAGGGCTGCCTCTTTTATACCGATCTTTACGTGGCACATTTCTCATATGCATAGCACATGCCTGGTGCATTTCATCTGAATATGCACTTACATGCTGTATGCAGGTGTCCACCCACTTATCCTGATTGGCATATATTATTTCTGTGCAAATGCACATTCTGACATTCTCTGCACATTCTTCTCTTTTGAATATCGGGCTGTCACACATTTCCTCACATGCACCATGCATTTCCTATGTGTGTTGCACATTTGCTTTGAAAATGGGGCCCAAGCAAAGAATTTTTTGTGTGTGACATAAAAATGGGGCCTTTGTACCCAAATCAACTGTTACTCGTAGCGCAGACTTTTTTTAAAAATTTTTTTATAAAATTTTCATCAATCTTATTTTTAAGGCCCTTTGATTAACACCATGGGTGAGAACTGTTACTTTTACCTCAAAATGTGTTTTTATGTTGTAATGCCACAAACACACTTTAAAGGCCAGGCTATTATACTGTGATTATGTACTGGAAGTGCTGGATTGCTGACAGAAAGGTAAGCAAGCACCCATCCGAAACATTTTTTTTCTGTGTTTAGACTGTGGGGCACTCTTCTCCAAGGTTATGCTCTGGAGAAGGGGTCACTGCCTCTTTGGCCGGACCTTTGCAGAGCTCCATGCTCAGCTGGTCACAAAAAGGGAAGAGATATCTGCGCTGTGACACTGGCTCAGCTGGAGACCACAGCCCACTCCCTCAGAGGCCCAGTGGTCCAGGGGGTGAAGGAAGGTGGAAGGGCTAGCCACAAGGAGGTCAACCAACCCCACATTATCATGATGGCAAATTGCATTGCACCTTTGAAGAAGAAGACTCAGTACCTGAATCCACTGGAGGAGAATCTGGGTCAGTCTGGGGAAATGGGAGTGATGACCTGGTGGCATCCAGGGGTGGCAGTAAGAATACAGCAGTTAGGAGAGTCTTAGTGGTTGGGGACTCTATGATCAAGGGAGTAGAGAGGGTGGTGGGTGGGGGATGGTCATGTGCCTTCCTGGGGCATTAGCCATGCAGAACATAGATAGAATAGGGAGGATTGTGGAGAGAGTGGTTGGGGGAGCTGGGGATGCTTGCACACTTCGGTGCCAATGATCTGGTGAACTGGCCTGTGAAGCAAGTGAAGCAGAACTTTCAGAGGCTGGGGGACAGACTGCAGTCACACTCTTGCAGGCACCCTGGCCTTTTTTGAGGTCTCCCTGTGTGTAGTAGGGGAAGGGAAGGGAAGTAAGAGTATGGAGGGAAGTGATACAGGAATTAAATGTGTGGTTAAAGAGATGGTGTCAGGAGAAAGTGTACCACTTTGTGGGGGACATCTGGGACATGAGGCTCTTCAAAGATGATGGCATTCACCTGACAAGAGAGGCGATAAGCACACTGGGGCAGAAGTTTGATGTCTACAGTAGACAGTTAAACTGACTGCAAAGACACTGAGGCTAGGGGAGTGAGGGAGGGGGACTTAGCTAGTGCTCCCCCTATACTAGGGACTGGTAGCAGTAAGATGGGTAAAATTAACACTGAGGTTCAAAAAGGAGTAGTGGGAAAGGTTCTCAGGGTCTGCAAGCAATAGGAAAAATCCTTTCCCCCCTTTCTTTCACGTAATCACTTGTTTACTTACTAACCCGGCACTTATTATTGTCCACTCTTCTACCTATTATGCTCAACATTGTTGTAAAACTGCTTGTAACTCCTGCCTTACAACTGTATGCTAATGTTGATCTTCTAACTTGAATGTTTAATGTCTCACTCCTATTGTACCCCTTCTCCCCAGGTTGCACTGGGAGATGAGCGACTTGTCGCTCAATGTGCCTTCCTGGTGAAACATCTCAATGAATAAATAAAGAGAATGGAAAAGAATGCAGGTGTAGGATTACAAGACAGCAAAACAGGATCCAAAGCTAGCTGGAAGGGGTCTACCTTAATGCCAGGAGTCAGGGTAATAAAATCATTGAGCTCCAGGCATTGGTGGCAGACACAGAGGCAGAACTCATAGCCATACCAGAAACTTTGGCTACAGATAATAATGACTGGGACTTGTCAGTCCCAGGTTACATGATGTTTAGACAGGATAGAGGGGAAAGGCAAAAGGGGTGGGGTGTATCCCTGTATGTCAGGGAAGGCATAAAGACTGTGGAGGACAGACATATCCAGGAAAGCAAAGGGTAAACAGTCACTTTGGGTTCACCTCACAGTGCCCACAAGCAGGAAAATATGGGTGGGGGTGATCTATAGCTCATCAGTGCAAGAGTGAGAGAGATAGGAAGCTTGGAGAAGAACTGGTAAGAGGAGTAAAGAAGGAAAGGTTGTGGTGATGAGTGATCTGAATATGCCAGATATTGACTGGGACAATCCAGTGGCCAGGTGCACCCAAAGTCACTCCCTGTTGGATACATTGAAAGACAGGAACCCACTAGACAGGCAGCCATTCATGATTTGGTGCTCACTAACTGAGAGATGGTGAGTGGAGTTAGAGTAGGGGAGTCATTGGGGTCTGGCAACCATAACTTCATTTGGTTCAGGCTGGCCCTTGGGACCAAACCGTCCCTATCAAAAACTAAAGTCCTAGATTATAGAAGAGCAGACATCAACCAGATGAGGAAGCTGGTCTGGGACAAATTGACCAGGATGGACAGCTTTAGAGGTGTAGAGGAAGATAGGGGACAATTAAGGGGACCATTCTCGAGGCAACAAATTATTCATGAGAATTGTTACAAAATGAAACAGTTACAAGAGACAAATATGATTCTCAGAAAAGGTCAGAGAATCAGTGAGGGCCAGGATAAAGGCTTTCACTCAGTACAAGGAAATGCAGGGAGACGAGGAATGGGGAGAGTACCAACTAAAAACTAGGAAAGTAAAGAGAATGGTCAGTGAGGCAAAGGCAGAACTTGAAGTGTGCATTGTGGAGTGGATCATGGGTGGGAGAAGCAATTTTTCAGATATATTAGGGAAAAGAGGAAACAATGAGGTATATTGTTTGGCTACAAGAGGGGGGAGAGTGCTAGAGGAAGATTAACAAAAAGCAGCTGTCTGAATGATTACTTCTGCTGTGTCTTCACAAGGGAAATCAGTGGGCCCCTGCCTGAAAATGGCATCGAGGAGGCTGCCAGAAACATTCCTAAAATGAGGCAGCCAGTATTTACCAGAAAAAGGGTCCAGAAGGGGTGTGAAGCTCTAAAGATAGAAAAGGCCCCAGAGCTGGGTGGTATCCACCCAAGGGTGTTCAAATAATTAGTTGTGGAACTAGCTGAACCCCTAGTAATGCTGTTCAATATCTCAGTTCAGGCAGAGGTAGTTCTAAAAGACTAGAGGGTAACAGTCATAGTCCTGCTGCATGGGCGGGCAGGGGCAAGGAACAACTGGGGAATTACAGACCTGTCAGCCTTACCTCTGCAGTGTGTAAACTGTTGGAGTCACTGATCAAAGAGAACCTTATAGACTACTAAGACAGCAACAGCTGAGCAATGGTCCACAGAATAGTAATCAGCATGGGTTTGTGGCAGGGAAGTCTTGTCAGATCAACTTGATAGTTTTCTGTGACTGGATAACAAAGCTAGTATATAAGGACCATGCTGTGGATTTCCTCTACTTCACTTGGTGCCACACAGAATATTGCTGTAGAAGCTGGAGGACCTGGGCACAGCCAGGGACATAGTTAGATGGGTAGGAAGCTGGTTGAAGGAGAGACAGCAAAGGATGGTGGTAAATGGGGTCAAATCAGAGGAGAGGGATATCATGGGTGGGGTGCCACAAGGATCTGTCCTAGGCCCTGTCCTCTTCAATATGTTCATCAGAGACATTGAAGAGGGCATCTGGGGCAAGCTGTGTCTCTTCACAGATGGCATGAAGCTCTGTGGTAGGGTGGATAGTGACAAAGGGATTAGGGAGATGCAGAAGGATCTACAAAGGCTAGAAAAGTGGTCTGAGGCTTGATAGTTGAACTTCAATGCCAAACAATGCAAGGTTATGAGGGAAAAAAACCAGAAGAGAGTACTGAATGGGGGAGGTAAACTGAGTATTACAGCTGAGGAAAGGGACCTGGGAGTCATCATTAGTGACTCCCTCAACTAATCAAGTCAGTTATATAAGGCCTATAATAAGGAAATAGGATGCTGGAGTGTATCAGAAAGGGTATTGATAGCAGGAAAAAGGAGATACTACTAGCTCGACATAGGTCAAGTGTGAGGCCTCATCTGGAATACTGTGCTCCATTCTGGGGTCCTTACCTGAGCAATGCCTGGGGCAGACTGGAGACAGCTCAATGCAGGGTAACTAAGATGAGTCAGGGCAAACGGGGCTGATTGTACAAGATCATCTAAAGATATTTACATGTACCACTGGAGACCTGGTGAGAGAGTGGGGATATTATAGAGACATTGAAATTCCTGAAGGAAATAAACAAGCTGAATTGTGGTGAATTATTTAGGAGATGTACAGAGTCAAGAACCCATGGCCATGAGTTGAAACTGGTGGAGGGAATGTTTAAGAGGGATGTGAGGAGGTTCTATCCTATAGAAAGAGTGGTGGAGCCATGAAATAATCTGTCAGCAAAGGTGGTGTGTGCCAAGATCATAAATAATGTCAAGAATGGCTGGGATGGAGTGAAAGGTTTGGTAGTTGCTCAGGTTGGCAGCAGCAGGGAGGGGAGCAGGGGGGTGGACTGGGAGAGGTACAACCCAATATGGACAATAGTTCCTGGGCCAGATAGGGAACTCCAGGCAGACTAGATGGATCTTTGGTCTTTCTCTGCTGTCATTGTCTCATTTCTATGCTTCTATGACTGCAAGTCTGTCACTTCTGTGGATCTTGCAGAAGCTTTAAATATAAATTCTCGGAATTTTGAACACAAATGTTGAAAAATGGGATTTGCAATTTGGTACAGTTCTGCTGGTATGCACATAATGCTGGACTATAGGAATTGTGTTGAGGTCTTCAGTCTCTACACAAATTCTGAAGATGCACATTACACCATGGTAAGGTATTTGCGTGAGATCAAATTGCACTACATAAATTATGTGTGCACAGAATGCCCATATATACATTAAGCTAAAATACAAAAGGCTGTAGTGTGGTATTAGTGTAGGAGCCCCTACCCAAATTGTACATTCCCTTAATGCATGAGCAGGGCTGAGCTTCTGCACCCACAAGTAGATTGTTCGTTGGATATCATGGATTTCTATCTGCATCTGCAGAAGTTGCTGTGTATGTCTTTCAGTGTGCAACCTGAGTCATGACTGAAAATGGGTATATTATTGTCTAGGGCACGTACCCGGTAATCAAAAATCGGAATAAATAAAAATGTGTATGTGTGGCTGCAGAAGCACTGGCCCTGCAGGTGTCAGTGCATCTGCAGCCAGAAGTACTGTTGTACTTTGAGTTTATTAACTTTCTCAAAACAAAATAGAAATGTATTGTAAAAACAAAAATTTATTCATGTACCAGTTATGTTTCAACTTAATGTCATAAATGTAGGGAAATGTGGCATTTGAGTTTCCAACCCTAACTCCTCATTCCCACAGACAGCCATCTTCAGGAAAGACAAACAGCATACAACTGTTTCCAGATGACACAAGTGCAGTATCACTGATGTGGTAACTTTGAAAATATGCAAACAGTATGCTGCATTTTAAGAAAACATACTCCCTCATTGCTGTTTAGAAATATACATAGGAAGTGGGTGTAAATAGGTGTGTGTGCATATGTGTGTGTGTGTGTTTGTGTGTGTGTGTGTGTGTGTGTGTGTGTGTGTGTGTCTATTTTGCAGTGTGCATGTGTATTTCTGCCTGCAGAAGCACTAGCCCCAGAGGGGCTTGTACTTCTCCAGACAGAAGTAGTCTTGTAATTTGAGAGTAGTGGATCTGTATCTGCAGCCACAAGTGGGTATATCTTGCACTGTGCATGAGGAGCTTTTGCAGACAAAAGTAATGTTGGGATTTGAGTATTGTGGATTTCTATCTTCAGCCAGAAGTATGTGTGTATGTCTTGCAGTGTTTATGTGTATCCATGGCTGCAGAAGAACTGATGATGGATGTCTTTTGTGCAATCTAAAAACAGCTGAATTTTGTCTTACCAGATGATGGCTGTCTGTTGCTAGTGTAGTGTCTTTTTGCTGCTTGTGGAGTCAGAACAGTGGGAAGTTAGGGCTGGATATCTTAGTGCTGCATTTGATACTTCTGCAGCATTAAGTTGAACCATAAATGGTACATTAACTTTTTTTTTGCATTGTATATATATACACTGTATATATATATATATATATATATATATATATTTATGCAACATGTGTTTTGGGATAAAGATGTGGATAAAAAGTGGTATCTTAAGCAGACTGTGAGGATATCTCTGATGTCTCTATGTTCCTATACGTCATAGTGATATCTCCATGTCCGTATATGTCATGGAGATCTCTCTATGTTCCTATACGTAATCCTAATGCAAGTGAACGTTTTTCACTTCCCATCGTCTGGCTGATTCTCTTTACGACAGCCCCCATGCACACTTGTCTCTCACATGTGTTTGCTCCTACCACTGTCATTAAAAAAATAATTATTTAAAAAACATCATATCTAGTTGATCCTGCCACTTTCTTTTATTTTAACAGTTCTTTCATTTCCCCTGAAATTTAATGTGACCAAGTATGTCCTGCCCTGAAATGTAGCGTGACCAAGTGTTATGAAGTTGAAACAGGACATTCTGTTAGAGCGTTAGAGTAAGAGAGCCTGTCTCCCAAGAGTTAGTTAAGTTTTACCAGTATTTTCTGTACTGAGAAGAGGGCAAGTGAATTGGCAGCTTCAGAACACTAGATTGAAGCGTGAGCGTCTGTTGCCATAGCAACACATGCTCACACTTCCGTCTGGTGCTCTGAAGCTGCCTACTCGCTCACCCTCTTCTCAGTACAGTCAGCAGCTTCTTTCAAGAAAATATTGGTAAAGCTTAACTAGCTCTTTGGAGACAGGCTCTCTTACTTTAAAGCTCTAATAGAATGTCCTGTTTCAACTTCGTAATGCTCTGTCATGCTGCATTTCAGGGCAGGATATACTTGGTCATGCTACATTTTGGGGGAAGTGAAAGAACTGGTCAGATAAAAGAAAGTGATAGGATCAACCGGATACGATTTTTTAAATACATATTTGTTTAAAGATACACACAGGATCAACAGGATCAACCAGATAAATTTTATTAAATAACTGAAAAGTCGCAAGATCAAGCATGCATTATTTTTAAACAACATATCTAATCTGTTGTGTTATGTAGGGGTATGAACGCTTGTATTGCCGTTTTTTTTTTTTTTTTAATTTAACGTGGCAGGATCAACCACATATTTTTTTTTAGTAAAAATAACATATGGCATCCATTCTATTGGGACAGATATGCAGACTTGTGTTAGGACAGCCATCACCTCTATCTGAGGACTGTATTGAGGGAACATGTGGGGATTGTGTTAAGTGGGGCCCAAAACATATTTTGTTTGAACAGAACATGACATGGCCTGACTGAAGATATATTTGTCTTCACTGGCGGTTAATGACATCAAGCTATCTCCACTCGTGAGATATCATGATTATCATTGGCCTCTCGTGAAGATAAATATGATATCTTCAGTCAGGCCATGTCATATCCCCTATAGATACATACACATATACACACAGGACCAGCATAACATTCTGTGGTGATTTGCATATGCAGCCCATGATGCTTTGCATTGTGGGGGCATGTGTGACTTTGTATTTTCTTGAAACTTGGCTTCCCAGCCAAATGCCCTTTGGGGTAACCCTTGCCTCAGTGTTTACGCACAGAGATTCTTTGTCTTATATATGTATGTATATGTGTGTGTGTATATATATATATATATATATATATATATATATACATACATATATATAAATATTCTTTGCAAAAAAACTTCATTAATGCATCAGTTAGGTTTGTTTCCACACTGATAAAAGTGTGGAAATTCAACATTAGGGTTACCACTCCATCCGCATGCCCCCATCCTCAAAACCCTAACTCCGCTCCCCCCCCACCCCCACACACACATGCAAGCAAGGGACAGGCCAAGGCAACACAACAAATCAGACACAACCAGCATCAGGTAACAGAAGTAACATAGAACTCTCTAAACGTACTGCAAGACACAGCCATCATCATGGCTCACCAACTGTATGAGTTCTGCGGCCATCAGAGTGCCTTTGGGGAAAACACTCGTGCTGGGCAACCATGGGAAATGGCCCACAGTAAGCATTTTTCTGTTACAAACAGCAATAACAAGATTTAAGCAGATGCCTATATTTCAATTGTTAAGAAATGATGAAACACGCAGTATGTTATGTATAGATAGCTATACTGGAAATAAGAGTTTGCATAACCCTAGCAACAGTCACTGGATGTCTGCCTATTTTTTTCTGATAGAGTGAGTCAGTCCTATTAACAAATGGTAGTAATAATAAATGTAATGTTTTATAGTACAGTTTACAAGTAACATGTGACAGCAACAGTTGTAACATCCAAAGCTAACCATAACATGCTGCTAATGCATATTTCAGGCAATGCAGCAGTATAACAACATGTAATGGTGCTAGTTTCATACCTGAGCAGCATCTGAGAAGTACTATGTATGTGTGAACTCTATCTTTCCAGCTACCACATGCCTATGTGGTAGCAGCATTACCTGCAGCGAGCCAATTGTTGAATTATGACACATAAAAATCAATAGTTAGAAAATCTGTACAGACTAAGTTTCACTGTATGAAGAAGATATGCCCACTATAATGTGTCATCATACTGTGCTGGCAGTATAGAGTCGGTCATACTGCATTTGTTTTTTCATTACATAGTGTTATGTGAAATGAGTACAGTGTAGTGATTATTGCACTTACAGATGTGAGTGACTAGTATGGTGTCTTACAATCTTGCATGTGTCTTGCATGTGTGTGTGTATGTGTGGAGCGGTGGGGTTGGGGGAATGAGGAGTAAGGATTTTGAGGATGGGGCATTGGAGTGGGGTGGTAACCCTAACGTTGAATTTCCACACTTTTTTTGGTGTGGAAACAATCCTAACTGATGCACTAATGACGTTTTTGCAAAGAATTTCCTTTCTTTCTGAAAAAGTGTAATATAAATAGTAAATGGGCCCCGTGCTCCCACCAAGCTTCCCATATGTGCATAATGATATGTGTCTGTGGGATCACAGTCCCTCCGGGCCCTGCGCTCCCACTTTCATATAAGTATGGAGCCATACAGCAACCTTATAAGGCAAGGAACCCTCGTAACACTAATTTGCCAATATCTTGGGAACCGTAGCAGCTAGAAAGAAAATTCAAGTGTCGTCATAATCACGTCAGTAAGAAGTTCTCACAGCATATATTGACTGAATCTGTAGCTCACATCATTTCCAAGATATGGGCACTGAAAAGCACTGTGAATGCTAACTCTGTGGGTGTAATACTGGCCCACAAACATGAAAATGACCAGTTAGAACACTAATTCCCAAATATCTCAGTAATCGTACAAGGTAGAAAAAAAATTCAAAATTCATGGTGTTAATGGCTTTCCAACCTACTTCTGTACTTAAATGAAAAATCCATATCTCAAACAGTTTTCAAGATAAGGCCCCGAAAGGCATCAGGAGCATCAAAGAAATACAAAATCACACGTGACCCCACAATGCAAAGCATCATGGGCTGCATATGCAAATCACACAGAATAATGCTGGTTCAACTTTAAGCAGAAATGCATGGTGCCGAAAGGCCTCTCTAATATTCTGTGGTGATTGCATATGCAGCCCATGATGCTTTGCATTGTGGGGTCATGTGTGATTTTGTATTTCTTTGAAACTTGGCTTCCCAGCCAAATGCCCTTTGGGGTAACCATTGCCTCAGTGCTTGCGCACAAAGATTCTTTGTCTTTTAAATAGTTTTTTGTTTTAATTGGGTTCACCACAACATAACCCAGATAGACTATCTTAGGGTAGCTCGTTCATTCCACTTGGATGTCAGACAGATGAGGCATACTGATGAGTCCTGGTAGGATGAAACATGTGTCTTTGTCTTTTGTTGACACCCTTTTGCAAACTGTGTGAGAGGCCTTTCGGCACCATGCATTTCTGCTTAAAGTTGAACCAGCATAATATTTGTGGTGATTTGCATTGTGGGGTCATGTGTGATTTTGTATTTCTTTGAAACCTGGCTTCCCAGCCAAATGCCCTTTGGGGTAACCATTGCCTCAGTGATTACGCACAGAAGTTCTTTGTCTTTTATATATATATATGTATATGTAAGCCCCTACTCCCCTGCCTTTTTGCAAACAACAGGCGGTATGCTGTTGAAGCTGACAGCAGTACCAGGTGGGGGACTGGGTTCGGGGGAGGTTACTCGGCACAAGGGCTAGGTTTGGCTACTCTGCACAGGGGCACCCAAGTAAAATCTGAACACAGGAAGTAATAACTGTAATGTCCAATACCAGGAATGGGATTCTAAAGTGTGGCTTTATTCACATCCAAACTGAACAAACAAAGCATAGATGGACCCCCACGGGGCTACACTTCTGGTAATGCAGATAAGAGAAACAGAACACTTCTTCAACACTTCATCCCTCAGGCTCTGGACCCACCAGGCACACAGCCCGGACTTGCACGCTGCTTTGGGTACACAGCCCGACTTGTACACTATTTGGGAATTTCCCTGGCTCGGCTCCCCTGCCGGCCACTTGAACACCTTCCATTTGGCATGGACACATTTTCCAGTGGCTCCCTAAACCACCTTAGAGCCTTCGACTCCATAAGGGAAATTTCCTTTCAATCCCACGTCTGGGTACTTTCCTCAGCACTGGCCAAGTGCCTGAGGCAAAATAAAAGGGTCACAGAGCAAATCCGTAGAGGTGAACCTGGTTACTAATGATGGGGGGGGGTCTCCCACCTCTAGCTTCCTCAATTCATACCCGGTCATTTCTCTGGACATTAAACAACTCTTTTTGAAAAGCTTGGCAGTGTAGATTAAAGGGTAAATGCATAGCACATTTCCTCTACATGTCTTGGCTTTCCCTTTGTGCTGGACTTGAACATACTTTTACTTTGGCTTAGCCTATTCCTCTAGGCCTCCCACTGATTAAGCAGTCCAATCCCCACTTTACAACAGTTCAGGTGAAACATAGGCCCCATGTAAGAGCAAAACTCAGCCTTTGGTTGCAGGTGCCCCATAGGCGATTCTTGACAGCTTCTGGTGCCGCAGCACAACAGGAAAATAAGGCAGCTTCTTCCTAGCGGAACCAGGAGGTTGCCCTGGAATAACAGGCAAACCTTTTACCCCATCCCCTCAGGGATGGGGCACAGAGACCAGTAACAGCGGTCTCCACCACTTCACGAACAGCTTACTGTGTTCCTCTTTTGGTGGAAACACACACCTTTCCCTTAAAAGTAGCTCTATATCAGAGCTTTAGGCTCAAAGAGCCTGTGCACAGACTGCTGTGCTCCTTTCTTCAAGACTGCTCACACACAACTGCTGCTGCTCACTGTTCAAAAACTCCCAACATTCTAACCTAACTCCCAACTGCAGACTCCAATGTGGCTCATGCAGCTGTGATAGTTCTATGGTGATGTCATCCCTCAGTCTCAGCTGAGACCGAGAACAGAGTGAGACAGTGTGAAATCCATTTAACTGGAGTTTCACAAGCTGTCTTCCCTGCCTACCACTAGGTCTTACTGGGATTCTAGTAACCCCGGGTAACAGGGGGGTTACACTCGGCCTGGGCCAGGAAAATGACTGTCCGCGGTCATTATTTACCCGGCTGAGGCCATCCCACCCTATGTGCTACCTGCGGAGGGGGGTGATCAGGCCCCCTCCTACCATGTTCTAGCATAGGCAGGCAACACTAAGGGCCTAGAGGCCTTTGGCTGACATATCAGCCTCTCTCCCACTAACTATGGGTGCCTAGTGGCTCTGGTAGAACTGTCCACAGCATAGCCCTAATAGATCAGCACTGCAGTCCCTACGGCCGTTCAGGACCACAGCCTGTCTATCCCCCCCAGCCCTCTAGGGAAAATCTGTCTGCCTCTAACTTAAAACCCCAAAACAAAACAAACCGGGGATATCCCCGACCTTGGGCACCCTGATGCAACCACACACCAGGAACTAATACCATCTATTACATTACTCCCTCACTCCCCCACAACCACACCTGTGGAAGGAAAGGGTTACTGCAGTAACAACAACAATAACAACAACAGTACTTTAAATACTACACAATAAAGTACTATTTAGGAACTCCGATGAGCCCCTTCTCCTCTTCTTGTCTTCTCTTCTGTCTTCTTCAGGAACACCTGCAAGAAAAAGAAAGACAACACACATTCCTAATCTGCATATACAGTCTATCTAAACCCCTACCATCAAAACACTGGAGAATCCCAAAAAGATTTTTTTTTTTTTTTTTAAAAGGTAGAAAAACAGCATAAACATTAGAAAACAGTGGACAAACAATGACATTATTTACAATACACATTTGGGGGATGGAATGCCCTAAAAGTCCCATCTAGTGACCACAGTGCCCGAAGGCTAGTCCATTAAAGAGTGTCTCCTGGGCCGGAGCCCGGTGAAGCACAGTTCTAGCAGGCCAAAGTCCCAAAGGGGAGAGTCTTTGAGGACAGTTCACACATTCTGGAGTCTGCTAGTGTAGGGTGTGTACTGCAATGTCATAAGGATAGAAAAGTTTGGACTTACCAGCCCCAAGTAGAACGAACAACCGGCACTGACCTGTTCCTCTGCCGAAGATTCTCCCTGGTAGCATTCTTTCGATACAGCTGGGTGGACATCTTCTGGGAACTACAGGAGGGCACATCTGGAAACTGCTGGGTTGATGTCATCTCTGGAGATGGAACATTGGAACAGGAACAAAAAGGAAAACAGCTGGTCTGACGTCATCCGATTACCAGGCGATGGATCAGGATACAGCTGGGCTGGCATCCTCTCTGGATCTGAAGTCATCTGGTGGGCCAGTCGATAGATTCTGGAAAGTCAGTACGCTATAGAACTGATGAATGTGGGGCACCTGAGTCCTGGATGTCCATACTGGCGGAACAACAAAGGTACTGCAATGGCTGGTGTGGCAGTATTGACCACCACTGCTCTGCTGTCCAGTTGGTAGGCACGGGCACATTTGCAGGGAGGTCCTTGCATTGAGGCCAATAGTACAACGGGTCAGGAGCTTGAATTATTACCCCATCTGGGCGCACATAATTTACACTGTAGAAGGTTTCACGTCTCTCTCCATCCACTATTCGAACAGTGTCCATAAACAGTGTCCTGCCTTTTTTCCACTGGCTGTATTTTTCATGAAACATTCTGTTCCTGACATGCTTGTTTGCACCAGGATGCACACATTTCATTGCTTCGGCCCAGATCCAGGATTTCCTGCTGTTCTCAGTCTCATCTCAGACTCTCCGAGGAAAGGACATGCCATAGATTTCATTCGCCTTCCTACGAACCAGTCTCTCCTCTTTACTAACTTTGGTCAACCTGAGACCGCTGGCCTGGCTTGGGGGCGGCCAGTCCTGGTTCTGCCAGCTACGCATTCTCAACTAAACAAAAAATGGATCCCTGACTTCTTCTTCTTGCACAGCCAGGGCAGTGGCATCACCACTCTCTTCCATGCATTCCTCTGAGGCAAGAGCTTGAGGCTGTGTACCCGTTCCTTTTTCACAAGACCACACAGGTTCCCCCTCTTCTTCTTCCTCACTGAGATCTGTGCCCAGGAGTGAGCAGTCATCCTCACTCCTGAGACTATCCACTCTTTGTTGGACATGGAGGTCGACACTCCCATTCAAAGGCCTCCCCATCATCATCTTCTCCTATGAGACTTGGGCTGGCCCCCAGGGGTCTACTGATGCTCTGTCTGAATTATCTCTCTGCGATCCAGCATCCAAAACATCAGCATATGGTTCTGTTTGAAATCTGCACCCTCTAGCTTTGTGCCACACTCCCCTGAGGGGCCTTCTTCAACAGGCTCCGCCTGGTGCTGTGTGCTGCCAACTACAAATTCCTGAACTTTCGTCCACGTGGGATCCAAACGAATCTTGGGTGCTTTAAACAAACCGTATTTCTCTAAGCACCCTGAACAGTGAGGTACCATGAAGACGTCCCTTCCAGCATTTAAGCATATTAAACACTCTTGCACTGGATATCCAGGAATCGCCACATGAGAAGTCAGTTGTCCTCCATAATAACACCTCTCAATGTCCCTTAACTTATTTACTTCTGCTGCTACCATAGCCCGGGCATGATCCGGGTAGCGGGCTGGTCCTGAGGCCATGACTGCAAGGAAAAACAAACAAATGCTCACTGTTACTGAAAGTCCCACTTCACTGAGCACTTTCTTTCGTTTTTAAAATGGCTCCTCTGCTGCTATGTTTACCTTACTACCCCACCCTGTAAAGGCGGTGGCAGCACTCCTGTGCATCAACATTCAGAAATTGGGTCAAGCCATTGTGCATCCGATTTACTCACACTACTAATAACTTTGCTCAAACTGCACAAACTTGCACTGTTCTTTTCCTAGCACATTTATATGATTTGCCACGGACTTTTCGCTTGCTGAAAACATTGCTTTAGCTCACAGTCCCTTAAAGCCTCAGGATTTCAAGCACAGGATTGCCTGTAACTGGTGCTGCATAAATTGCTACAACTCACAGTCTCTCTCATGGCTTTGAAACTTTAAACTGATGCTGAACCCATACTATGCTCACAGTCAATGGCTTAACAGACTTGCTTTAGCGGGTAAAACTTGACACAGTCTTTATTTGCAAAGCCACTACACTGCTGCACACAGATTCAGCTGGCTTTTGCCAAAAAATCACTTGTTTGAGCAATTATTACTGTTGGTACTCACTGTTATCAGTAGCTGTTTACTGTGATGGAAAACTGCCTGCAGTCAGTCTTGGAGGCCTCAGAAAGGAAGCAGGTGGGCAGTCCTGCCGATCGTCCCTCCGATCACCACACTTACAATCTAGTCAATCGAGATGCAGGTTGAGCATGATTTTAAACAGAAAAGTCTGCTTTTTGAAACTTTTACAGTGTTTTTTAATCACCGAGATGCTCCTTCACTAAACCAGTACACGCACTCCACTCACACTCCCTCTCGAATGCTGGGCAGTCACTGTAGAGCAGGCTTGTGGGCGGGACTGATTGCAGTCTCACCAATCACACGGCACCATGCAAATGAGCCTCTTTCCCTCGTGAGTGCTCTTCTCCTCACGGCGATCGTCAAGCAGGCAAATTTAAACTGCAGAAACCACTTTTTTTTTTCTTCGAACTGACTCCATGGTGGGAGCCCATTTCAACCATTTATCATGGCCATTAACACAGCAAATCTCTCAGTTTACTAAAAAGCATTTCCAACATCCAGGGCACAATTTTCCTGTTGCTACCCCTAGTTTTCCACACTTTTCTTTATCACAACAGTTTTTAAAAGCTGGCAAAACGCTGTAAATTTTTTGATGCAGCACAAGGGCAACCTCTTTCAGCTTTACTGCTCCTTGGTAAACAGTTGGCATTTTAACAGCAGCACATGGACAACAGCACACAGCGACACACTAGTTAACCTCGCTTCAGCTTTTTTGGTCTACCCATGTCAGATAACCAAAATGCTAACCCCTTGCCCGAGCACCTTTCCTCCCTAAATTAGAAATCCAAAGCGGTGCCTCCATTTTATAAGCCCCTACACCCCTGCCTTTTTGCAAATGATAGGTGGTATGCTGTCGAAGCTGACAGCAGTACCAGGTGGGGGACTGGGTTCGGGAAGGACTAGGTTACTCGGCACAAGGGCTAGGTTTGGCTACTCTGCACAGGGGCACCCAAGTAAATCCGAACACAGGAAGCAATAACTGTAATGTCCAATATCAGGAATGGGATTCTAAAGTTTGGCTTTATTCACAACCAAACTGAACAAACAAAACATAGACGGACCCCCACAGGGCTACACTTCTGGTAATGCAGATAAGAGAAACAGAACACTTCTTCAACTCTTCAGCCCTCAGGCTCTGGACCCACCAGGCACACAGCCCGGACTTGCATGCTGCTTTAGGTACACAGCCCGAATTGTAAACTGTTTGGGGATTTCCCTGGCTCGGCTCCCCTGCCGGCCACTCGAACACCTTCCATTTGGCATGGACACATTTTCCAGCGGCTCCCTAAACCACCTTAGAGCCTTCGACTCCATAAGGGAAATTTCCTTTCAATCTCACATCTGGGTACTTTCGTCAGCACTGGCCAAGTGCCTGAGGCAAAGTAAAAGGGTCACAGAGCAAATCCGTAGAGGTGAACCTGGTTACTAATGATGGGGGGGGGGGTCTCCCACCTCTAGCTTCCTCAATTCATACCTGGCCATTTCTCTGGACATTAAACATCTCTTTTTGAAAAGCTTGGCAGTGTAGATTAAAAGGTAAATGCATAGCACATTTCCTCTACGTGTCTTGGCTTTCCCCTTGTACTAGACTCGAGCATACTTAAACATCTCTTTCTGAAAAGCTTGGCAGTGTAGATTAAAGGGTAAATGCATAGCACATTTCCTCTACATGTCTTGGCTTTCCCCTCGTGCTGGACTTGAACATACTTTTAATTTGGCTTAGCCTATTCCTCTAGGCCTCCCACTGATTAAGCAGTCCAATCCACACTTTACAACAGTTCAGGTGAAACATAGGCCTCATGTAAGAGCAAAACTCAGCCTTTGGTTGCAGGTGCCCCACAGGCGATTCTTGACAGCTTCTGGTGCCGCAGCACAACTTAAGAAAATAAGGCAGCTTCTTCCCTAGCCGGAACCAGGAGGTTGCCCCTGGAATAACAGGCAAACTTTTACCCCCATCCCATCAGGGATGGGGCACAGAGACCAGTAACAGCGATTTCCACCACTTCACGAACAGCTTACTGTGTTCCTCTTTTGGCGGAAACACACACTTGTCCCTTAAATGTAGCTCTATATCAGAGCTTTAGGCTCAAAGAGCCTGTGCACAGACTGCTGTGCTCCTCTCTTCAAGACTGCTCACACACAGCTGCTGCTGCTCACTTTTCAAAAACTTCCAACATTCTAACCTAACTCCCAAATGCAGATTCCAATGTGGCTCAATCAGCTGCGATAGTTCTATGGTGATGTCATCCCTCAGTCTCAGCTGAGACTGAGAACAGAGTGAGACAGTGTGAAATCCATTTAACTGGAGTTTCACAAGTTGCCTTCCCTGCCTACCACTAGGTCTTACTGGGATTCTAGTAACCCCGGGTAACAGGGGGGTTGCATATATATATATATATATATATATATATATATACACAATTACACATATTATACCACTGGGGTGAGAGCTTTCTCAGTGGAATAACTTGTGTTATTTTCTCTGGAGTGAGGATAATTCCTGATGACCTCACCAGAGTGAGGATATCACATTTATCCTCACTCTGCTGATGTCACTGGAGTGAGAATATCTGCACTGCAGATTGCATTCTAAAGGAAACTGCTTCAGAAAACAGTTTCTCTTTCTCACTAAAGCTGCAAATTACTCAATTAGCTTTGCAAAACACTCTCACCTGTGTCCCACTGAGTTTCTAACACTCCTAGCCCATTACTGTGCTGATCTCAGCTTCAAAACAACCTGAAATCTAAATGAAACTTTTACAAAGCAGTCACTCTCTCTCAGTGCTACGTGCAGCAGTTTGTCTTTTTCACTGACCATCTGACTCACTCAATTACCTTTGCAAAACACTCTCACCTGTGTCCCACTGAGTTTCTAACACTCATATCCCATTACTGTGCTGATCTCGGCCTCAAAACAACCTGAATTCTAAATGAAACTTTTACAAATCAGTTTGTCTTTCTTAGTGCTATCTGCAGCAGTTTGGCTTTCTCAGTGAGCCTCTGAATCACTCAGTTAGCTTTGCAAAACACACTCACATGTGTTTCTCATTCCCAGTCCATTCAGAACACACACACACAGACATATACACACACACACACACACACACACACACACACACACACACAGAAACACAAAACATGTTTCTCACCCCAGTGGTATAAACCACACACATGATGTGCAGAATGTGGGATATGGAAAATATTCTCACTCCTGCATCGTAAGCTGTACATTCTCACGTGGGCCTTCGGCACTCATGAGAATGCAGAGCTCACTCTGCAGGAGTTAGAATATTTTCCATATCACTCCTGCCCATATGTATCCCCTAGATATATATATATATATATATATATATCTACACACATATATATATATATATATATATATATATATATATATATATAACCCTCCTGTTACCGGGGTTACTAGGATCCCAGTAAGACCTAGTGGTAGGCAGGAAGGCAGCTTGAAACTCAGTTAAATGGATTTCCACTGTCTCACTCTGTTCTCAGTCTCAGCTGAGACTGAGGGATGACATCACCATAGAACTCTTGCAGCTGCATGAGCCTCACTGGAATCTGCAGTTGGAAGTTAGGATAGAATGTTGGGGATTTTTGAACACAGTGTGTGAGTCTGTGTGCAGTCTTGAAGAGAGGAGCAGCACAGCAGTCTGTGGACAGGCTCTCTGAGCCTTAAGCTCTGTCATAGAGCTACTGTAGGGGAGGTGTGTGTTTCCATCAAAAGAGGAACACAGTAAGCTGTTTGTGAAGTGGTGGAGACCGCTGTTACTGGCCCATGTGCCCCATCCCTGAGGGGATGGGGGTGGAAAGGTTTGCCTGTCATCCAGGGGCAACCCTCCTGGTTCCAGCTAAGGAAGAAGCTGCCTTATTTCAAGTTGTGCTGCGGCACCAGAAACTGTGGGAAAGTAATTCCTGTGAGGAATCGCCTGTGTGGCACCTGCAACCAAAGGGTAAGTTCGCTCTGACATAGGGCCTCTGTTTTCACCTGAACTGTTGGAAAGTGGGAATTGGACTACTTAATTTGTAGGAGGTCTAGTGTAACAGACATTGCCAGTTAATTCAGGTAGGTTCAAATCCAGCACAAAGAGTAAAGTAAAGTGGGGATTGGACTGCTTAATCAGTGGGAGGCCTAGAGCAATGGGCTAAGCCAAGTAAAAGTATGTTCATGTCCAGCACAATGGGAAGGCAAGACAAGTAGAGGAAATGCGACATACATTTAGTCTTAATCTACATTGCCAAGCTTTACAGAATGAGATGTTTAATGTCCAGAGAAATGGCCAGGTATGAATTGTGGAAGTGAGAGGTGGGAGACCCCCCACCAGTAGTAACCAAATTCACCTCTACAGATTTGCTCTGTGGCACCTTTACTTTCTCTCAGGTACTTGGCCAGTGCCTGAGAAAAGTACCCAGATGTGGGATTAAAAGGAAGTTTCCCTGATAGAGCTGAGGTGCTCTTAGGTGGTTTAGTGAGCCACCAGCAAATGTTTCCATGACAAATGGAAGGTGTCCGATTGGCCAGCAAGGGAGCCGAGCCTTGGAATCCCAGATAGTGTACAAGTTCGGGCTGTATACCCAAAGCAGCATGCAAGTCCAGGCTGTGTGCCTGGTGGGTTCGGAGCCTGAGGGCTGAAGTGTTGAGGAAGTGCTCTTGATCTTTTTAATCTGCATTACCAGAAGTGTAGCCCCGTGGGGGTCCATCTATGCTTTGTTTGTTCTGCTTGGATGTGAATAAAAGCCACACTTTAGAATCCCATTCCTGGTATTGGACATTACAGTTATTGCTTCCTGTGTTCGGAATTACTTGGGTGCCCCTGTGCAGAGTAGCCAAACCTAGCCCTTGTGCCGAGTAACCTATTCCTCCATGAACCCAGTCCCCACCTGGTACTGCTGTCAGATTCGAACAGCATACCACCTGTCATTTGCAAAATGGCAGGGGGGGGTTACAAAATGGAGGCACCGCTTTGGATTTTAAATTTAGGGAGGAAAGGTGCTCGGGCAAAGGGCTAGCGTTTTGGTTATCTGGCAGTGGGTATCCCAAAAAAGCTGAAGCAAGGTTAACTAGTGTGTCACTGTGTGCTGTTGTCCATATGCTGCAAATGCCAACTGTTTATCAAGGAGCAGTAAAGCCTGAGAGAGTATGCCCTTGTCCTGCATCAAAAATTACAGCATTTTGTCAGCTTTAAAAAAAAACTGTGTGACAAAGAAAAGTGTGGAAGACAGGGGTAGCAACAGGAAAATTGTGCCCTGGACGTTGGAAATGCTTTCTAGTGAATGGAGAGATTGCTGTGTTAATGACCATGACAAATGGTTGAAATGGGCTCCCGCCGTGGAGTCAGTTTGAAAAAAAAAAAGTGGTTTTGCAGTTTAAATTTGCCTGCTCGACGATCGCCGTGAGGAGAAGAGCACTCGCGAGGGAAAGAGGCTCATTTGCATGGCGTCGTGTGATTGGTGAGACTGCAATCAGTCCCGCCCACAAGCCAGCTTTACGGTGATTGCCCAGCATGTGAGAGGGATTGTAAGTGGATTGCGTGTACAGGCTTATTGGAGGAGAATCGCGTGACTGAAAGCGCTGTGAAAGTTTCAAAAATGGACTTTTCCATCTAAAATCGGGCTCAACCCACATCTCGATCGAATGGATTGTGAGTGTGGTGATCGGAGGGATGATTGGCAGGACTGCCAACCCACTTCTGTCCAGAGGCCTCCAAGACTGGCTGCAGGCCGTTTTCCATCGCAGCAAACAGCTACTGATAACAGTGAGTACCAACAAAAATAATTGCTCAAACCAGTGATTTTTGCCAAAAGCCAGCTGAATATGTGTGCAGCAGTGTAGTCGCTTTGCAATCAAAGACTGTGTTAAGTTTACCAGCAAAAGCAAGCCTGTTAAGCCATCGACTGTGAGCATAGTTATGGGTTCAGCGTCAGTTTAAAGTTTCAAAGCCATGAGAGAGACTGTGAGTTGTATCAATTTATGCTGCAAGAGTTACAGGCAATCCTGTGCTTGAAATACTGAGGCTTTAAGGGACTGTGAGCTAGAGTAATGTCTTCAGCAAATGAAAAGTCTGTGGTAAATCATATAAATGTGCTAGGAAAAAGAACAGTGCAAGTTTGTGCAGTTTGAGCAAAGTTATCAGTAGAGTGTGTAAATCGGATGTGCAGTGGCTTGACCCAATTTCAGAATGTTGATGCGCAGGAGTGCTGCCGCCGCCATTACAGGGTGGGGTAGTAATGTGAACACAACAGCAGAGGAGCCATTTTAAAAGTAAAAGAAAGTGTTCAGTGATGTGGGACTTTCAGTAACAGTGAGCATTTGTTTGTTTTCCTTGCAGTCATGACCTTAGGACCAGCCCGCTACCTGGATCATGCCCGGGCTATGGTAGCAGCAGAAGTAAACAAGTTAAGGGACATTGAGAGGTGTTACTATGGAGGACAAGTGCCTTCTCATGTGGCGATACCTGGATACCCAGTGCAAGTGTGCTTAATATGCTTAAATGCTGGAAGGGACGTCTTCATGGTACCTCACTGTTCGGGGTACTTAGAGAATTACGGCTTGTTTAAAGTGCCCAAGATTTGTTTGGCTCCCACATGGACAAAAGTTCAAGAATCTGCAGTTGGCAGCACACAGTACCAGGCGGAGCCTGTTGAAGAAGGCCCCTCGGGGGAGTGTGGCACAAAGCTAGAGGGTGCAGATTTGCAGACAGAACAATATGCTGATGTTTCGGATGCTGGATCACAGAGAGACAATTCAGGCAGAGCATCAGTAGACCCTTGGAGAGGGGGGGGCCTAGCCCAAGTCTCATTGGAGAAGATGAGATGAGGGAGGCCTTTGAAAGGGAGGTATCGACCTCCACGCCCAGCGAAGAGTGGATAGTCTCAGGAGTGAGGTTGACTGCTCACTCCTGGGCACAGATTCTCAGTGAGGAAGAAGAAGAGGGGGAACCTATGTGGCCTTGTGAAAAAGTAACGGGTACACAGCCTCAAGCTCTTGCCTCAGAGGAATGCATGGAAGAGAGTGGTGATTCCACTGCCCTGGCTGTGCAAGAAGAAGAAGCCAGGGATCCATTTTTTGTTTAGTTGAGAATGCATAGCTGGCAGAACCAGGACTGGCCGCCCCCAAGCCAGGCCAGTGGTCTCAGGTTGACCAAAGCTAGTAAAGAGGAGAAACTGGTTCGTAGGAAGGTGAATGAAATCTGTGGGATGTCCTTTCCTACCTTTCCTTGGAGAGTCTGGGAGGAGATTGAGAACAGCAGGAAATCCTGTATTTGGGCCAAAGCAATGAAATGTGTGCAACCTGGTGCAAACAAGCATGTCAGGAACAGAATGTTTCATGAAAAATACAGCCAGTGGAAAAAAGACAGGACACTGTTTATGGACACTGTTCGAATAGTGGATGAGAGGGACGTGAAACCTTTCATAGTGTGAATTATGTGCACCCAAATGGGGTAATAATTTAAGCTCCTGACCCGTGGTACTATTAGCCTCAATGGAAAGACCTTCCTGCAAATGTGCCCATGCCTACCAACTGGAAAGCAGAGCAGTGGTAGTCAGTGCTGCCACTCCAGCCATTGCAGTGCCTTTGTTGTTCCACCAGTATGGACATCCAGGACTCAGGTGCCCCACATTCATCAGTTCTACAGTGTACTGACTTTCCAGAATCCATTGACTGGCCCACCAAATGACTTCAGATCCAAAGAGGACACCAGCCCAGCTGTATCCTGATTCATCGCCTGGTAATTGGATGACGTCAGACCAGCTGTTTTCCTTTTGTTCCTGTTCCAATGTTCCATCTCCAGAGATGACATCAACCCAGCAGCTTCCAGATGTGCCCTCCTGTCGTTCCCGGAAGATGTCCACCCAGCTGTATCGGAAGAGTGCTGCCAGGGAGAGTCTTCTGCCGAGGACAAGGTCGGTGTGTTTTATTCATTCTACAAGGGACTGGTAAGTCCAAACTTTTCTATTCTTATGACATTCCAGTACGTACCCTACACTAGCAGACTCCAGATGTGTGAACTGTCCTCAAAGACTCTCCCCTTCGGGACTTTGGCCTACTAGAACTATGCTTCACCAGGCTCCGGCCCAGGAGAGACTCTTTAATGGGCTAGTCTTCGGGCACTGTGGGCACTAGATGGGACTTTTAGGGCACTCCATCCCCCAAATGTGTATTGTAAATAATGTCATTGTTTTTTAATGTTTATACTGTTTTTCTACCTTTTCTAAAAAAAAAAAAAAAAAAAAAAAATCTTTTTGGGATTCTCCAGTGTTTTGATGGTAGGGGTTTAGAAAGACTGTGTATGCAGATTAGGAGTGTGTGTTGTCTTTCTTTTTCTTGCAGGTGTTCCTGAAGAAGATAGAAGAGAAGACAAGAAGTGGAGGAGGGGCTCCTCGGAGTTCCTCACTAGTACTTTAGTGTGTAGTATTTAAAGTACTGTTGTTGTTGTTGTTACTGTGTAGTAACCCTTTTCTTCCACAGGTATGGTTGTGGGGGAGAGAGGGAGTAATGTAATGGTATGGTATTAGCTCCTGGAGTGTGGTTGCATGGTGCCCAAGGTCAAGGAGGTCCCCTGTTTGTTTTGTTTTGGGGTCTGCGTTAAAGGCAGATAGGTTTTCCCTAAAGGGCTAGGGGGGATAGACAGGCTGTGGCCCTGATGTGCAGTAGGGGTTGCAGTGTTGATCAATTAGGGCTATGTTCTGGGCAGTTTTACTGGAGCCACTAGGCACCTATAGTTAGTGGGTGGAGTAAAGGCTGATATGTCAGCCAGAGGTCTCTAGGCCCTTAGTGTTGCCTGCCTGTGCCTGTGCTAGTACATGGTAGGAGGGGGCCTGATCACCCCCCTTCACAGGTAGCACAAAGGGTGAAATGGCCTATGCTGGGTAAATAATGACTACGGACAGTCATTTTCCTGGCCCAGGGTGAGTGTTACCCCCCTGTTACCCGGGGTTACTAGGATCCCAGTAAGACCTAGTGGTAGGCAGGGAAGGCAGCTTGTGAAACTCCAGTTAAATGGATTTCACACTGTCTCACTCTGTTCTCAGTCTCAGCTGAGACTGAGGGATGACATCACCATAGAACTCTTGCAGCTGCATGAGCCTCACTGGAATCTGCAGTTGGAAGTTAGGATAGAATGTTGGGGATTTTTGAACACAGTGTGTGAGTCTGTGTGCAGTCTTGAAGAGAGGAGCAGCACAGCAGTCTGTGAATAGACTCTCTGAGCCTTAAGCTCTGTCATAGAGCTACTGTAGGGGAGGTGTGTGTTTCCACCAAAAGAGGAACACAGTAAGCTGTTTGTGAAGTGGTGGAGACCGCTGTTACTGGCCCATGTGCCCCATCCCTGAGGGGATGGGGGTGGAAAGGTTTGCCTGTCTTCCAGGGGCAACCCTCCTGGTTCCGGCTAAGGAAGAAGCTGCCTTATTTCAAGTTGTGCTGCGGCACCAGAAACTGTGGGAAAGAAATTCCTGTGAGGAATCGCCTGTGTGGCACCTGCAACCAAAGGGTGAGTTCGCTCTGACATAGGGCCTATGTTTTCACCTGAACTGTTGGAAAGTGGGGATTGGACTACTTAATTTGTAGGAGGTCTAGTGTAATAGACATTGCCAGTTAATTCAAGTAGGTTCAAGTCCAGCACAAAGAGTAAAGTAAAGTGGGGATTGGACTGCTTAATCAGTGGGAGGTCTAGAGCAATGGGCTAAGCCAAGTGAAAGTATGTTCAAGTCCAAAATGGAAAGCAAGACAAGTAGAGGAAATATGACATACATTTAGCCTTAATCTACATTGCCAAGCTTTACAGAATGAGATGTTTAATGTCCAGAGAAATGGCGGTATGAATTGTGAAGAGAGGTGGAGACCCCCATCAGTAGTAACCAAATTCACCCTACTGGATTTGCTCTGGGCACCTTTACTTTCTCTCAGGTACTTGGCCAGTGCCTGAGGAAAGTACCCAGATGTGGGATTAAAAGGAAGTTTCCCTGATAGAGCTGAGGTGCTCTTAGGTAGTTTAGGGAGCCACCAGCAATTGTTTCCATGACAAATGGAAGGTGTCCGAGTGGCTGGCAAGGGAGCAGAGCTTCGGAATCCCAGATAGTGTACAAGTTTGGGCTGTATACACAAAGCAGCGTGCAAGTCCGGGCTATGTGTCTGGTGGGTTCAGAGCCTGAGGGCTGAAGTGTTGAGGAAGTGCTCTTGATCTTTTTAATCTGCATTACCAGAAGTGTAGCCCTATGGGGGTCTGTCTATGCTTTGTTCTGTTTGGATGTGAATAAAATCCACACTTTAGAATCCCATTCCTGGTATTGGACATTACAGTTATTGCTTCCTGTGTTCAGAATTACTTGGGTACCCCTGTGCAGAGTAGTCAAACCTAGTCCTTGTACCGAGTAACCTATTCCTCTCCGAACCCAGTCCCCACCTGGTACTACTGTCAGATTCAAACAGCATACCACCTGTCATTTGTAAAAGGCAGGGGAGGGTGGGGTTACACACACACACATATATATATATATATATATATATATATATATATGGGATATACTAATGGTGAGCTGTCAGATAAATGATTTACATACAAGTGCTGTTTGACCTCAGGCAACCTCACGAGTGGTGCAAGCCATGAGTGAGGTGTCCGAGGTCAAACAACACAAGTATAGATAAATCATTTATCTGAGCTCACCATTGTATATTTCATTTATGCAATAAGGATGCTTTCTGTCACTGCAGGAACATTTGGTTTTGACTATTTAGCCTTTTTTTAAATGATAATTTCCAGAAGCTTTGGTTAACTTTCCTAGAATATGTCCGCCTAGCATAGTGATTGCTATTAAATGAAACATCACTCATTTTGTAGAAAACTTCTTGCTGAACAAATGTCATGTTTACAGTACCATGCTACCTTTTTCATTTTAAAGTTATTCACATTTGTTTTTATAAAAAGGGAAAAGAAAATAGAATTTTATGCTGTTTTTTTTGCTAATTATAAAAAAAGTAAAAGGTATCCATAAATGAAACACCACTCATTTTGTAGATATTTTTGTGCTGAACATTTTTTAGGCTAACAGTACCATGCTGTCATTTTTTGTTTTAAAGTTGTTCACATTTGTTTGTCAAAAACGTGAACAACAAATTGAAGTTTCTTCTGCTTTTTTGCTAATTGTAAAAAATCTACAAGGTATCTATACATGAAACACCACTCATTTTGTAGATAATTTTGTGCTGAACAATTTTCATGCTCACAGTACCATGCTATTTTTTTTATCATTTTAAAGTTATTCCTGTTTGAATATGGTTAGTACTGCTTCTGAGGCTGAACATTCTAAATGAATTTTAAAGAGATTTGTGACATAGTAACTGTGTGTATAAATGGTCACTGTATGTATAAATTTATTTATACATACAGTGACTCAGATAAATGCATTTATCACACTGAATATATGTCCACCCCTATTGCATAAGTAAATATATATCCTCTATATATATTTATACCACGGGGGTGAGCGCTTTCTCAGTAGGATATCCTGTGTTATTTCCACGGCAGTGAGAATAAATCCTGAAGATGACATTTATCCACACTCTGCTGATGTCACCAGAGTGAGAATATCTGCACTGCAGCTTGCATTCTAAAGGAAACTGCTTCAGAAAACAGTTTCTCTTTCTCACTGAAGCTGCAACTTACTCAATTAGCTTTGCAAAAGGCTCTCACCTGTGTCCCATTGTGTTTCTAACATTCCTAGCCCATTACTGTGCCTATCTCAGCTTCAAAACAACCTGAATTCTAAATGAAACTCTTTTACAAAGCAGTTTCTGTTTCTCTGTGCTACTTGCAGCAGTTTGTCTTTTTTACTGAGCCTCTGACTCACTCAATTAGCTTTGCAAAACACAATCATCTGTGTTTCTGACTCCCAGTCCATTCAGAACACACACACACGCACACGCACATATACACACACACACTGAGTAGGAAACACACAGAATCTGAAAAAAATGTTCCCAAAGCTCTCACCTCTGTGGTATAAATCACACACATGATGGGCAGATCATGGGATATGGAAAATATTCTCACACCTGCAGAGTGAGCAGTGCATTCTCACTCTGCAGGAGTGAGAATATTTTCCATATCCCACTCCTGCCCATCATGTATCATAAATATATATATATGTATACACAATATGGGTGAGACAATATGCTGTTCTTTATTTCAGCATAAATCTACCACCATGAGATATCACACTCTGCTGACATCACCAGAGTGTGGTAACAGGAGTTTTCTCCAGCTATCACACTGTGATGACATCATCACAGTGTGATAACTGGAGAGAGCTCTGGTTATCACGCCCCTATTGTATAAAATGTATACATGATGTGCACTCGTGTAATGTGGAAAATGTTTTCACTCCTGCACAGCTACCTCTGGATACTCACTTGTGGCTTCGCCACTCATGAATATCCAGAGGTCACTCTAAAGGAGTGAAAATATTTTCCATATCACACTCGTGCCTATCATGTATCCCCTTATAATAATTGGCTTCCCCTTTTTCCCATAGGGAAACCGTGGCATAGTTTGCCATTATAAACAAGTGTTTATAACGCCAAACATGCACACGAGTTCCCTTGCTGTGCACATGCTCACACAGCAGCGCGACCATTCAAGACCACTCACCGCTTCCCTGTCACCAAAACAGAACCACCAGAAGAACTCGATGATAAGTTCATTTCTTTTCTTTTTTCCCCATATATCCTGAAAACATTGAAAGACCTGCACAAAGGAAACAAAAGTTTAAAAGAATACAAATCTCAGCACCGGACGAAAGCGTAACCGAGCCTAGGATACACTGGCAACTCTTTATTTTATATAATTGCTGAGGCAAAAAAAGAAAACCCAGCAATTATATAAAATAAAATATGGGTCTGGGTGTGTGTAAACTCAAATTTACACACACCTTCGGGGTTAGATGTTTCACATAAACCCCTCGGGTGTGTGTAAATTCTCGTTACACACCCAGACCCATACTTTATTCTCTATATTATACACTAGAGGTGGGAGCTCCTACAGTGTGATAAATGGAGATATCTTTACCGGAGTTTGATAAATGATGGTGACATCAGTACTGTGATGATAAATGCCATTTATCCATACTGTGTTGATATCACCACTCACTTACTACAACCTGCATTCTAAATGAAACTGCTTTACCAGCTTCTCTTTCTCACTGAGGCCTGCAAGTTACCCAATTAGCATTGCAAAAGACACTCACCTGTGTCCCATAGTGTTTCTGATACTCCCAGCCCATTACTAGCCTAATATCAGCTTCACTACAGTCTGCATTCTAAATGACACTGCTTCACAAAACAGTGCGTTTCCCACTGCTACCTGCAACTAACTCAATTAGCATTGCAAAGGACACTCAGCTGTTTCCCACAGTGTTTCTGAAACTCCCAGCCCATGACTATGCTACTCTCAGCTTCACTACAGCCTGCATTCTAAATGGCACTGCTTCACAAAACAGTGTGTTTCTAACTGCTACCTGCAACTAAGTCAATTAACATTACAAAGGACCCTCAGCTGTTTCCCATAGTGTTTCTGAGACTCCCAGCCCATTAAGACAAACTCACACACACACACTCAGGCCACACACACAAAGAGCAGACAGTACACAGAAACAGGAAAATAACACAGGAAAATATAACAATACTTCTGAAGCTCCTACCTCTATTGTATAACTAGCACACATGATGTGCAGATTGTGCGCTATGGAAAATATTCTCACTCCTGCATAGTTAGCTCTGAATACTCTCACTCATGCCTTCTGCACTTGTGAGTAGAGTGAGAATATTTTCCACATCACACTCTTTCCCATCATGTATCATATGTATAGGAGCACTATAGTGACCCTTTACTTAGGGTTGAGAAGAATGTTTAATATGGTAAACTCCAAACTTTGCACCTCTGTAACCCTGCCCCCATTTAAAAGAATTACATGGAATTTTGTATAAGCTGTCTGTGGGGCATGATCTCTTGATTTGGCAAGTTTTATAATGGTCAGATGTCTGGATTCCAGATTTGGGTAATGCAAAAAGTAGAAACTTCAGGATTTTTGCCATTTTTTTCTCTCACCTACAGCTCAGATGGTTTGGAATTTTGTTCTCAAATTTTCAGGGTACAAGAAACTTGCCATAGAAAGATGCCTTTCTTTGTTTAGTTATGTGCAAAATAATTAATTGGTTCCCTATTTATAAGGGCTTGAAATTGTCAGTTTTGAGCATGCTCAGTAGGGTCTTTTATTTATAAGTCTGATGTGTAAAAAGAATTTCTGGCTCACAAAAGAAGAAGAAGAAGAATCATCTGTGAGCCAAAATTATTCTTTTGTGAGAAAAGTTCTTCTTTCATATGACTGACATCTTTTTTTTTTATTCTGTTTTTTTTAATTGAAAACCTATCTAAATGATACACTGGAGAAAAACTAACACCAGAATCTACCCCCTCCTCTTCTAGGGTTTTTTTTGTTTGAAAAAAAAAAGAACCCAAAATATGGTTTTGGGACATCTTTTAAATTCTTGGTGGGAGGCTTAGTGAGGGCTTAGTAAAGGCTCATATGAGAAGTGGCTGCATGAATTAAACATGTACTCCCTAGAACAGTGGAGGGAGAGGGAAAACATGATCAACACTTTCAGATTCCTAAAAGGAATATATGAGGTGCAGGTCCAGGACCTGTTCCATATCAAAAATCACTCAAGAATCAGAGGGCACAACATGAAGCTAGAGGGGGCAGATTCAGAGGCAACACATGCAAGTTCTTCTTCACCGTGAGAGTGGTTGATCCGTGGAACTGCATTCCACAGGAGACAGTGGAGGCAAAAATGTTGGTGACTTTCAAGAAAGTGTGGGACAGATAAAAGGGCATCATAACACTGAAAAGCAGTTAAGGGAAGGGGTAGGCTTAGGGGTAGACTAGATGGGCCGCATGACCCCTTCTGCCATCACTTTCTATGTTTCTATGTTAACAAAAGAACTGTTGTTCATTCATGAGAACACAGGGACTTTTTTGAATTGTATAACCGGAGATGGAATCATGTTGCTGGTTTCAGTTGGAGCAGTGAGTTGGCAAGCTTGGCCTGGGCTCATATGAAAGAACAACATGAAATAACTATTGTTCTTTTGTGAGAACAGTGGGACTTTCTCAAGTTGGAAGCCACATCTAGAACTAATCCAAGGCAACACAGTTTCACTTATATGGTGCCTGACCCCAGGGGCTCTAGGTGCCTCACAATGTGTATATAAAAATCATTAAACTTAATTAAAATTAATAAATAGTGATAAATATAACATTTTCAAAAGACTGCATCTTGCTCAAGAGTCCTGCTTCAGTTGGAGCAGTAAGCCAGCAATCTGCTGATCACTCTCTCAGTCTATCTATCTATCTATCTATCTATCTATCTATCTATCTATCTATCTATCTATCTATCTATCTATCTCTCTCTCTATCTATCATCTATCTAACTTTATTTTTTATTATTATTTTTATTCCTTCCCTTCCCAGCTCAGCCAGCCCTCCCTCACTCTTCCCTGATCCTTTGAATTAACTATAATGAAAGCAGACTGGGGTATCCATCCCCAGCACCTTTTTGCACTAACCCCCTCCCCTCCAGGTGACCCCCACAAATATAGGTGGTAGCACCAGGCTGCCCACCCCTGGTGTCACCAAACAGTATCCCAACATTGTGGTGCCCATTCTCCAGTGTCAGCAACATCCTTCTGCTAAATAAGAAAACTGTCCCTCAATCTTTTTTTAAGTTTAATCTGAAAAAAGAAAACATTCCATGAGTGATCTAACCCCCAGACCCCAACTCACCTCATCCCAACCCCCCACTTAGCACCCACCACACCACACTCCTCGCACACTCTCATTCACCTGAACATGTCCCACAGTGTAGATCCACTCTCTGATTAAAGACAGTCTTGCTGCTGGAACTGGTGACTGCAGTATGAGAAAATAAGGTAAGTCTGGTTTAATGTATTTCAATGGGGTTTGAAAATTTATTCATAACTTTGTAATTTTTTATATTTGTACACCATATTTTCAATATGGCCTCTCTTTGGGACTCCACATCATGAACAAAGGTGGTGAAATTTTTAAAATGCAGCCCTAAACATGATTTCTCTTGTTCATGAGGTGGGGTCCGAAAAATGCCATGTTGAAAATTTGGTATAAATATATTAAAAAATGATAAAATTATGAGTAAAAGTTCAAACCCCATTGAAATACATTAAACCAGGCTTACCCTATTTTTTTCATATAGCAGTTGCCAGTTCCAGCAGCAAGACACATCTTCGATCGAAGAGTACTGTAGATCTAGGTCACTGGACATGTTCAGGGGAATACTAAGGAACATACTAAGGAATGACAAGGGGCAAGAAGGCTGGTAATGCCCATAGGTGCTCCTGGGGATTAATAGGTGTAATAAGCTAAAGAAAAATCAGATAGAATGAAATTATCTAAACACCTCTTAAATTCAATCTTGGTGTTGCTTATAATTATCTCTTCTGGAAGTCTATACCAAGGGTTCACCACCCTAAGAGTAAAGAAATATTTCCTTTTGTTACATTGAAAATGTTGACTGATTAATTGTAAGGGATGACCTCTGGTATTGTAGGTTGTATCCTTAAACATAAAACCAAGTTCCAACATTAAATAAGGATCTTGGATAATGTCATATAACAATAATTAACAGTGTCAGTGGCTGAGTAGGTAGCACACTTTCCTCTGAGGCCGGGAGATCAGAGGGCTGTGGGTTCAGTTCCCACATCTGGTACTTGGGTTAATATCCAAGTACTGACACTGTAGTGCAACATGAGAGGGGTGCTGCACTTCTGAGGTGCCGTCTTTTGGATGAGACGTTAAACTGAGGTCCCATCTGCCTGGATTGGTCGTAGTTCACATGGATGTTAAAGATCCCATGGCACTTATCGAAAAGAATAGGGGAATTTCCCCAGTGTCCTGGCCAAATTTCCCTCTTTCACTAAAAATACCACCAACAGCTTAATCTGGTTCAAGGTCAGTTGGCATTCATCTGTATCCCCCTCCCCCGAGTCGTGCCTGAAAATAGGCAGGATTTGTCTAGCGCACTTACCCAGTCAACAAAAACTAAATAAATAAAATAAAATAAATAATAGAGCTCCTCTTAAACGATGTGTTTCTAATGACATAAGATGAAGGTTTTTCAATCGGTTGTCATAAGTGCTGTTATGAAGACCTTAAATGTGTTTAGTAAATTTCAGTTGTACTCTTTTGAGCTGTATACAGTTGTATTTTTTGTAAGGACACCAGAGTTGAGATGCATATTCCAAATGTGGCTTAACATAAGCTCTGTATAAGGGTATAAGAACTTTTTATTCCTAGATTAAATGTTACAGTGAATGGATCAAATTACTTTATTAGTTTTATGGATGGTCTCTCTGATGTGTTTAGAACTATCAAAATCATTGGAGATGATAACATCTAGGTCTTTCTCATCAGTAGTGGAAATCAAAGGAGAATTATTCAGAGTAAATAAAATATGGGGATTGTGTCTGCCCAAATGCATGATTTTACATTTATTGGCATTGAGCTTCATTCCCCATTTATTAACCCAAGCAGAAATTTTATCTAAATCATTTTGGAGAATTTCAGCCTGTTCTAGGTTGGAACAAATGTTACCTAGTTTAACATCATCCACATATTTGATCGTAAATGATTCAATGTTGGTAGTCATATCACCAATGAATGCCTGAAACAGAATTGGGCCCAAAACTGAACCCTGAGGTACTCCACTTGTTACAGTACCAGAACTATAGTTGGACATTAATCATAACTTGCTGTGTCCTATGAGTTAACCAATTACTAATCCATAAAATTATATTTTTATGAATAGCTAACTTAGGTTCTCTAATAAAGCCCAGCATGGCATAATATTGAATATTAAATATAATATCACAAGGAATATTGTTATCTAAATTTGCACTGATCTCTTTATGGAAATACAATAAATTAGTCAGACAGCTTCTACCCTTTTTGAACCCATGTTGCTCCTTATCAGAGATATTAAGTACAGGGGAGAGAACATCCTTAATGAGAATCTGCAGGATTTTACAGCTGGGGGAAGTAATGCTAACTGACCTGTAATTCTCCTAATTGGATTTAAGTCCCTTTTTATGTAATGGAATGACATTAGCAGTTTTCCATTCTTGTGGAACAAAGATATTGGAAATACAACCCTGAAAAATTAATTGTAGTGGAAGAGCTAATTCATTAGCCAATAGATATAGCATATATGACCCAATATATGATCTGGGCCAAGAGCTGTTTTTCTCTTTTGTGCCAGAAGTTGAATACGTATAGTGTCTATTTCAAAATTAGGGAGACTAGTAGAATGAGGGTGCATGTGGAGTGGGGGTCGTGTGGTGGGTGGGGTCTGGGGCAGGTCAGATCACTGACAGACTGTTTTCTCTTTGCAGATCATTAAAGAAGAAATCAAGACTTTGAGGTCTGTTTTCTTTTTTACAGGTTTCTTTAAATAGGTATTGGATCTGACACTGGGGATTGGACACCCCAGTGTCAGCATAATGGTATGGCAGCACCAGGGGTAAGCTCCCTGGTGTCAACACCTGAGGGTTATTTGGGGGGCAACCTTGAGGGGAGTCGATTTGGGCAAACAGTACATGGGGTGGGCATTCCAGTCCGCTTTTGTAAAATACTGTGCTATATCAGGGACACACAAAGGAGGGCTAGTTGAGCTGGGAGGGGAAGGGAATGAAAACAATAAATGATCAGTAGATACAGTAGCTAGAGAGAGAGAGCGAGAGAGAGAGAGAGAAAGAGATTGAGATCACTGGCTCACTGCTAACACACAAACTGGCAGCACACCTCCTTTTGAAGCTGCAGATGTGAAGAGTATCCTGCTGTTCTCATAATGAGAACATGAGTGAATGGCTCCTTTCACTACGCTTAACATCCTGGATTTTGGAGTGCCCAGAAAGAATAGTTCCAGCCTTTAAAAAAAATGAAATAAAACACACCAGAATCTAGCTAAATGGGTTCCTGTTTAGCTAGGTTCAGATGTTTGTTTGTTTTTAAAAATACATAGTTTTTATTGCATGTATTTCCATGTTTTTGGTTCAGTAGAAAAAACAAGATGGTGGCTGTCATGATTAATATTTTTTTCCTTACAAGTAAAGCACTAATTTTGCAACACACAAACCTTCACAAATGATGTTTTTTATTGTTCGGATCTGAGGGTTATCTAAAAGTCCCTACAGAACATGCTTGGAACAGCTCAGCAAAATATTTTAAATCATTATAACTCTGGAACCATTTAATATTTTACACAAAGCTTTTGATAGACACTACCTCAGCACAGACCACTTCTACCCTGAAAGTGTCATGGAAAAAATGCTGTACTGTCTAGACTGTGTATGAGAGCAAAAAAAAAAAAATGTTAAGTATAGGGAAAAAAATCTCCAGTTTTCCAAATATCAGCATTACAGATGTTAGTATGCAGGTGGAGGTTGTGGGACTCAACTCTAGGTCAGTGGAATGTATGAAGCTGATTCACAGCTCGTTACTCTAACCTTTAGGCTAAACCGCTAGCCCATAAAAAGATCATGAAAAGACTATGTTGGAAATTTGGTGTCAAAATGTGGGAGCCCACTGAAAAATAGATATTGCCTCTCAGCTGGCCTGTGCATGGTAAATACAATTTAAAAATGTGTAAAAGCAGAACACCACTGAAAATGAAATACTGTGGGTGGAATATTCAGAGTGTGCCAGGCATGTGCACAAGCCTGGGTGCAGCACAACTGGGATGTGCCAGGGCATGGCCCGGGCGATATTCAGCGGTGCTGCGCCATGGCCCAACACCATTGAATATGGCACTGGGGCCACCCGCACTGCACACGGTGCAGTGGCACTGCACCAGCGCAAGTGGCAAGCAAGGAGCAGGGGGATGCACCTGCGCAAGTGCAGGTGCACTAGGCGCATCAACCACGATATTCAGTGCTGGGCATGCAAATAAAGCCATTATGCATGCAAGGCACAAATGGGGCCATTTGCATGTCATTATGGCCCCATTTGCATGCAGGTACACTGATCCCCACTGACTTGGCACCTGGCACTCTGCCAGGCTGCAGCTGTCGGGGACTGACACCCCCTGCCCCTCGGGGGGCAACACACCCCAATGCCCGATCGCGGGCTTTCATAAAGTTTAAATTCCCTGGTGGTCCAGTGGATCCTACCCCATCGCCCGATCACGGGTGTATAATTAATAAAACCCTGGTGGTCCATTGGACCAGCTTCCCTGCCTGATCGTGGGCTTTAGTGAAAACTACATACTCTGGTGGTCTAATGGACCTGCCCCCCTGCCTGATCATAGGCTGTAGTTCAAATCACATTCCCTGGCAGTCCAGTGGACCCGATCCCCAGCCTGATTGCAGGCTTTAGTTGTCAATATAATCCCTAGTGGGCCAGTGGTACCCCTTCCCCACCTGCCCACTCAGACCCACCACCCCACTCCCCCCCAGTCAGTGGCAGGTGGGCCAATGAGTGTGCAGACTGTACTGTACTACACAGTCATGAAATGTGAATGAACCACTGGACCACCAGGGAATGTGATTTTAACTACAGCCCATGATTGGGCAGGGGAGGCAGGTCCACTGGACCACCAGGGTTTTCTATATTATGCACCCACGATCGGGCGATGGGGTAGGGTCCACTGGACCACCAGGGATATGTATGGACACTTATGCCCATGATCGGGTGAGTGGGGGGGCATGATGCATGGACTGTGTCTCAGGAGGTTGGGTGGCCACCCACAGCAGGCGGCTGCCGTGTTGCACACGGCAGTATGGCAGCCCGCCTGTGGGTGTCTCCCAGCTTGCTTCTGCTTTTAATGGGCAGATCTTTGCACCCCCCTGTGTGGCGCAAGGTGGGTTTGTGCCTGCATATGTGCCACACATCCCGGGCTGAATATCGGGATGTGCCGCATATGCATGGGCAAGCCACCCACACTTGCGCCGCATACATTACTGGTGTGCCCCAGCGCATCAGGAATTGCACAGCACACCATCCCCCTTTGGATATCACACCAGGGGGCATCAGTGGGTTGCACATGGCACAACACTGTTGTGCCATGTGCAACCCCTTTGAATATCCCACCCTGTATGTCTTCTGGTCTGTCCTGGGTAAATATATATATTAAAGATGTGTGACATTAGAACCTCAGTAAAGCAGAGCCCCTACTGAACTGTGCACTATGATGCTGTATCTTGGGAAAACACACTGTAAAAGCTGGACCACACTGAAAATGCAACTTGCCTTTCAGCTAGGCTATCCTGGGTAAATACATTATAAAAGATGGGTAAAAGTGGGGCACCATTGGAAACATGGTACTGCATGTTGGCTATGTTATCCTGGGTAAATAAGTGTAAAAATTTGGAAAAGCAGGATCCCACTGAAAACAAGATAGCATCTGAGCTATGCTGTCCTGGGCAAATGCAGTACAAAAACTGTGTAAAAGCAGACTCCCATTGAAAATTATATATTGCTTCTCATCTGGGTTATCCTGGGTAAACATATTGCAACACTGTGTAGAAACAGGGTTCTACAGCAGAACCCCACTGAAAAGGAAATACTGCATCTAAGATGACCTGTCCTAAAAAAATACATTATAAAAGCAGGACCACACTAAAAATGAGATATTGCATCTCACCTCTACTATCCTGGGTAAATGCAGTATAAAATTGCATAAAATCAGGACCCCACTAGAAATGACATACTGTATTACATTTCAACTGGTCTGTCTTGGATAAATATATAGTAAAAATGTGTACACGCAGGACCCTGTAGGACAGCAATGCAAGCTGTGAACATTTGGCATTGACAAATGCATATTAAGCCCACTCATCTGTGAGTCTCAGTTTCCTTTGTGGATCCCTTTTTGGTGGACCTTCAAGATACCCCCCATGCCCACCCCACCTCAACCATTAGGAGAGAGAGAGAGAGAAAACTTCTCAAAGTATTCAGGAGTTCATGATGATGATCAGGGGAGGAGCAGAGCAGCTTCCTCCTCATTTCATCACGTGTCCACAAATTTGAAAGCAAAGCAGTTAAATAAGTACTATAGTTATAGGGACTATTGAAAAGGGGCACTTTCCTTCTGTGTGCAAAATGTATGAGTATGTGTGAAATGGAAGAAAAACATGTAGTGTCCTTTCCAGGAACCATTCACAGGTTGTCCTTCAGCAGCCCCCTTGAACAAGTGAAATCCAGTACAAACAGTTCTCTCTGTTTTAATGTAGATACCATCTAGGGAGAATGCAGAACAGTAAGCCAGCAGCAGGAAGAAAATTGGCTTTTCAGGATAACTGAGCAAAAATCTGAGAGGTAACGTTATTAAAAGTAGAGTGTATTTTTTCAGTTTTGTGTAATTCTGATTTAAAAAAAAACATACTTTTAAAATTGTTTCTTGATATTTTAAAGAAACGGGACTATCATATGTAATACATTTTTCAGTGAGAATATTTTTTAAAAGTAACTTTCTTTGCTTATTCTGTTTTCTTGGAATTTCCAGATTGCCCTTGTTCACTCTAAGTGATAAATTTTAAGAATGAATGGAATCACAAATGATGAGGGAGCAATGTGAGGCAGAAAAGTATCCCTCTAATCATGAGGACATAAGGGGCAGGTCCGGGACAGACAAATGCTGGATCCCACACCTCTCAAACTTCACACACTCTCCATTATGATGTAGTATAAACAGCATAAGAAGAACAATTGTTTTATATCTCAATATCTGCCATTACTCAGTAATATATAAAGCAAATATATCAGCAGGAAGAATTTCAGTAACTTGATTATACCACGTAAGCCATTTATAAGCACCTGAGCAGAAAACAGGAAACTATAAACTAAGACTACATTATAAACACTTTAAATCTAAACTCCTAGTCTTCAAACTTAGTTTCCACTGCAGTGTAAGCAGATGAAAGCCTGGTCATTGCTTTTCCCCACCCCCATTAGTGTATTATTGTATTAATGACTGCATGTAATTCACTGCATTGCAAGAATAATACCTGCAATAATCCAAGTAGAGTAATTGTCTGTGGTTGGCTGGTTGCATCATTAGGTCACTGTATTTTATTGGCAGGGTATCTTTATATGTTTATTCATTTTGCTTTATTGTCCATATCTAGTCCGTGGTAGTAGGAGCATGGAGTTGTTCTTTAGCGTTATTTCACTTTTTATTTGCACGGGATAGCCCAGCTGAGATGCAACATCTAATTTTCTGTGCTGATCTGTTTATTTCAACCCAGTACATAGCGTGCAGTTGGAGCACAGGGAGGTGAAATGCCTTACCTGGTGTCACCAAGCGAGTCATTGGTTCTGGTGGAAGTTGGTCCTAGGATCTGTTGTTTTACAGTTCAGTATTCTGACCACTAAACCACAGGGTCTTCTCAAATAGACAAATGAGATCAAATAATTTGAGAAGGTTCCCCTGGCTAGAGCACCAGCCTCTTAGTTTAGCTACAGTTACCCCCACCCCACTAATACATTTAAAGCTTTATTCTTGAGATGGGAGCTCTTTTATTTGTTCACTTTTCACACTTTCTCCCTCTCACTGTTCTCTTGTGTTTGCTTGTCTGACTTGTATTATGGATATCCTAATTGTAACAGTGTATGTTTGTACAGCATACTATACGTACTGTATTCGTACTGTATATGCTTTTGAAGTAGGCGGCTGACATGAAGGATCTAGTGTCCCTTCCAACCTTAAATGACTATGGTAAGGTGTTATCTACCCTCTGTTGTGGTTTCTAACTCCCCTTGACCCACCAGCCCATACTGTCTCACCCTTCAGCACACCAGTGTCAGACACGGATCCTCAAAAATGTGGGACAAAGAGACACAATAAAAACAGAGCAAGCCAAAATCACAGTTGAAAATGAATGCTTTATTATAATGCACTATAATGCTTGTTGCTAATTAAGCGTCCCACTTTAATGTGCATTTTGCAGTTAAAGCCTGGGGTCCCATGTGGTCAACAGCACCTTGTGGGACAGAGGTGTACTGAGTGAAAATCACTTGTAATGTGGGACAGATAAGCGGCACCATACATTATATTGTACAATATACTGTACACTAGGCTGAAGTCGACAAATCTCTCATCTACATGGGGCTTTGAAAATTTAGATATATCACTGTTCTCATAAGTGATAAATCCCAGTCTCATACATGCATAATACATAAATGTTTTCTAATTTCTTCTATAACTATTAACACTTTATTTGTGTGAGGTAATTCATTTGAATTAATATGTGCATGTACATTTTATACTGAAGAGAGGATGTTAACCCTGCATGTATTTAGTTACACCTTTAAAGCTGGCTAATTAGTAACCTGACTAGCAAGGACAAAACAAGACCCACGCAAAGGACTAGTGTAGTAGACAGAAGAAACACATATCCCACAGCTCTGCAGAACATACACTGAAGTGAATGCTTATGACTAATGACTGCTAGAACCTTAATTTGCATCAGTATACTGGAAATAAGAGATGGGCAAGAGAGAAATAGAAGCAGAGCAAAAGAGAGAGAGAGAGAGAGAGAGAGTAATAGTGTGTAACAGAGCAGTAAAGTTTGAAGAAAGTTGCTTCTGGATCTGAACTATTACTCAAACAGGGTCAGAGTGTTCAGAAGTCTGCCAGCCCCCCTTCCTTGCCTTTGACTGCAGCTGTAAGAGCTACAATTGAGTCACAGATAAGAATCCTAAACCAGCTGTTTTTTTTATTTTCAGTTCAAGTTACCAGTGTTACAGAAGACAGAAGATGCGATACTACCAACGGATATTAATTGTTGCCATAACTCTCAATACAAAGGGAGAAGCACATGTCTAATTTGGAGTTCCTGTAATTCCTTAACTTGCATTTATTTTGCATGTCCATTTGAGGAGAAATGTCTGCCCAGGGGTTGTTGAACAGTGTTTTTTCCTGCTCTTCTCCAGCATCTAAAACTATATCAAAGAGGAAACTGCGTCAGACAAGAAGTTTGGACCCTGCTATCATTAGGAACTATGGAACTGACAGGGAAGAGCTCTCAGGAAGTTTTGAGAACCTGAGAGTTTCTTACAGCAGATCAAAAGGAGGAAGCATCACCAGTCCTTCTTCCCCACTAACATCAGCTGAGTGTCTGGTTTCTTCCAAAGCAGACTGGAGTTGCAAATCACTGAGAGTTAAGCAGTCACCAACATCCTTTTCTAGCCCAAGTACACCTTTAGAGAATTCCCCATCTTCTACCTTTCAGTTTGATTATGATCTCAGAGGTGTGAAGAGGAATACAGCTTGGGATTTGCCCTTCTTCGCCAGGAATTATTCCCTTACCCCACCTGGTAGTACTACCACCCTCTTTTCACCAAGGAAGTGGCTGCAGAAGAAGGTGCAGCAGACCAGTGTCCACTCCTACACAGTATGGAAGTCAGAGGTAGGACTATGGTATTTTCTTCATCTGCATTATGTTTGGAAATGGAAGGCACTGCAAGATAATTGAAGCTGTGGCCTACGGTGTAGTACTTGGTGATGAGATGGGCAGACTAGATGGGCCTTGCGGTGCTTATCTGCTGTCAACTTCTATGATTCCATGAAATTTGTTAGACATGTTTTGTTAATGAAGATTCATTGAACAGCTAGTGATGATTCTAATAACTGGTGTGTGACGTCCATCAGTCACTAAAATATGGTGTACTAAGTGTGGAAAAGAATGTTCAGAACACCAGTCTGTGTCTTTAATGGTGTACAAAAGTATTGATATTATTATCACAGACTGCATTTGGTATGATTTCTTTTTTATCTGCATGTTTAGAATAGCGATTGTTCAGCGGTAGTGCTGTAACTGAGCATCTGGGTTGCAGTACCTTACCTGAGCCCTGTGCATGACTCTCAGGACTTTTTATTGGCAAAATAAATGTTGCTTTTAATTACTTGACTGCTATGCATTACTCTCATTATTAATTTCTCTGGAAAGTCATATATGATTTGCAGTGTTTAAGTTACAGGACGTGCCGTAGGATAAACAGGTTAGTTGAAAAGGGCATATGCTGCAGTTTGCTTTATTTATTCTTGGCAAGTAGATGGATTCCAAATGCTGAAAGAGTAAAACAAACCAGAAACTCTTTATATCAACAGTGATCATTGTGATTCGATATTTATTGGAGTGAACCATCTAGATGAAATGTGTAATGTAGTTATAACAGAACAGGGGTCAGATTTTCAAATGGATCGGTCCAGATTTGCCTGCCCCAGTTTTTCACTGCTGACTTGTGTCTCCATCTGTTGGGAATTACTATTACTGGATAATTTTAAGTGGTCTAACAGTTCTGTCTGTTTAAATAGTGCACAAATTAAATTTGTATCTTTTTGTTCTGAAAATTGCCACATGTTGCCACTTGTTGTCACCAACTGATGTAATGGCTGAATAGGGTACCTGACCATTAGACACCTGTGTGAGGGTGCAAATTCATGCGTAGCATGAAGCTGCATTTCTGTCTCCTCATTCCGAAAACCCCTGTCCTGGCCTTTACCACTGAAGGAGACATTTTCCATGATCCCAAAGCAACAGTTTAAAAGGGGTGTAACTAATCTTGACCACTGCCCCCTGACAAAGTTATGTAGCAGGACAAAGCATGGGCGTGGCTGCTTTACCAAGAGTGGTAATCAGCTTCTTCAGCTAATGTATGCTTTATGCCTTCTGTATTGTTATTTATGCACTTGAGCATCTCTTCCCTGTGTACTTGGATGTCTTGTATGATGTGGCAGAAATAAAGTGCCCATGTTAGCAAGTATTTTGAGCTTGCATCTTACTGATTTGATTACTGTCTTCCTGGAAGATCTGAGTGCCTCTTTTCTCAGTTTAGTTTATTTCGGGTGGGTGCCTGGAGGTTGCAACAGCTCCGATTTTGGGTGCAGCTACGACTGTTCATTTTATGCCATTAATTACCACAAATACATTGTCTTCTTCCAAATTACAGGAAAGAGGGCGCAAACCATTCACAGATCTGAGCACTGCAATTTCACATTTTATGCTAGACATGTCTCTTCAATGTGCCCCTCCATTCATATTATTTAGAATATAATGATAGTTTTCTTCTGAATAAATGTTTCCTCCCAGAAGTTGTTTCTCAGGAATGAATTTGGAACACAGATTTTGACTAAAGTAAACATTGCAGTTGAATGTAAAGTTCCACTTTCAAGTGAAATTAAAAAAAAAATTTGCATAAGCCATGGTTAGAAAATCACAATACTGCAGTGTAACTTGAATTTAACCTACTTAAAATGATTTTTGGCCTGCTTTAAAAATATTTTGCAAGGGGTTTGTGTGAACACCAAAAATAAACACAGAACTGTTAGGTCATATCTACATAATTAAATTCTTATGTGCCGTTTAAAGGTAAGGAGTATAACTGCTGCAGCTGCTAAATATGTTCTTCATGAATTGGTAGGAAAGAAGCTTTCAGATTACCTAAAGCTGGAGACAGAACTATAGATTGTAGAAAACACACAAGAGATGTAACTCGAACCACAGCAGTAAAAGTAGCTCACTGAGTAGATGGGTGCCTTTTACTTTGTGGACATTTTATCAAACGAACTAATAAACTTTAGACATTAGACCATTACCAGGTGGACCATAAAGATTAATTTTGTTGCTCAGTTGCAAAGACATCACCGTTGAAATTAAGATCTTTATAATAACTGGTGAGAGTTGATTACATCCAAAAGCTAGTATTGGAATTCTGTGTTATGCACACTTATGTGTAGTAAGATGCGTGAAATGGAGAGTCCTTGTAAACAACTCACATTAAATCAGTTTCATTTTCTCCGCACCCAGAGAATGTGTGTGGCTGGTAAAACACATGTTTTACCCACTTTTCGTTTCTTTTTAAAATATATTTGGTTGATTCTACCATGTCTGTAAGGTTTGTCTCCTAACAAGTGAATTGATTGCAGCATGTTGTACTTCTGCTCGTACTGGTGAAACAGCATCAGATAGCCAAGAGACAAAATACAGCGCAATGCATTCAAACAGCTTGTGTACAATCAAAACTTACAGAAATGGCAGGATCAACCAGATGCATTATTTATTTAAAACAAAATCTTTAGATGTCTTCACATTTTGGTCAGTAGGCATTTCGAATCAGGCAGACAGGCAGTTGTGATGGTGGTGGTTGGTATACTGGGTTGCAAATAGCCTGACAAAAAAATAGTCAGAAATCAGAAAACATGAAACATGGGGAGTGTTGTAATTTAAGTGTTTTACATATCCCCAGTCTGTGATGCCGATATAAACTCCTCAAGCTTCAATCTTGTGGTTTATGAGACATCACACAACTTAGGTACTTAATAAAACCACACTACTTAGTACCCATGCATTATTGCATGTGTATCTATGTTTAAAACATCTATAATATTCTAATTACAATACCTTTTAATTTGTACATGTGGTCAGTTTCACTAAGTTTAAGTTCTGCCCTTTCATATGGCTGTCTATTCTACAGTCATCTGCTGATAAATCTAAAGGGTTCTATTAGGGGTTTAGGCAGGGTTTGGATTGAACCACATCAATACCCCCTCAACAAAACAAACAAACAAAACAGTATACTGAGGAGCATTATTTTTACTGCTGCATGGTATTTCTTGTCTACGTTACAATTTCTGTATAAAAACTGAGGATGTCTGTTACTGTTTAACAAAGTCCATACTGTGATGACTGTGGTATTATGCAAACATACAGAGAAGCCAGCAGAATAAGGCCATTAGGTCTACTGAGGCTGCTCATGTTGCAGGGGCCTCAGTATCAACTACTGACCCTGGCCCTCAATTTGCCCTTCGCCTCTGTCTGCCCCTCTCTTGACCTTTATTTTCCCTTTAACTCTATCCCAGCCTCTCTTGATGCAGCTACCATTTTCAATGAAACCACCTCCTCAGGAAGCTCATTCTAACCTCCTGCCACCACCCTCTCTGTGAAAAAATGCCTCCTAGTCTGTCTCCTAAACCTCCACCATCCAACTAGAGACTGTGTCCCCTCGTGTTTTAGTTCCCATTAAGCTTGAAAAGACCCTCCTTGTCCACCCTATTTATTCCTTTCAAATACTTGAAAGTCTCAATCACATCCCCTCTCTCTCTCTCTCTCTCTCTCTCCTCTTCTGCAGGGAGTACATGTTCAGGGCCTCCAACCTCTCCTTGTATGTCCTAGCCTGCTGGCCCATGGTCATCTTGGTTGCCCTTCCTTGGACCATCTCTAGCTGGGTTATGTTCTTTTTAAGGTATGGGCACCAGTACTGTACACTGTACTCCAGATGTGGCCTAACTTGATCTACATAAGAACAGTATTGCCTCCTCCTGTGGCTGATCCCCCTGGCAATGCAGCTCAACTTTTTTTGCCTTTGCTGCTGCTTTCCTACATTGTATGGAGTGTTTCAGGTAGTGATAATCACTCACGGGTCCTTCTACTCCTCTAGTGCAGATACTCGGACCCCTCCCAGGCTGTACTCATTCCTCTGGTTCTTAGCTCCAGTGTGCATAACCCTGCATTTCTTTGAATTGAAGCCAAGTTGCCAAATCTCAGATTACCTCTCTAGCTTTTTGACATCTTTCCTTAGGTCTTGTATCCCTTTTGCTGTATCCACCCTCCCACAGAGCTTGGTGTCATTTGTGAATAGGCAAATTTTGCCCTTAATGCCATCCCCAATATTGTTGATAAAGCCATTGAACAACCCCAGTCTGAAAACTGAGCCCTGTGCAACTTCACTGGTGACTTTCCTGGTGCTGGAGAGCTCGTCTCCCCTGACCACACTCTGGGTCCTGCCCCATAGACAGTTTTTCACCCATTTGGTCAACTTCTCTAACACCTAGATCCGCCAACTTCCTGATCAACCTCTTGTGGGGTACAGAGTTAAAGTCCTTGCTGCTGTCCAGGTAAATGATGTTTACCACTTGGTCCCTGTCCATTGTTTTAGTGACCCAGTAAAAGCAGTCAGTCAGATTTGTTTGACATGACGTCCCTCCCAAAAACCCATGTTGCCTCTCATCCTGAAGACAATTTTCATCCAGATATTCTACTCACCTTTCCTTAAAAATAGTCTCCATAAGCCTGCACATGGCTGAGATCAGACTGACCAGTCTGTAGTTCCCTGGGTCATTCTTTGGACCGCTCTTAAGGAGGAACACTATATGTGCCATTCTCCAATCCTGTGGTACCATGCCCTACTCCAGTGAGCTATTGAACAGGTCAATCATGGGATATGCAAGCTCCTCCACCAGCTATCTCAGCACCCTTGGGTGTATACCATCGGGCCTGGAGATTTATCTACCCTCAATGCTAGCAACCCTATCCTCACCCTATCCACCTCTACTAAAACATTTGTGTGCCCTCCCCCTTCTCCTCTCCCTACCCATAGTAGTACTGATCTGTCTCTCACCCTGGTGAAGATGAAACAGAGTACCTGTCAGTACCTTTGCTTTGCCCCATTCTCCTCCACCCGCTTGTCCGTATTTTTGAGCATAACAGTTTCATCCTTCTTGTCCCTTTTCTCACTAATATAGCAAAAAAAAAGACATTTCCCCCTTTTTAATTCCCTCAGCTAGCTGCAGTTCCTTCTGAGATTTAGCCCACTGGACTACCTTACCTGCTATGCTAGCCATCTTCAGGTAGTCCTCCTTATCTTCTTCCCTCTGGATTCTCCTGAATTTCTTGTAGGCTGACCTCTTATCCCTTACTGCCTATGGGACCTCAATGCTATACCAGCTGGGTTCTTCCCTTTGAGCCTAATGCACTCCCTTGTAGCATCCATTATTCCCTCCTTGATGATGGACCAACTCTGGTCCACCCCCATATCCATGCTGATGCTTACCAAGTGATTCCTTAGCAGCTCATCCATCTTTCTGATGTCCACTTTTCTAAAATTAGGATTTTAGTTTTAGTTGGGGCACTTTCCTTGCCCATGTCCAACTTGAACCACACTGTGCAATGGTCACTCCCACCCAGGGGCTTCTCAACCTTTATATCCTGGATATGGTCCCCGTTCATCATGATTGCCCCTTTCTGGTGGGTTATATGATGCCCTGTGTTAGGAACCCACTTTGCAGTGCACCTAGGATCACCTGTCTCCTGGTACAGGTCATGGTCGGTACTCTCCAATCCACCTTGGCCAGGTTGAAGTATTCCACTATTACCACCTCTCCTTTCCCTGCAGCAGTAAATATTTGTGAGTTCAATTCCTTGTCTCTTTCCTCTTTCTGGTTAGTCTTTTAACCACCCCAAACCTCACCTTCCTCCCTCTATTAGACAGTAACTAAATCCACATTGCTTCCACCTTTTCCTCTTCTGCTAATCCCTTCTATAAGTTATACCCTCTGTGATGTAAACCTCAACCCCTCCCCTTTTCCTGTCTCCCTGTCCCTCCTGTAAAATTTAAACCCAGGGACTGAGAGGCTTATAACACATAAAATTCAGGCACTCACCACCAAGATTGAGATGTTCTAGTCATGGTTAGGTGTGGCCCATGTCTCCATGACACTCCCTTCTTAGCCAACAATGCCTGCAGGTCATCCATCTTGTTTCCAAGACTTTGTGCATTCAGGAACACCACCTTTCACCTAGTGTCTGAGCATCTTTCCCTTCCTTCCTGTCTGCCTTTCTCATTTCTCCCCATTACCTTTGCACCCCATCCCCTGCTGCTAACCCCCTCATTCGACCACCACTTCCACCCTCAATTCCCCACCTCTGATATGGTTGAGGTCTGCTCACTCCCAGTAGTTTAAATTACACTATTGGTTTATGTACCCCTCAGCTTGTCCCTGAAGACCCTTGACCCCCACTACTGAAGTGCAGTCCGTCTGGTGAAAAAAATGTTTTATCTGACCAGGTCTCCCAAACCCCAGTATTGTCATACCCTTTCTCCTTACACTGCTCCCTCAACCAGTCATTGAACTCCTCTATCCTTTTCTTCCTGACCATGCTGGCACTTGGTAGTGGTAGCACCTCTGAGAATGCAAGTAATCTGGCTATCTCTCTGCAGGTCTTTCCTATCACCTTGAGTCTTTCTTGTACTGTACTATCCCCACATCCTCCCCAGCTAGGACATTGGTACCTATATGTATAACTATGAGTGGTTTCTCCCAAACTCCCCTCACCAACTCCCTAATTTTTGGGCACACCCTCTCTGCTGTTATCCCTGGCATGCAAACTACCTTTCTACCCATATTTGGGCCCCCTTTCTTTCCACAGTGAATACCCTTAATTATGGAGTCCCCTAGGACAACCACCCTTCTGCCCCTCATTCCTGACTCCCTCTTTTCTTTCTTTGATTGGCTTATGAGCTTTCCCCCACCTAACTGCTCCCCCTCCATCATGGTTACCATTCCATTATTATTCTCCCAAACCCTGCTTGATTGACACCCCCAAAGCCTCCATTCATCTTTCCATCTGTCTTGCACCCCTCCTGTACTTTCCTTTCTGGCTATCCAAAACACCATCTCCTCCCTCCTCCCTCCCTCCCTCCCTCCTCCTGTCACCTTATCCCCTCCCTGCCCCACCTCCTACTCTACTCTCCATGTTCTCTCTTCCTCACCTACCATGACTACTTTGTACTGTCCTGCTCCTATTCTCCAGTTCTAATGCCCCTGACCCAGTTGTCGTAACCTGACCTCTCTTCCCACCTCTTGTTCCCAGCTCACTTCCAGACAGTGGGTGAAATCTATTCCTTAAAGGCATCCCTTTGAATGTCTCCACTCCTGCTGCATCTGTCATGGTCCAACCCCTTCTCCCCACCACTTGCCATTCCCCTTTTCTGGGCTTCCCTGCTCTCTGAGGTAGGGGAACCCTTGGGACATGGGTGATCCCCTCTACACCCATCCACTGCCTACTGACCTTGCTCCCCTGGGCATCCTCCATCTGTTTTTCTCTCCCCTGCCCTTCTCCTCATACAATCCATGCCACCCTCCCCTGTTTCCATCTTTACTGCCTTATTTCTGCCCTTAGGTGCTCCAGGCTCCTGCACACTGTTACCCACATCATCCCCACAAGTACTGCTGCCCCACAACCATTGCAGCACCCACTGTACTGATGCCTGTACATATTCCTATTCCCCCACATCCTCCTAACCCCTGGTCTCCTCACCCTGCAGATAGGATCCTCCATATATAATCCACTGGGGGATGGCTGCAAAAGTCACAATTCCCTATTATCCTAGACAGCTAACCATTGATATTCCAACCCTCTACCAGCTTCTTGAACTTCAATACAAATATGAGCTGACCCTGGATGGGGACCAGCTGCACTCCCTTGCCTGTGTAACCCTTGTAGGCTATACCCAGATAAGAGCTGGCTGTCCTCTGTAGCACTCTCCTAATCTGTTATATATTTACAAGCTGACCCTAGATAGGGATCACCTGCAAATCCATACCAACACATGACAATATATTTCCTGCCCTCCCTTTACACTTACCTACCATCCACTGACCAATGTGGCCTGCAGCCTGTGGTCCTCCCTTCATGTTTTCTGCCCTCTTTTTACAATTACCTACTCTCCACTGACCAGCGTGGCCTGTGGCCTGCAGTCCTTCCTGCTAACACCCTGCCGACCAATGCCCCCAAATGCCACTGAGTTAGACATCACACTCCTGCTTTGTGACACTCATGCTTTGGAGTCAGTCATGCTTCAGAGTTACTTGGACTTCTGGGTAAGAAATAGGCCCTATAGCCTCCCTACTGGAGGCAGGGCTGGCCTTAGAATATGTGGCACCCCAGGCGAACTTGAAAATGGTACCTCTCCAAATAAACACATTTTTAAATCAGCCCTCAGTATTATTTTCATTTAGTTATTTTCTAACAGCAATGTATTAATGTATTTTTGGCACCCTCCTTGTTCCAAGTGCCCGTAGAGACCACCTGGTTTGCCTATCCTTAAGGCCATCTCTGACTGGAGGACTGTATCCTGGCTACCGCTCATGAAGCACCTATCAGAGCCAGCTAGCCTATCTCACCTCCTGCCCTCATCCCTTCCTCTTGCCTCCCTCCCCTCCCTCCTCCCTCCCTCCCCACAGCCCCTGAATTCAGCAGCAACACATAAAAAGTAGAGTTCAATGCTGTGTTCTAACTTTCCCCAGCACTTAACTGCAAACACATGTCCTTGCTCCTCCACTCCCCCAACCTGCAAGCCAGTGGCTCATCTCAACCATTTTGAATACAAACATAATTTCTGAATAACCATATTTAATCTTTTGCAATAACATTTCAGTTACGAAATGAATGAAGCTCATAATGAAGGAGAGACACTCATAACAATTACAAAAATAGTCAGTTTGTGGCCGTGTTTTACAGTTCGGTTGAAAATTAAATCCTGTCTCTTCAGAAATATTCTGTATTAAAAAAGTTAATAATTTATTTTAGCAAGGTCAGTGCAGCACTGAATATGGCATTAAAAAATTCCGATTTTACCAGTTTGTACTATGATTGTTACAGATAAGTAATTACATTTAACACTTACAGTATGACCCACAAATAGCTCTGGAAGCACACAAATGTTGCATATCTGGGACTTAGCACTCTGAACAACTAGACTTTCCTGTACCTTGAGGATTTCACAGTCCCCAACTGCCCTGATCTCTGACTGTGAAAGTCCTTGCAGGGCCAGGGTAGTACAGGCGCTGAGCTGGGCCAGACGCTGGTCTTCCAGTAGGAAACAACTGGAAAAGACTGTTCATTCACAACAGTGCTCTCGATCTAGTACCAGAGCAGCTTAGAAGAAGATCTGGTACTCAGCACATAAAGACACAAACACAAACTTTTGTACAAAAACATCACACTTTTATTAAATGCCATATAAAACTGCAGCCCAAGTGCAAAAATATGTTTGGCAGGGAGGACTCACTTTTTGTTTGTTTCTGATATTGGCCACACACCAGTAGCACCCCTACAAAACTAGAAAAAATGATGTCCTTGAAACTACAGTAAGTGAATGAGACAGGATTAGGCTTGTTATACAGTATCCTTAATCACATGACGATCAAGAGACATGTGGCCCTCTCTTATTTATCATATTCCCCTTTGGTTACCTGCAAGCCTCTTCTGGGCCAGCTTTCTATATAAAAGTAGATATACTAGGAAGCTAGAGAGTGGCCTTGACCAACAGACAGAGATAGCGGCAAGAGCACAGCTCATATTAGCATGGTTAAATATTAGGAATAGGTCCTGACTCATCAGTGGGTCACCTTGTAATTAGCTGTCTGGTATACCCACATCTCAGCAAATTTACAAAACGAAGAACCACTTTTAAAATCATGGCATGAAGAAAGACTATAAAGTACCTTCACAGGAGGACTTTGAAGTTATTATAAACTCCTCAATTAAGCTCTCAGAACAGTGCCTGGCAGAGATTAGGAGGACATATATTGTAGGAATGGAATGGAACAGACAGCTATGTCAAAAATGTAATTAGTATCAAGGAATGTGCGGTTGATATTGCCACTTTATAATACAATGGTCAGACTACATATGTAGTATCAGGTGCAATTCTGTGCACCATACCAGAGTGGGTATTACACCTTGTACCATACCTTATGGTGTTTTACAGCCCTTGGCTTTTATGGTAGTTTACAGCCCTCAGCTCCACCTTGGGTGGTAAACTCACTCAGCATGTTACTGTGGTATAATGGGGCAGATTCCAAGATGACTTGTGTAACTTGCTGCAGTTGCGAGTTATGACAGTCACCCCTATGCCAGGGACCATACGCCGCATTCCAGAAGCAGCAGGGTCCTGGCACTTGTGACTTGCGAGATACGCCATGCATGTGGTGGTAGCCCATGCAAGGTGTGTCAAAGTCACATGTCACAACTCGCGGCCCGGTGACAGGTGGCCCCCCAAAGATGCTCTGCCCCGGACCACCACAGTGCACACCAGGGAGCATGGGGGCAGGATACTTGGCATAGGCATCTGTGGGGCACACCAGAATTGGACCCCCAGGGGTCCCTGATGATTGGGGTGTTGGGGGCAGGGGTGTGCTTGAGGGGGCTTGGGGGTCCCTATGGCACCATTGCTGGGGTTCTGTGGGGGTGGTATCCAATGGTGCCAGCCATCAGATGCCACTTAGAACAGCTGCAAGCTGTCAGAAGTTCCCTATGCCACTGCGGCTCTGGGAATTGCAACTGCGGGTTATGACAACTGCCCTCCTGGAATTGGGTGAAGTTGCTGTCGTAACACGCAGTTGTGCCAGGCATATGTGGGCTGCAGTGTAGCGGGTGTTGTAACCCACAATTGTTGCAGCCCACATATGCCATGGCACAAGGCGCCTCTTAGAATTGCGATGAGCATATTGCATGGTGTAAGTGGCAAGATATGCCATGGGGTTTGGCGTAGCTTGCCTTACACTGGCATAGCCCTTCCTGGAATTGGGCCCCATGTCTTCTCTGTCATGTCTTATTCCCCTATATAACATTCGTGGCCTGAAGATATTAGTGATTGTTCTTTTATGGAACAAATGCCCACTTTTCTAGTTTAAAATTGGGTAACTGTGGTCAGAGCAGGCCACTAGAAGTTGTTCTGTGAGCAAACAGCATGCATTGCTTTAAGTACTCCCACCCTTCTGCTTCAAATAGATTCTTAAGGAACAATTAAGGTCACTACTTTAGGATAGCAGAAAGACTGACTCAATGCACCAGTCCATCTACATCTCAATCCATGTACTGTGTGTATCCATGGCCCACTGGGTCCCAAACATGGACTTCAGGTGATCTGGCTAGCACTGCTCTAGCAAATGCAAAATAAAGGGCAAAGGGCAAACATAGTCTCACTTTTGTTGAACTTAAGGTAAACATATTAAATGCAGTTTAATGGGATTTGCATATTTAAGAGATTTTTACCCTGTAGATGAAGAAAGCAATGTCACATACATATAATAGTAATGGTTGACATAATAGATCACTGAAGTCTGTTGGATTTTAAGCATTTCAAATTTCTGAAAGTCTGGGTTAAGAATACTAACTTGTGCATTTCTTTAAAGACAGTGCTGTCTGGTTCATAAGGAAACTGACAAAGATGAAACATCTTAGATGGGAAAGGCAGATATGTGAAGGAAAGTGTAAGATAAGAAATAAAGTGCATTTTTTGAGTCTGAATGCCAGTTGTGTTTTCCTGTGCTATATTTATAATAGTGATTTTATCACAGTTACAATGGGAATATAGATATATGGAGTCCAACATCAGACACATTGACTGTATGCATGGTTTATGCATACTTATCTCATTATTTCGGTAGATAAATGAGCATGTGTGAGCACGTAAAGGCACATATAAAGCATTGCTGGATAAAGCCAGTTGGAGACAGATGCTGCAGAAATCCTATCTGGACATTTTTGTTCTCAAAAATACATCAGTGGCTCACTGAAACAGACTTGCTAACCTTGCACACCCCATTGAGACTCTGTCCATCTTCAGCTATCATTGAACAACTCACCTCTATTCTGTGCTATGAATCTTGATCTGCCCTCCCTGTATTTGTCTGTATGAACTCATGTAGCTGATATCAGCAGGCTAAATGATGACTTTTTAGATGAAAAAAATATATTTTATAAAATGTTTTGTCTTGTAAATATATTACCGTATCTTATTTTTGATTACTGAATTATTTATATTATGCTTTCATTTCTTATGCACTTTGGAACACAATAGAGTACAATATAGGGATTGTATTATATTGACTTTTGCAGTGCATAACATAGTGATCAGCTACTGGTTGTGATAGCAAAATATTTGGTAGTTTTGCTTTTAGTAACCAGTAAAGTGTATTTACCTAAACACATGCCTAGTTTCAGCTAAGCACTGCCTGGGCTTGAGCAGCACAAAGAAGCACAGCAAGCTGATGACAATACAGAATGTATATCACATACGAACAGAATCCTGTAGTTCCAAAACATGTGCATTAGTTTGTATCAGATGAGTTTTGAAAAGTAGTTCTAAAAGATTAATGCTCAACAGTATTCCTTGTTCCTTTATTTATTCATTGCTGTAGGTTTTTTTTTTACCAGGTAGGTGCCCTAGATGAACAATTGCCTATTTTAGGCACAACCTGGGAGATTGCAACAGGGAGAAAAGTACAATTAGTGGCGATAATGTTACATACAAAAAAGAAGACATTTGTAAAGTGCAATATACTGTACAAAGTAGAGTACAGTTTGAATATTGGTGAGGACAGTGAAAAGTAAGAAAAAAGGTACTTGCTATATGGCCAATGAATTTCTGTTTTGGATGGAAAATACTAGTAAAAAATGGAATGTAACATTTTTTAACCAGCACATGAGGTACATTTTTCATGGAAAAGCTGTTCTTTTACCACTTATTCTCACAAACAACCACACTTTGCACTAGCTGTTTGTGCAAACACCTTCATTTTCATCCAATGTTTTGTACAAAATATGATGATTTCCCCTTAATTTGGGGGGGGGGGTGGATTTCAAGATTTTGCCTAGTAGATGTGATAAAAATCTAATTTCCAACACAAAACAAAGAAGCCCCAAACAAACATTTACCATCTAGGAGCAGCAGTACTGTCAACTTGTACAGGTAGGAATGGTAGCTGCTTCAGAGGGCCTGGATTGATAGACACTGCTGAATCTTAGCCAGAATGGAATTCCAAAGTCTATGGGCAGTATAGGAGAAGGCAATCTCACCTAGTTTAGTTCTAATCTTGGCTATTGTTAAGATCTGAGGCTCTTGCAGGAAAGGACATTCTACATGGCAGGCGTACACTGTGTCAAACTATAGTCAATACCAAATGTTCAGAGCAAAGAATGTGAATGAATTTTGCCACATTTTAGAGGATTTAGAGTATCACATTTATTTATTTCTTTAACAAGATAAGGTAGGTTAGGTTAAAGACCTGTTTTCAGTTGCTGTGTATTCTATGGTAGAAAAAGGCAAAATGATTACAGCTAAGCAGTAAGGCACACCAGGGTATGTGTTGTGCTTGGATAGCATCATGTCTATGGTGCATTAAGAGGGCACAAAACCCTGTCTGAGTACCTTCAGTTACTGTACCTCTGAAGGAAGGTTATCCCAGTGACACATACTCTGATGTGCCTTATTATGATTATAAAATGGATCTATTTATATATTTATGTTTGGGAGCAGTCTGCTTTGTAGGCACTGATAACATCACGCGTGAAACTGGATCTCCACCAATCAGCTTTCAAAATTTTTACCTGTTTTATAATAGAAAACAATAAATTCAGTCATTACAGCATAAACATTATGGAGGTTACATACAACAAGGCAGAGAACAACAATACTGATCATTTGACAAGTAACCGTTATATACTGAGAAGAGATATGATTATTGTAAGAAATTGCAATTGGAAAGTGCGGGCAAAGGTGATATTGCAGCCAAGGTAGATGAGATTGTAATGACCTTCTAAAAGAAGTAAAATTTGTTTGCATTTGCATGAGCACTTGGGAGATTATTCCATGTAATGGGGGGGCCTTAGAGCAGAAGGCATTGTCCCTGGTTTATGACCTTGATTTGTGCAGTCATAGGAGCTGATCATCTTTGTAACTCATGAGGTATGGTATGGCCATTCAGATGAGATTTTAAAGTAAGATGCATCTGCCCATCCTAGTGATTGTTCAGTTGAATGGTAGAGCTCCATGGCACTTATAGTAGGGGAATTTTTCCAAGTGTACTGTACTTGCCAAATTCCCTCCATTCAGTTACTAAGCTGCCAACTGATCAACCTGATTTAGTACTGTATACACCTGTTTGCATCTGGACAGGTACAGTAGGTAAGTTGTTATGTTGTATACTAGCACAGAATGGCTAGTGTGTTGCACCCCAGAGATGGTTGCATTTCAGTGATATTTCAGCATTGAGTTATATGTTCACAGTAAAGCACGTTGAGTTGCTTGCTTGAAAGGCAAAACAATATATAAATGCACATGGCATTGTACTTGGATGTTCAGTAGTGTGAGCAGTGAGGTTGGGGATTTTTCTGAGAATATGAAAAGTAAGCAGAGACTAGCTGTAATGGAGCCTGGCTGTAAGAGGGCGATGTCATGAGCTGACACATTTGACAATGATGGATGGAGTCTGGGTAAATCTGTAGCAAACTGGCAGATGTTGTTTTAGGCAACAGTCAGATCTGAAAGGTCTGCAGCATTAATGACATTGACAATGATATTCCCATAGTCTAGGTGAGGTAGGAGTGTTTGAAGTGCAGTGGTCATTTCTTTCTCTGGTGCTGGCTTACTTTTTATTCTGCCTGGGGTCCAAGTTTAGCATTTTCTGTTTTCTCCAGGTGGGAGTCATGCCTGACAGATCTAATAGACTTGTTTGACTGTGTGACAAGGGAGGCGAACAGGAGGCATGTTATCAATATAATCTACTTGGACTTCAGTAATGCTCTCAAAACAGTGTCACACAGGAGGTTATTACAGAAGTTAAATAGCTACTGACACCTCAGGAAGAAATTTACAAAACAAAATACTGGGACACAGCACTACTTATATTTCTCATTGCCTCTGTAAATCTTATCCTAGTTTGTGTTACTGAAGTCATATATTTGAAAACAGGATGCTAAGGAAATGTTTCTTCACAGACAGGGTGGTGGATAGATGGAGCAGGTTGCCTAAGGAGATTGGGGGGTAGAGGCAGTGACGGAATTCAACCATGCTTGGGACAAGCATATGGGTATCATTAAAAGGACGAATCACCCAGAGAGGGTTGGGGAAGTTGAGGGCCTCACAGGGCCTCTTGCCACTTCATAGGCAAGGTGGGTTATGGCAGACTGGATGGGCCTTGTGATCCTTTTCTGCTGCCCAAATCATGCTTTAATGTTTCTTTATTGTCCTTAGAAGCATGGGGATGCGTTTGTTCATAGTTATGTTCTGGTCTAGCAGAACCCCTAGGTTCTTGCAGGAAATCACATTTCAAGGAGAACATCATTAAGATAGGTGATTTTCTTGGAGCATCCCAGAAATGTCTGTTTAAGGTTTGTCCCAAGAATCATGTCCTTTAATTTGATGTCATTCAAGAGAATCTGGTCTTTTGAGAACCAGTATTGAAGCATATTGAAATCTGTAAGAGGCTTTTCCTGCACCTCAGATAGTGAGCTGCCACTGTAGCATAACACCATGTCATGTGCATGCATTTGGCCATGTGCTTGCAGTGATTAGGGAGGTCAGTGCCATGAATTTAGACAGAGGACCTAAAACTGACCCTTGGGGGAACTCCATCTATGACAGTATCAGTTTCACACACCACTTGTCCACAACCCTGCCAGCGCCCCTCTTGTACCAGCTTGTCACATACCTCCACCCTAGTTTATGCCTTTCTGTGTCCTGTGCCCACTTGTGCCACTTTCCATAGTTTGAGTGCCACAGACACCAGGACCACAAGAACTAGCCACCATCCCCTTGGATCAAACTAAGGCCGGATGCTCAAACCTCAGGAGGATTGAGGTCTTGTTTTCTACTCTTTACCTTAGGAGGGAGAGGGGGATATGATAGAGTCTTTTAAATACCTCACAGGGGTAAATAAGGTACAGGAGGGAAGTATTTTTCAGAAGAAAAGATGCTCAAGAACAAGGGGACATGAAATGAAGCTGGAGGGGGTAGATTCAGGAGAGATGTTAAGAAATACTTCTTCACAGAGAGAGTGGTGGATTCATGGAACAGTCTTCCAGTGGGAATGGTGGGGGTGAAGACAGTGGTGTGGTTCAAGAATGCATGGGATAGGCACAAGGGATTCATAGTTGAAAAGAGGGGTGAGGGAGAAAGGGTGGTAGATCAAGTATGGTCTGTGGTAACAGTGTAGGTAGGAAGTAAGGGCAGGCTGGGTGGGCCAAGCAGTCCTTGTCTGCCATCAAATTCTATGTTTCTACGTACAATTTGCAGTATTATGAAGGATTATTTAGCTCAACTCAGCAATGATAGCATGTCTCTTCAATAGGGCAGATGCCTCAGAGATTAGCAAAATGCTGCTTTCACAATTCGCAGCATCATTTATATCTTAATAAATAGTTGTTTACAAGATGTATTCCAAAGTAAATAAGTTTAAACAATGCAGTCAGGAAAAGACATATAAAAGTAAAGGTTTTAAACAGTAATTACAAGTACACAAATGTAGAGTGATTCAGGATAAAACTTGAGGTGTAGAGGAAGAAATGTTTCATTAGCAAATAGGAAATACTGTAGGTGACAAATATTGTAGGTGACCAGTTGTTATCCCCAAACTGTCTTCTCTTTATCAACCCCTCCCCCCACAAGATAGCCTAACAGCTCAGGGACATCAATCTTCATTGTTCTGTTCCATGACAGGCACAATCAGTAGCCTGATGCCTCAGTTCTACTCCTCTCTGCCTCTCTTTCCCTGATAGACCATTTTATCACCAGAGATCTAAGTGACTCTCTCAATTAGTGTTAGGACTGCCTTTGATGCTCATGGAGATGCATCCACCTTGCATATATGCAAACTACAGAACATTTGGCCACTATCTCAGTTGTTGACTAAAGCATTTAAACAAAAGGCAAGGCAAGGCAAATTTTATTTCTTAGGCACCAGTTCCCAAGAGCTCTGGGCTCCTCATGTAAAATCCAACAAATTGCAATTATAAATAACAACAATAAATACATAATGCAGTATAACTAACACTTGGAAACAGGTCGGCTGTCATCCCCATATATTTAAAGGGTAACAGTTGGGTAAGCCAGGGCAAACAGGTGGGTCTTAAGGCGGCCCTTAAACACCTCAACTGAAGGGGCCTCCCTGATGGCTGGAGAGAGCGAATTCCACAGGACGGGGCCAGTGATGCTAAAAGCCCTGTCACCGGTGGTTTTCAACCTTGTCCTGGAAATCGCTAGGAGGCCCCTAGAGGAGGATTGGAGGGAGTGGACTGGGGTAGCAAGTGTTAGGAGATCCAACAGATAGCTATAGCCTAGTCCATGTAGGGCCTTAAAGGTGAGTAAACCCACTTTGAAGATAACCCTTCACCTGACCAGTAAACAGTGCAGTTCACGCAGCACAGAAGTTACATGACAAAACCTCAAAAGGCCCGTCAGCAACCTGGCAGCCACATTCTGCACCAGATGCAGCCAGTGGAGGGTACCTCTTGAGACCCTGAAGTATAGGACATTACAGTAATCAAGCTGGGATGTTACAAAGGCATAAACTATAGTGGGCAGATCATCTGGTGAAACTAGGAGCTTGATCCTGGTGATGTTCCTCAAGTGGTAAAAATCACTTTGGATGACGGATGACACCTGCGAGTCAAATGTCAGACCATTGTCCAGGAACACCCCAAGATAGCACATCCTAGAGGAAGCCATCAATAGTGTTGGTCCCAGGAAAAGTCCAGTTGCCACACCAGAGGCATTCCTATCATGCCTTCAGCCCACTTCCACTACCAAAACCTCCATCTTGTCGGGGTTCAGCTGTAAGCAGCTGGAGGACATCCAGTCATTGATCTTGGCCAGGCAGGCGGCAAGCACATCCACAGCATCAGATGTTTCAGGAGCAAAGGATAGATACAATTGGAAATCATCTGCATACCAGTGAAAACCCACTTTGTGCTTCCTAATGAGCTCACCTGGGGCAGCATGAACACTGAGAACAACATTGGCAACAGGATCTATCCCTGAGGTACTCTTCATGACAAGAGCTTCGGGGAGGAGGAGAAATTGCCCATCACCACCTGTTGCTTCCTGTCAGTGAGCTAGGACTCAAACCAGTGGAAGACAGTGCTGGCGAGTCCACAGTAATCTCTCAGATGTTCAGGTAGCACGAAGTGATCAACAGTGTCAAATGCTGAAGAGAGATCAAGGAGAATGAGAACTGACCCATTTCCTCAATCTCTAGTCCTAAAGAGGTCATTATGCACCTGAACTAGTGCTGTTTCCATGCTGTGCCTAGCTTGGCAACCTGACTGGAATGGTTCTTAGATATCAAAGGTCATGAGGTGCTCCTCAAGCTGAAGTGCCACAAATTTCTTAACAACCTTACCCAGAAATGGAAGGTTGAAGATAGGCCAATAATTCATTGAGATGTCCAGGTTGAGATATGATTTCTTCAGGAGGGGCCTCACCAGAGCCTCTTTCAAGGAATCCAGGAAGACCCCCTCTGACAATGAGCATTGGACAATCAAGGCGAACACCAGTCCAATGGAATGAACACGTCCCATTAAGAACTGCGTTGGTACCAGGTCTAGTTCACAATACATGTGCTTCAGTTTTAAAGCAACATCAATGACCTCAGCCACCTCCACTGGTTTAAACTCCTCCCAGACAGGCGGAGTGCCTCTGCTACCCTCACGGTGATAGCTGTGAATTATAGGATGACTCACTGGTGGGATTCCTTGCTGGACTGAGGACACATTGTCTGAGAAGAACAGAGCAAACTTGTCACACAAAGTGACAGAAAAAACTTTTTTAGCTGTAGATAGGCTGATGTAATAACCTGTCCACAGTCTGAAAAAGTACTGCTGGTCAGTTCCTCCCTGCAGTGATCTCCCTGGACAGGAACTCTGCCTTCTTATGGTTGATTGACCCCTGGTACTCACAGTAGTGAGTACGCAGGGCCAACTCCCCCTCCAGCCTGGTCCTCTGCCAGCAATGCTCTAACTTCCAACTCTTAATCTTCATCACCTTGAGCTCCCCATCAAACCAAGTGGACCTCAAGTGAGAAGATCTGGGTTGTACACAGACCTGTGCGAGTACATCGAGTGCTGCAGACATCACCTTATTATAGGTGGCAACCGCCACACCTGTGCCACTCACACATGCAGCATCTACACTAGATAAATCAGCCACCACCAGAAATCCCTCCAGGTAGAATCCCTTCAAAGGGTGGTAGCTGAGTAAATGAGTGTAACATATTTTTGAATGAGAATTACACACATGTATGCCACAGGTGGCTTCTGACAGAGTGGAATCAGTGTTTACTATTTGCAGCCAGTTCAATAAGTATTAAGTACGTAATCAGTTAAGGAAGAATTCATAGATGCTAATAAGCTTAGCATTGCTACTAGTTAATTACAATATTATGGTTAACTACATCAAAGGCTTTTGTTAAGTCTACACACATTGTGCCAACAATTTCTTTTCTCTCAAGAGCTATAAACTCATCATTTGTGAAGTTGGTCATAGCAAGGAAGGAGCTGTAGCCAGCACAAAAACAGTATTGCTTATCGCTTAATACTAAATGCTGGGTAATGTAGTCAATTGCTGAAATACAAGGCTTTCCTGGATTTTATCCCAGTGCAGACAGGATAAAAATGGGATGCTGTTTTTTAATATTAGTCACATCACTTGACTTGAATAGCATGCCAACCTTGTCTCCCAGGAGGATTTTATTTTGAGGGTCCACAATGCCCTGAAAAAAAAAAACTGGGGCTCCTGGGGAAATGTTTGAAAGTCCTGGGGTGAACTTGAAACCTTTCTGCACTTTTGGGACCTAGATCACATCTGTGGGATGCTCATTGGAAAAACACTCACATCATTTATGGTTGACTGTGCATAAAGGGCAAGGGTACCCATGACCATGAGAGCCCTGATAATAAAGATGATAACCTTATATTGGGAACAATGCCAGTCTTGAAGGACAGACTTAGGACATAGGTTAAAGGGCTATATGTCACATTGGCAGAGCTCTTTAATCAACAAGGTTGAACACAGTATCATCTATGAATCTCTGAACATGTCGTTCAACATCTTCTAGGATTAACCTCTATACAGATGTCATGCTAAGTATGTGGTGTAATTCCTGCTATGCAACTGTGAAGCATTACCAAGACTTTGGTGAGATTAGTACTTGAATATGGGGCGTCTCTTAGTACGTCACAAACAGAATATCAAATAGAGTAGAGCAAGTACAGAGGAGGTTCACTAAAAAAGTGAAAAGGGTGCAGGATCTGTGTTACCAGAATAGATTGAAAACTTTAAATCTATATTCACTGGTCTACTGTAGGTTAAGAGGGGACCTATGTTACGTCTGCAAGGCATATAAAGATGAGGTGATCTGGGAAACAGCAGCTCTTTGTATGAAAGAAAAAACTTCAATTGTTACTAGATCACATCCATGGCAATTACATGGTGAGCGGTATTATACCACAAGGAGAGCCATGTGGTTTAGTCAGCGTGTTTTAAATGCCTGGAATGCACTTCCATGGGAATTGGTTAGTGCTGACAGTATGGTCAGTTTCAAAAAACTGCTGGACTCCTGTATGGGGCCCAAAAAATGGGTAATGTGACCACTGTCAACAGTGGCAGGTCCTGATTTTGGCTCTAGTAGCTAACTGGACCTGAAATCTCTACCGATGTATCTATGTACCTATGTACCATTAGCAGAATGAATGTGATGGCCTTTTATCCATATTCCTCTGTGCTGCAGCAGTGGAAGCCATTTTGAAAAGGCTTGTATGAGATCTATCAAAATGATGCTGAATCCATTTCCCAGGTATCTCATGCAAACAGTTCCCAGTTTTTGGAGTTCTAAGTTCAGTTGGCATAGTCTATTTCCACATACATATTTCTTTAATTTTCTGCACAGTGAAACAGTTTCATTTTAAATTCAAATTCAACTGTATAAAACCCAGAGTTCTTTAGCATGATTTACAATATGTTTATATTTTGGTCGCTTATGATTATATGAGTGTCTTCTAAAAATCCTCCGTGTGACAAAGCTGCTGAGTTTCACTTCACAGTTCTCTCACCCAAAGTACTTGAGAAGATTCTCATAAACATAGGAGACACAGTACCTGCACATATAAACATTTTTACCACCCTAGTGAGAATACATTTCTCCAGCTAGTGTTGTTTCTGTGACAAACGTACTGTAAAAAATTTATTTTTTAAATTAGTTTTAAAGTTTTTGGCAAGGAAAGACACACTATGCATGGGACAGTCATAAGGCAATTCTAGGGGGTGGGAGTAGGAGGAAGTAGGCTGTTGATTAACTAGGATCTGCAGCTTATCCAATAGGTAGGGAAATGAGCAGACTAGGTGGGCCAAGCAGTCCTTATCTGCCATCAAATTCTATGTCTATGTTTCTATGCTTGTTTCCAGGTGCATCCTGGGAGCACTGGGAAGTTAAGCCACTTGCTCATGGTCACACAGTGTGCAAGTGGTGGCTGAGGGATTAAAATTCAATTATCCAGGTTTGCAGCTCAATGCCCGTCACCACTATGCTATACTGTCTCTTGTTACAAATAACAAGATACATGATGCCATATGTCACAAAGATAACATACTGTATGGCAAATACAGCCTGATATAATTCTGAGATTAAACAATGGGAGAGAAACTTAAAGAAGGCTTGACTTTTTTTATACTTCTTTTCATTAATGTTTAATGTTCTACTTAGTACAAAAACGTAAAAAAAACAAAAACAGCTTTAGCCCATGACAAGAAGCACCAAGGGATAAAACAAATTTTAAAATATTGGAATAAAGACAATAAGCCCAGGTGCAGTATTACATGCATAAATACCACTTAAATAAAAGGGCAGGACTTTCAATAGTTTTGATGCAGGTGCAATTCCTGATTTTGGGATGCAGCTACATCAAAATAAATGATCAAAATAAATGTACCAAAATGTTTAAAGGCTATTTTCAAATGTTTTAATGCAACTGTGACAGTTTTCTTACTTTACAGTAACAAAATAAATGCTACATGCATCATTGCTTTAGCACAAATTGTGGTACTTGTAACACAATCTTAAGCCATGTTTTATATAGTCTAATGTTTTGTTGCAGTTACTGCACTTGTGCCAAAACCATGGTACAAGTCATTGGCTCATGTTGGGGGTCCTTTAAAAATCCAGCCAAAAGTTTTTGATCAAATACTTTGGTGTGTAAGTGCTTTCAAGAATAGAGAACAGGCAAAATAATTGATGTAGTAGTATAAATAAAATTAATTGTAGTGGCTTGCACATATTAATAAATAGATTCATATATAATTTTTTGTCATTTTGATAACACAAAAGAATGAAATCTTCCTTATCACAGGGGTAATTAAGGGTGCTGTCTCATGTTAATCTAATGATTCAATAAGCTTGCTTCTCCAGCTCCATTTCAGATTGATCTCAGTTTGACAGACTTTCATTTTTTATACTTTGTGCTTGAAAAAAGATTGATGCGTCAGGATAAAAAAAGTACAGGTTAATTTTCTCCTTGTAGATAACTTTAACTTCAGCAGGCACCATCAGCATAACACAACCACTGACTTCTTGCACTTCATCTTGGAACATCATGTAACAGTGGCCTAGATATTCAGACATGCACCCAAGGTGTGTGCAATGACGGCACAGTGCAACGCAGGTGCACCATGTGGCAAAGGATACCATATTCAGAGGATGTGCCACCAACATGCACCGGTGCAGGGCAGGCTGAATATAGCAAGGATGCAAAATAGTGCAACCACACATGTGCTGGTGCAACCAGGAATGCACAGGAGCAGGTCAGGACACCCAACCCAGCAGGCTTAGCATGGGCAACAGGCAACAGGGACACAATGGAAGGGCTGCACAGGAGCACAGGGGCACATTACCCCACCAGCACGGCCAGTCACAGACAACAGGGGTACACTGTCCTGGAGGTGCCAAAGGGCACCAGGGGATGGCAGAAACAGGGCCCTGGGCTGCCATCAGTGGCACAGGGCAACAGGGCAACATACCTGCACCACTGGCATGCCAACACCAGTGCAATGCAATATGTACACAACAGGCTATGCTGCAGGGGGCCATGGCCATGGTGCCAGGACAACACACAAACACATAGGACAGTAGCCCAGGGGAGAGGGAGACACAGGCCACCCAGGGGCACATAGGCCACTACTCAGACTGGAGAAAGGCACAGCACCAAAGGACACACTGGTGGTGGGCAGCACGACAGGTGGATAGAAGGGCAGCGCAGGCAGACAAGGGCACAAGGTGCAGGGGCAGGCACAGGCCAGCACCACACCCCCCACACAGGGACATGGCACACAGGCCCATTACACACATGAGCAGCACCCTTAGGGGACAGCAGTGGGACACCAGGGACATGCCCAAGCATAGCCCAACAGACACCCGCAGTATGGCTCCACACGCCACCAGCAAAGGAAACATAGATGCAGAAGATGTAGCAAAGAAAAATGTTTACTCGTGAAACAAAACACAAAGCACAGCCATCATGGCAACTATGTACAGAGCAGATAAACAAAACAGCATGGTGAGTGAAGCATGGGAAGCGGGGGGTTTGGTTCCTGGGGCTGTACAGTAGGATGTGGGGATGGGCAGGGCAACAGGGGAAGGGCAGGGCAATGGTGGACCGTGGCCACTATGGGACCAGGGCAGGTTAACGTCTGCTGCGCAGTGCAGCCTCCTTTGTCCGCTGGTCCCTCCGCATGGCCACTGTGTCCCGCATGTGGCGTTGTGTCAGTCTAACCAATCTGCCCATCATTGCAGTCATCCTCCGCTGCTGATCACGGATGATGTTCATGGCCCTCGCCGGCCACCTCGACTTCCTTATGGATGTACCCTGGCCCGATCTAGGAGAAGGGACAGAACAGGCAATAAGTGACATGCCAGATGGAGCCCCAGCCCACCTGAATGTGTGCACCTGACAGCGGAGGCACACACCAGTGGACAGCCCCCCCAAGGGCCTGTGCATGGAGGTTTGCACCAGCTGTCCACACAGCACACTACAGCATGGCGGACAGGCCACAGCATGTGAGAGGCACACATGGCTGTGCATTGGGCACAGTGGTGCACATGCAAGGCACACCATGCTAATTGAAAGCACCCTGTGGCTGCACACACAGTGGTGGCTGCGTGCAAATGCCCCCCCCCCGGGTAACACAGTGGATACCGGCATGGTACATGCACACAGAGTGCATCATTAGCATGTCTTCTGGGCCTTGCACCCACCCAGGCAATGCCCACACATGGCATCGTTGACCATGGATGGAACCCTGTGATCTACAGTGACCAACAGATGCACAGCACAGCAGTGCCAACATGCTTACCTGGCTGGTTCTGCCCCAATGGGCAGCAGCATTTCCATCACCGCGACGGATGTCCACAACCACCCTGGCCCTCCTACAGTCCTCTGGACCTGTGAATGGATGAGAGAGGGGTGAACATGAGAGGACTGTCATGCACACATACACCCCTGGCACACAGGTGGCATGGTGCAGGATGGGACACTGCCTGCCTGGTGGCCCTGGTGCCTGCACGACTGCAACATGCACAACAGCATTGTGCATGTCACCTATGCAGGACACGCAGCACCCACTGGAATCAAGGTCACCCCCGGCAGCTGCACACATTGCACCTCCAGATGCCCAGTACATGTACACCATGGGCATGCATGATGCATGATGGACAGCGCCACACTGCACCCATACCTGAAGCCATTGGAGCCATCTGGGATCCCTCCTCATCAGGTTTCCATAGCAGTGCCGGCACTGTTCGGAGGTGCACACCAACCCCATGTGCCATTACAGGGCAGTAGAGACATGTGCCCACACCTGTATTTGTGGCTGCTGCAAAGGGCACCTGCCCAAAGAGCTGGGGTGCAAAGGGCTCCACCAATGCAAACAGGTTGCACATCTTTTCTTTGGACCAGTTCACTGCCAGATGTGATCTGCGATTGTCCACCATGACACAAGTGCAACCCAACAGAAGGAAATGTTGCGGCCTACACAGCATGCACATGGTGCATCCTGAGCACATTGTGCAATAGCAGATCATTGTATATGACCACACAGCACGTGGATGTATGATTGGCATGCACTGTGGCGATGAATCATGTAGCACCACACATGCACACAGTGGCAAAGCATGGTGGGTGCACGGGGTCATGGCCGTGACCCTGACAGCACAAGACATGACCCTGTGCAACATCGTGCATGACCCCACCCTGCACTGTGTGTGGCATAGCGCATCCTGAAGAGCTGCGCCATGGACCATTGCACCGTGATGCGCATGGTTGCGCATCAGGCAGCCATCTATGCATGCGCAATGGTGTCATAGCGCGCACTGCACATGGTCACGTGATAGGCCAATGCACATGGATGCGTCCATGCGCACTGCACACCCACGCACCACACATGCACTGGAAATGCACCGCACAATTGCTCTGGCCCATCCTGGCTGAGCATGACACAAACAAATGATATTAACTCACCATATGCAAATTACCTCATGAGGCTATGCACGGCACAGCCAGGATCATTAGCAGCTCATTACCATTGCGCACAAGCTAATTTGCATGCATTGCACTTGAAAAGCACCATGCCGCAGTACAGGACATGGACCAGTATTGCAGCCAGTTTGGTAAGGGGATGCTAATGCTGGGAGTGAGAGACCCATACCTACATTGCAGTGGAGCAATTCAAGGCCAAAAGGAACCTCTGCACACACTCACACTGAAGTGATCCAAAACAAATTACAGGATTCAGTCCTTTATTAAAATGTTCAGCACTCACTGTGCCTCCACCAAACCAACACAGCAAACAAGTCTCAACATTTCACGCAGATGCACTGTGCTTTTTCAAGAGATAAGTTACTAACAACAAACACCATACTAAATAGTAAATCATTAATTTAAAACACCTGTGAACAATTAATCACTTATCATCAATTTACTGTAACTGCTCAATAATTTACATCTATTGTGCACATCATACAATGCTGTATTTTTTATCTTACTTTATTATACAAATCAATATTTAAAATAAGCTGTTAAGCTTTTTATCTTTTTATCTAGCATTGCTATTGTCATTCAATGTATATACACAATGTAAATAACCCAGTTATGTGAACATTAACTAAAAATAAAAGACTATCTTGTAACAACTAACACTGCAGTGTGAACCCGTGCTCACAAATGAGGAAGCAATTCAATTTTGTCATTTAACCCTGGATATCATGTAGCTTGCAACTTAAAAATCCAGAAATGTTCTCTACAGGCTAACTTGTTATCAATGTTGCCCCTCCCCCCCCCCGAGAACCAATTGTAACCCTCTTGATACCAATAAAACACCACTGATGCTGTCTCTTGTCCTGTGCAAAATGAATATGGTGAGCCATAGCATATTCCAAATTATTATTAGCAATCGCTCGCATATGCTCACCAACCCTTTCTTTAAATGGTCGTTTCGTTCTCCCAACGTAGTACACACCACATTTGCAATTAGCTAAATAAACAACATGAGTAGTATCACAATTTATAAATGAGTAAATACTCAACTCTTTCCCATCCTCAGGGTTTAAAAATGTTTTTGCTACTGTTAGGCAGCTACAGTATTTGCTTATCTTACATCTAAAACAACCTAAAGGTAACGGGGGCAACCAGATTTTCATCTTAGCATTTTCAATCATTTTTCTTTTGTCTTCCTGTACAGATTATATTCAGATGTTCATTTGAACCTATTTCTGAATCAATCAATCAATGATTCACCCTGTACATTTTCAACTACAGCATGCTTTTCATTAGAAACAAGTGGTTCTGGTGGGAGTCTAGCATCCAACATGATTTTCAGCTGGTAACTCAAAGTCAATTTATCACCCAGGTTTTGGGCTCTTTTATACATCATAAGAGGGGGCTTCATAACATAATCAGTCAACTTTTCTTCCATTTGCAGGATTGCCCATTGTTTTAAAACTATTTTTTCGATCTCTACTAAATCTACACCATATGTGGTAATGGAATTTAGCCTCATGTGTTCCCGATTGTTTCTTGCTACATCTTTATTTTTCTCAAAAAGCAAGGTGTCCCTAGAAACTTGCTCACTTCATTTTTAATATCAGATAACTCTCTGTTTGTATCCCCTCATTACAAACCTGTTTTCCAGATCTGCCCATTTATCATATTGCACTAAATCAGTGCAATTTCGTCTCACATGAGTAAACTGGCCCTTTGGAATTGCTTTTACCGTGTGCCTAGGATGGCAGGAGCTAGCTAGCAAAACAACATTTTTTATCCGTGTTTTCCTATAAAGTGTGGTAACCAAACCATTTTGTTTATCCTTTGAGATAGTACTATCCAAAAAGGCAATTTCTTGCATATCGGTTTTTACTACAAACTTTAAATTAGGATTAGTGCATTCCATATATTCAACAAAATCATTTAACTCTGATTCTGTGTTCAGTAAAATCAAGAAGCAATCATCAATAAATTGCTTATAGATTCCTATACAGCCATAAAAGGGATTTTTTTCAGAATCATATATATGGGCTTCCTCCCACATTTCCAAATATAAATTTGCACAACTGGGGGCAAATGTAGCCCCCATTGCTGTCCCATTTATTTGCAGGAAAAAATTACCCTGAAACATACATGCATTAAATTCTAAAACAAATGTTGCCAGCTGCAGCAAAAACTTAGTTGGTGGCTGCAAATAAATGGGACAGCAATGGGGGCTACATTTGCCCCCAATTATGTAAATTTATATTTGGGAATGTGGGAGGAACATGTGCCTGTGCAGTACAGTATGGTGTGCAAGCCCATTGATCCACACTGTGAACCAATGGGCTTACAGATCATACTGTAAGCTATCATTTGGCAGGTGGCCGGGCAGTATGCGGGTGGGGTGCAGCCACCCACCAATAGAGGGGAGCTGGGTGGCAGGGGTCCTCAGAGGGTGGAGGAGGGGTTCCACTGGCCCACGAGATAGCAGTATCAGGCGGATGCCCGTGATCAGGTGGAATGGGAGGAGGGAGGGGATGCCACAAGACCACCAGGGTGTTTAATCCTTATAGTTTATGGTGATTGTGGATACGGGTGGGGAGGGGGGAACCACTAGAACATCAGGGTGTTTAATCCTTACAGTTTATGGTGATTGCGGTTATGGGCAGGGAAGGGGAACAACTAGACCACCAGGGTGTTCAAACCATACCTCCTTATGGCTATTGGGGATACAGGCAGGGAGAGGGAGACCACTAGACCACCAGGGATTGTACGGTTACCTTTGCCCATCATTGGGCTAACGAGGGAGGGAGGGTTCCACTAGACTGCCAGGGCATGGGTTGATCACGTTTTGCACTTTTCGCGATTCTTGAAGTGAGGGGATGTCCCAGGCCCCTCTTAGTCCTCACTGCAGTCTGTGCATGGTGCCAGGCACATTTCGCCAGGCTGCCCTGAGCAACACATGCAAATGGGGCCATAATGACATGCTAATGGCCCCATTTATGCCTTGCATGCATTACAGCCTCATTTGCATGCCCCAGGCTGAATATCGTGGGTGATGCGCCTAGTGCAACTGCACTTGCGCTGGCGCGTCCCCCTGCTCCCTTTCTGCCTCTTGCACTGCCACAGTGCCATGTGCAGTGTGTGCACTCTACCTGCCATATTCAACAGTGCTGAGCCATGACGCATCACCTTTGAATATCGCCTGGTCCTGGCCCCGGTGCAACCCAGTTGCACTGTGTCCAGGCTTGCGCCACTGCCCAGCGCAGTCTGAATATCTGGCCCATTGTGTATATACATTGATTGATAATGGCAATGCTAGATAAAAAGATAAAAAGCTTAACAGCTTATTTTAAATATTGATTTGTAAAATAAATTAAGATAAAACAAATTACAGCATTGTATGATGTGCACAATAGATATAAATTATTGAGCAATAATAACTGGCGTTGCCTTTTTTCCCATAGGGAAACTGTGGCATAATTTGTCATTATAAAGGAGCGTTTACAATGGAAAAATGCTCATGGTTTCCCCCGCTTTGCGCCACACAGGAACCTTCATTTTATATAATTGCTGTGGTGAATAAAAGGCAAACCCAGGAATTATTTAAAATAAAAAATGGGTCAGTGTGTGTAAACTCAAAGTTTACACACACCCTCAGGGTTAGATGTTTTTGATAAACCCCTCGAGCTTCGCTCTCAAGGTTTATGTAGCATCTAACCCCTGGGTGTGTGTAAACTTCTCGTTACACACCCCGACCCATACTTTATTCTCTATGTTAAATTGATGTTATGTGATTAATTGTTCACAGGTGTTTTAAATTAATGATTTACTATTTAGGATGGTGTTTGCTGTTAGTAACTTATCTCTTGAAAAAGCTCAGTGTGTCTGCGTGAAACGTTGAGACTTGTTTGCTGTGTTGGTTTGGCAGAGGCACTGTGAGTGCTGAAAATTTTAATAAAGTACTGAATCCTGCAATTTGTTTTGGATCATTTCAGTGTGAGTGTGTGCCGAGGTTCCTTTTGGCCTTGAATTGTTGTATTTACTATAGGCACCACGAACTGTGAGTGACTCTGTTTTGTTTTAAGATTGCAATGGAGTACCTGTCTGTGCCATGCTACCGCTGACATCCATTTCTGTCACTGTCCACAGGTAGCATAATGTCTGAGGCTGAGGGAGAGGAGGAGCATGGGCCTGCATGGAAGCGCAGGTCCAGTTTCACTAAGGAAGAGCAGAAGGCCATGTTCAAGGCTTACAGTACCTCGACAGGGAGACCCTGCTGAGTGGTGCCACAGGCACACCGCAGGACAGGACGACCAGGTGGGATGCAGTGGCCACCTACGTCAACACCCATGGCAGGCACCAGAGAACTGCCCAGTAGTGTCAGAAGAAGGTGGGGATGGACAAACACTGCATTAAAGAGAAGGTGGCAGCCATCAGGGCATCCTGCAGCAGGATAGGTGGCAGACCATCCACCGCACAAGCACTGACATCAATGGAGGAGCTGGTGGTGGCCACCATCAGCTGTGCCGCCATACAGGGCATTCCTGGTGGTGGATTCCAGGTGGATGGCAGCCCCTCACAACACTGTGAGTCACCACATACCATGCATGGGGAGGATATGGGCAGTCCTATGCAGGCAGGCCTGCTGCTGTGCTGCATGGCCCATGTGGGTGAGGCATGCAGCAGTGCACAGCACATCTATGGACGGTGGCCATGACATTGTGCACCCTTGGGCACAGGCCCTGCCTGCATGGGTGCTATGCCTATGCTGACTCTGTGTTTCTGTTTTCCAGTGCCATCATGTCTCTGTGGAGCAGCACAGGAGGAGGATGCCGACACAGGACCAGAGAAGATGGTGCCATCTATGTCCACAGGCATCTGAGACAGAGACTGACCGCATCATGACAATGAGGGAGTGCTGGACATACTGGGGCTGGAGGTTGGTGACACACTGTCTGAGCTGCTGCTCAGTGAGGGCCTGCCCATGCAGTGCACAGACATGCAGCTGGGTGGTGTGTACAGCTCTGATGATGACGATATGACACTGATCCTGGATGGTGCCGGGCATGGGGTGCTGGCCAGGGTCCAGGGACAGTTGTAGGCACTGTTGGGAACCAGTGTCATGCCAGCAGCTGTGCAGCTGCTCCCATCCATGGCCACACAGTGGCATGTGGTGCCATCACTGTGCATGGCAAGGGGGGTGCTGTTGTGGCACGGCTGCACTGGGAATGGCCCAGCAGATGGCTGAACAGCGGCAGCAGGATGAAGTGACCACCAGGCAGCATGCCACAGGGCAGCCTCTGGTGTGCCCGTATCCACACTACCCCTGTGCAGTTCCCTGTGCAGTGTCCACTGGAGAGAGGCATTGTCCAGCATGCCGCATCACCCCAGCAGGCCAGCATCCACCCCAGGATGTGTAGGATGCCAACAGGCTGGCTGAGCACACCTAGCTGCTGCAGGCATCTGTAAACAACCAGCGATGCTTGGGACAGAGATCTGTGCATTGTGGGCTGAGATGCATCAGCTGGCCAAGCGGCAAGGCAGTGAATGTGCGCAGCTCATTGATGAGATCCACTAGCTGCGGGAGGACATGATCGCATCTCTGGACCGCATAGCTGGTACCATTGCAGCTGGATTTGCTGGCATTCACTGGGCATGGCTGTGCACATTGGACTCCCCACAGTGCAACTTCCACACCATGGTCTTGATATCTGGTGACCCCTGCATGGCTGATACCGGGCTCCAATGTGGCCATCCCCGACACCCCTGGCACAACCCTGTTCGGCTGGCTCTACACCCCAGTGAGGACCCAGTCATGTTCTCAGTCCTCCACCCCCATGAGTGTGTTGGACACTTCCCCGGTGGCTGTTGCACAGCATGTGGCTGCTGAACAGCCTGGGCGTGGCCTCCTGTGGTGGCCATGGCACCACGCGGCAGGCCTGCTGAGTGTGCTGCCCTTTCCTGCTGTCTGCTGCTGCCTAGTGCACACATGTGTGGTGTTGCCCTGTGCATGTGGTGTACATGTGTGGTGTGGTGCACGTCATCTGTGTGTGCTGGCTGGGCTGCTGGGCCTTGTGGCATGGGTGTGATGAGGGCAGCTCCGCACCGGCTGTGCCTGTGCACTGTTGTCATGTGTCTGATCCATGCCATGTCCTGCAGCCCGTGTGTGTGTGTGCCCATGCCTGCACAGTGTGCTGTGTGTGCGTGTGTGTGCGTGTGTGTGTCTGTGTGGCTCTGTGTTCACCATGCATGCTGTGTGTGCATGTGTCACTGCATGCATGCCTATGTGCCCGTCCAACCCTGTGGGTGGGGTGGTGGTCCGTGCAGGCTTAGCACGAGTGTCGTTCCACTTATCTGCAATCTCCAAATTGCTCCTGTGTGATGTTGGTCCTGTGCCTCCTGGCCTCTGCTGCCAGCTTGGGGTCCCGCTTTCCCATGGGTGGTTGCACACCGCCTTCCAGCCTGTTGTCCATGTCATCCCCACTGCTGTAGCCCTCATCTGCCTGGACTGCTATCCCATGGTCAATGGCCATGCTATGCAGCAGGTCAGGAATAGGCCACAAGCTTTTGATGGGCTGTACTGAAGGGCACCACCTGACCTGTCTAGGCAATGGAACCACATCTTGAGCATGCCAAAGACACACTCAATGACATTGAGTGTGGTGGTATGTGCCTCGTTGTACTTGTCTTCTGCGGGTGTGGACAGTAGCCGGTAGGGGGTGAGCAACCAGGGCCTCAGTGGGTATGCACTGTCACTTGTGTGGGGAGAGGATATGGTTATCACTGTGCATTGCTCATGCACCCCCTCATCCCTACTGCCCCCTGGCTCCTGCCCCCCCGTGTCATCGCCTTCCTCCCCCAGCATTGCTGCACCCACATCCATCCCCATGCCTTGCTCACCTAACAGGTGCCCCATGCGGATATCCCCATACTTGAATCTCTGGTACAGGACAGAACTGTGCCAGATGTAGGCATCATGTGCACTCCCAGGGTGTGTGGCACAGACATTGGTGATGCAGCCCATGGCATTTCACACCACCTGGCAGTTTATGGAGGTGTACCCCTTCATGTAAGCAACACCCTCAGGGCCAGGTGGTGTGTGTATTGCCACATGGGTGCAGTCTATGGTCCCTATCACACCTGGCATGCGTGCCACCCTGTGGAAATCCTGCATGTTTGCTGTACGAGTGCTGTACTGCCTGTGTGCTCAGGAATCGTATGAACTCCAAAGCGCATGGCAGCAGATTGTTGAGGACCTGTGTGAGGAGGCAGGATGTGGCTGACTGGGTGATCCCTGTGGTGGCACCGATAGGTCTTTGGAAGGAGCCTGTGGTGAGGAGGCACATCACTGCTGTCACCTTGGTCTCCACAGACATGGTATGACTCCATCTGGTGGGCGCCTGCAGCTTATCATGGCACATCTCACAAAGCTGCCTCAGACTTGCCCTGTTTAGGTGGTACCGTCCCATGATCTCAACATCACTACAGTCCTCAAAGGTGAGGCGGGCATGGTACCGTCTGTGTTGGGCATACCTCTGACAGGCCTGTCGTTGGCCATGTTGGTGTTCCTCCCACCTCCTCACACCCCTCATTACCTCCTCCATGATGAATGGACCTACATCCATGGTGCTGTTTACAGCTCTGGTTTGCGCATCTGCTGTGTGAGTGTATTTGATCCTGTTTTATAGGTTCAAGTCCGCATGGTGCATCCTATGGTTTGCTCCTGACTTGCACCATGATTTTTGGCTGAATATGCCATTGTGCCACATATTCATGGGTACACCCCCTTGCACTTGTGCTGTATGCATTATATTTGTACCACGGCACAATGTGACTCACGTTACGCACACTCTGTGGTTGAATATGGCTCTGCGGTACAGTTCTGTGGTTGTGCTGGTGCATCTCGGTTGTGCATTGCGCAACTGCTCTTAATATCTAGGCCAGTATCTATGTTGGAGAGTGGGAAATGGAAGATCAGGATATATAAAGAAAGTGACATTCTTATAAAATAATTTTTCACACATCCTTGCAAGCTACATAACTAAGTCCCAATCTGTTCCAAGGGCAACTTTTGTAAGAATAGTAGTAATTCTGTTTTCAGGAAGGAGTATTTTTTTCTACCAGTATTCCTATACACCATTGATATGAAGTTGGTGGTAGTTGCACTGGATGAGCTTGTGGTTCCTATCACTAAACTCTTTAATAAATCGCTTGCTCTTGCAAAGTTCCCAGCTGTTTGGAAGTAGGCATTTGTCACTCCCTTGCTAAAAAGTGGGGACCGATCCATCACATCCAACTACAGGCCCATCTCAATCCTCCCCCCCCCCAAGGTACTTGATCAGATTGTGGCTGACCAGCTATCTGAGTACCTCCTGAAGTTGGTCTCCAGTGCCCACAGCAGCATGGTTTCCGTAAGTGCCACAGCACTGTGACAGCCCTAGTCGATTCACGGACTTCCACAAAGCCTTAGATGGTGGTAATTTAGTGGGATCTATTTCATAGATCTCACTAAAGCCTTTGACACTGTCAACCACCCCATCTTGCTGGATCTGCTTCTTGATATGGGTCTTGCCCCTGAAGCTGTCCTTTTGTTTAAGGACTATCTATCTAGCAGTGTCCAGAGTGTAAAAATTGGGGCAGCAATTTCTTCTTCTAGGGAAATTAAGCTTGGAGTCCCACCAGTGTCCATATTGGGCACTCTCCTTTTCAGTCTGTTTATTGGTTGCATTAGCAAAGTCATCCTTTACGCCAATGATGTGGTTGTCCTTAGTAGCAGTGCCTGGTTGCATCTTCTGCAGGATGAACTACAGTGCTCCTTCCATCACCTAGAGGACTGGTTTAGCTCCCAGAAACTGTTACTTAATTACAAAAAGATGAAGACAATGCTGTTATCCAGTCATCAGCTAAAGAAATCTATCCCAGCCTTGACTATCACCAATAAAATGGGTGACATGCTAGAGCAGGTTCAATCATTCAAGTACCTTGGGATCATCATTGATGACACCCTCTCCTTTGTGCAGCATATTGACCTGGTCATAAAGGTGGTTCACACTAAGCTGGGAGTCCTCTATAGGCATAGGTACTATCTCACACTTGCTACCCTACGACTCTTTGTTTCCTCCTCCATCCTCTCAGTTATAGACTACGGCCTTGTAGTGTACGGAGCGGCCTTGGATACGGCACTCAAACATGTGGTCACTGCCCTCAATAAGACCTGTAGGCTGACTCTGGAGCTGACAGACTCACCCACTCCTGCTCCCTTTATGAGCAAACCAACTAGCTCATGCTAGCCAATAGGATTAAATTCCACACATGCCTGTTAGGCAAGAAATCACTAATCGGCAAAGCTCCTCTGTGTCTCAGCAAATTGCTCCATACTGGTTCCTCAGGATACCAGACCAGGGGCCAGACTCAGGGCTCATTGGCTGTCCCATTTAGGAAAATGTCTCTTGGATAGCGGTCCTTTGCCTACAGGGCTCCCTTGTGGCTGAATGAGATCCCTGCTCACCTATTATTTACTGACAGCCTCCCCACATTTAAGTCGGAGTTGAAACGGCACCTCAATGCTTCTGGGGCCTGTTGTTGCAGATAGATGGTGTACTACCAGTCCCTCTCTACCCATCTCCTAATATGTGTGAGTGTTGATACCCGGGCCCCCTCCCTCACCTGCCCCACATCATAACTGTTGTAACTGGCCTTAGCAGTGGGCAGAGTTTCCTCACCTGCCTGCCATACTAACTGTCTCTGCAGTTAGGTGGGCCTGGCTTGGATCTCTCCTCTACAGGCATGCACTCTGCTCTGTTTTAGCACTTACTGTCCAACTGGAGGACATGCCTGGTACTAGCTGACTCCCCCCCCCTTTATAACCACCTCCCCCAAATTGGCTATTTTCAGTCCCCATCCCTGTTACCAGGACAAAGCCTGTACTATAGGCTGCTGAGGTTCTTGTCTCTGTGTTCCCCTGTGAACTCATAGTCATACTCTGTTTAAGGTTTTTGGCAGTAGCTTCAGTAGCTGGTTACTTGTTATTCTGTACTTATATTCCACATTATGTCTCCCTGTTTGCATTACAATTGCACTGTTTTTTTAAATGTTCCCTGAATTGTTCTTATTGTGTACACTCCTTCCCATGAAGTGTGAACTGCAGAGGGGGCACTTCCTCTTCTGTTGTACTGTATATTCCATGTACTTGACCTGGAACCTTTGCAAAGGAGCTTTCACTCAAAGTTTTTTTCCGAACAATGAAATAAATAAATAAATTGGTACGTGTTTGCACAGCATACTTATTTATCCCTGCTTGTGAATCAGGGTGGGCAACATGATGGACCTGGAATACCTTCCAAACTTTAATTATGTATTCATTGGATTGTGATAAATGGGTAGACTCTTTGAGACATAAGTCCCTTTTTTCAGGAGTGACCTGGGATAAGCTACATACAATAACTGGCATTCACTTGATACTACATCAGGTACAAAGAGACATTTGAGACAGTGCAAACATTAATAGCAGTTGGTTCAATAGTCATCACTCGACAGTGGGCATAACGATTTATACATTTAGATCAATAGGAACATTTAAATTACTATGTTAGAATGTTACCATGATCGCTAACTGCCCTTACAATTAAAAAAGGATTGTCTGTAGGTAGATCTAAAGCATCAAAAATTAACACTTTCACAAAATCTCTAGTATAAAGATTTTAGCCATTCTTCAGGGCTAAAGGAATTCCAAGAAATTCCAGATTTATGTACCTGATTTAATTTTCTAAAGACGCAATACTTCAATTAGCTGCAGCATTGTCCCTTACTCTCACCAGAGTGTGGGCCTCCGAGGACTTCATCTTTAAATCAGTGTTTTTTGTATCTGATCAGTTAACCCATGCATTGAACTTCAACATGATCAATATTTTTCCCCCAGTTAACTGATCTTTGGGCCATTACATCTGTGCACTGATCTGAACACTACATCCATGTAACAATTTCCGTAAGGGTGAGGTTGATTGTGTTCTACGTTGTTTTTTTTTCCTGGGTGCATGTTGCAACTGTTAATTATGTTTTTATCGCCATATGGACATTTTTATGTTTACTCAGTTAAGCCTACTATGGTATGCATTTAGTGTTGCAAATACATGTATTTTCTAAATTAAACCATTAGCTATCAGGTGCACATTCTTTTCTTTCTCTTGCATACTGTGTAAACTAGCCTAATTCTGTGAATGCTGTATTTGTGGTTAGTTACAAAGGCACAGTTTTCTTAAGACTGGTTAGTATAGTGGAGCTCTTAAGCCAGTAGCAGATCAGCATACAGCGATACAATCTGCTCATACACTGCAAGCATAGTTGCTGTTTCTAGCACAACTGCTTCTTCCTGAGCCACTGCCGCCACCACCATAGTCATAGTTATGGCTCCCAGACTAGTTACTCAGAAATTAAAAACACTTGCAGAGTCGGCCTGGTGGCGCTGAGGGTTGAGGCGCTGGATGCCACACCTTGCTCTACTCCGGCGACCCGGGTTTGGGAACAGACTCAGGAGGCCGGGGGTCGGCAGGGGAGAGGGAGGATCGAGCGTCCCAATGGATGCTCTCCTCCCTCAGGGGTGGGAGACCAAGAATGCATCTGCATTCTGCAGCCCCTTCGTAGCCGGTGGAAGCACCGACATTTGAAGGGGATGGAGGTGGCTCCGTTCGTCGGAGCCGGGGAGGAGGGACGTCGACGGCGCATGAGAGGTCTGGCATGTGTCAGCACGCCACCACTCAGGATGTACGTCCTAGCACTTGACTTCCCAGAGGGTAGGAGAAACCAGGGAGAAAACGGAAAACACCTCTCGGCAGCCCTGGATGAAAGCCACTCTCTGGTTCCATCTGGACCACCAAGAGGGACAGACCCCAATGTGCAGAAGGAGAAGGAGGCACTCTAGGAGCAGATCCCACAGAGGTGGAATGGGGGAATGAGTGGACAGAAGGAGAGGGCTCCAACAGTAGACAGGAGAGATAAAGAAATAAAGTAAAAAAAAAAAAAATCATTTGCTGAGGGGGCCAAAGTGCACAAACCTATCCCAGAAATGTTTGACTTTCTTTTTCTGTTTTTTTCATCCCTTTGCTAGCAGCAATAACAGTGTAATTGAAATCTAGCTTTTGGTCCACAAGAGCAAACATTGTATTATTTATTTACTTATTTGTCATCTCAGAGTTACACCTTTGAGCTAAAAGCTCTTTTACAAAGGTTCCACGTCAGGTAAGATTCAAACAATTGGTACATACGGAATAAAAAACATAAGGTATAGACATAGTCAAGTACAACACATAATTTATAATTGTTGGTAAAATCCTATGGTTACAAAGAGGAAAAAGCTATACAAAATGAAACTGTACTATATACAAGAAGCAACTGCATTCATTAGTTCATACGATGAAGTACAGACAGTATTTATGACAGTTTTGATAAGCTATGAGCACAGAGGTCACAGGACTAGTGCGTCGAGGAGAGGTGGAGAGGGTAGAGAGAGGAGCAGTCAGGGCTGACTATGACAATGGTGCAGACAGAGGTGTCCTTGTCAGTGATTTTTGGGGAGGGTGAGCAAGGGGTGTTGGAAGGGGATGGTGAGAGAGGAGGCAATTACGGGGGGGGGTGGAATGAGTAGTGACAGAGTGGGTGAGAGTTGGGAAGAGAGGGAAATGTGAGAGGGTAAGAGGATATGGGGGAATGACTGAAGAAATAGGGGAAAGGTGAATGGGTGGTCAGGGAGTGAAAAGACAGAAGGAGGATGGTGGGAGGTTAGAACTTGCAGTCACAGGAGCTAAGTACTGTCAAGTGTTTGAGTAGGGATTTCTTGAAAGTTCCAAGCTTAGGCACATTTATTACTTCTGGGGGTAGTTCACTGATCCAGAGGTGTGCCTTGTAAGCGTAGGATCACAGTGTAAGTGCCATGTGATGGAAAGGGATATGTAGAGCATTTTGTGTTTCCTGTGGTCTGGTACGAGTTACACACAGGTTTAAGGTCTGTAATGGGTTGAGGAGTTAGACCAAGAAGAGTTTTTTTCCCTAGCAGGCAGGTCTGATATTTAATCCTCCCCTGAAGATTAAGCCACTTAGACTTGGAGTAAAGTTTGCAGGTGTGAGTGAGACTGTGTGCCCCCATGGTGAGCCTACAAGACTTGTTGAGGGCGATTCTGACCCTTTTTAGGGCTGTATCTGTTGCCGCACTGTACACAATTAGCCCATAGTCTATAACAGAGATTATAGAGCTATTCAAAGCCAGAGACAGGGCTGCAGGGGGTCATATTATGTCTGTGTCTGTAGAGGACACCAGTTGTGGTGTTGGCTGTCTTTACAACATTGTCTATGTGGTGGGTAAAGGACAGAGAGCCATCGAGTGTGACACCTTAATATTTAAAGGTATTGACCTGATTGAGAGGGTCTTGCTTGTTGTTCAGGATGGCCAGCTGACTAGCTCTGTATTTGCACTGGCTGTTAGCAAACAACATAACCTTTGTTTTTTTGTAGTTCAAGATTAGCTTGTTTTGAGTAAACCAGTCTTCTAATACTGCAAAGCTATTTTGGAGTTTTGATTCTAATAGGTGCAGGTGTGGGCTACTGGAGAAGATAGTCACATCATCTGCATATAGCAGGATGTTATCAGGGCGGGCCAGGGGGAGTGAATTAGGGAACTGGCTGAACAGGAGCGGGCCCAGGATAGAATCTTGTGGGATACCAGTTGTCATCTGCCTACTGTCTGTGAAGGTCCCATTGCTATTCACTAGTTGGGATCTTTACCAAGGTAACTTTTAAACCACCCAGCTATGTCGGGAGATAACCTGGAAGCACGGAGTTTGTTGATTAGGATACTGTGGTTGCCAGTATCAAAAGCTTTTGTGAAGTCGATGTATACTGACCCCACTAGCTGGCTGCTGTCCAGTGCTGCATGGATAAAATCCATGTATTCAAGTAGTGCAGTGTTGGTGCCGTGGGCCTTCCAGAAGTCATGCTGTTGAGGGCACTGGATGTTATATTTGTTTAGGAAGTCCACCAGTTGGTATGATACTATTCATTCCAGGGCTTTGGTTGGGGGGGGAGTAATATAGAGATGGGCCTATAGTTGAAAATACTTGCCCGATCTCTGCTTTTTTTTTTGAAATAGCAATTTGTTGAAGAGTATTTTCAAGAGGAATACACATGAAAGTAGACTTATTAACAATGCAATTCCACATTCATTAAGTGCCATTACAGCCATCAGTGTCTATGAAGAAAGGTAAGGAGATGTAAGTCCGACACATGAGAATAAAGAAAGGGAAACAGTAGTCGACAGTCAGAGAAAGATTAGTAGAATATGAAATAAAAACAGAAGAGAGATAATTGAAGTGAATTTCTAAAGAATGAAGTAAAGTAAAAAGCAACACATTATGAAAAGTGGGTGAGTACCGTCTGAGGTATGAAGACCACAATAAAGAAGAAGAAGACAAGAAAAAAGAGAATGAGAAAGTTAAAGAGAGCAAGCGAACAGACAACAGAGCAGACAATAGCGCAATTAATACAGAAGCCCAGCTGTGCCGCCGATATATCACCAGAGCACATTCATTACAACAAATAACTTCCACATAGCAAATCCCCCTGCTCATATTATTACAACTTAAGAACAGTATCAAATAGGCAGTTAACATAGTAGATATGAAAAAACAACTACTATAGCCCGAGGTGGAAGGGTACATCCGTTTGAGGCACTGGGCCCCTTCTTAAGCATACTTAGCTAGCACGTCCATTACTGGCCTCCCCTCTTGCAAGGCCATGAAGTGTAGAAATGGTAGCCATTTTGCTTTAAACTTATCTACAGACAGCCTTAATTTAGCCATCAGGTACTCCATGTCTATTATCCTGGTACAGATACCATACCATGTTGTGAGAGTAGGCTTATCCGGAGTGAGCCATGACAGAGTAATAGCTTTAAGAGCTGCTGCCACCAGGATTCCAAACAGGAGATGAGAGGATCTAGAGATCAACTGGGGGGGTGGCAATCCTAGTAACCAGTGCTGCGGGGAACTCGGTAGTGTTAGTTCAAAAATATTATTAAATTTATCTATTATTTCCCTCCAAAACTCTTGTATAACATTACACTCCCAAAATATATGTAAATAAGTGCCAACCAACCGACAGTGTCACCAACAAAGATCGGAACAGTGTGATCCAAAATGTTTTGTCGTCACAGGAACTCTAAAAAATCTAATGGCTATCTTCCAACGGAATTCCCCCCAAAAAAGAGAAGATGTCGTACTGTGAATGGACTTCCAACTAGAATTCCAATCAGCATCCGGCAGAACCCGATCTCTGCTTTTGTAGACCGGCATGACAACTGCGCATTTCCATTTCTTGGGGAAGTGTCCATATCGTACAGATAAATTTAGAATGAAGGTGAGTGGATTCATTAATTCATCAAAGGCGAGGGCTATTAATCTAAGGTCAAGGGAGTTGCTGCTGTGCTTGGATTTGCTGAGAAGCATTGGAGATATTTCTTGGCCTCTGCATGGGAGATTTGCTTTAAATAATATTGTGGAATATCTGTGGGGGACTGAATATGGGCAGCCTGTGTATCTTTTGAACTAGCCTTTTCAATGTGAAGGACGTCTGGTGGGAGAATGTGACTAAGGTCTGAGAATGCAACGTTGAATGCATTGGCTATTGCTTTTGAATCTTGAGTGGTCCCCCCCTTTACAAAAAGAATAGAGGGGGAGGACTTGTTGCTCCAGAATTTCTTGCCATCCCTCCAGGTGATGTTTAGTTTGTCTTTAAAAGACTTAGCTTTAGCAAGCCTGATCTCCCAGGTACAAGCATTTCTTGCTACTCGGTAGTGCTGGACATCTGTTATCGAGCCCGTGGCTTTTGCTTCATGCCAGAGATGGTCCCTATTCTTCATAAGATAAAAAAGAGCATGTGTGATCCAACAGGTGTCTATGCCCTTTATTTTATACTTTCTAACTGGTGCATAGGTATCACACACAGCGTTGATGGTTGAGATAAATTGTTCTAAGGCCAGGTCCACATCCTGGAGGGCAGAGAGGGGAGGACCAGTCAATCTGCTTCAGGTGGGCTTTAAATGAACTTAGTTCCCCTCTTTTAAGGACACTACTTGTGTCTGTATTTGGGGGTGGTTGTTATTTTGTTGGACCAGAGACAGGTGACTGAAGAGTGATCACTCAGTGAGTCTGCATGGATTAGGGTGTCTGTAATATGCTCTGGATGGTTTGTAAGGACTCAGTCGATCAGTAGCTTCCATGTCAATTCACTCCCGACGTTTCACTCCATGACAACTGGCTCCTGACAACTGGCTCCAGTGATAATTCGCTCTCATGATGATTCATCCCCTGACAATTTGCTCCCTGGTGGAGTTAATAAAATTAAGCCAGCTGTCATGGAGCGAAATGAATCCAGGAGCTTGCAGCAGCTATGTATTACTTTTATTATATTGCATGCACCTTGCATTTGTTACTTTCTTTTTCCTGTATTCTCTCCTTGTAACCTCTGCCCGGGTCAAACTTAGAAGCTAGCTGCTGCTCAGTGTGTCTTTTCAGATTAATTACTTACTGTGGCCATTAGCATATGCACGTCTCCTGCTGTGCTGTGACTATGGTGCTTCTTCCTGACCTGGTGTGCTACTTGTTGCCTACTCATGCACTCATGCCTACCACACAGAAGGTGACCACCGAAGCCACCGAATGCATCTCTCAGGGCACAAGGAAGCCCCAGCATTACCAGCATCAACAACACAGAAGGCAACCACTGAACCCACTGAAGGCATCTCTTGGGGAACAATAAAGCCCCAGTGGTACCAGCACCAACAACACAGAAGGCGACCACTGAACCCACCGAATGCATCTCACGGGGTGCAAGGAAGCCCCAGCATTACCAGCACCAACAACACAAAAGGCACACACTAGAGCCACCGACTGCATCTCTCGGGGTGCAAGGAAGCCCCAGCATTACCAGCACCAACAACACAAAAGGCACACACTAGAGCCACCGACTGCATCTCTCGGGGTGCAAGGAAGCCCCAGCATTACCAGAACCCACAACTAGGAGATGGACTGAGCAAGCAGAACAGGAGGTTCTACCCCTATTTTGCAGTCTGCACTAACTTCATTAGAGGTAACCATTTCAGCACTGTTTTGTAGTGAGCTGCTAGCTGGATTAATTTTGCTCCTTGGCAACTGACTGAGTTTTAGACTTCACCTAGGAGCAAATTGTCAGGGGATGGGTTGTCATGGGTGCCAATTATCACTGCAGTGAGTTGTTGGGAGTCAGTTGTCGTGGAGCGAAATGTCGGGAGTGTATTTTCATGCTCCCCAATCAGTGTGTTAGTTTCCATCTGTCAATTAATCCTGGTTGGGGCTTCAGTTATTTGGGAGATGCCAAGACTAGAGATGGCATCCCTGTAGGGGGCAGCTTCATTCGATAACCAGTTAATGTTAAATTCCCCCAGGAATACTATTTCCCTGTTGTGTGTCTAGTCAGTAAGGAAATCGATCAATTTGTTGAAGCTGAGTGTTTGAGCTCTAGGAGGTATTTTATTTAGTTTTGTTGACTGGGTAAGTGCACTAGACAAATCCTGCCTATTTTCAGGCATGACCCGAGGGAAGACAGATGAATGCCAACTGACCTTGAACCAGATTAAGCTGTTGGTGGTATTTTTGTAATGAATGAGGAAATTTGGCCAGGACATTGGGGAAGTTCCCTACTCTTTTCGATAAGTACCATGGGATCTTTAACATCCACCTAAACTACCACCAATCCAGGCAGATGGGACCTTGGTTTAACGTCTCATCCGAAAGATGGCACCTCAGAAGTGCAGTACCCTTCTCATGCTGTACTATAGTGTCAGTACTGGGATATTAACCCAAGTGCCAGATGTGGGAACTGAACCCACAGCCCTCTGATCTCCCGGCCTCAGAGGCGAGTGTGCTACCTACTGAGCCACTGACATTATGTATACTGATACAGTGTTGAGGGATTTGTTTTGGTTCCCAATTAATAATTTAATAGTTAGGATCTGGATCTCCTTGCCAGTGTCAATCTGGGGGATTGCATGAGCTTGGAGGCAATTTTTAACATAGATGAGACAGCTCTCCCCCTTTTTTTCCCATTCTGTCACGCTGGAAAATAGAGTACCCCTTGCGTGATAGGGCCGAGTCAGAGATTATAGGGGTGAACCATGGTTCTACTATGGTGAGCACATCTGGATTGTGTTGGCTAACCCGAACTTGGAGCTGGTCTTATTTTGGGAGGAGGCTACAGATATTTAAGATGGCCAGTTTTAATGCACCCTTGGCATTGCTCTTTGCTTGTGCTAACCCTGCAAGGCCTGGATTAGGGTGTATGTTCCCTGAGAGTAACAGAAGTATCAGGGTGCTGTGCAGTAAATACTTCTTAATTGCTTTGAGCTTCAGGGCACATGTGTGCCTGATTTTGTTCCTGCCCATGGAGGGTGTAGTGGTTATAAATAGGTGGGATGGAGTGACTGATGGTAGTAGTGGGGTAATAGTGAGTAGGTCGGTAGGGGGGTTAGCAGTCCCAGGACTAACCTGTTGGTCAATGATGTATGTTGTGGGTCTGCAGGTAGAGTGGGGCATTCTTAATGATATGGGTGGGTGACTGGTCCTTTACTGAGTCTGTTTATCTAACCCTATTAATGCAGGTAACAAGAGCAGTAGAAAGGATGTAATTCCAGGCCTATCAAGAAACATTCTATTTGGAGATCCTGTGGGGGTCTTTATAGCTAACGCAGAGTGAATATGCAAGTGGGAGGTGTTTGCAAGGTAGATGGACTAAAATAGGAAAGTTGCCCAGATCATCTGCTAGGTGGCAGTAGTACGGAGCAGAGAGAGGGGTGTGTGACTAGATTCAGCCTTGAGGTGTGGAGAGTAGCAATGATGAAAGATGTGGGTGTTCAGTATGTTCTCAGCCACAGCGCTTGATAGCAGTATAGCCTAAAGTGAGGGGGAGGCCGTGGGAAGTATTACTATGTTCCTTGGCAGAACTCTTGTTGGCAGTGTAGTCTAGTGGTCAGAGCACTGGACTATAGATGAGCCAAGGAGCTGCAGACCAGGGTTTGATTCCCACAGCATCTACAGCTAACCATGTGACTTGAGTTAGGGCAATTAAATACTGGGGGTGATAGAAGTATCACTTTAAGCATGCAAGATTTCTAAACCAAAGTGAGGGGGATGGAATGAACCAATATCACTTTCAGGAAGGTATGTAAAAAGTGGGCTAATTGGTTCTGGCCATAGCTTTAAAGGTAGCACCACCACTGAGTGACTAAAGACTTGCATGTGTAGCCTTACAAGATGGCACCTGATGCTGCATCTAGAGTTTCCACCTGTGAGCGCTGGTGGTCATCCAGGGAGGGAGGCATGGGGCTCTGCTCACACCACCCTGAGAGCTCCTGTGGACTTCTTGTTACTGAGGACTTCTGGGGAAGATAAGATGGTAAGCATAAGGTAGGCTGAGGATGGATGGGAAAGTAGGGTGAGGAGGAGGAGGTGGGGAAGGGGAGGGCTGAAAGGGACTGGGACAGACCTGAAGCAAGACAGGCACTTATAAACATGCAGGATCACAAAATACAGTACAGTAAACCCTGGTTATATAAACCCTGGATAATAGAAACTCTCAGTTATCCGAAACCAGGTTGTGTCCCCCAACAATATCAGCTGTTTCTCTGGTCACAAGTGGTAGTGTTAACGATCTCTTTAACCTCTAATCAGCACATCACGGCACAGCACCTTCTTCCCAACACCAAATATATTACACACACTTAAATCTTTATAGATCATTAGCCCATTAATACCTAATTATATAGAAACATAGAAACATAGAATTTGACAGCAGATAAGGACCACTTGGCCCACCTAGTCTGCCCATTTTCCTACCTAACGGATAAGCTGCAGATCCAAGTTAACCAACAACCTACTTCCTCCTACCCCCCACTAGAATTGCCTTATGTCTGTCCCATGTATTCTTGAATTTCCCCACTGTTTTTGACTCCACGACCTCCTCAGGAAGGCTGTTCCATGCATCTACAACCCTCTCTGTGAAGAAATACTTCCTCACGTTACCTCTAAGCTGTCCCCCCTCTATCTTCAAATTGTGCCTCCTTGTTCTTACACATCTCTTTTTCTGAAAGATGCTACCCTCTTGGACTTTGTTGATTCCTTTGAGGTATTTGAAAGTTTCTATCATGTCCCCCATCTCCTTCTTTCCTCGATGCTATACATTTTAAGCTCATTTAGTCTTTCTTCATATGTCTTCTGGTGCAGACCCTGCACAATTTTAGTTGCCATCCTCTGGGGAGCCTCCACCCTGTCTGTGTCTTTGCGGAGATTGGTTCTCCAGAACTGTTAAGTACCCCAGATGTGGTCTTGCCAACTGTTTGTACAGAGGGCCAACAACTTCCTATTTTCTACTGGTAATGCCTCTCCCTATGCATCCCAGTATCCCCCCAGCCCTTCTTACTGCCTTCTCACATTGCTGGCCCACTTTTAGGTCATCTGATATGACTACCCCCAGGTCCCTTTCCATTTTTGTTGTTGTCAGTATCTCACCCCCATTGTGTCCTCTTCCCCTGGGTTTTTGTTTCCCAGGTGCATTACTTGGCACTTCTTTGCATTGAATCTTAGCTGCCAGACATTTGACCACTCCTCCAACCTTGCCAAGTCCCTTTTCATCCTTTCCAGACCAACTTGTGTATCAACCCTGTTGCAGATCTTTGTGTCATCTGCAAAGAGACATGCTTTCCCTTCCAGTCCCTCTGCACTGTCACTTATAAAGGCATTAAAAAGGACTGGCCCCAGTACTGAACCCTGCAGTACCCCACTAGTAACCACCCCTTTCTTTACTGTGGACTCCATTTTCTATTACCTGCTGCATCCTGTTGTCCAGCCAGTGTTTTACCCAGGCTACCACCCTGGGACCCACTCCCAGGCTGGCTAATTTGTTTATTAATCTTTTGTGCAAATGCCTTATGAAAGTCTAGGTAGGCCATGTCCACAGCCCCTCCCAGGTCTACTACTTTGGTCACCCAGTCAAAGAAATCAATTAGATTTGTCTGCCATGACCTTCCTGCTGTGAATCCGTGCTGCCTTGGGTCCTGTGCCCGACTGGTCTCTAGGTACTCAACAACTCTTTCCTTCAGAAGTGATTCCTTCATTTTCCCTAGCACTGAGGTCAAACTGATAGGTCTGTCATTTTCTGCCTCTGTCTTGCTCCCACTTTTGTGAAGGGGAATCACATCCACCCTCCTCCAGTCCTCGGGTACCACACCATCCTCGCATGATTTATTAAAAAGGGTAGTCTGAGGTGCTACTAGTTCTTCTCTTAGATCCTTTAGAATTCTGGGGTGAATCCCATCAGGCCCCACTGCTTTATCCACCTTCGGTTTTAAGAGTTCTTTCAGAACCCTTTCTTCTGTGAAAGGACTAATATCAACCCCCCATCCAGAGTGCTTTTATTGACTGGATCAGGTATCTCCCCCTGCTTTTCCATTGTGAATACTGAGCAAAAGTATTCTTTCAGTATCCCTGCTTTTTCACTGTCGCTCTCTGCCCAACCACCTTCCTCTTTATTCAGCCTCAGTATCCCTGCCTTAGTCTTTCTTTGTTCCCTAATGTACCTATAAAAGGTTTTATACCCCTTCTTAAATGAGTTGTCTGTCTTTTCCTCGATTTGGGCCTTTGCTATTCTGACTGCCTTCCCCACTTAATTCTGCTTTAACTGGTACAGTTCTCTGTCCAGCTCCTTCTGTGTTTCCCTATACTTCCTGAATGCTATATTTTTCTCCCTTACCTTCCCTACCACTTCTTTTGAGAACCATAGTGGTTTTCTCTTTCATTTTGATTTGTTTATTTGCTTCACACAAAGGCTTGTTGCCTCTGTGATGGCGGTTTTAATGTTTCCTCATTGTTGCTCCACTCCTCCTTCTTGCCTGTTTGCTAGTGCTTTTCAGAGGCACTCTCATATTTTGACAAAATCAGCCCTCCTGAAGTCCAGTACCTTCACTTTTGTATGGCTTGACTCTATAGCTAAGTTTATCATGAACCACACTGTTTTGTGGTCACTTTTTCCAGATGGCTACCCACTTCAAGATGGAGATCCTCTCTGTTCCCATTTGAGAGTACCAGGTCTAAGATTGCTCCCTCCTGAATGGGTTCCAAAACTAGCTGTCTGAGGCATGCCCCTGTAGGGCATCGAGAATGACCCTACTCTTGGATGTGGCTGCAGCAAAGGTGCTCCAGTTAACATCTGGCATATTCAAGTCCCCCATCAGCAATATCTCCCCTTTCTCTGCCATCCCAAGGATGCCTTCTATCATTTCCTTGTCCATTTCCTCCCCCTGAGACAGAAGTCTGTATACAACCCCTGTGCAGATTGTGGTGCTATTTTCAGTCTCCAGGGTGACCCACAGTGCCTCCTCTCCTCCCTGTTTACCCTTTAGTTCTATTGCTTTGATCATTATTGAGCTAGTGTGACACACAGTGCTCCAGTTCTCATGGGTAAGAGAAAACAAGTGAGAGAGCCGTTAACCTTTTTCGATTTGCGATTGTAGGAATGTTGTGCTTGCATAGAAACATAGAAACATAGACTTTGATGGCAGATAAGGACTGCTTGGCCCACCTAGACTGCCCATTTTCCTACCTATTGGATAAGCTGCAGATTCTAGTTAAACCAACAGCCTACTTCCTCATACACCCCACTTAAATTGCCGTATGTTCATCCCATACATTCTTTAATTCTCCCCCACTGTTTTTGACCCCATGACCTCCTCAGGAAGGTGGTTCCACCACCCTATCTGTGAAAAAATATTTCCTCACGTTGCCCCTGAGCCATCCTCCCTCTATCTTCAAATTGTGCCCCCTTGTTCTTGCACATCTCTTTTTCTGAAAGATGCTACCCTCTTGGACTTCGTTGATTCCCTTGAGGTATTTGAAAGTTTCTATCATGTCCCCCCTTTCCGTCCTTTCCTCAAGTGTATACATATTAAGCTCTTTTAGTCTCTCTTCAAATGGCATCTGTTGCAGACCCTGCACCATTTTAGTTGCCCTCCCCTGGACCGCCTCTATCCTGTCTATGTCCTTGCAGAGATGGGATCTCCAGAACTGCACACAGTACTCCAGATGGGGTCTCACCAACTGTCTGTACAGAGGGATAACAACTTCCTGTTTTCTACCGGTGATGCCTCTCCCTATACATCCCAGTATCCCCCAGCCATCCTTTCTGCCTTCCCACATTGCTTGCCTACCTTAAGGTCATCTGATATGACTTCCCCCAGGTCCCTTTCCATTTTTGTTGTTGTTAGTACCTCCTCCCCCATTGTGTACACTTCCCCTAGGTTTTTGTTTCCCAGGTGCATTACTTTGTACTTCTTTGCATTGAGTCTAAGCTGCCATACTTTTGACCATTCCTCCAACCTTGTCAAGTCTCTTCTCACCCTTTCCACACCCCTCGTATATCAGCTCTGTTGCAGATCTTTGTGTCGTTTGCAAAGAGGCATACTTTTCCTTCCAGCCCCTCCGCAATGTCTCCTATAAAGATGTTAAAGAGGACCGATCCCAGTACTGAACCCTGCGGTACCCCACTAGTAACCACCCTTTCTTCAGAGTGTACTCATTTACTATTACCCTCTGTGTCCTGTTGTCCAGCCAGTTTGTTACCCAGGCAACCACCCTGGGACCCACTCCCAGGATGGCTAACTTGTTTTTGTTAATATTTTTTGTGGGACTGTGTCAACTGCCTTGCTAAAGTCTAGATAGGCCATATCCACAGCCCCTCCCTGGTCTACTACTTTGGTCACCCAGTCAAAGAAATCTATTAGATTTGTCTGACAGGATGGTTTAAGAGCTAAAATGAATCTGAAAACAATCTGTGTGTGTTGCTGCATGACACACAGTGTTCCAGCTCTCATGGGTGAGAGAAAGTGAGTGAGAGAAACGTTAACATCTCGAACCAATTGGCAACATGGCCAGACCCAAGGAGAATGAGTGAAAGCTCCACAGAATCATGCTCGGAAAATGGCTCGGGTATTTTAATTTTTTATACTGTAGATCGGAGTACCTCTAGAAGAGAACCAGAGTGCTGAGTGTTAAACATGAGTTCTGAGCTCTGAACTAAAACACACATCAGACGCTTGTTTGCAAACTTGGCTCGGGTCAGTTGTTTTGTGATTTGTGATTGTTGTGAAGTAATAGCCATATTTTTTCTTTTTATTACTGTAGATTACAGTACCTCTACCTTCTAGCCAGCTAGATGAGAGCCAGGATGCTGAGTGTTAACCATGAGTTCTGAACTCTGAACTCAAACACACATCAAATGTTTGTGTTCACCCCAGGCCCATTATAGATATGGGAACCTTGATTAACCGAAATCCGTTTATCTGAATGTTTTTTATGTCCCCCATGACAATTTGGAGGGCTGAAAGGGAATGGGACAGACCTGAAGCAAAAGAGGCACTTATAAACATGCAGGATCACAAGATACAGTACACTGCAGTCAGATACATAGCTGGGTAAACTAAACACAGTACAGCCTGAAAAAACATGCAGTTGTAAATCTGAGTTCAGCCAGAGAGCTAAATTGAAGGACATCAACTGAGCACAGAATAGCCTTAGTTACAAAACGAACAGTTCCCAACAAAACACATTGCACTGAGGAACTATGCATTCACGTGGGATATGCTATCAATTAAAGCACCAGTTGCAACATAGTGAAGCAGTGTGGGATACCTTAGCCCACAGAATCAATCAGTACAGTTTGGCAGACAAATATCCCTTTAACAGACTTGCATGTGTAACCTTGCAAGATTGTGCCTGACGCTGCATCTAGAGTTCCCACCTGTGAGTGCTGGCAGTCATCCGGGGGAGGGTGCAGCTCTGCTCACACGCTGAGGCTCCTGTGAACTTCTGGTTACTGAGGACTTCTGTGAGTGCTGGCAGTCGTCCGGGGGAGGGGGGCGGGCAGCTCTGCTTACACTGCCCTGAGGGCTCCTGTGAACTTCTGGTTACTGAGGACTTCTGTGAGCGTTGGCAGTTGTCTGGAGGGGATTGTTGCTATTGATCCCATAAATGATGACATCATAGTGCTGTAATGCAGCATTCTAATCAGACTAGTGAAGTTCAAATAACACTAAATAAAATTGTATTTGATAAGTTAACACAGTGGCGCCTGCCAGGATCCAACACAGTAGCTTGCAGTATTACTGTAAAATGTTGCCGAATGCTGCTGGCAACAGTGTAATTCAATACCAATGAAGCCCTTTTGTCAAGCAGTATTTTGCAATGTTATTTACTGCACATTACTGCACTGCATCCTGGCTGGCTCCACCATACTCTTAATAAATCAACCTTTAATCTCTTTATGGGATTTACCTTGGCAGTCCACAATTTGCTTTACACCAGATGTTATGATCTACAGGGATGTGTCATGCCTTAAGGCATTTAATCGCAACATGTTCCCATTCAAATTTTGCTGTGGATATGGCTGTGTGCAGCATTGTTTGCATTGTTGTATTTTATTGTCTTTTATATGTTTTTAGTTCTGTACAGCTCTGAATTACACTTTACAAATGTGTTTTATTACTATTATTATTATTATCTACTTGTTGATATGGATTAATACTGTATTTTGACTGCATGAAGTGATTTGTTTGAAACTCAATAACATTTAAATGAAAATATACAGAGCTATGGGGGAGTAGTGGCTTTCCAATAACTAAATCCTGGTTGTGGTTTTATGCAGTTTGGATGGGGCAAAAAATACTTATCGTATCTAGGCGGAAGACAGCCTGATCCCTCCCCCGCCCCATAGAGGAATGAATGCTAAAGATGGGATGCATGGAAGAGAATGAGAGGCAGGCATACTTGCAATGAATTAACTAGACAAGTTTCATATAATCTTGGAATCCTTCCTGAACTTATTATGTTGCATTATCCAAAATATGAGGACATGTAACCTCCTCTCCATCACCCCAATAATGGAAGGCATTACAAATTGGTTCTATTCCTATGCTGGCATGCCTTCAGAATAGTATTTGCGTAAGATAAACAAGAGATAGGAGACATGAGTTATGGTTGTTGAAGTTATTTTCATAAATGTTTTTAAACAAATGTCTAGATTGTCAAGCAACAAGTCACCATATAAGCAAAATCATTTCCAAAGCATCTGTAAATTTGCCTTTGTGGTGCCTTAGTCCATGCATTACTCTTCCATCTACCTGGCCCTAGGATGACTCCCCACTCAGGCCCACTGGGACAACCTCCTAGGCTGCCTAGCTGATAAATCCATCAGACGAAAGGACGTGTCTCCCCTCTCCCCCTTACTTAGCCCATAGCCTTGCCATCGAGGCCTCCACACTTCCTCCAGTCTATTATTAGAGTGCCCACCAAATCACCACATGTATAGACCAGAAGGCCTTCTCTTCAGCTACCTGAGTCTTTGGAACAGTCTATCTGCTCCTCTACAGACATTGGGTTCATCCTCCCATTTAAATCCTACTACAAGACTTCCCTCACTGCTACCATCACCTGTAAATGTTCCCTTCCCCCGATGATAGACTGACCCTATCCAAGGGTGAATCATTTGCTCTCCCCTTTCAGTTGCTGGGAAAACCACAATGATTGTGGAAATTGTTGCCTTTTGATATCTGACTCTGGAAACTGTTGTTTCTGTAATGATGTATGTTGGGCATTATGCTACCACTTAAACTCAGTGCAGTATAACTACTTGCACTGTGGTCACTTGATACCCAGATTGCTCAGTTCTGTACCATATTTCATATCACTTAATGTTTCTCTTATGTATTGTAACTACACGCTGTTCCCTGTATCTTTTTGTACCCATTTTTCATTTAACTTGTTTGAGCCATCTTTATGGCCCAGATCATACCTGAAAACAGTCCCTGGGATCAGAGCAGTCAACCAATCAACAAATAAATAAAAACATCCATACATATATAGATAAATAAATAAATAAGTGTGCAGGCATATATGGGGAAAGATGGAACTGGTGAGTATCAATAACATGGTATGTACAGTACATCTCATAGAATTAGATATTGTATACCAGTGGGATGCATATCTTTTAACACATGCTGTAACCAGTTATATGGTGACTGTATAAATTTTTATTGTTGAATGTATGTGTTTTTATAAATTAAAATATTCAATAAAAAGAATGTTTTAAAAGCAGCTTAAAAAATCTAATCTGAAAAATTTATAGCTGAAAATGTGTTGCATTAACCAAACACACAAAGGTCTGACTGAGAATGTGAAATTTATCATTATTTGTGAGGGGGCAGAACCTTCACAACTCACTTGCGGCATTGTCATTTTTGAGTTCTGGTCATTGTATTCCCCACCCCCACCCAGCTTCATGAGATTAAATTACCACCAAGCTCTGCATACAGGAACCCATGCTTTATGAATTGTTTAGAAAGTCCAGGTGATTTGTGTAATGTAGCAGACATAGAGGATAATGGCTGGGTATCAGGTGATAACCATGCTGTAATCACCTCGAGTGGTTGCTAGGGCAACATGGTAAACCTCGAGAGCTCAGCTCGAGAGGTTTACTGTAGCCCTAGCAACCACGAGAGGAGATTTCAGTGTGGTTGTCACCCGACCACCAGCCATCATCTTTTATAGTGTATGGTCAAAAAAACACTGTTTGCATTCTATGTGTGAGAATTATGGAACTCTGGTGCATTCTTTTTTGTTATGCCACTGTTTGGAAGTTCCGAAGTGTGGTTAACAACTTTTAAAATTCTAAACAATGCATAACAAAGCTGTGTAACTGCTGATTATGGTGGTTAATAGGCACTTACCATACATTATATTTAGTTATTTACCAGAATCTACTCCAATTTTTTAACTTTCTTTTCATTGCATTATATAAAATATGATCTTAAAGAGACTACATTCCCAAACAAAGGAGAATGTCATACAAGAGGTACAGAATCATACAGAAGTACAGATCTGGTGAAAATCACAGAAAATATCACTTTCACCTAAATATAGTAACATGAGAACACACAATATGTGACTCCATCACCTTGTAGGAGTTGGGGAAATGGTCAGGTATAACCCACAAAAAACAATATATCTCCATTAAGACATATGACATAGAAGGTATACAGTAGTTAAAGTCATGTTCATTGTAAGTTCAAATCCAGGATTTCAGTGCTGCTATGGTGGAAAAGGTGGAAAGGAGTGTGAAATTGTCAAACAAAGATGTTACCTTCTTTTTTAGGTTTGTCATCTTAATGTAACTGCTTACTTGAAAACTGCCTGTGTATGTCTTCTTTTGGCATTTGCTCAAGGTCTGGTATACTTCAATAAGGTGTTTCTTAGTTGCTGCTTAGAGCGTGAAGTGTGTTTTTATTTCTTTCAGAAAAGTCTATTTCAGTATGTTTGAAAACTGAATGGGGATGTTTCAGGCATTGATACACTTAACAGATTTTCTGAATTTCTTTTATCTCGTTTAGGAGTTTTGTAGTACTGTAGGTTCACTGTATTTTTATATTGTTCTTTCAGGGATGTCTTCTTTCATTCACTTTTGTTGTGTTACCTAGATCCTGTAGCTACTTCCGCAACATGTTATGTGGTATTCAGTTAAATAACATGCTGTACTCAGAGTACAACAAATCCCCTGCCTGTACCTTATTCACTGTCCTAGTTAGTCAGGCAAAGAATTCTATCAGGTAGTTCTGACAGGACCTCCCTCCACAAACCCCTGCTGTTTACTATCCTGAAGCATATTTCTCTCCAGGTAGCCCACTGGGTCTTCTTTGACAAGTGTCTTCATCACTTTTAGCAAAGGTAAGACTGATAGGTTTGTAGTTACCCAGCTGCTCCTTGTCCTCATCCTTGGAGTGAAACCATGTCTGCTGTCCCCCAGTCTTTCAGAACCACCACTAACTGAACTGAACTATTGAATATCCCTGCCAGGTGGTCAGCTAATTCTGATGTCAGTTCCCTGACTACCTTTGGATTCCTCTCATCCAGACTTGATGCCTTAAACTGTTTTCAGGGCTGCATGGCCTTTACCGACTCTTTCACTTGTTACTACCTTCTGCTTCATTTCTGGGCTCCCCATTTCAGCAGCCTTTATGTCACTTTCTAGCAAAGGCCTGCTATCCTCTCTTCTGACTTCTGAGCAGAAGTAGTCATTAAGAGTGGCTTTCTTCTGCTTGTCCTCTTCTACTCTGTCCCCCTCTGTCAACGTAACAATTCCTCCTCCTCGTGTCTTTCTTTTTTACAAAATATTGTATATCTGAAAAAAAAAAACAATTTTTGCCTTTCCTTGATACCCTCTGCAGTACACAGATCTGTGCCTGGCTTTGTGTCCCTGACTGTCCTCTTGGACTAGCCATGTTTATACTTGATACTTCCTTCATACTTTTACCTGGTGAAGGGTTTCTTTTTGGCCCTCACTTCTTCCCTGAACTTCTTATAGAACCAGATTGGTCTCTTCTACCTGTTTCTCTTGGTAATCTCCCTCAAGCATGACTTTGTTGCCTTGTGAATGGTGTCTTTAATTTCTTCAGCATGTAGTTGTGCTGCAGGAAATCACTGATCTTCTATATCGTAAAATGGGAGCTGGCCTGGTTCACTCATCAAATCAGTTATAACTAGAGGCCACTCACTCTGCATTTTAACTAAGCTTAGTCAAGACATAAATCCAGTCTATCAATTTTTACTGCATAACAGGCATCCCATCATTTTGCCTGATTAACTTCTTCAGGGAACTTTTAAAACATACAAAGATTAAATAAGTATTTCATACGACAATGTTTTTGAGCTTTATAGTCAAGCCATGCTGAATAACCATGGTTAGAATGCCTCTACATTTCAGTCTTGGTTAAACTTGTATTGTTTTCTTCATAAATGTAATGGCTACCTAAAAGGTTAATCAAATACAGAATAGTTTCCTGTGAAATTGTATATAGTGCTACCATCACATTAATATGTGCAGGTTTTCCGTAATGTAGGCAAATTTGCCTTGACCCAGATAACACACTTATGCGGTTTAGTCTTCAGGTATGTTTAACCTGGTTTCCACCACAAGGGGTGTTGATGGGGTATAGCATATCCACCTGAGAGTTCTAGTCCACCTGTAAACTATATTTTACAGTGAAACATTAGTTCGCTTGTGTTTGTATTGATTCTGTAGTGGTATCTATAAGGTGTCAAAATAAGGGCCACTGTCTCTTCAAAAATGAATAAACAATAGGGTATAGTTAGTTCTATAAATTAATTAATAATGAATAGGCTCATAAATAATAATCAAGGTAAGTTTACTTATGCCAGGTGATGTCCTGCTTGCTTACTTTTGAATCTCAATTCCATGGTGGAAAGAAGCAGCTGTACATGGTGGCTAGGGTATTCAAAGAGCTAATGCCATTGTAAAATGGATTAGCATCTTGCTAGCACCACTTTGCACCCCAAAAGCAGGAAGGTACTGCAAAAGGTCATACTGGAAGGCATGGGAGTTGCTAACCCATTTGTGACTGGCCTTAACACATGCTGGTGCATCTATGCAAAGCATCTGATAGCATGTTGCATATATGTTCACTAGCATGCTGGTAGGTTTAAGGAAACAGTAAGTAGCTGCTAGTGCTATGTTACTTACCGCCTCTCCAAACCAGGTCTTAAGAAGTGTGTACCTAACCACTATCTTCCACCTCCAAACACCCACCAAGCTTAATAAAACAGTTTACCTTGTGGTTAGTGGTCCCCCCACCCACGGTCTGCACACCATGCTTCATAGAACATTGTCCCTGGTGGCTAGCAGTCCCCCAACCCTTCAATCTGCCCACTGTACTTAACCGAGCATAGGAACAATGTTCCATTAAACACGATGTGCAAATCAGGAGTGGGGGGACCACTAGCTACCAGGGACAATGCTCTACTAAACATGTGGGCAGATTGGTGGGGGGGGGGGACCTCTAGCTTCCAGGGAAACAGTTTATTAAGTGTGAGAACAGTTTTTCAGTATGGTGTTGGAGGGGCACTAGACTTCCAGTTCAGGTAGCCCTGACAATGCTGGGGAAGGGGAGAGTCACAAATATTGTTTGCTCCTGGCCTGTAATGAGGCCATAATGAGATGCACATGATCCCCTAGTGCCTTGCTAATGATATGATGTCATCTGCATCTATATCAATATGGAAGATTGCTCCAGAGGAGCCATTGCAATTAATAGGCCATATCAACCAGATTGTGATGGCAATCCCGATAGCATTCTATTGGTCACATATCTCTTGTGGCCAGTAGGGAACCGGGTCTGGTTAGTGCCTGGCTGGTACACTGGAATGTGCCTTTAGTGCTCACTGAGTGCCCTAGCATACCTATGAATTGCTCCAAGCACTAATTTGCCCCTGGAACAAATATTTAGTGGACACTAATCTGGATTTACAAATACCTCGGCTGGTATGTTCAGATTTTTATTGTTCGTTTATGTAATGAAAAGCTTCAATTTCATTGTTTTTCTGTTGTGCTTGGGAGAGAGTTGTTAAGTGGTTTGATGAAGCTGTACTTGTGTGGACTGGCACCATTTAAAAGTTTAGCCAGTTTTTTTTCCAAGGGGTGGAAACGGTGTTTGCTACCTTAAAGGAAAACTCCACCCTCATATCTTTTAAATGTCATTTACTTCCATGTCAGCTGCACCCTCATATCTTGTAAATGTCATTTGCTTTCATGTTAACAGACAACTCTTTTCATGTAGCTGTTGAAGATGTATGCAACTGCTTCTGTTAGTTTTCACACTTCATACTAGGCACTGTCACTCTCACTCTGAAATCTCATTATCCCTGAGAGCCGCATTAGCATATGAGAACATGATGTCAGATCAACCATTTATATCATGTATCTCTATGCTAAAATAACAAACACCTTGCAAAAACTATCTGGGAACTTATAAACTGAATGGAGTTTAAAGGGGAAAAACGGCATTACAACTCAGATAGCTAGTAAAACTCACTGAAGATAAATGTGATATTTCACACCTTCTTGCAGCTTGGTTCTTTTAAAACTACTTAAGCAGACAGGCATACTGGGGAGTTAAAAAGTTGATTATGCATCACATTCTCATATGTCAATGCAGCACTCAGGGACAATGAGATTTCAACAGCCATGAAATGGCCCCTCCCAGGAGAGTGACAGTGCCTAGTATAAAGTGTGAAAACTAACAAAAGCAGTTGCATACATCTTTAAAAGCTACATGAAAAGAGTTGTCTGTTGACATGGAAGCAAATTACATTTAGAAGATATGAGGGTGCAGTTTTCCTTTAAGTAACTTTGCTGGCAGCCTTGGGGGTGGTTTTATGGCAGACCTAAGCTTTCTGAGCTGTATGTACAGTACTTTTTGTTTTTGTAAACGTGTAAGGAACTTTATTTGCAGGACAGCTAGGGCAAGCATGGATTTGCATAATGAGTTGTTGCCTTTAGTAGGGTATTAGTTACTGGTTTTGATTAGCATAGCCCTGTAGCCATGCTTTATTATCTATTAGCATACTCCCATGTGACCCAGTTTGACCAATGGGAAGCCAGAAATGCTCAGACCCATTCTTTGAATGTTTCAATTGCTGATGCTGCTGGTCAGGTTGAGAACTATAGCTGTGGTAGTATAGTAGTTCAAGCCCCTACAATGTCACAGTGGGGGAGGGCAAAAAACAACTCTTCAGAGAGGTAGCTGACAGTGTGTGGGTTGGCTTTTCATTTTTTTGTTTTCAGTTTATACTTTTTCTACTCCTGATTAACTCTGATCTGCTCCAACCAGACCAGTCCACCCTACCCCATCACTTGACTTTTCTGGGGAATACCTGGCCTCTCGTGTCTTCTGCCACAGGACTGCGGAAGTGTCTAGTGATTGGTGCGGGACCTGCGGAAGACTGGACCATCAACCAGCCCTGGTTGGAGGGTTCTTCTGCCATTTTACTCCCCAGGGCCCACACATGTGCAATGACATCATGTGCAATCTTCACCTCCATGGAGATGTCCTCCAGTCTCTACATGTGGGGACCCTTTCCCTGTGTTGTCCTGCTTGGTTTCACCAAGATTTCTCCAGGGGGCATCTGAACAGCAGGGCATCATCACCTCCCTCCCCGACAGAGGAAAGTTGTCTAAGGGGTGCTCAATCCTCCCTCCTTCCCAGCCAGTCCCTGAGCAACCTAAGTCTCTTTCCAATCCAGGGTCTCTGGCATAGCAGGCAGTAGCTCGACCATCATGCTACTGCGCCAGCCTGGTGTTTCTAATTTTGACAGGTCAGACTTGAGTCTGGCGGGGTGAATTAGAACTGGAACAAGAATATATCCAAAAATGTAATATGTAAAGAAAGAAATGGTCCAAGCAATTTAAAAAAATGGAGTACAGTTACACAACAGCTCTGGATCTACTGCATTCAAAAAATGTCAACCAGTGACTTCACTATCCATCCCCTGGGTGGTACCCATGATTCCATCCAACTTAATTGGAGCCCCCTAGGATAGGGCTGTATGAACTAGGAGGCCAGTTCAAATACCACCAGAGTCATATACTGTGTGTGACCTTCAGAAAGTCAATTAATGTGCTAACACTTCAGTATACCTAGCTATAAAATGTGTAATCCACTATGAATGAGATGTTGCATGTCAACTGAGCAATCCTGGGTAAATGAATTTTAAAAACGTATCCCTTGCACATTAACCTCAACCTCAGCTGAACTCTCCCATTTGCCCTTGCATTTTTACCATGAGATGTCTTCGGGGAAAATCGTGCCCACATCCACTGCCCTTTTGCATCCTTGCTGTGTGTGTGTGTGTGTATGTGGGGGGATTTGGTTTCCTCTAATAAAGAGGTAGCATTTTTTAAAGAAAAAATGTTAAGGACATGCTTGGGCTATGTCAGAGATTTGGATCAGGAAGATATTAACCTTAAACATAAGAATGAAGAATCATCAGGTGCTCTTTCAACTACTAAACTGTTAGGACTCCTAAAGATACAGTAGACAAGATGCTGCTTACGTTAGGCATAATACAGTACAGGATGCTTCACCCACATAAAGCTGGTGTAATTGTTGGATTCTGTCAGAGGAGTCATAATATGGGTGAAGGTGGGGACCAAATGGTATAAATGGGGAGAAACAGCAAATAACATAGAAAAGCAGTCGGAACAACACCATTAAAGTGTCACTATTCTATTTTAAATAGAATGTTGTAATTTTGGAATGCATTGAGAGGCTATTTAGGTTATACAAGATGCATTCAATCAGAAAGCATAAGGAACTTTAATTTTTGTCATGAAAATTGTATTTTTGTGTGAAGTTTTTTTCTGAGCCCTTTTCTGTAACAAATGCCGAAAATAGGAAGAAAATATTTTCCCCAGCAGGAGTAACTGGTGACCATATTTACTTTTTTCATAGTTTGGGATGGTACTCATGGCTTATCAATTTCTACAAATTTCACTTCCCTTCATCAGAGACAATGGAGTTGGAATATAAACAAATATGGCCTCCATCTTTGTACCCATACAGTATTTACATTTGACATTATACTTTGAGCCTAACTTATTTTTTTAAACTAATTTGGATTTGCAGCAAAAGTCTTCAATTTACAGTGTTTAGAAAATCAGGGAACTATATTAAAGCAAAACTTGGTGTAAGCTCAAAATCTACTAAAAATCTACATTGGCCCCTGCTTTTCATAGGCCAAAGCACCATCTTACTCATGACACCACAAAAATAAAATCCCACACCATAACAGAACACTACAGACCATAGTCAGTCCACATCCATAATTATAGCAGATCAGCACACCAGCGTGGTCTCAGGATCCTCGGACAGGACAAGGCATCCTGTCTGAGGCGCCTGAGGCTGATATGTCAATCTGCTGTAAGCGTCTTTGAGAAATGGAAAATAAATAACTCTGCTTCAGTCTTGCAACTTTAGATGTGGATTTACTGTGCCCTTTACTGCACTGTTTTGGTGTGGGGCTTGTTCAATTCATTTGCAACAGCACTGGTATGCTTGAATTGTGCCCACGGTGTTGTGCCGAATGGCACTGCAATCAGTGCAGAGATGAGGCTTGCTGTGTGGGAATTACAGACTGTTTCATAGAATTTGGACTTTCCAGCTAATAACTACTAAAAGGTGGTATTATCTAACAGAAGGAAAAGTCATCCTGGCCTCATGTCCTTCCACACTGGCGAGCTGTGTTTGGGAATGAGTATGAGTTGCCAGGAGTCAGCGGGGGTGGGAGAGGATTGACTGTCCCAGGGACAGCTCTTCTTTCACAGGGAAGAAGTGACATGGTAGTGTAGGCAATGAGTGACTTGGGGTAGGGCCCCAGATCTGTGGCATGTGCACACCTACATGCACACATCCTATTGCGCATGCCATGGCAGGAGCTTGGGAGAAAACCAGAAAAGGGGATCCGATGGCAAGATGAAGTCCTGTGCATCTATGTATTTGGGGGGGGGTGGCCCTCCTCCCTAGGGCCTCACCATAGGGGGCAATCCATGGGGGAACAAGCTCCCATGTAAGTCCAGGGGAGGTGGGTGCCAGCAAAGAGGAGGTGGGGATTTGAGTTAAAGAGTTCACCTGCAGAGTAAAAAGCTATGTGAAAAAAAAGTAACAGAATGAAGCAGAATAACAGCAAGATAACCTGCTGAGCTTCAAAGGAAGATACATTTTGTACAGGATGAGACAGATATCCTGCTGGCACAAATCAGATATAGACTGCTTTGTTTAAAAAAATGTGGTTTCCTTGCATATCAGAATATCATGGATTTCATTTTTGAAGCAATTAAAAGCAGTTGGCAGGCAACAGGACTGTTGGTAAACTGAAAAAGAGACACAGAGAGGGCCAATAACTCACACAATAGCCATATTTTGGAGTACCACTTTCAAGATGTCAGACCATGACTGCAGCAGACCATTTTTGATCTGCTGCAACATGAGTGTTCTGATTAGTTCATTCTGAAGCTGTACCAAGACCTCTGAATATAAGTCTCTAATGAAAGTAAAAATGAGGGCATGTGTGCCATAACCAGCAAAATCCCATCCTCTTTGTCATTTTGTCCATGAGAACCCAGTTTATAATTTTTTCTCAAACCTAAGTGGAGACAGTGTAGGAGGTCAAATGAAAAGTGCCCCAGGAGTGGATCCAGTGGTATGGTGGTAATGCTACCACCAGCCTCACCAGGAACCCATGTTCGGAAGGGAGCAGACTCAGGTCATTTAGGGATTGACTGGGGAGAGAGGATGACACACCCTAGGAACAGCTCTCCTATCTTTGTAGGAGAAGTTCTGGTGTCCCACTAATAGACTGTCACCTTGGAGAGGCCAGTTGATAGTGCAGTGGGACTGCCTCAGCAGTGAGAGGGCTGTACTCAGATACGAACATGCACAGTGCATCATTGCATGTTGGGCTGTCCTGGGAAGAAAATGCTGTAGGAAAATTTGCAATTGACTCAGTAACTCCATGTCACCCTACAAGTTCCACAACACTGACTAGCAGTGTTCTGGGACAGTCTGGATTGTTCTCTGGAGAGGAAGGTGGACCTCTTCCCTATGGTCTCACCACTGGGGAAATCTGTGTGGGGTCTCGACCAGAGTCAGGTAAGTCCCAAAGATGGTGGGTGATGGGGTTGGGGGGAAGGGATGGAGGAGGCCAATTGGCAGAGGTCAAAGTAAATTATGAAAAAAAGTGCCCCAGGAATCTACAATAGATGTTATCTGTCCACTGTTCATATCACAAACAAGTCTACATAGACAATATCTGAAAGAATTAGAAAAACATTTATAATACAGTTGTGTACCATTGCTGGTACTGCATACCGGTATTATAAAGGGAGGCAATGGCAGATAGTAGCAATTTTAAATAAACAAGTTAAATGAAGTAGAATGATCTGGCTAGTACTTAGGGTTTGGTGAATGTATCATTAGTGAAAACACACTCTGGCAGTAAATGAATGTGGCAGCACTTGAACAGAGCTTGATATAAGCTGCCCTCTTTAGGCAATATTGAAATAACTTTATAGCATTAAAGTAATACAGCATTAAAAAGGAACAAAATCACTGCATTTGTCATAGTCCTTGTCACCTGACGGCCATGTTGAGAATCGGCATAGGCAGGAGACACGAAAAGGTCTGCCATCTAAAAACATGATAAAAAATTGGTAAATGGGTAGGGAAGCATTATAGCATTCTTAGAAAATGGGCTTGAAAAATAAAGCATGCTGATTGGCTGACAAACTATGCCGGGCATACATTTATTTTTCAATAAAGCCTGACAAATAGCAAGTGCCAGCACAGTTTGCTGCAGTATGAAACTGGTATCAATGTGCCAGTTTCGATTTGAAAAGAATGCAGTCACCATTTTTTTCCACTTGATTTGCAAGGGATGTGACCCCACCCCCAACACTCAGACCACAGCACACTTACCCACTCTGTACACAGACCCAAAAAATACATAAAACACACAGTTAAAGAGTTTTTCCCATTTAAAAAAAAACACCGACTTTTACAATACAAAAGCAGTAGCGCTAGCAAGTCGTGCGCTCAGCACTACTCTGAGCTGCACGCACTGGCTGCAGTCCCGCTCACCCAAAACAAACACTAGAAGGACAATCATTTTTTTGAAGCAAATCATTTACATAGAAACATGGACTTCGACAGCAGTTAAGGACCGCTTGGCCCACTTAGTCTGCCCATTTCCCTACCTAGAGGATAAGCTGCAGATCTTATTTAACCAACAGCCTATTTCTTCCTACCCCCAACCAAAATTGCCTTATGTCTGTCCAATGCATTCTTGAATGCTCCCACAGTTTTAGACCCCACAACCTCCTCAGCAAGGCTGTTCCTTTATTTATGCTCCATCTGTGCTCTGTGACTACCCCCCAAATGATAGTGATCACTGGCTCACAGGTTATTGAAAGACAGATTCCTGGAACAGTTTCCTAGCCTAGCTAGCACTAGCCTCCTATAGCAGCGCCCTCTACAGACAACTCTGCCAGGTGTGAAAGGCAACTGTGACAGGCAGGCAGGGACTACTCTACCATAAAACATTTTTTTTGTACTTTTAAGTTTTTTTTTATTTTGTACCTAGTTTCTAAACCACCGAAAAAAAATTAAGCTGATGCCCATTTTCTAAGTGCAATAATACCCTCCAGGGTGGGTGGTATTGGACAATACCAGACCTTCAGGGGCTATAAAAGGCCCTCTGTCTGCGGCGTCGAGCCTCATTACACCACTGGGTGGTCTAGTATTGCCCAGTACTGCCCACCCTGTCAGGTATTATTGCTTACATAATTCATACCTGCATTCCACCTGTTCTGTTTTTGTACATTTCTCTTTTTTTCATTCCCACATTTTAAAATGGTCTCTGCATGTAGCCCCCACATTGTGCTATTATAAATGCTCCAACCAGTGACATAATCAGATAGAATCAGTCAGTGGCTTCTGTCCTTAATACCACTACTGACATTGGCTGCTACATTAAAGAAAATTGAATCACAAAAAATTGGCCTCACTGCAAAATTGGTGCATGGGCAAAAAACAGTATATCAAGACAAAAGTCCAGCCCTTACCACCATTCTTGAAAATTTCAGTGACACCTAACTCCAAAAAAACTGGAAAAACAGTTAGCCAAATGGTAAAACTGAGCAAAAATGTTGATTCCACTACTGAAGGTGTCAATAGTGTAAGCCAAAGTGCATTGTAAACCAAGATACCCACATCAGGCCCCGACTTATCGTTTTACTCAAGTTCATTGCACTTTCTCAAATGAGAGGCCTTGAGAAAGTGCAAGGAGTATATGCAAAATGTTAGACGTGGTCAGTTGGATTACACCGCACTTGTATTTTACACTAATGGCACCTTCAATAACAGAATCAGCATTTTACTCAACATTTGCGTTTGGCTACCTGTTTTCCTGCCTTTGGCATTGGGTGCAGCTGCAGTTCTCGAGCATGTTGAGTACTGGACTTTGTGTAGATTAATAAAACTGGACCAGCTCCCTCAGTGTGCTGCTTGCATTGAAGTAGCAGCCCATGAAAGTTGCAGTATTAGCACAGCAGCCGCGGACTGATTCTTACTGACGTTACCACTTGTTGAAACATTTATAATGGTGGAATGTGGGGCTACATACAGAATCGATTTTAAAGATGAGTGAGACAGAAAATCAAAAATACATGTCTGTACAAAAAGAGAACAGGGGGTAAGAAGATATGACTGGAGGATGTTGCAGTGTTTCTGTTCCCCGATTAGACAAACTATATGGAGAAAGTCATAAATGTTCCCTAAGCTTCCTAAATCTCCACGACGATTGTAATTTTTGCCAAGGAAAACAGCTTAAAAATGTCTTTACTGACCCTGCAGTGCCTGTTGTATGGTTTATATAGGCCAGGGAGGGAATTAATGTTTGCATTCCTAGTTTCAAAGAAATTTTTTTTTTAATCAAAATCTGTTTGGTTTAACTTTTCAGTGGATATCTTTTCATAGAGTAATACAGCAAGAATATGCTAAAGACTATCAGGAGCCTGGGCCTGTATCTATGATTACAATCCTCTGAAGGGAAAAAAAAGCTCAGGCTTTCTTTAAACTGGAAAAGACAATGGACTGTAAATGCTTTTTTTCCCCTTTACAGTTTATTCACACAGGATAACCCAGCTGAGATATTTATCTTATTTTCAGTGGGCCCCTGCTTCCACCCATTTCCAAAGCTAGCCGGACTTGATCACTGCGAGGTTAGGTGACTTGCCCAAGGTCCTGCAGTGAGTATTTCACTCTAGCAGAGTTTGAACCTGCGGTCTCCCCAGTTTCCAAGCCAGTGCTCTAACCACTAGACCACATCACTTCGTGCTTAGAATGCTGAGATATAGCCACAGCTTATAAAGTGTTTTTTGTACGTTTTTTTTTTTTTTGGTCATGCTGTTTGTTAGAACTGAGAACTTTCTGTTTCCATTCACGTGCTATAAATAGCACTGCATTTGTATGCACGTTATTCCCAAAGGCTGCTGAGAAGATGGAAATAGATGCCATGCTATCAGAATGTGTTTTTCGGGCTGATAAGCCTTCTGGTGTGCTAGTTTATCAGAATGATTACAGGCATTGATTTCAAAATATCCAGATGTGGAGTGAATCTGATTATCTCACAAAAACATGAGTTATTATTACTTGTTTCTGTTACTTCACAACAAAAATATTTTGTGAAACTTTTAAACATCAAACTTCTGAAGTGGAACAGGAATCCCACATAGGAGCTACAGGTCACTGAATTCACCAGTTTTGACTAAACTCATTCTATCAAAAACTAATTTACTTACTAAACCAGTCTGTCCTCCGCTGTTTACAGACACGGCATATCAAAACTTCAGAATTGTTATAAAAATATTACCAGTCCTCTTGCTTTGCCTTATCATTTTTACCTCATGGTCATCCCACAGATCCTAAACAAGACTGCCTTTTTTGTCTTGTATCATTTATTTTTCATTTTATTTATTTTCATTCCATTTCATCAGCATCCCTATCTGTTGTGATTTTTTTGCCTTGTTTCAGATGGCGTTCTGTATTTTGGTGACACAATAGCAAATACGTCAGGCACTGCATGCGCAGTTGCAAGGAACTGTCCCAAAGTGGCTGCAGTGATCACTCAGTGGCAGATCTGTTTATTTTAGTTATTTCAAAACTTTCACTAGGAAAAACATACTGAGGTGGTAACAGCTCATTTACAGCTGTGTCCTGGGGGAGGAGGAGGAGGAGAAGACAATCACAAAAAAGTACTATATATGTTGCAAGCCTTCCCTGCACAGTCTCTGAACACATTGCAGTTACACAGGGAAGAGTCAGCCCCTGGGCCGAATTATACATAGCCCACATAACCATTCAGAAAACAGGGCAACCTGTGCAGTTCTGGTGTAACCTTTAACCTTAGCTGTGTCTGGTAGTTGCTAACATTGAAAAGGTCCAAAATATGATGGTCGAGGAACCACTAAGACCCAGTGACATTGGAGGTTCAAATGGGGGCCACAAAAGGGGCACATTCAGTAATGATGTGGGATTTCAAGAAGGCAGAGTTTAACAGGATGTGGGAGCTGTTGAGGGAAAGCATGGAGAGAACATGGCAGATGAAAGGGGTAGAGGAAAATTGGGAAGCATTTAAAACAGGAATGTTGTTAGAGGCTGCAGCACACTGCATTAGGAGGGTATCAAAGGGCAAAGGTCATGAGGCCCAGTGTGGTTCCCAGTAGAAGTGATGAATGCAGTAAGAGCCAAGAGGAGGGCATTCATAAAATATTAGGGCATCCCAATGGTGGAGTATAGTGAAGAGTACCTAAAGGATTCCTGAGAAGTCTGTAGGAAGGTCAGGGTAGCCAAGGTGGAGACAGAATTCAGGTTAGCAAAGGAAGTAAAACAAGGTGAAAAAGCATTCTTCGGATACGTTCAGGAGGAGAGAATGGTCAAATGGGACATAGTGAGGCTTAATAGGGAGGAAGACTGAGAGGAGGGGGACAAAGGTAAGGCAGACATATTGAACTTATACATTTATTCAGTATTCACTAAGGAAAAAGGAAGGACCACTGCCAGAATGTGGGGTAAGGAGAGAGGGAAAGACGGGCAGGCACACAAGAGGCATGGGCAGCATAATTGGGGAAAGGGTGATGGAAAAGTATAAAAATATCAAAACTAGATAAATCTATGGGGCCTTATGTGTCACACCCTAGGATGCTCAGCGAGGCTGCAGAAATTTCAGCGGCTTCACTTGCAGACATATTCAATTGCTCCTTGGCCACAGGCGTGGGCCTAAGGACTGAAAGACATCAGGTGTGATCCCTCTGCACAGAAGTGGAAGGAACGATGAGCTTGGGAAACTATAGACCAGTCAGCCTGACGTCTATAGTGGGGAAGATAATGGAGTCCATGTTGAGGGTGGAACTAGTGGACTGTCTAGAAAGGAGTGTTCTACAGAACTCCATGCAGCATGGGCTCATGAGGGAGAAGACTTGCCAGACAAATCTTATTGACTTCTTTGACTAAGTGACCTGGGTGGCTGACAAGGGACAAGCAGTCAATACAGTATACTTAGATTTTAGTAAGGCCTTTGACTCAGTCTCCCACAGGAGACTGGTTAAGAAGCTAAGAGACTTGGGGTGGAGAAAAAGCTGGTGACCTGTGTAGAAAGTTGACTGAGGAGAAAGACACAGCGATTTGCAGTAAAGAGGGAGTTCTTGGAAGTAAGGGAAGTTACAAGTGCAGGGATCGTTGCGGGACCCTGTCATTTTCAGTTTGTTCATTTGTGACATAGGTGAGGTATAAAGTGTGTGTTCTTCCTCTTTGTGGGTGACATGATGATCTTTGCAAGGGCTGACATGGAAGAGAGAATAAGGGAATTTAGGGAGGACCAGGGCTGGCTGAACACCTGGTCACCTGGTTAATTGTCTGGCAGCTGCGCTTCAATCAGTGCAAATAAATGCAAGGTGATGCACATTAGGAAAAGGAACCCAATAGTGCAGTACAAAATGGGAGGGGGGCAGCTCAGTGGCACAGAGCATTGAGGCACTAGACACCACATCTACCACCACACTGGCAACTCAAGTTCAGGAATGGACTAGGATTGCCAGATTTGGCCAGCAAGGAAGAGGACTGAGCATGCAAGGGACAGCTCTCCTCTCCTGGGGAGGGCAGATATAGTACCTGGTGCAAACGTGGTCCCCAGCGATGGCTGGGGGCAAGGTAGCCAAGGATCATTATACAGGGGATAGGGAGAGTGGTGACCACTGATGACATATGCATGGGAGTGTGCACAGGACCTTCTTGGGCAGCATTGCACACCCACGCCTCTAGGGGAGAAACTGGAAGAGAAAAACAGGTGTACCTAACCAGCTGACTATCTCCAGCCACTCACAGACCCCACACCTAGTGAGCACCCAGGCCATGCAGTGGAAGTGCAACTGTGTGTCCTGGAGCTGGGGTGATGGGGCTGGGGTGACTGGAGGTGATCAGTCCACCTGGGGACTCACTGGCAGTCAAATACATTACCTACAAAAAGTAAAGTAAAGTAACATTTTATTTGTATGAGGCACCCTTCCAGAGCTCAGGGCACCTTAACAGTTCACATTAAAATAATTTCATAACATTACATATTAAAAACAAATAAAACATTTTAGCAAATGCTCAGTAAGTCCCTGCAAATGCCTGGTTAAAAATATATGTTTCAAGGATTTTTTAAATCCTTCCACAGTCAGGCTGTCTCATATCTTGTGCAGTAGAGAATTCCACAGGGTAGGTGACATAAAGGCAAAAGATCTTCCTCCTGATGTTTTTAGAGATACCCTGGGAATCTCTAGCAATCCCCTCACAAGAGGATCAGAGTGAGTGGGTGGGACAGTAAGGATGCAGAAGTTCTTTCAGGTAGTGGGGTCCCTGCTCATGTAGGGCTTTATAGGTCAGCAATGCGACCTTGAAGGTGATCGGCCACTGTATTGGCAGCCAGTGCAGTTCATGTAGCACAGGTGTTATATGACTGGATCTAGGGGTTCCAGTCAACAAGCTGGCCTTTGTATTCTGCACTAGCTGCAAGCGGTGGATGTCTACCCCCTGGTAGCCCTAGGTAGAGGGCATTGCAGTAATCAAAATGACTGATGACAAAGGCGTGGATCAAGGTAGGAAGATCTTTGGGCGGGACCAGGTGTTTCACCCGGGCTATGCTCCTTAGAAGGTAAAAGGAAGATTTGACTACAGCCGAAACCTGCGGCCTCAGGGTCAGGCCTTCCTCAAATACCACACCCAGGTTATGCACCTGGCCCGAGGCAATAAGCGGGATACCCCCAAAATGTAAACCTGAGGGTTTCCCCGCCCATGCCCCTATCATCCTATAACCAGGATCCACCACCAATACCTCTGTTTTTTTTCAAGTTCTACTGAAGCCAACTAGCACTCATCTAGTTCTGTATCTCCAGCAGGCAGTTATTAAACACCGTGACAGAGTCTAACTCCTGTTCAGGTACAAATGTACAGTTCAGAGTCATCAGCATAGCAATGAAAACTCAACCCATACCATCTTATAATGTTCCGTAATGGGAGCATATACACCTCAAATAACATGGGGGACAGCACCGAACCCTGTGGAACCCCACAGGGCATCCAGTGAGGGGCCGAGGAATAAATCCCCAACACCACTCTCTAGGATCTACCCTTGAGGAAAGATCGAAACCAACTAAGGACCTCCCCCCTCAGTCCACAGAAGAACCACAGGCACTCGAGCAGCACCCCATGATCTATGGTGTCAAATGCTGCTGAGAGATCAAGGAGAACCAAGATGGAACGGGTTCTCCAATCTCGTGCCATCAGAAGGTCATTAAGTACCCATACCAGGGCTTTCTCAGTGCTGTGCCTTTTTCTGAAGCCAGACTGGAGAGGGTCATAGATATAGTGGTTGCTTAAATGATTCTCCAGCTGCAAGGTGACCACCTTCTCAATAACTTTCCCTATAAAGAGTAAGTTTGAGACCGGTCTTTAATTAGCTGGGCAGTCGGGGTCAACAGAGAGTTTTTTCAAGAGGGGCATACTACTGCCTCCTTTAAGGGATCTGGAAAGATCCCTTTTTCCAATGACCCCCCCACTATCCCAGCAAAGACCAGGCCAATAACCTCTACACACCCCACTAGTAAGCGTGTAGGGCCCGGGTCCAAACTACAGTAGGTTGGCCACAAAGTCTGGATGATCCTCACTATATCCAAGACTGCAGGTTGGCTAAAGGTGAAGCAGGTCAGTTGGGCATTAGTACCGCCTGACTGATTAGTGCAAGGTCCAATGGGAAGGCACTGGTTGATCTCATCCCTGATGGTGGACACCTAATCAGCGAAAAATTGTGCAAACTCCTCACACTGTACTTGTGACAGCGCTCGACCAGAGTGAAGACAGGCTGGATTGCACAGTCTGTCCACAGTCCAGAAGAGCTGGGCTGGCCTATTCTTCGCTGTAGCAATTTCCCTGGACAGGAACTCTGCCTTCTTATGGGAAATTGCTGACTTATTATCTTATAATGGTCCATCAGTCTAAGTTTATCCACCTCCAGGCGAGTTTTCTGCCAGTGTCTCTCCAGCCTTTGCTCTTGCCTCTTCAACTCATGGATTTCCCCATTAAACCAGTGGACACCCAGGTGAAGAGTAAGAGGGTGAACATGAGTTGGAGCAGTGATATCCAAGACCCCAGTAACAGCCCTATTATAGGCTAATACTAGGTGCTCTGGGTCAGTGCTGTCCTTTGGAAATCCGGAGAGGCCAGTACCGTCATTAGGCCTTCTGAGGTAACTCCTCTTAAAGAACGGAACTGTACCAACTCCTTTGGGGCAGGCCTATTTTGAGGGGCTGTGAAACTGAATCTCAGGACGTAATGGTCAGACCAACTGACTGGCTCCACCTCCACATCAGAGATCTCCATCCCCAGGTGGAACACCAAGTCCAGTAAGTGCCCCTTCTTGTGAGTTGCAATGGTAATAATCCATGTCAGGCCCACTGAATACATCAATTGCAGGAGGTTTAGTCCAAATAGCAAGAGTTCATCATCAACCCAGACACTGAAGTCCCCCAGAATCAACCATCTGGGGGACTCCAATACCATCTCGGTGATGAAGTCTGCAACCTCCTTCAGGAACTCCCTCCCATCACCTGGTGGACGGTAAATGAGAAGGGTCCTGTAGCCTGCACCTGTATCCACTATGCACTCAAAGGAGTTGGTTGCTCCAACTGGCACCTCCCTGAGCCCCAGTTACTGTCTAAAACAGACAGCAACCCCCTCCCGCCCCTATGGTCCTCTCTTGGGTGGTGAATCACCAAGAACTTGGCCGGAACCGCAGACTCCAAAATAGGGCCTGCATGTTCATCCAGCCAGGTCTCGGTGATGCAAGCCAAATCAACAGAGGCCACGAGATCCACAACCACCGCAACCACCTGAGGAAAGATTGCAACAAAGAAGAAGCAGTACAGTGCAGGGCAACCATGATGGTCCAGGGACTGGGGATGTGACATACGAGGAGAGGTTAAATCCTTTGGACATTTACAGAGTCAGCTAGGATACATCACAGTAAAAGACATTTCACAAATTCCTTCATGCCAGAAGGACTTAATTGCCATTGAATTATAGTATCCCCTGCAGAATACTGCAACACTCTACAGAAATACTGCAAGGTACTATGCTGTATCCTGGCTTATTCATGGAAAGAATGGTGAACAAATGATACAAGGTACCAGAAGAAGTGGCAAAGGTTAAAACAGTGAGCAGTTTCAAGAGGGATTTTGGCAGGCATAGGAGTTTAGTGGTTCCATGTCACAAGAGCAAATCTTTTTCAGTGACTTGCACAAGAGCGAATACATCCTGGTGAACACAAATACAGCACCCAATCATATACGGTGAATACTAAATCAGCGCATATCTGATTACATGTTTAATATAGGGGGCTGTGCCCCAGCACCACCCTTTGCAGGGAACAAGCCCCTGCACCCCCCAAACATTAATAATCATCATCTCAGAGGGGGGGCAGACGCTGGAGGAAAGATGAGGGACCGAGGATGGCAATAACTTGTAAAAAAACAATACCACCTGCCAAAAATAAAATACAATACCTGTCTATAGTCCTGAACTTGGGACCACCACCACTACAGCCAGTAACCCTACTCGCTACGCTACACGAGTAGCTCAGCGGTGTCATGTTCCACATCCCTAGTTAGCCCATCCCTCTTCCTTCCATCCCATCGCTATTCCCTCCCCTCGCCACTTTTTTCAAATCCTCCCTCACTATTCTGTCCTTTGTTATCACTCCACAGTAGCCGAACCTGAAATCGACCAAACTGATGCGCTCATTTATGAGTCGCTCATTTTGGTTCACTCTTTTGACGTGATACCAAGTTTAGCCAAAAAGGGTTGGGGCAGAAATTAAGGGCTGGGACAACCACTACAGTCAGAGCAGAGTAGTAAAGTAGGGTGAGCAGACTGGATGGGCTGGTGGGCCTTCATCTGCCATCAATGTCTAAGTATCTATGTGTCATCCCCTGCCTGTAGCAATGGTACAGACAGGTCACAGGGGCTGTCAGCAGGTTGTGACCTGGAACTGAGTAACTGGCACGGGATGTTGATTTTCATAGGATTTTGTACCCAGAGAAGGAGACAGGGGTTAGGGAGTGGGTTCTACTGAATGCATGGGATGCAGATGGCCCTAGTGAACAGGTGGGGGCCACTGGTTTACCAGGGATGGGCCACAAAACTGGCAAAAATTCATTTAAGGAATGGCCCAGAAGGGAGTCTAATGGTGGTAGGCAGGTGGAAGGGAACATTACGGTGGCAGCATGGTTCATTTTATTTATTTAGTTTTTGTTGACCGGGTAAGTGCACTAGACAAATCATGCCTATTTTCAGGCACGACCCTGGGGAGGGGGATATAGATGAATGCCAACTGACCTTGAACCAGATTAAGCTATTGGTGGTATTTTTAGTGAATGAGGGAAATTTGGCCAGGACACCGGTGAAATTCCCCTACTTTGCTGGTGCTCTGTGGCCAGTAGAGGGCTACGTTTGCTCTGCTGTATGGCAGAGGCTTTGCAGTCTTGAAGGAGGAGGATGGACGCTAGCACGGAGGCTCCTGCTAGCATGGCTATGCACACTACTTTGGAAGTAACTGTTCCTGCCTCTGTTAATGGGGCTTTGACCTGGAGATGATGACTGATGTTCTGGAGATGATGTGCGTGTGCCGATTCGGGAGGTATCCTTTGCCCTTTCCTCGACTCCTGTTTGTCCACTGCCTGATATGGGAACTTCCGTTTCAGAAAGTGTTGCTCCTACGGATGGGTTTTCGCATGACGCACTTCCGAATATGGCGTCGGAGGGTTTGGTAGCTTCAGAGGATCGCACTGCTACAGATAAACATTCTTCTATGTCTCAAGTTTTGAGACAACAATTTGGCTTAGCATCAAAGGCTCACGATACTGTTCGGGACTGGTCGACGGAGGACTCTTTATCCAAAGCTGGATGGATTTGAAATGCTGTGGGGACTTGGGTCCCTAACCCTGCCTGGATGCCTGTTACTCTACCTTCTTTTAAGCATGCCAACACCCTGAGCTCAGGTATTGACACTAGTTTTTCTGCTGTTTGTAATATTGATGGTGTGCACCTATTGTTGAAGGACTCTGTGGCATTTTCTGGCTTCAGTACGTCCTCAGGGGAAGGGGGGTCAAGAGATATTTTGACTTTACAGGATAAGATTCCTAAGGATAAAGGCCCTGAACCTTCTAAGTGAGTTCCTATGGCTGACTTGTTCAAAAATAAACTTGAACAAGCTCCCAGGAGGAATGCAGTCCGTCTACGGTATAGAGGTGGCCTTGCTACTCATCCTGATAGGTACTATGTGGTTAATACCTTACTTAAGGGCTCTATGTCATTTGTTCCTTCTGATCTGTTTGCTCTAATCCATGTTTCTGGGGAGGATTCTTTCGATGTTATTTTTCAAATTAATAAGCGCTTAGAAAAAGTTTGGGAGAAATATTCTCATTTAAAGAATACATCTTTGTGGCTCCTCTTTTTGGCTATTCCTCTGACTAGACCCCAAATCCGCTATGTCACTATCATGTTCAAGAATAAAGCGGGTAAATGTAACTGACATTTACCATTGGTTGCAAAACCGCTGTGATATACGTCCTCACCTATTGGTTTAAGGAGGCTCTAAATATTGCTCTTAATCTTGCTCTTAACTTAAATCTAACGCAGACAATGATATACCTCATGTTATACGCTTCCTGGTCTGCACACCTTGTTTTACTCTATATAGATAGCTACCACCATGTATAATCCTTCTTATGTTTGCCCTTAACTGTACAATAATATCTGTGTATGTGTGCCCTTTTCTGTACATTAATTACCTGTGTCTGTTTTTTACCACTATGTACCCTACTGTTTTCCCCCAGGTCGCATCTGGAAACGAGCGGCTAGTCGCTCAGTATGCCTGCCTGGCTAAACTCTTAAATAAATAAATAAATATACTTGGACCCCCCTGAGGCTTTATTAGATTTAGAGGGTATTTGGACTGGAGGCTGGAAATTCAAAGTAAAATTATTTCAGGTAAATTCTGACATTATTCATCTCCCAAACAGTTTCTTTTTAGACAAAGATAGGGGAGTGTGCTTTTATAGTGGTCAACCCAGGGCCTGTTATAAATGTGGCTCACGAACACATATTAGTAGCTCCTGTGATATGATGAAATGTTCACTCTGTGGGGGATATGGGCATTCGATGGACCTCTGTGAGAATATTTTTCAATGCAACTTATGTGATGATAAAGGGCATGCCTTTCATCAATGTCCCTGGGCTAAAAGAAATAGAGCTGAAGGGTGGGATCATGATGAGTTAGTGACACGCAAGCTCAAGTCAAACTACATAACCCTGTCCCTAGTGAATCTGTATCGGTTTCAGATGCTCCCCCCTCTGGTAGTGATGGACTTAGTCTCCCTTGTGGATGACTCTAGACCTTCTCAAATCCCGGATCAAGATTCTGAAAAGGATGTTGTTTCTGACAGGCCCACTATGCCCCCCCTTTTGAAACTGTCAAGGGATGAAGATTTACTAGGTCTTCACTAAAAATTCCTACTCCTTGTCCTATCCCTACCACTAATAGTTTTTCTCCCTTGCAAGATGATCTTGGAGACTCGGATTTAGAATCTGATACTTCACATAGATCAGAAATAGTTACTGAGGATGAAGAAAGTAAGTCTACAGAATAAGCCAAGGATAAAAAGGGAAAGAAAGGGAAAAAAGGAAAGCCAGTACCAGTCTGAAAGGAGGACTTGGCTGAACAGTAATCTTTTTTGGCCACTTTAAAACTATTGTCCTTTAATGTTTGCAGTCTAAAGTCTTATAAAAAACAAATATCTATTTTGGCTTTTTTTGCCACTCTTTTAGTAGACATTATTTTTGTTCAGGAAAGTTGTCTTTCTTCAGTTGCTGAGGTAGACCTTATCAAAAAGAGGTGGCACTGGGGGCCTTCATTTTGGTCTTTTGGGCTGGACCCTGCAGATGGTGTTGGCATTCTCTTCAAATCCACTCACTTTCATATTTTTAGACTTCTTGATGTTAATCCAGGTAGAGCCCTGATTTTGGATGGCTCCCTTGGAGATTTCTCCTTTCGCCTTATTAATATCTGTGCCCCTCAAACTAAATCAGCCAGGGTTGCATTATTTGGGAGATTAAGCCATTTCTCTTTACTAGAATGCATACTATTTGGGAAGGGGATTTTAATTGTTCTTTGGATACTTCCTTATCCGGAGTTACCCCAAAAAAATATATTGTGACTCTAATACTTTGTCATAAATTCTTTCTGGTACCAGTATGAAAGATGCTTATCGTACACTGCATCCCAAGGGTAATGGAGCTACTTATCACAGATTTATTTATGCCACGAGAATTGATATGTTTTTCTTTTCTCAACATTTACATCCCATTCATTGTAAATCTCAGCCTTCAGAATTTCCGATCATAATATTCTTTTTTGTACCTTCAGTTTGCATTCTCTTCCTCCCAAGATTTTTTCAATCTATAACCATTGGAGATTAAATATCTCACTTCTTGAGAATCCTTCTCTTTTCTCACAAATTGAAGTTTTTTTTGCCAATAGAGAGTCTATTTTTTGTGCTTACACCTCTCCATTGAGTTGGTGGATGGATACAAAAAGGGACCTAAAGAAACTTTTACTTTCCTTTGGTAAAGCTAAGGCTAATTATTTTCGATACCTTCTTTTAAGAAACCAGTTATATAAATTGATGTCCTTGCCTCCTGGCAATAGGCATGATTTCACTTCTTAAATTCAAGCATTAAAAGATCAGATGAAATCTTATCAATATGATAGAGCTAAAACCTTAGAATTAGAATTTAAATTTGGAACCAGGAAACCCCCAGCTTCAGATCCCTTTGAGGCCTGTAAGCAAAGGCTAGAGAATACCCTTATGACTCAGCTTGTTTCTCCCACTGGAAATTTGGTTAACAAGGATTTAGAAATGTTAGCTATAGTTCAACAATATGTTAGCAATTCTTTTCAGGACAGGTCTGACCAACCTTTGCCTGATTTTTCTAGTTTCACTGTTCCACTTCCTCAAGTCCCTATCTCTCATATGACTTCATTACTCCAACCTATTTCTTCCCAGGAAGTTGAAAAGGCCATCTTGCAATTAAGTAAAGATACTTCGCCAGGGTTAGATGTTATCCCTAATGAGTTTTATAAACATTTTCTTTCTTACATGATTTATTTTTTGCTGAAACTATTTAATTTTTTGTTGTTCTCCTTAAATTCCCAATCGGGGTTTAGCACCTCTATACTTTTTTTATATAAATCAGGAAATAAAACTTTATTATCTAATTGGAGACCTTTGAACTTGTTGAACAATGATTACAAGATTTTGGCCAAAATCCTCAACAATAGATTATTATTGGTAGCAGATTGTCTTATACACCCGGCTCAAACTTGCGCTATTCCTAATAGACGCATTCAACACAATTTATATCTTTTATGAGACTTATTTGAGCTCAGTCATGCAGGTAAAATTTTTGGATATATTATTGCTCTAGATCAGGCTAAAGCCTTTGATAAGGTTCGACACACTTATTTATTCTCCTTACTTTTACAGTATGGTTTCCCAAAACCTTCTGTACAATGGAGTTCTACCTTATATGAGAGTGCTACTATTGTCCCCGTGGTTAATGGCCTTTTTGGTACAGATATCCCTATTTCAATTGGAGTAAGACAGGGCTGCCCATTAAGTCCACTTCTTTACTCTTTTGTTCTGGACCCTGTAATTAGGCAAATTTTATGGGACACTAGTATTATTAGCTTAGCTCCCTCCTCTACTTTACCACTTGAGAAAGTCACCGCATATGTGGATGATGTTACTTTATTACTTAAAGATATTCCTTCTTTTACCAATGCACTACAAATTTTTTCTCATTTTTGTGTATTATCAGGAGCTCAGCTTAATATGGAGAAAAGTTTTATTTTTTTTTTACACCCTATAATTTCAGTTCCTTCTGACATTTTGGGTGTTCCGGTTGCTTCTTCTCCCCATAAAATTTTAGGTATTTGGTTTGGGGTGGGAGATTTGGCTTCCTATAATTGGGAGAAACAACTATACATAGGAGAGTTTAAGATCCATTGTTGGAAAGGGTGGAAATTTGGGAAGAAGAAAAGGGTAGTAATTATTAAACAATTTCTGTTACCTATTTTTTTATATTTAAGTTATGTATTCCGGCCCCCTCTTCATCTGGAAACCAGAATCCTTAGTCTTTTTTTTCAGATGCTATGGGGTAACTGATTGAACCCTGTACATAGGGATATTACTTATCTACCTATTACTAAAGGAGGGTTAGCCATGATTAATCCCATTGTTTTCTATCATTCCTTGTTTTTATTTGAATCCTTTTCTTATCTTTGGTCTCCTGCCACTATGTCCTGGCAGTTTTGGTCACAGTTTTTATGGTCTAGGTATCTGGATAAATGGTCTCTTTTACCTCCAAAAATTATATTGTCTGACTCTTTGCCATCTTATGGTATTACTACTTTGAAAAAATTGCAGCAGTGGAAAATTTCTTTTCCACACCTACTTACTTTCTCCAGAAAACCCTTTTACAATTTCATTGTCTTTGATGTTCAAAAAAGTGTTCTTCTCTTTCCAGAATGTGTACCCTCTAAAATGCTTTTTTCTCTCAGAAAGTTGACAGATTTTAGGATCCCCCCACATATTTGGGATATTGTCTGGCTCTCTATGCAAGGAAGATTAGGGGTTAGAGGTAACTTGAAATATAAACCCATTACAGAAAGATTCTGCTTACGGACAACCTGTATAACCTGTGAAGAAACTATGGTGCATTTTTTTGTTACTTGCCCCTTTAGTCAAAAATGTTGGCAGGATGCTGCTATACATTGGAATTTACCCTTTTTAGCTCATATTTCATATCAAACCATAGTTTTAGGAGATTATACAGAGATTTGGCGTTTATATCATAAAAGTACCTTAAATGTTTTTTTCTCCTTTGCACAATATTATTTATGGCAAGCTCACTGCCAATTTGTTCTGCAGCAGCAAACAGTGTTATTTACTACCATGTTTTTACAGATTGAGAATGGGTTAGCTTCTGTAAAATCTAGAGATGATGTTAAATTCTCAAAACCTACAGTTGATTCTTTTTGGCAGAATTTTATTTGTGTGTAAAATATGGTTTTTTCCTTTTGTTTCAGGATTGTTTGTTATTATTCCTCCTGTATAATATCGTACTCTGATTGTTTTGTATTCTATTGTGATGTTATGTTTATTTTCAATAAAACTTCCCCTACTCTTTTCGATAAGTGCCATGGGATCTTTAACATCCATGTGAACTACCACCAATCCAGGCAGATGGGACCTTGGTTTTAACGTCTCATCGGAAAGACGGCACCTCAGAAGTGTAGCACCCCTCTCATGCTGCACTACAGTGTCAGTACTGGGATATTAACCCAAGTGCCAGATGTGGGAACTGAACCCACAGCCCTCTGATCTCCCAGCCTCAGAGGAAAGTGTGCGACCTACTGAGCCACTGACATTGCATTGGAGTTCTCTCCACGCAGCTGACACTATATCATTCCCAGGCCTCCATGGGTGTTGCACACTGGCATGTTAACTAACATTTGGCTGATGGATTTGAATTGTGACTTAGTCACAGGAAAGACTCCATCCCTCAGCAACTATGGCCAGTTAGTCAGGTGTCTATGTAGCACAGATTTTAGTGGTGGCATGATAGGGAGTTGGTTAACACTCTGAATTTGTACTTCCACCAGCTGTCACTGTGTATGAGGCCACAGAGTTATTTCAGAGTCTTGGCAAATGTACATACTGTACATCACCTCACCTACCTTGGCTGGAACTAAACCCTGGTACATTAGTCATTAAACAGAACTTAGCTATTCTGGCCTTTTGGTGGAGGGCCCTGGGATCGTAGATGTAACAGTTCTTGGGTTTTAAATGGCACTTGGGGCCTCCACCTGAGGGTGCTCCTTTTGTAGGAATGACCCAGAGGTGCTGCTCCTTAGGAAAATGTTCTGTGCTCACAGTAGTACTTGTCAGTGTAACCTTGGAGTGGGAGTTTGTGTTGAAGCTTGGAGATTACAATGTCTGTTATATGGCTAGTCAATGTTTTGCTTATGGCAAATGACTTTCAACTTCATTTCCCAAGCAGAAACCCACTTTGCCTTCAAGTCTTTAGTACATCCCTCAACACTGTAAAGTCCTTATTTGCAACACTAGGCTTTAGTAAACTAGGCATATGAACTTCAAGTTGCTATGAAACAAGAACTGGTTTATCTACAGATTGTCTACACAGCCTTTAGATGTTATAACTGTGCAGTATACACTCAAGACATTTGATAATATTCAGGGTACCCTCTCTCTCTCTCTCTCTTTAGCCTTGGACCTTAGCATTGTCACTCCTTTAGGGGCTACTTTTGCAGCTTCAATAGTGACCACAGACAACCCTTCAAAACCATTATGTCTAGCTTCAGGTGGACATGGAATCTTTTCCATATTTGTGCATCTAGATGGAGAAACTAAGAATCACCACAACCATTTGGGGTTGCAGCTTACAGCTTCCAAAAACCAGAAGCCTTTCATGGGACCCAAGCCCAGATATTTGAAGGGAGCTATTCTGTACCTGTTTTGCAATAGTTTCTGGCAGTAACTCTCCAGTCGAGAGACTGAATTGCACAGATACCTTTTTTGTCATTGTTCATTCTGGGATTCAGGGCACCTTGTATCTCACAGCCCAGATATTGTTCTGTCCACTTTTACTGTAAATGCCTGTGACTACATGAATCATCTCTAATTCTGGAGTACCTTTATGCTTCACTAATATCACATGGTACCTCTCTTCTTTTCTGGTTCACATGCTCTTTGCTTTAGGGACTTAGCTGTTACTTAATCTTAATAGTGGGGCTCAAACCTTTACCCTTCTTACACCATCATTCTCCTTTTAGGGTCTGCTGCTACACATGGGGATTTATCCCACAGTCACTTCCACACCCTCAGGATCAGTACCTGCAGTATTGCTACTTCAGTGAGTGGGGATGTACCCGATGGATGTCTTGTAGACTCGGGGATCTTGATGTTAGCCTCAAGGCAACCCCAGCCTAATATGTCCTTCTGGGCCCCAGGTAGTACACAGTTATAGAACACAGACTCCTGTTGCTGGGCACATCACCCTCATCTCAGCTCAACAGACAGATGAACTTTCTTGAGAACTCAAAGGAAAAACATTTAATCTCATCATTTGAGCTGTGCATACATGTGTGACCTCCAGTTAGCATACACATGCACCATACATATAGCCCCCCGCCAACTTATTCAGTTTACCCTTGAAGCACCTGCACTGCTTATTCCTTGAAATCTGGAGCCACACACACAACAGCCTAAAGGAAGACCCCTAGATGGGAACTTCATGGTCGATTTCAAAAATATTTGCAAACTTCTCTCCTCCCTAACCTGGAGTATTTCTTGTAGCTGGCAATTAATGACCACTGGAGCTGCCACCTGCAGCTGTCCCGTGGAACTCTTACTTCCAGGTGCAAACAAAAACTTTACTCAGTGGGCTACAGCAGATCCCTCAGTACTTTCATTTCCATTTAGATCATACTCGCCATTGCTCTTTTGGCCAGACCCACTGGGCCACTTAACATGGGACACAGCCTTCCATGGCAACCTGCACTTATGCTCAATCCAGCTGAGGATGACACTGTTCTAGTTCTGTTCAGGAAAATAACCAGTACCATCACCTTCTGGTGATGACCTCTGGGTTTAAATCTTCAAACATTAACTGTGGTACCAAAGCCCTGGTCAGCACCCTCCTTATACTGCATCTGACTTCATACTTCAACTTACTCCCATCTGGATTTTATGGAAAGTGCTCAACCTAAACCTGAGGTGCTCAGTCCATGCATTCAATGCCCATGCATATTCTGGTTATTGACCAGGTGACCTGTATTAGTATGGAGTTCTAGATGTCTTATGTGGAGTTGGCACAGGGTCTCATGGCTCCAGATTACCCTTCTCTCTCTGGAACTAGCTTCAGTCTCTCTCCTTTTTGCAAAAGTTTTAACTCCCTTCTATACCCACAGTGGCCTTAGCAACACATTTCCCACCTTGGGTTCCTTGTTTGTTTTTGTAAAAGTTCAGAGCACTGAACATTCTGTTTTCCATATTCCATTCCTGGGACAGGAATTGAGCTGTAGCTGCAAACAGCTGTGGCTTAAAACAGTTAGGATCTGCAGGAGCTGAGATTTGCAAGCATTTACTCTTGCCTGCCTGAAATGTGACATATTAGTACATAACTTGTTAACCCCACTTGTCTGAAAGGGGTTACATACAAAACTCATAAATAAGATAACATATGGCAACTAAAATTCAGTTCCTGAGCTTGGCAGTGGCAGCAACATGAAGGGCTTGACAGCTGAAGTGAGTGTTGGTGCATTAAAGTACATTGCTGTTTAGTAAGTGAGGTTTATTTATGTCTTTGGTAACTGGGTAGGTGTACTGATGCAGAGGACCATTTTCAGGCATGAGCTGGGCCACAAAGTGGCAAAAGAAAACATTACATACAGAAATTGTAAAATGCACACATTATATATGCAGTACAATGCACACCCATCTAGCGCTGGCGAGGAGAGAGTATACATTGGTAATCAGTTTATACAGGGTCATACATAAATGAAATGAGCAAGAGACATGCATAAACAACAACGATGGTACAATATTTAACAGCATATAATAACAGTTAGGTTACAATTGGTTCAGGTTCAGCACAGTTCCATAACCATTGTGACAACAAAAAATGCTGTACAGTAAATTACAGAACAGTTCAGCACTTTCACTAGAAGTTGGGTTGGGCTGGCAGGTTGAGATCATGGTGGGAGGAGGTAGGAATATGTTAATGGTGGGGATAAAAGACAAAGCCAGAGGTAAGAAAAAACAGACACACTATAAGATTATTATAGCATGTAAAGGTAAGGCAGGTGGCATATGTGGTGTGAGGTGGGGAAACAAGGGCTGGGGTAGTCTTAAGGGTGGTGTGGTGGAGACAGAGGAAAGAGAAAAAAGGGGGAGGGCGCAAATGCAGCAATAGATGCAGTTAAGCAGTGAGGATATAGGGTTCTACTGTCTTTGCACAGTACAGTGACAGCGATATTCAGTGGCCACAAGGAGCCAGGCTTTCAGGCTATGTTTTAAAGCCTGGTGGGTGGCAGATGAGTGAACAGGCAGTGGGAGTTTGTTCTATAGGGAGGGAGCTGTGATTGAGAACACTTGACTTCCCATGATGGTGGTGACACGGGGTGCTTCTAGTGGGGGAATTGAGGAGGCCCTAAGATTACTTGAGTCTACTCTACTCACCAGGATTGAGGAGTAGGGGGACAGGTGTAGGTTTTGGAGAGTGTTGTCCACCAGACAACCCATTGCATAGTCAAAATGACCTTGCAGTGGGAGCCACCATAAGGTCTGGTAGAGGGAGCAATGGTGGGAGCAGAAAGGCACCGGGAGGAAAAAGCGACAAATGGAGTTGTATGTTTTGTTTAGTCATGAGAGCAGTGCAGTGGATAGATGTGAGTAGACGGGGGAGCAGTAATCCAGGGGAGGTAGTAGGTTTCTTCGGGTGATGGCAAGGTGTGCTTTGGTGCAAAGGTAATGTTTGTGTCAGTATGTGACACCCAGCTTTTGGTGGATCCTTCATGTGGTATGATTGATGTGTTCAGAGAAAGAGAGGGAGGGGTCAAGGGTAATCCCTAGGTATTTAAAAGAAGTGACATTTTCGAGGGGAGGTCCAGCTGGAGTGAGTACCAAAAGGGGGGATTTTTATTTTTATTTTTTTGTTTGTTTTTAAACTCTCTTTATGCCCTCTTCTCACCGGAGCGCATCCTTACCTTCAGGAGACTCCCATGGCCTTTCACGTCCCTGCTTATCTGCCCAGTTGCTGGTGTAGTCTATCCCCCCATGAAGCCTTGGTTTTACCCCCAGGCGGGTATGAGGTGGGGCCCCCTTTCCTCTGCCCCGAGTGTCTGTGTTTCATCGGGGATCTGTCCCCAGTACTGCCAGGGGCCGTGGGATCAGGGCCTGAAGCTCCATCTACATGGAGCACTGCAGGGTTTTTCCTGCTTCCTCTGGACCCTCCCACAGGACATCAGTACACCTGGGAAGCCATGGGTCAATGCACATCGGGATGAGCGAAATGCTCCAGCTCCTGGCTGACATCCCCCCTCCCTTCTGCTTGTTGTCCTGCTGCACCTCCACCTGTGGTCACCCAGGTGGCAGTAAAGAGGCAGGGACATGCAACCCACCTGCTCCAGAGGAGGACAGCAGCCTTGGGTGGTCAATCCTCCTCCCCCGGCCAGTCCTCCAGCTACCCGAGTCCGTTCCTGAACCCGGTCACTGGTGCTGCAAGCAGCAGCCCTACCGCTGCACTGGTGGGCCGGCCGTGGGGGGATTTGTTTTTGGCAGAATTGGCTAGGGAGGGTTTAGAGCCACACAACATTGATTTAGTTTTCCCTTCATTGACTAGAAACTTTTGGTGGGAGGTGTTTGGTTTGGAGGTTTTGTGTTTGTTTTTAGGGGCTGTAGATGTGTGAGTGGTTGCTAGGTGTCTAATGTGCTAATTACATGTTAATAAGATGTCTGTTACATGTGTTAACAGGGTTGTTGTTATATGTGTTAATAAGGTTCTAATAAGGTAATTTATAGTGTGTAACTGATATTGATGTGTTATTGCATTGTTAATAGTGCATCAATAAAATATTTGTAGGGTACGCCTGTTGTATATTGGTATGGTGTATGCTAATTAGTGTAATATATGACAATTAATTGGGTAATTAGTGTGGCATATGACAATTAATTGGGTTGGTATACAGGGAGTTCAATGATAATGGATAGAGCCCCATCCACGTATTATAGGGGGCACAGTTGTGCCCTTTTATTAGGGTTGAGTAGGCAGTTTAATGTTAAAATGCAATTTGTTTCATCTTAATAACATGGCCATCCATTGATGAAATAGATTGAAACTTTGCATGCATAGCATTGTTGCTGGGCAAATTTGGTAATGGTCGGTTCATCGGTTTAAAAATTCTGGAAGGTCACATGTGTGTGTGTGTGTGAAAATGTAGCTGCTTTTCTAGTAGTCTGCATGCTCACTTCCTAAGTCCACTACAGTTCTTTTGCCATCATATATTTCCCTGTATATCACAGTAGCCAGTAACCATATATGAAAAAAAATCAGCATGTATGAAACCAGCCATTTAATTACACTGTATTAATGTGTTATTAACACCTTAATAACACATTAATACCTAACACACTACAGACCATCCTATTATACATACTATAACTCATGTAGCAAACACTTTAATCACACATGTAGCAAGCACCTTAATTATACATATAACAACCACCTTAGAAAGCCTTGAAACAAAGCAGGTCACAGTACTAATAGCGCTCCCTGAAAACAATAGCTCACACTCATAACCTAGAAAAAAAAATGGGCTTACACCACACTACAGCAACTCCCTCCCACATTGTTTCCCATACAGAATATCCCCAATCAGCCATAATCCATTGTACTTGCCAACCCCTCTATACAGCTACCTCCTTCATGCTGCTCCAGGTTGACTTTGCTCCAGACCAGCTTTGTACCTCCCAAGCCCTTCATACTGCTACCTCATTCTTGCTGTTCCAGGCTGACTTCCTCCTCTTCTTCAATGATGATCCTTACCCCAGACCACCACCCCGGCTGCACATCACCACATACTTTCTCTGCCAAGCTGCTTCTCACACTGAAGCACAAAATTGCAGCTTCCGACCCCACAACCAAAAGCCATGCATTCACCATCCTGAAGTGGAAATTCAGCCAAACCATTTCCAATTTTTTTAGAGGACATTCTAGAATGAACATGCACACACAAAAATGTATGTGTCACTATGAATATCTGATAAATTCTCTCCTGACATCTGTATTGTTGGTGAATTTGCAGATAACTTGATTTGTAACCAAAGATTGCAGATGGCCTTGATCGCAGCGTGTGTGAAGAAGGTTATTATTCAGCATTGGCTAGATCGAAGTATTCCAAATTATCTACAATGATATAAAGAAATCATGTTTGCATTACAAGCAGAGTGCCTCATTGCAAGCATGTCTAACGATCTGACTAGGTACAATACTATCTGGGAACCCCCTTCATATATTACTAGTAGTGTAAGTGGCCATTAATGCCTCCTAGTAGCTGAATACAGAATAGGTAACATACTCATAGGAGCGATTACTGCTCCATCTTACTTTTGTTTCAGTAAAACTCCTGTGGCATGGGTGGGGAGGGATCAGGGGAAGGATATGGGGGAGGAGGGTGGGGGGTCATAAAAATCGATTGTATACTGTCTTTGTTTCATTCCTGGTATCTCTGCTAATTGGTTTGGATTCTATTCTGATGGTCTTTTGTGTATGTAAACTAGAAGTATTTGAGATTAATAAAGTATACTTAATTTGAAAAAACTGTGTGTGTCTCTACCCAACACTACATAAACAATCTAAGTAAACAAGAAACTGCACTACTGCGCACAACACCCCTGTGGAAACACTACAACACGGAAAAACACTAGGATCCACAGCAAAATGCTAACACCAGTACAAACAAGACACAAGCACAGAGGTGACCAAACTTATGTATTAAGCAAAATAAGTGATGACAAAGTCCACTATACATGTAAAATAATACCATCTCAGGGTCAAACAAGCTCATAAAGGCCATTTGCCCCTCAGGCTTGTGGCTTTATGGCTTGTTTGACCCATCAATGGAACAGTTTCCTTGTATACCACACTTTGCCACCATTTATTCTCTGCCTATCTATGTACAATATATGTATATTATACAGGTGTGGTAGCACCTATATATAGGGATGGGTAGCCAATTTAATGGTAAACCCCAGTTTCTGTACTTTGATAACGTGGCTGTCCCTGGGAAGACTAGTCTGAAATTTTTCATGCACAGAGTTGTTGCCAGAAACTATGGATCATGTAAATTTAGTAATGTTTGGCTCAGCAATTTAAAAGTTCTATAAAGTTGAAAATCCCTAAAAATATTGAAATTTAGACTTTTTTGCTTACCGATAGCACAAAAATGGCTGGTATTGCAACCTGAAGCATTTAGGTTCAATAGTGTTTGGCTCAAGGATAATTTTTTGATGTGTGATTTTACTGAAAATATGCAGTTTTAAATGATTTAGAGAAACCAAAAGTGTCATTTTAGCACATGTGCAAAACGTTTTTCTATGTTCTACTCATAACTGAATTTTTGCAAAACTGACGTGTCAGTGTTCTGAGAGGGCCCAATTCTGTGACTTGAAAGTGTCATTTTTGTGTAGTTTAGAGTCATGAAAATCACCCTCCTATTGGTTTACATGTCAAGTTGTCGGGGGCTCATCCTCACCATTGGCTATGCCTCCTGAGTTTCTCTAGCAGGTGGGAGCTCATCCCTGGCATTATTTGCTCCCAGATTTCTCCATTGTTCAGGAGTCCATCCTCAACACTGACAACAAATGCCTCCCAGAATTCCTACATAACTGGTGGTGGGTGTCACACTTGGACAGTTGGTTCTGATCCTTGTATCATTTTTTTAGTAAATATAAAAAAATGTGTGATGGACTGTGTCAAGAGAAGATGCTGTCTTGCTGGAACTGACACATCAAAACCCCCAGGGATAAGTTCAAAGGACAGGAGGTATTTTAAACTACAGAGATCTGAAATGCAATTACCTTGTCAATTTGCTTTGATCTCAGGAAATACAATTAGCCATTCATGACATCCTCAGGGAAATCCTTTGATCTGCACTAGGTGTCATAAAGGAAAGAGCATGCATGTGTTTTGGGTGTCTCCCAAAGATAGCCAGTAATTACATCAAAGGGTCTTTAATGTATGGGCCAAGCAAGACCCAGACTAATTTGGAAGGTCCAATAACCATTCCAAGGAAACCCTTGAATTACATCAAAGAGACTTTTAATGTGTGTGTGAAGCAAGAGCAGAGACCGGTTTTGACCAGTCAACATGAGACGAGGAGATTGATTTTGTCATCTATTATTTTTTTAATATCTTAGTAGGACAGCCTGTGTTATAAAATAATAATTTTTTATACACCAAGGCAGAGTTTGGAGATCTCAGAGAGAAGGCCAGCTCAGGACTGTTTTTAAACCTACTGAGCAAACCTTAGGACACATACACATTCATATTTCTGACTGAGAGAGGAAGGACATCACAGCACTGTAAGATTAAGAAGTAAGAATACCTTAGCTAAGACCAGTCTGAGTGCATGTATTGTAGCAATTTGCACTTTAAACCTGTTTGATTTTTAAGATTGTATGTGTTGGGGATATCTTGTTCTGTATTTTACTGTTTTCCTATTTACCTATTTTAAAGTAAAGATATATATTTTAAAACAGAAACAGCCTGGTGTGCCTTGAATTTTTTTTTTATATAAGTGAAGCTTTGAAGATTATAGTTGACACTGTGTATGAGCTTACTGTGATACCAAACTGGGAAATGGATAGAGTTCTCTAAAGTCTTGTATAGAGTTTTAAGAGTTCAATTTGTAATACCTGATTAGGTGCCTGTAAGCCAAGATATCTGGCCCCTGAAGACAGAATTATCTGAGCTTGATAATTGGGTACACTAACAAGAGGTTATCAGTTTGAATCCCTCCAGAATTTGAGACTAAGGAGACTTGAACCCACAAAACAGACAAGAGGGTTACCTTGTACTGTTAACTGTCCACAGATCCTACGCTCAGAGGTTGGCACTTTGGGAGTAGAGGGCTGACTTGCTGAGTGAATCTGTGACAGATTGGTTGGCAGCAGTGGCATAAAAAGTTTTGTGGTAGAAGCTTCATTGTTCAGTGTGTCAGCTTGAGACCGTTCAGCTCACTTGGAAGAAAAGAAAGGCAGTGTTTTATTTCAAAAGGAAACAGAACTATATCCCTTGAATTACAGTCAAGTTCCTACCCATTTTATTTTTTTTTCCTGAAGTGCAGTCAGAGTAGCAGTAGTCAGGGAAAATTGCTTCCGACTACAGCATGCACACTGTAGATGCCTTAAAGCAGTTGTGTGGGGACAGAGGAGTCCCATTTGGGATGAAAGCCAGCAAGCAAAACCTCATAGAGGCCTTGATGGTAGCAGATACCCAGAGCAGCGAGTCACAGACTGTGACTGGAAGGGACCAAACCTCAAGTATGGAAGGGCTAGCGGCCAGTTCAGGGTCCAGATCCAGTGAGGAGGACAGTGGGGCCACTGTCAGTGAAGGGCTGCAGCAGCAGGGAAAAGTCATCAGTATCCTGAATCCAGAGGTACTCAGACTGCAAATTGAGTTGCACAGGATGGAACTGGAGGCAGAGCGAACAGAGGGAGGCAGACCGTGAGGAGCGTGAGCACCAGTGAGCTACAGAGGAGAAGAGGGAGCGAGAGAGCTGAGAGGCAGAGCGAGAATGCAGAGAGGCAGAGGAGAAGAGAGAGAGAAGTGCCAGTGGCAACATGAACTGGAGAAGCTACGACTCTGACCAACGGCACCAGAGCAGGTAAGTGGCTTCCTTTAATTGGGACTGCAGGACTGGGTTATAAATTGAACTCCAAATTAATAGCTGAATTTAAGGAGAGGGAGGACATGGATGCCTTTTTAAACTCTTTTGAAAAAGTTTGCATTCAGGCTAAAATTTCTGGAGAGTCCTGGAGCTTCCAGCTATCCCCGCTACTTACCGGGAAAGCTCAGGATGCATTGGGTCAAATGGACAATGAGGACAGCAATGATTATAGCAAACTAAAAGCTGCACTGTTAAAAAAAGTTTGAATTAACTGCTGAATCATACAGAGCTAAATTCCTAAGCTCAGGAGAAGCCCTGATATGACCTATGAGGAGCTAGCCATGAAACAACGTCAGTTTTTAAAACGTTGGTGGGAAGGAATTGAGGTAAACTCTGTTAATAAAATTGAAAATGTGATTTTATTAGAACAGTTTTATTGGGCATGCCTAGCAGAGCTAAAAACCTGGCTAGAGGACCAAGATCCAAAAACAGTGCAAGAGGCTGCTGAAATCTCAGACTACTATGCCAAGAGCAGACCTGCTCTGAGAGCGAATGGGGCGGGTGTGGCAGCGCAGAAATGGAAAAGTGTGCCTTCAGGGCAGCTAAAGCCCTCACTGCCTCCACCGAAACCAGTTAGCCCCAGGTTTCAGAGAAAATATTTCTCTGAGAGAAGAACTGAATGTTGGTTGTGTAAGGAAACTGGGCATGTTGCCAGACAGTGCACCAAAAAGGCAAGCCATAATACACAGCCAGGTACTAGAAAAGAAGTGGGTTGTTTGTGTGTCCCTGGAAGCATGCCATTGAACATGAGGGAACACATGCACCCAGTCATATTAAATGGTGTGCAGATGCAGGGGTTAAGGGACACAGGGGCATCCCTGACCTTGGTAAAGAGGATCTGGTACAGCCTGGTCAGCTTATACCCAATAAATATGTCACTGTACAAGGGTTTACTGGTGAAGCAAAAACATTGCCACTGGCTAGTGTTCTCCTAGACTGGGGTGAAATGGGGGAACTGTACAACAGGTGGCTGTAGCCAACATATTTTCAGTGGATGTGATCCTGGGTAACAATCTCCAGCAGGGGGTGGTATGTGCAGTTACCCATAGCCAAGTGGCAAGGGAAAATAGTAGTTCCCTGAATCCCAAAGAAATCAGTGTGAAAACTGCTGAGAGGCTGGTTCCCCAGCCTGTGTCTCCAGATGGGGAGACTGATAAAAAGGGGGTAGAAATTTCCCCAGTAGCAAGTAACCACACAGCTACAGAGGGTTACTCTGAAGAGGGAGGGTTGGGATTGACAGTGATACTGAGGGCCCTGAAGCTAGTGCTAGGGACCCTAGTTTAGCGACTGAAGGGGACCTGTCCCATGCCTTGGGAGTGTGAGGGGTTTGCAGCTGCTCAGAGTGACCCTAGTTTAGAGAAGCTGAGGGCTTGGGCAGACTCAGAGGGCACACAAGGAGGTGATGGCAGACATATGGTTTTTGGGAAAATGGCCTTATGTATACACAGGCAGTACAGACAGAGGGAAGGATGCCAGGCAGGCAGCTTGTTGTTCCCCAGGGGTATCATGAGCAGTTGCTCAGAATTGCACATGATATTCCCCTATCTGGTCATCTGGGAATTGTGTGCACTATGCAGTGGTTGGCCCAGAATTTCTACTGGCCTAACTTCACCCAGCAGGTGAAGGAATATTGCAGATCTTGTCACTGGTGCCAAGAAATAGGGAAGGTGAGCAAGAAAATCCAAGCCGCCCTGATTCCCTTGCCCATAGTGGAGGAGCCATTCCAGAGGGCGGGAATGGATTTTGTGGGTCCTTTAAATACCCTCTGCTCTTCAGGGAAGAGATTCATCCTGACTGTGGTGGATTATGCCACTCGGTACCCAGAGGCAGTCGCCCTATCCTCTCTGAGGACAGATAAAGTGGCAGATGCCTTACTTGGGATTTTCTCCCATGTTGGGTTTCCTCAGAAGGTTATCACTGATCAAGGGGGTTCCTTCTTGTCGGGCCTGATGAAATGTTTATGGGAGAAGTGTGGGGTGGTGCAGACATGCACGACACTGTATCACCCACAAGCCAATGGATTTGTGGAACTATTCAATGGTACCCTAAAGTCAATGCTCTGGGCGTTTGCTGAACAGCATGGGAGGAACTGGGAGAAATACCTTCCTCACCTGTTGCTTGCATACAGGGAGGTGCCCCAAGAGTCGACAGGATTTTCCCCCTTCGAACTCTTATATGGATGCCGGGTATGTGGGCCCCTAGACTTGATCTGGAAGGACTGGGAAGGAAAGCACACCACCTAGGGAACTCCCTTTGTGGATTATGTCCTTAGGTTTAAGGAAAGGCTGAAAGAGCTTATGGGGATAGCCCAGAGCAACCTGGCAGCTGCCCAACAGAAACAAAAAGTGTGGTATGACCGCAGAGCCAGAGCTCGCTCATACATGGTGGGTCAGGAAGTCATGGTCCTTATTCCGGTTCAGAAAGACAGTCTGCAGGCCGAGTGGGCAGGACCGTACAAAGTGGTTAGGAAGGTAAATGACATGAACTACATTGTGGAGTTACTTGACCGAAGACAGACAGAAAGGATGTACCATATCAACATGATAAAGGCTTATGCAAATAGGGCTGACATGATGTTTGCAGTGTGTAGTCATGGGGAGGGGACGGAAAAAGGAGACCCCCCTTCTGGACTTGCTGGAAGAGAGGAAGCGGGAGTCCTCTGTGGAGGCAGTAAAATTGTCTCACCAGCTGATCCCGGACCAGATCCAGAAAGTAAGGGAGGTTTTAGCAGGCTTTGCCCCCTTGTTTAGGTCCAAGCCTGGACTCACCCCCTTAGTGACACACGATGTGGAGACAGGGACACAGATGCCCATATGGCAGACAGCCTATCGGGTGTCAGAGGCTGTCCAAAAGGACATTAGGAGGGAAGTGGAGGAGATGCTGGATTTAGGGGTAATCCAGAGATCCCACAGTCCCTGGGCTTCACCCGTAGTCCTTGTACCCAAGCCAGATGGCTCGACTTGTTTCTGTGTAGACTATCATGGACTGAATACAGTCATGAAGTCAGACACCCACCTGATGCTCCAGACAGATGAACTCCTGGACAAGTTGGAGGGGGCGACCTACCTTACGACCATTGACCTGACAAAGGGGTATTGGAAGGTAGAGTTGACGGACTGAGCTAGGGAGAGGTCGGCCTTCATCACTCCAATAGGCTTATTTGAGTTCAAAATAATGTCTTCCGGAATGCGGAACACCCTGGCCACTTTCCAAAGGTTGGTGAACCAGGTGTTAAATGGTGCTGAGGAGTACACCGTGGTGTACCTAGATGACATTGCCATCTTTAGTACCAGCTGGGGGAACACCTATCCCACCTTAGGGAAGTGCTGGACAGAATACAGAGGGCCAGGCTCACTGTCAAAGCCGAGAAGTGCCAGGTGGCCATGGGAGAGGTGGCATACCTCGGGCATGTGGTAGGCCAGGGACAGCTCCGTCCTAACCAAATAAAGATTGAGGTAATCCAGGCATGGCCCAGACCAGAAACTCAGAAGCAGGTCAGGAGTTTTCTTGGAACAGCAGGGTTCTATAGAAAATGTGTACCCAATTACAGTGCCCTGGTTGCTCCCCTATCTGACCTGACAAAGAAAAGGATGCCCAAGAAAATTACCTGGGGCCCAGCCTGTGAGAAAGCTTTTACCAGACTGAAGGAGGCACTGTGCAGTGCTCCTGTTTTGACAAGCCCTGACTATAGTAAAACCTTTATAGTTCAGACTGATGCCTCAGACATGGGTATTGGGGTGGTACTGAGCCAGACATCCAGCGAAGGGAGGGGCCACCCAATAGCCTACCTGAGTAAAAAGTTACTTCCCAAGGAGCAGTCATACTCCACAGTGGAAAAGGGGTGTCTTGCCATAGTGTGGGCCCTAAAGAAATTGGAGCCATACTTGTAGGGGCAGCATTTTGTGGGGCAGACTGACCACAACCCCCTAGTTTGGCTGATGCAGATGGGGAAAAACAATGGTCGATAACTAACATGGAGTCTTGCTTTGCAGGAATATGATATGACCATTCTACATAGGGCAGGAAAACAAAATCAGAACTCTGATGAGCTATCCAGGGTCTATGAGGAGTGAACTGATTTGGGAAGCTCATCCCATACAGGGGGATAGAGCCCCCACATTCAGTCTAGGTGGGGAGGAATTGTCACACTTGGACAGCTGGTTCTGATCCCTGTATAATTTTTTTTGTAAATATAAACAAATGTGTGATGGACTGTGTCAAGAGAAGATGCTGTCTTGCTGGAACTGACACATCAAAAAACCCCAGGGATAAGTTCAAAGGATAGGAGGTATTTTAAACTACAGAGATCTGAAATGCAATTACCTTGTCAATTTGCTTTGATCTCAGGAAATAAAATTAGCCATTCATAACATCCTCAGGAAAATCCTTTGATCTGCACTAGGTGTCATAAAGGAAAGAGCATGCATGTGTTTTGGGTGTCTCCCAAAGATAGCCAGTAATTACATCAAAGGGTCTTTGATGTCTGGGCCAAGCAGGACCTAGCCTAATTTGGAAGGTCCAATAACCATTCCAAGGAAGCCCCTGAATTACATCAAAGAGACTTTTAATGTGTGTGAAGCAAGAGCACAGACCGGTTTTGACCAGTCAACATGAGAAGAGGAGATTGATTGTGTCATCTATTATTTTTTTAATATCTTAGTAGGACAGCCTGTGTTATAAAATATTCATTTTTTATACACCAAGGCAGAGTTTGGAGACCTCAGAATTTTAAACCTGTTTTTAAACCTACTGACCAAACCTTAGGACACACATATTCATATTTCTGACTGAGAGAGGAATGACATCACAGCACTGTAAGATGAAGAAGTAAGAATACCTTAGCTAAGACTAGTCTGAGTGTATGTATTGTAGGAATTTGCACTTTAAACCTGTTTGATTTTTAAATTGTATGTGTTGGGGATATCTTGTTCGGTATTTTACTGTTTTCCTATTTACCTATTTTAAAGTAAAGATATCTATTTTAAAATGGAAACTGCCTGGTGAGCCTTGAATTTTTTTTTTTTTATATAAGTGAAGCTTTGAAGGTTATAGTTGACACTGTGTATGAGCTTATTGTGATACCAAACTGAGAAATGGATAGAGTTCTCTAAAGTCTTGAATAGAGTTCTAAGGGTTCATTTTGTAATACCTGATTAGGTGCCCGTAGGCCAAGATATCTGGCCCCTGAAGGCAGAATTATCTGAGCCTGATAACTGGGTATGCTAACAAGAGGTTATCAGTTTGAATCCCTCCAGAACTTGAGACTAAGGTGACTTGAACCCACAAAACAGACAAGAGGGTTACCTTGTACTGTTAACTGTCTACAGATACTATGCTCAGAGGCTGGCACTTTGGGAGTAGAGGGCTGACCTGGTGAGTGACTCTGTGACAGTAGGTACCTAACCCTACCATGGGTATCCTTTCTTGCCCAATGTTCAAATTAACTGGTGGTATGTGCCAAACTCTGCCACCTGTACCCCTGCTCCTTCTTTCTCAGTGTTCAAATGTGCCAGTGGCTGGGGACCAACTCAGTGGACAGTATTCTCTCTCCCACCTGATGTTCAAATGGACTGGCAGAGGGCATCCAACCACACCACCAGTATCTCTCCATACCTCTAGACATTCAAATGGAATGGTGGTGGGTGCCCAACCCTGCTGCTGGCATCTTCCCTACTAGCTGCCAGATGTTCAAATGAACCAGTGGCTGGTGCCCAATCCCTCTGCCAGTATCCCCTTCCCACTCTTCCAATGTGCTTTTTTTTAAATTATTTTTATTAATGAAGCGGCAGGCAATATAGACATACACACTTTGGACTGATTACAATATGGCTACAAGTTGTTAAAAAAAGAAAAACATTTTCACAACAAAATACAAAGATAGTACTAAAAGTGTACGAAATAGAGGTAATAACTTTGTTGTCAGAATAGAGAAATAATACATATGAGCATGTTTTACTGAGATGTATTTTACCAGTCTGAGTTCAACAATAATGAGACATTGTCTAATCAATGATATCAACCTTGCTAATTGAAGCACCTAATATATAAGCAATAAGACACAATGGGGTGAGCATTGTGGTGTGATAACCACACTCCTAGGGACATAGTTAGGCACGAGGCCGAAGGCTAAGTGCCGGTCATCCCTAGGAGTGTGGTTATCACACCGTAATGCACAACCCTGGAGTGTTTTATTGCACTTATAAAATGACCCTTTACTTTTAGAAGCAGTTTTTTTTTTATTTTGAAACACATTTTAAAATTAGTAAAAATGTAAGTGAATCTGTGCTTTTAATGTAAAATAGTCCTTCCACCTATTGGTGCTAGATTAAAGTAGTGTTATACAGTGTGTGCCTCCCTGCCCACTTAAACTTCATATTCCCCTGCCAGCAACAACAATTCACAAATGCTGTTTTCCTTATTCTAAGTATGACATATAGCCCCCTTACTTTATTTCATTCTCCTAACTCTGTAAACAAAACTAAAAGGAAGCCATAACAGAGGCTTCTCAGTTCCCCGATGCTGCAAACATGAGCGTGGTTCAAAACTGCCACACTCACTGACAGCATCATGAATTGCTCACTATGTCCTAAAAGATAAACAGCAGGGTGAGTCATTTATCACCTTTTCTCTTTGTTTATATAGTATTGCTTACTTTCTTCATTCTGTTTTTTTTTTCTCTCTGTTTCCCCACATTCAAGAAATGGAATGTTTATCATGGAATGTTTACCATGGAATACAGGGATTCAAAATTCTGCTCAGTTTTACTAGCAGAATGTTCCTCTACTAACATACTGTACACACAGAACAAAGGCCTGTTTTAGAGCCAGAGATTAAATGTTCTAACTGTCAGGGCAAGCAGAAGAGATTACTCTGATGAGCAGATAAAGACAGAGGGGAGGTTTACACTGTTAGCAAAGAAACAGTTATAATGAAAACTTTAAACAATACTTAATGTTTCTAATTTGTTTATGTGTTTAAGGAGAGTGTGATGATCTAGTAAACAACAGTTAACTAATTTGTTTTATTTTATATTTAAGGTCGTTTTATTTTTAGGGCCAAGCTGAAGGTTTCTACCATATAATGGTAGCAGCCATGTTTGTGGTGGAAGATCAGGTCTGGTTGTAGGAAGATTGATGGAAGATAGTTCTGGTTGTAGGAGGACTGATTTGCTCATTGTGTGATGTGGTTTAGGACCAGGATGACTGTGCGTATATGGTGATTTAATGTACGGTCAGCTGATCTCTCTTAGCCAATGAGATTTCTAGACTTTTTCTTGCCATTTTATAGATCTCATTTATTTCATAAATACCTGTCTAAAAAGGTTCCACATAGTTGCTATTTATATTGTATTATATATAATATAGATATTTTTGTGCTGAACAACTTTCATACTTGTAGTACCATGATATTTTTTGTTTTAAAGTTGTTCACATTTGTTTGTCGAAAAAGTAAAAAAAAAAATGCATTTTCTGCTGTTTGTTTGCCAATTATAGAAAAAAATAAAAGTTAGTCATAAATGAAACACAACTCATTTTGTAGATATTTCTGTGCTGAACAACTTTCTTGCTCACAGTACCATGCTATAATTTTTCGTTTTAAAGTTATTCAAATTTGTTTGTCAAAAAAAGTGAAAAGAATGAATTTTTTTGCTGTTTTTTGGCTAATTATATAAAAAATAACAGTTAGCCACAAATGAAACACCACTCATTTTGTAGATATTTTTGTGCTGAACAACTTTCATGTTCAGAGTACCATGGTATCATTTTTCGTTTTAAACTTATTCACATTTGAATATGGTTACTAGTGCTACTGCGGCCGAATATGCAAATGAGTTCTGAATGAATCAATCTCTACCTACTATGTGGATATGTTTACCTACAGTGAGGATAAATGCGATATTCTCATTATAGGTCTGACCACCCTGAGAATATTGAAAAGATTTGCCTTTTTTATCCTCAGAGGTATGACATAAATACACATACATATATATATATACATATATATATATATATATATACACACACACTTTTTTCTAATTGTTGTGTAGTGAACTTTTTCTATAGCATGAACTAAAGTCATAAAATTCAACCAGATATCGAAGTCAGGAGGTTGATGGTCCTTCCATTTTAGAAGAATACACTTCTTAGCAATAACTAAACCTAGATGTAAATGTTTGCTTTTAATCAGAGATATGTCTTTTGACCATATCCTATGACTCAGCAGTATAGTCCCTCCATCCTTAGGTAGAATAATGTGTGCTGCTCTGAATAGTGCCTGGAGTACTTTTTGCTAGAATATGTTTGGGCGAGGACAATTGACAAAAATATGTTCTAAAGTCCCAACTGAGTTTTTACATCTGGGGCATAAATTGGATACTTCACTGTTCATTTTATTAATACAATGTGGTGTATTGTTATATTCTCTGAAAAACATTAAATTGTATTTGTTGTAACTTGCTGGATAATGTTCCTGTGGCAAAAGCAGATGATATGGCAGACAATTTGGGGTCTGAGAATGACATTTGCAGTTTTTGCTTCCATATAGTTTTAGTGTGGGAGGTACACTTATTACAAGAGTTTAATATGGAAGTATATACTGTATTTATGATGTCATTTTGGAATGAGTATTATAAATTATGCTTTGAATAGGAATGAGTTCAGTTAATGCTGGTGCCAATAGCTCATTAAATATATAATCCCTTATTTGAAGTTACCTGAAAAAAATGTGAAGTAGGGAGTCTATATTTAACTCTTAGCATTTGAAAATCCATAAGTACCTTTTGTATATACAGATCTTTTAATTCTTTGATACCATCCTGATGCCAAATCTTAAATGTGCTATCTGTTGTGGAGGGTGGAAAATAACCATTTCTATAGATTGGAGAAAAGTGGGATCCCTTAAGTGTAACATTAATACTTTTAAGCATGGCATCCCATGCTTGACATGAAGTTAAAGTGCTATAGGATAGTTTACATACTAACATACTATTTGCCAGCAGATTAGGCCTTATGGTCTATCGAGTCTGCTCGAACCTCAGATCCCTAGCTGGGTGCAGAGGCCTTCCCCCCCCTTGTGTTCCAGAAACCCCTATTAACCATCCCCACCTCACTGGGTCAGGCCATCATCTGATACATCCACTTTCTGTGTCTGTCCCACCCTCTTTTGAAGCTCTCCACTGTGGATCTCTGAACCAGCTCACCAGGCAGTGCATTCCAAGGGTCCACCACCCTCTCAGTGAAAAACCTCCTCCTCCTCTTTTCCCCCCGGACCCTTCCACCTTCCAACTTCAAACCACGCCCTCTGGTGATACCTTCCTGCTTTAGTCTAAAGATCCCCTCCATGTTTACCCTATTTATTCCCTTGAGGTACTTGAAGACCTCAATCATGTCCCCACGTCTCTCCTCTCCTCCAATGAAAAGAGGCAGAGCTCCTCAAGTCTGTCCTCATACGTCAAATCCCCTAGCCCTCGTATCATCTTAGTTGCCCTCCTCTATACCCTCTCCAGGAGCTGTATGTCCTTCTTCAAGTGTGGTCTCCTGTACTGTACACAGTACTCAAGGTGTGGTCTAACCAGTCCATTGTACAGCGGCAGAATCACTTCCTTGCTCCTAGAGGTGATCCCCCTTATGATGCATCCCAACATCCTGTTTGCCTTGCTAGCTGCTCTCCTGCACTGCTCAGAGTTATTCATACATGCATCCACCATGACCCCTAGGTCTTTTTCCCCTATTGAGGCCTCCAGCACCTCCACTCCCAGGGTGGACCTGTGTTTAGGGTTTCCCCGCTCAAGATGCAACACCTTGCACTTGGTGATATTGAAATTTAATTTCCATGTGTGAGCCCAGCTTTCCAGGGTGTCCAGGTCCCCTTGCAGGGCCAACCTCCCCTCTTCTCCCTCAACTACTGCTCCCATCTTGGAGTCATCAGTGAAGAGATTCATTTCACACCCTATACCCTCCCTGATGTCTGATATGTATGCCTAAGTTTGCCTAACTTGTTTCTGTATGATCCAGTATATACAAGATACATGATGTTCTCCATAGGGCAGTGATAGGTTTCATTTCTACAGGGTGACATTAGTCCCAAAGTAATGTATTGGGGTGAGTTTGGGCTAATTGAGTGGAGAGGTAGTACCACCTAAAATTTGATAATACCAGTCTACCTAGATTCCTAGGAAAACTGTTTGTCCATTTTTAGTCTGGGTCTCTTGCACTTCCATGGAAACGTATTATACTTTCTAATAGTTTAAACACAGAAATGGGGATAGTTCCTAGTAGTGTTTGAAACAGAAATAAAAATTTAGAAAGTATATTCATTTTTATTACATTCGATCTACCAATTAATGTTATTGGGAGTGATTCCCACTTTGATAAATCTTGCTTGACTGAGTTTATAAGTGGTATGTAGTTAATTTAATTAATGCTGATCTAGTTTATCATGGATTTTTACTGCTAGATATCTCATATTAGAGACCTTAGATTGTTGGATTAATTTGGGGCATTCTTCATGCGTATTTGATGAGTTCAGGTTTTGACCAATTAACCTTATATCCAAAGAGGGAGATGAATTCTTGAATTAATGAGATCAGTTCATGCTCAGATTCTTTTCTTGAAGGTTAGATAGATATAAGAGTGCATCATCTTCACAAAGGCTTATTTTATATTCAGTGTTACCTATTGTTACGCCTTTAATTTTCTTATTGTTTGTTAGCGCAATTGCTAATGGTTCTGTCACCAATACAAAGATTGGGAGTGGGGGTGGGGTGGAGAGCGGACATCCTTGTCTGGTCTCTCTTTTGATCTGTATGATAGCTGATTTTCATAGTTTATCCTAATCATAGCTGTTGGTTTTGAATACAAAAGGTTTACCCATGATCTGAAATTTGATACTATCTCTATACAGTTAAGAATGGTTTTAATGTAATCCTATTCAATTCTGTTAAAGGCCTATTCAGCAACTAAGGAGAGTAGTTTTAAATTAGAGTCCTGATTATGATCAATCCTATTTATAATTCTTCTTATTTTATTAGCCAACTGGTGACCTTTGATGAAACTACATAGATACATACATACATAGATGTTGACGTCAGATAAGAGCCAATGGCCCACCTAGTCTGCCCACGTCCTTTGCTTCTTCAAGCTTCTCTAGAACTAGATTGTCCCCTTCCCTTGACTACCAGGATCCCCTGATGCCTATCCCATGCATTCTTAAATCCTGTAATCATTTCAGCCCCTACCGCCTCCTCTGGCAGGGCATTCCGTTTGTCCACCACCCTCTCTATGAAGAAATTTTTCCTCATGTTTCCTCTGAACCTCCCTCCCTCTAGTTTCATCCCATGTCCTCTAGTCCTGAAACATCTTTTTCTATAATAAATTGTGCTTCCCTACACCTTGTTTATCTCTGTGAGGTACTTATATGTCTCAATCATACCCCCCCTTTTGATCAGGATGGCTAATCACCCATAATCTAACTCTTCCCCCTCTAAAATTTCCACCGGTGGATCCACTTACACAGACAAACTTACTATCCTTGTTCTTCTTAGCAATCACTTTGCCACTACAGGACTGGCCTTTTACTCATCTCCTGCCCATGTCTTAAGGGATCAGCTTTATGCTCAGAACCAAGTACCCCCTCATCACAGCCACCCTACCTACTGATTCCGTGTTCTTCTGCAGTCCAGTTTCACTGAAACAGGTGGAAGATCTACTACTTGTGCTAGATCCGAGTAAAAGTGCAGGAGCTGATCAAATGAACTATCTTTTAGGGATTGTCTTAAAAATTTTGATTGGTCAAGGGTGTTTTTAATACCAGATTTGAACTTGGCTATACAAGAATTCACGGATTCTTTTTTGCACATAATTCAAATCCATGCTCCAAAAATTAAAAAGAGTAGTAATGCTAGAAACCCTTTATGGCTAATGAAAATTAAAAACTCATTACGTATTAAAAAAGGTTATGGAAAAAAGCTAAAAATCTGAATTGGAAAAGGACTGGGATCTTTTTAAAGATGGAGTAATAACTGTAAAAGAAGATTAAATTAGCAAAAGAATTTTTTCGAATTCATTTTGTAATGCACAAGATCCAAATAAATTTTGGAAGGTTATCTCCAAATTAAAAATCCAGTGAAAGCTCAAGCTTCTATTAATTTAGTAGTGGAGAAAATTTAATAGCTAACCCCTTGAAGTAGTAAATTTGTTAAACCACTATTTTAGAGATCTACCTGACATAGAGACACCTAATTTTGAGTCTGGGTTCAGGAAAATATATCTTCTGTAGTTTTGCTAATAATAATAATAACAAAGACTTTATTTTGAAAATATAAAGGTACAAGATGTGACTAAAGAGTTGAGAAATTTAAAATATCAAAATGTGCAGGAATAGATGGCATTGATCCCAAATTTTTGAAATTGGGGTCTGATATTATAGCCCTATAATAACATATTTTTTAATTGGAGTATTCAATCTTCCACAGTTCCTGATTGTTGGAAAATGGGTGATGTTTTTCCTATTTATAAAGGTGGTGACCTCACAGTTCCCTCTAATTATAGACCAATTACTTTGCTCCTATTTTGTCTAGGGTGCTGGAGAGGCTGATAAATAATCAGCTTAGTCAGCACCTTGACTATTTAGGTTATTGACTAATTGTCAACATGGATTTAGAAAAGGTAGGTCCACAAACACTGCCTTACTTGAATTTAGTAACCTGGTGTCAACATCTTTGAACAAGGGTAATTGTACTGGGGCAGTGTTTGTGGACCTTAGTAAAGCATTTGATTTGGTACATCATGAAACACTTCTCTTAAGATTACAAACGATGGGGATAAATAATAATTCCTTGCAGTGGTTCAGATCTTACTTAACGATAAACAGAGGGTGGTTTATGGTATGGCTGTCTCAGATCTCCTGGATTTATATCGAGGTGTACCTCAGGGCTCAATTTTGGGCCCTGTGTTATTTACCATTTATATTAATAATCTTTCTGATCATGTGGTTAATACTGATGTTAGACTTTATGCAGATGATATAGTTTGGTAGCATCTGCTGCTGACCGGAGATCTGAGACAGCAACTTCAGACAGACTTTACTAATGTTGAGTCTTGGATTAGAGATTCTGGACTTTTAATAAGCTCTGGGAAAACTCAGAGTATGACTTTTCTGTGGGATCTAGAACTAAGAATTCTACTGATTTAAAGATTAGTTTTGGATGGTACATGTGTTCAAGAGGTTAATACCTATAAATATTTAGGAGTTATGGTGGATTATCGTCTTTCTTTTCTGACCACATAACATCACAAATTAAAAAGTAAATCAAAGATTGGGAGTATAAGAAGGGTATCAGGATGTCTGAATAAGGCTATAAAGTCTAAATTGATAAAACAACTGTTGTTACCTGTATTAGAATATGGTCTTCTATTATATAAACATTCTTATAAAAATCTTTATTAAAGTTGGATCAGATCTATTATAGATTGGGAATTATATACTGAATAACAAATCTCGAGTTCATCATTGTATAGTCTTTCAAGAACTTGGATGGTTATATCCATCAGCTCGAAGAGAATTTGTGTGGCTCATGATATGTCATGGTTTGATACATTCAAGTATGCATTCTTTAAGGTATTTGATTTGTTTGAATTCAGACACTAAATACTTAGATATGTTTAGGAGATCAACAAGAAAATTGCCTACAATTCAAAATTTAAATCGTATAGGGATATGGTTTTACAGAATAGTGTAGCTAGGTCATGGAATGGTTTGTCTTGTGAAATTATTGAAATTTCTGATTTGTATACTTTTAAGCATGAATTGTTTAATTATTTAAATGTTAGTTGTAATTGTTATTAATTTTTGTTATTGTATTGTGTGTTTTTGTTATGTTTGATGTTTTGTATGATAACACAGGTATTTGTTGAAAATGGGGATTAATTTCCCAACAGATAAACCTGTATAAAAATAAATTTTAAACAAACAAACAAACAACAAATAGACCCTTACTTCTTAAAAATAAGTTACCATATCATGGCTGCCCCTATCACTCTACTTTTCAATCTATCCCTTTCACAGGGTTCACTTCCTCATAACTGGAAAACAGCTCATGTCATTCTGCTTTTCAAAGCCCATGATCCCAGTGATTTCAATAACTGCAGGCCCATTTCCCTGCTCCCCACCCTCTCCAAAATGTTGGAAAAATTAGTTAATCTCCAGATCAGGAACAACCTAGATACCCACAATTTGCTTACGCCTGTCCAATCAAGCTTCAGCTCATAACACCATACAATTACTGCACTCGTCAAAGTCTCAAATGACAGGCTGACTGCCCTTAATAATAAAAACTATGTGTGCCCTGTTTCTGGACCTATGCAAGGCCTTTGACATGGTGGACCATACCCTACTCCTTGACATCCTCCGTAACATTGGTCTTGATTCCTTGGCCCTTAAGTGATTTACTAGTGATCTAATTGGTCATCAGCAGCAGGTAAAAGCCGAAGGGGACTTCTCCCCCTCTAAAAAACCCTACCGAGAGGTGTTCCTCAGGGCTCCATTTTGTTCCCTCTTCTATTTTCTATGTATATTAACAATATTCACTCCAGCATAAAATCTGCTGACATTCATCTGTTTGCCGATGACACGGTACTCTGTATAGCCTGGACATCTCCTGAAACCACCTGTTCTGACCTCCAACAGGAGTTCATTCAGCTCTAACAAAATTTACTACAATTTAAGTTGCTACTGAATGAAAAGAAAACAAAAGCAATGTTTTTCTCCCCCTCTTCAAAGGCCCTGCATGCTATTGCCTTGGGCGCATTGCCCAAAGTCACTACTTTCCTAGGGGAGTCTCTAGAGTTGGTGCCTAACTTCAAGTACTCGGGCATATGGATTGACCATAAACTATCTTTTTCTGACCATATAGAGGAACTGGCCAAAAATTTTAAACAAAGGCTTGGTATTTTCTTCTGTATCAAGCACCTTCTTACTATGGAAGCCAAAGTCAGACTTGTCCAGGCTACCTCCTCCTGTTACTGGACTATGCTGACATTTTGTACGGACAGGGCACCAACACAGCAGTAATGAAGCTCGACACCCTTCATCACAGAGAGTTACAGTTTATCACAGGTGCACCTTATGCTATCCACCATTGTTCCCTCTATGCCCTTGTAGGCTGGTCTTCCCTCCAATACAGACTCAAAAAAAATGCAGCCATCTGGACTTACCGAGCTTTAACAAAAAAACTCCCTCAATATATCTCAGAGTGTTTCACAGTCTGTACCCCTGGAAGCTATGCTATGCGAAGCCTTTCATATATATCCCTTTCAATCCCTAAAGTAGAAACCACTTTGGAATGGCAGCCATAAGCCACTCCCTTCCCTCCTTATGGAATAAATTGCAAAAAACTCTTAAGCTATAAGCCCTAGTTAAGCTGTCCTCCTTCAAAGCCCTCTATGCCCAAGCTGGCCCTGTGGCGCTGAGGGCTGAGGCACTGGACACCTTACCTTGTGCTATGCCAGCAACCCGTGTTTGGGAATGAGCATGGGCTGTTGGGGGTTGGTAGTGGAGGAGGAGGTCGAGCATTCAATGGACTGCACTCCTACTCTGGGGGAAGGGTCACCAGTGCTCTGTGTTTGCCTGCTCCCTAGTAAAGGCTGGGGAACAGTGCATCGATGCTGTAAAAAAGGGAGAAGAAATGGGGCAGACGCTTGGAGGGAGCACATGTGGATGCGTGCATGCTGTCTCTGCAGGCATCATTGCACACCTCATCTCCTGGGGAGAAAACCAGGAAAAAACAGATGTAGTGGCGAATGATGGAGGTCGCCTTGCAGGCTCCACTCCTGGCTAGCCACAGCACAGGCCACACTGGATCTGGTCACCGGTGGGGGTTGGGGAACCCCGCCAGCCCCACCGGGGGGGGCAAGCCCTGGAAGTATGTGCCAGCGCCGGATGGTAGATGCCAGGAGATGGGGCTGGGGCTCCCTTCAGAGGATGGCCAGCATCAGAAGAAAAAGTAATACCAAAAAAAACTCTATGCCCGCACTTTTACAGAGCCTTGTAAATGTTTTCCATAATTCACTACATATTTTCTATTTTGGAATGCTTTTGGATCTTCTGTTTTACTTTTTTACTTGGTCTGCAGTCTTTACCCTCTAGTGTCTTCCCTTACACACTCTCAACCTTCTTTCAGGAGGTTCCTTTATACAAAGGACCTGATTATAGGCTCCATCCTACTCTGTCAGACAAGAATTATGTATATGTATTTTGTCATATTAGAAGTATACCTTGCTGTGTTTGCATGCTGTTATATTTTCAGTTGTGCGAGTTACACTCTACAGATCTCTTTTATTTATTGCCTGTATTCGGTAATGCTCTTATGAGCTATGTTATGTTGTATACTGTACTATGCTATATGTCATTTTATCTCGTCATATTGTTTTGCCCTGATCCATCTTGGAAATGAGTTCTCCTCAATGATGTTTCGTCTAGTTAAATAAAAATTGATTGATTGATTGAATCAAAAGGAGCGTTTTTCTAATCTAGATGCAAGGATTTTAGCATCTGAATGTTTTATTTTTTTTTTATTTTAGTTTTTGTTGACTGGGTAAGTGTACTAGACAAATTCTGCCTATTTTCAGGCACGACCCAGGGGGAAGGGGATACAGATGAATGCCAACTGACTTTGAACCAGATTAAGCTGCTGGTGGTATTTTAGTGAATGGGGAGAAATTTGGCCAGGGCACCGGGGAAATTCCCCAACTCTTGCTTCCTGTGAGCAGGGGGAACCCTTTTGTCTGTGGGACCAAGATAGCGGACAACAGTCCTGGAGAGCAGGAGGTTGCTATGGAGGTGGGAGAATCTGCTTCTACCTGTTCTGCTTTCTCACATGCTTTGGCTTTGGAAAATTTTACTGTGAATGTCTCTACTGAGCATGTTTCATCTGTACCTAGCCCTGCTCGATTGGAGTGGGGAGATTCTATTGCAAGCGATTTGGAACAGAACCCTACTGACCTTATGGTTTCTAAACTGGCTTCTAAAATTTCTGAGTTGCCTATTCCTTTGGATTCCCCTCCTGCTGCTTCAGGAGAGGAGTTGGAACTGCTTCATTTGATTGAGACCGAGGAACGGTCTTTTCACTCTAAGAAATCAGCCCTGCTGTGGAAGATTAGGTGGCTGAAGGTTGACAGTGCATCTAGCCCTGTCAACTTGTCTCAGCTGCAGCCTAGATCTGCTCCTGCTTCTACGCTGCCATCTGCTGGGGAACCTGCTGTTTCAGTGAATGTACCTGCTATTTCTTTACCTCAGATTCCTCCTGCTTTGTTGCCTGAAATTTCTATACCCGGACCTGAACCCTGGTCAGTTGACTGACCGCTCTGTGACTCTGGCTGGGACAAGAACCCTTCTACGGGTCAGTGAACCACTGGTTCATCCCCCATTCCTATGCCTGCATCTCCTGTCCAGCCCGCTCATATGGCGGTTCACACTGCAAATTCTCCGGTCCTTGTTTCAGAACTGGCTGTTACACATTCTGACCCTCTGACTCTCCCTGACAGCTTGCAGTTAATGCAGAACCCCGTTCTTGCTTTTCCTGATCTACCTTCCACTTCTCAGGCTGTGCCTTCAGGCCCAAGCCTTGTGCAAGCTCCTCTGAACCCTTTGCCTGACAGGCAGAAGAAAACGTTTTCCTCCCTGTTTTGTCTGCCGGTTTTGCTGGCTAAGAGACACAATGCTGTTCATTTCTCTGATCTGCGGGGCATGCAGGAGCCTCTGGACCATTTCTTTGTGGCCAGAACTTTATTGAAGGACTCAAAGAAGTTTTTTGCTCATGAGCTCTACGCTCTAATCCACATTTCAGGTGAGACCACTTTTGATGTTAGTTTCCAGACTTCCAAAGGCTTGGACAGGTTCTGGTCTAAATACCATGCTTTGAAATGGTCTGCTTTGTGGTCTTTCTTTCTTGCCATTCCATTGACCAAACCTGCTTATAAGACTGGTTCTATTTTATTTTGAAATGAGGGGGTAGACATGGGAAATGTACTTTATTGGCTGAAACTCCGATGTACTTTTCTTGGGGATCCTGAGGCTATCTTGGATTCTGAAAATATGTGGACTGGTGGTTGGAGAGTGAAAGTTTTACTTAAAACTGATGATTCTGGTGTGGTTCATCTCCCAAATTCTTTTTTTTTTGGGTAGGAATGGGGGGGGGGGGGATTGTTTTACCCGGGTCAGACTAAGGCCCGTTATAGGTGTGGGAATCCCTCACATTTAAGCAGTGTTTGTGATACTGTCAAATGTAATCTTTGTGGGATTTGGGTCATTTAAGCTCTTCCTGTCTCAATGAATGCCGCTGTAATCTCTGTGACGAGCTTGGCCACACCTTCCAGAATTGCGCCTGGGCGGCTCATAATTAGGAACATCATGATGGTGGAGCTGATCAGCACTTTCTGATTACTCAGGCTCAGTAGGCCAAAATCCACAGTAGGCCCAGTTCTACTTATGACCTTGTCGGACCTCCCTTCGACCATTGCACCACCTTCTGTTCAGAAGGCTGTATTACCTATTGGTGACCCTGTGGTGTCGGCCTCCCTCCACCTGTGTTGCTGGTGCCGGTTGTTCTGGACCCCAAGGATCAGATTCTGGTCCCCATTGTCTCAGAGTTTATGCCTCCCCCTCCAGAACCCATGCAGGTTGTTTGCCGACATTCTGCCCGTTTTAAAGTGCAGGCTGTGCCTTCTCCCTCTAAAACTGTCCGGACAGTCCTGGATAACCTGTTTAATCCTTATGATGTCCTGCAAGGGACTTCTGCTGACTCTGGTGAGGATTCTGATTCCTCCTCTGTTCTTTCTTCCCATCCTGAGGGCACTACAGACACAGAAGTCCCTTCTGTGGGCAGGGGGGCACAAAAGCGGAAAGCAACGTCCAAATTGAAAGTGACCAGTGGGAAAGATAAAAAGAAATTAAGTTGATTTCTTGTCTTCTCTGTCTTTCCCATGTCTTCCCACACCTTTGCTGTTTATTCCCTGAATGTTAACAGTATCAAGAGGCTGGATAAACATAACAATGTGTTTTCTTTCCTAACTGCTTTACAGGGTGGTGATATCTTCCTGTAGGATGTTAGGTTCCATGCAGTGAATGAGCTGAAACAAGCCCAAAGATACTGGCTTTTGGGTCCTTCCTACTGGTCGATGGGCCCAGATCGTTGCTCTGGTGTGGGGATTTTGATACATTCTGTTGCTTTTGTGCTCTTGAAATTGTATGATGTGGTCCCTGGTCGTGTTTTGATACTCAGTGTTTTACTTTTCCAGGATCCATATCGCCTTATTTGTTTATATGCTCCCCAAACTAAAACTGCTCGTATTGATATTTTTTTCCTGATTCAACCATTTCTGCATACTTCCAAACATGTCATTTTTGCGGGTGATTTTAACTGTGGCCTTAGTCTACTGGATGAAAGTTCACATGCCACCACTAGGAAGTTGTAGTGTGACTCCCGCTCCTTGAATTCTGTTATTCGCACTGCTAACCTGCAGCATGCTGTTTTAGAATTTCTGAAAAGCCGACCCCTTACGTTTCATAAGGGTGCTCTAGCCACCAGGATTGATTATGTTTTTTTGTCCCCTTTTCTCACTGTTTCCATGGCCTGGACTGATCCAATACAATTCTCGGATCATTGTTTGATTTCACTCTCTTTTGATGCTAACCCCTCCCTTTCTAAGGGCCCAAGTATTTGGAAATTTAATGTCTCCTTGCTTGCAGATGAGGTTTTCCTTGACTCCTTGAGTCAATTTTTGGCAGCCAGAAAGTCTGTTACACTCTGTTATGAGAATCCTGTTCAGTGGTGGGAGGATTCGAAATGTAATCTTTCCAGGCTCCTTCGGAGGTATGGTAAATCTCACAGCACATTTGCCTGTTTATCTTACTTACAAGATTGTCAGCACCTACAGTCTCTGTTGTCCCTTGCTCATACCATGGGACAAGATTTAAGTGTCCAAATTTGATCTGTCCAGCAGACTATGTTGTGTTACTCTAAACAGAATGCAGCACATCTGTTCTGGCAGCATAAGTTTGGTACTCGGGGTACAGCCCATGTAACCTGTCCTTTTACTCATAATAAGACACAGGTTGATAAGAAGGGTATCACTGGGTTCCTGATGACTCAGGTGTTCTGTGTACCTCCCCACATGATAGTATGCGACTTGTGTCTGATTTTTCCTATAAGTTGTTTTCGGACCTCCCTTCTGATGTTGGGAAGATTAGGGCCTATTTGCATGACATTCCAGTACCTGAGATTACTCCCCAGGTTCTTGCTAGTCTAAGCCACCCTATTACTGTGGGTGAGGTGCTGGAGGTTATTCGGCATTTAAAGACACATGTCACCCCTGGTCCAGATGGTCTCCCAAATGAGCTTTATCGGCTTATGGGTGAGACCCTCTGATCTGAATTGTCCATGGTGTTTAATGCTCTGTTAATGAGTGAGAATGTTCCTCTGAACTTTAACAAAGGGGCCTTGATTTTTCTGCATAAGAAAGGGGACAAATCTGACCTACGTAATTGGAGACCTATCTGCATGCTCAATGCTGATTGTAAAATGTTGCCGAAAATTCTGACCAACAGACTGTTGCCTATGGCTGATCATGTTATCTCCTCTGAGCAAGCCAGTGTGATTCCTCACTGGAGCGTTCAAGGTCACCTCATTCGTGTGTAAGAAATTTTTACCTCTGGGTATTCTAGTCGATGTTCTGGGTTTGTGGTTTCCTTAGATCGGAAGTCTGCCTTTGACTCTATTTGTCATGATTTTTTATGGGAAGCTCTGTTACATTATCACATCCCTCCCATATTTGTCTCTTGGATACAGTCTCTTAATAGGACTGCTACCGTTGTGCCACTGGTCAATGGTTGGCTAGGCCCCTTGGTCCCTATTAAACAGGGTGTGAGACAAGGGTGCCCCCTGAGCCCCCTTTTATATGTGTTTTTTTTATAGATCCCCTGTTATGTAAATTGAATACCTTCCCGACCATTCTTCCGATTTCCAGCCCCACGGTTCAAGACATGCCTTCCTCATTGGCTTATGCCGATGATTTGTGTTTGTTGACTTCGACTGCTTCCTCAGTCCAGGAAGCCTTTTCTGAGTGCTCTTCTTTTGGCTCTCTATTGGAGGCAGCTTTGAATTTGGATAAATGCCATGATTTGGCGGTGGGTCCTTTCTCACAGCCTACTGCCTTTATTGGCCTGGTCCATCTCTCTCCCTCTTTTATTACTATTTTGGGTATACAATTTGGCTCCCTTGATGTTTATGTTTTGAATTAAGAAGAAAAAATTGCAGTTGGCAGGTCTAAAGTTTCCCAGTGGAATCATGGTAAACTTGGGAAAAAGAAGAAAAAAATTACTCACCTTAATAATTATGTTTCTTCTAATAGAGTATTGCTGTATTCTGACTATTGCAGTTAGCCCCAGCACTCAAATTGCCCTGGAGAGTAGAGGGCTAATTTTCTATGTAGAGCATAGAACGTTGAGCTTGAGCTCGGTTCAGATCTCTGTCTGCTGCACTTTGAAGCACAACTGTCAGATTCTTACGAGCTAATACTAACTAACTACTATCTGGAAATTGTAAAATTTTTATTAGCCAAATGGCAACCAAATATTTTGGATCCCCAAAAGACTCCAGTCAAGAAATCCAAAATCAAAAACCAGGTAGTGAACAACTTAAGACTGTTAAATTAATAATATAACCCACTCCCCCCTCTCTAAAAGGAGGGGAGTACCTCGGCACCCCTGAGGTGCAACACTGCACCTGCCAGCCCACCTCTCAAAACAGGTTCTGAGAGCGGAGGTGGAGGGAGGGAGGGAGGTCAGAATACAGCAAGACTCCATTAGAAGAAATATAATTACTAAGGTGAGTAATTTTTTCTTCAAACAACGTAAAGTCTTGCTGTATTCTGATTATTGCAGACTACCAAGCAGTACCTCCATGGAGGAGGGAATCAAACCTACCTTGGGAATAGGCTCTGCAGTACTGCTGTACCAAACTGAGCATCACTCCGAGCCTGGATGTCCAGGGAGTAATGCTAGATAAATGTATGGACTGTTTTCCAGGTGGCTGCTTTACATATCTCTAGTAAAGGAATATCCCGGGCCCCATCCAGGGAAGCAGCTGTACCTCTAGTCGAATGAGCCCTCAGGCCTGAGGGAGGTATTTTGCTTAGCTTCTCATAGCAGAATTGAATACAAGAGACAATCCACCTGGCAATAGTTCTCTTAGTGGCAGGTTTGCCCTTACCCACTTCCCCATAAGTGCGAAACAACTGAAGGGAGTCAAACCTGTGAGCCTTAGTACACTCAATGTAGTAACTAAGGGCTCTTTTAACATCCAAACTGTGTAAACTTCTTTCTCCTGAAGAAGAATGATCAGTGAAGAACACAGGGAGAGACATAGATTGGTTTAGATGACAATCTGAAACCACTTTGGGTAAAAACCTCCTATTAGTTCTAAGGACCACCTTATCTCTATGGAATGAGATAAAATTAGGCTCCACTGACAGAGCTTGCAATTCACTGATATGCCTGGCAGAGCTAATAGCTACCAGGAACACAGTTTTCCAAGTCAAGTGCTTAAGATCTGCTGAAGACAAAGGCTCAAAAGGGGGTTGCATAAGCTGAGCAATACAAACATTAAGATCCCAAGCTCTACAATAGCCCTTGCCCTTTCAAGGGGAAGAAAAGCTCTTGCTTTGACTGTATCCAACTCTGCCCCTATGAAGGTGAGGAGCTGTACAGGCTCGAGAACTGATTTGGGAAAATTGAGAAGGAATCCTAGGGAAGTGAGCACTTGCTGAGACACTTGAAGGTCTGACTTGACTTGGTCTGGGGACTGACCCACAATGAGCCAGTCGTCCAGGTATGGAAATATGGAAATATTTTTCCTTCTTAAAAAGGCCACTACTACTGCTAGGCATTTTGTGAATACCCTTGGAGCTGATGTCAGGCTGAAGGGCATAGCTTTGAACTGATAATGGCCTGAAGGCAATTCGAACCTGAGGTACTTTCTGTGGGAGCACCTGATGGGAATGTGAAAGTATGCATATTTTAAGTCCAGGGAGGCTAGCCAGTCCCCTGGCCTTAGAGAGGGAATGATTATTCCCAGAATCACCATTTTGAATTTTGGTTTTAAAAGATGTTTGTTCAGGTATCTTAAGTCTAGGGTGGGTCACCACTCCCCTGCCTTTTTTGGGGTAAGGAAGTACCTGGAGTACAGACCTTTTCCCCTGTGCAATGTAGGAACTCTCTCTACTGCCTTTAGAGCCAGTAGAGATGAAACCTCTGCCTGTAAGGCAATGGTTTTGGAGATGCTTGCAGGTGGAAAAGATCTGGCCCTCAGCTTTGGAAATTTCTTGAAGCTGAGAACCAGCCCCTGGCTTACCACCTCCAGAACCCACTTGCCTGAGGTAACAGACATTCAGTCCTGGATGAAGTAAGCCAGCCTGCCTCCTACAGGAATGGGGGAGTGGACCCGGGCTGACATATCAGGGTATCTGCTTGGCAGAAGCCTTAGGTTGAGGGATGGATACAGCCCTGCTCATCCCCCTTTTGCCTCTCCCTCTGAAGAACCCCCTCTGAGGAAAGGGAGAAGAGGCCTGTGCTTGGTAGAAAGGCCTATAAAAAGGCCTGCCCCTAGCCTGCTGCCTTTGAGGAGTTGCCTGCCTTTCCTTGGCCTGTGCACTCCTTTAGGTGATCCTATACTCATCCATCTTTTTCATGTAATTCTCTGTCTGCTCCCTAAACAGAGAATTACCCACCACAGGGAAATCCATGGTCTTAGCCTGGGTGCCCTGTGAGAGACTAGTACATCTGAGCCAAGCCATTCTCCGAAGAGCCACAGATGTAGTCATGACTCTACAGAACACATCATTGAAGTCCACAGCAGCATGGAACTGTACCTTAGATGCCTCAATCCCATCAGCAGCCACCCCTTCCAGCTCTGAGGCTAGCTGGGTGAGGCCTGCTTAGCCAGTGCCAGTACAGTGTCCCACCTGGACTTCTGGTACCTGGCTGCATAGGCCATATAATTAGCCTGCCTGAGTCCCAAGGTGGATGCCATGTACTATTTCTTTGCCACGGCATCCAGCTTCCTAGAATCTTTATCTGGGGGGTGTGAAGCCAAGGGTATATTAGCCTTATCACAGGCTGCAGCCTGCACAACCCCAACATGGCTGCATTGCTGATACAAGTACTGTGTACCAGAACCTGATAAGGTGTACTTTTTGTCCATCCTTCTGTTGACAGGCGGTACAGAATTTGGATATTTTAAAATCTTTTGTGTCTGTTTCCCAAAAGACTTATGAAGGGGACTAGACAGTTTCATGGACTCTGGGATGTCCATCATATCCACATAATCAGGTTCCTCTTGTTCCTCTACAGCTTCTTCCACAGGGAGCTGGAGGGTTTCTGCCACTTTCCTGTAAAACATGTAGTGGGAAGGGAACTCAGAAAACCTAGGAGGGGAAACACCAGAAGGCCTGTTTGGGGAGATGTCCAGTTCAATGGGCTCAACCAGACCTCCCACACCATCATCATCGTCATCATCATAATCTTCATCCCCCTCCAAATCCAGTTCATAGAAATCTTCAGGGGCATAATCTTGAACTGGAGGAACCGACTGAACTGAGCACCTGCCAGAAGGTGCCGGATCAGATGGAACTGGATGAAGCAATTCCACAATCCTTATCACATTGGCAATCTCTTCGGTGGTCGGAAAATGGGTCTCTGGATCCGAACCGGCTGATTTTTCTCTTCTTTTTCTTTTTGTAGGAACCGATCCTTCAGGATCAGCTCTCCTCTTGCCTGAAGAAGTATTGCCCTGGTCAGAGGGCACTCCCTCAGGTTCGGTCGGAACCGAACCGGGCTGGCCATCCGGGTCAGTGGACTTCACGGCCTCCTTATCCCTGAGCCTACCTAATCTTTTTTCCAGGGTAGACTTAGGGAAATTTTTACAGGTTTGGCAGTCTGAATCGATGTGGTCAAACCCCAGACAATAAACACAGGTGGTGTGGGAATCAGCCTTAACAAAGACCTCCCCACACACACTGCAGTGTTGAAACCCAGTGGGAACGTTTTACTTTTGGGTTTCTCAGACATCCTAACCACAAACTTACACTTTTTATTGCAAACAACCAGGCAAGACACCCTTATTGGTTTCTAACTGTGTCACGGGTATTGGAAAAAAACACAAGAAAATGCATTTTTTTTTTAAACTGATAAGGACCGGTAACCACACTCTAAGTTTAAAAACAAAGACAGAATATATAAATCACTAAACGGCCGATTCAGCCGAACCGGTCGAACAATCAATTTTTACAGTTTCCACAAGTTTACTATGTCTAGTTCACTACCTAGTACTTACTGTACCACAGACAGAGATCTGAACCAAAACTTGCGACAAATAATCGGTAAAACCGAGGACTTTAACCGACTTACGAACCGTGAGCAAAGGAGAAATCTCCGGAGCGTCCGTTCAGTTAGGCGGAGTAAAGAATCTGACAGTTGTGCTTCAAAGTGCAGCAGACAGAGGTTTGAACTGAACTCAAGCTCAATGTTCTATGCTCTGCATAGAAAATTAACCCTCTACTCTCCAGGGCAGTTTGAGTGCTGGGGCAAACTGCAATAGTCAGAATACAGCAAGACTTCATGTTGTTTGAAATGGGTGTTTCTGATTAAGACTTTTTTAATTCCCATTTTTTATATTTAAGGTATGTATTTCTCATTCCGAAATCACTCGAAACCCCTGTTTTGAGTTTGTTTTTTCTAGCGGTTTGGGGCAGTCACCTTAACCCCATTAAACGTGAGGTTTTGTACCTGCCCATTTCGGGGGGGGGGGGGGGCTGAATATGGTAAACCCGATTCTTTTTTTTACTAGTGTGTTTTTGATGTCAAATTTTTGACCTCTTTTAGTTAATACGCAGAGAGGATGGGAAGGCTGGCTTTATGAAAATTGTGGCTCTTGGTTTCCTTCCTGGTAAAGACATTCCATTACGGTTTTGAGGGGAATGGTACCCCTTCAGTATTTGAAGGATATTTTCCTCCATTTAAAACAATGGAAGGTTACTCCTCATCAGCTTTTGACTGCCTCTTCTCATAAGGTCTTGTATAAGAATTTGATGGCTTCTGTTTGCCCTACTTTGGACCCCTTTCCTAAATGTGATGTTTTGTACAGAGCTTCCCTGACTATGTTGTTGAGAAATCCTAGGATCCCAGTGCGTATGTGGGACTTCCATTGGCTCTCACGCCATGAGAAAATTAATGTCAAAAGTAACCATAAACATAAACAGCTGTCTGATAGATTCTGTAGTCGGCCCCAATGTACTAATTCCTTGGAATCGATTGATCGTTTGTTCTTTCATTGCTCCTTTATTAAAGATTTTTGGGGATTTCTTGCTGACCTCTGGGGGGAGCCATTGTTTTCTACTGTTTCATATGTTAACCTGTTGTATGGTCATGTCTCCTCTGCCTGGAGCAAATGGAATATTGCTACTTTAGGTGTTTTATTTTCCATTATTAAGTGGAATATTTGGATGGCTTGCTGTTTGTTTACTTTACAGCAACAGCACTGTACTTATGCTGAACTCAGTCACAAAATTGTAGCTGACACTCGTGCTGTTTATTTGTCTGACAAGTCACGTCTTTCTGCTCTGGACAGTCTTAAATTGTGGAAGCAATTGCCCTGGATTACAGATACAGATGCGGCTGTCACTTGAACCAGCTGAGATTGTTATTTTTCTCCTCTATTTTGGACTAGTACCATTTCTTTTTGGATTGTAATTTTTCCTTTTTCTTGCTTTTAGTATCTCTGCCTGATTGTATTTTTATTGTATTTTGTATTATAATTTTGGACATGTACCGATTCTTTTTCTAATAAAACTTTCCCCTACTTTTTTCGAGAAGTGCCATGGGATCTTTAACATCCACCTGAACTACCACCAGAACAGGCAGATGGGACCTTGGTTTAACGTCTCACCCAAAAGATGGCACCTCATGCTGCACTACAGTGTTAGTATTAGGATATTAACCAAGTGCCTTGTGTGGGGCTACAACCCACAGCCTTCTGATCTCGTGGCCTCAGAGGCAAGTGTGCTACCTGCTGAGCCACTGACACTGACAGAGACAGATCTGTATGAGTCACATTGGAGTGGATCCTTTTCTTTTTTTCTTAAAAAGCCAAATGGTGGCCTCATAGAAAGAGTGAGAATCTGAGAGGATGTTAAAAAAAACTGTTAAATAACATTTCTAGATGCTGGAGTATTATATTACTAAATGTTTTGCAAAAATCAATCAGGATTCTGTGAAGGCCTGGGGTTTTTCCTGGGGGTAATTCAACTATTGCCTGGAGGATTTCCTGTTGGGTTATGATAGTGTCTAGTATCTGAGCTGCCTCAGTGGTTATTCATGGAAGTGTAGATTTTTGCAAAAAGTTCAGTACATCTCTGTTATCACTACATCTGTCAAATGTATACAGATTTTCATAATAATCATAAAACGCTTAATTGATTTCAGGAAGGATTCTACAATTTTGCCCTGAGTAATTTGGATTCTGTGTATGTGCCTATCTTCTTCCTCCTTCCTTAGTTGTCAGGCTAGTATTTTGTCCGGTTTGTCACCTTTTATGTAATATCTTATTCTGGTGTGTAGTAATAGGCATTCTGCTTTTAGTGTTGAGAGTCTAGTATATTGATCTTTCAATGAAAGTATCTGTATCAATGTATCTGGATCTTTGCTGACATGGTGAGCTATTTCTTTAGTTTGAATAGCGATCTATAATCTAGACAAATCTTTATATTTCTTTACCTTATAACAGCTATAGGACAGTGAGATGCCCCTAATGTAAGATTTAAATGCATCCCATATGTAATCAATAGATGTACTAGAGTCATAATTGTGATTAAAAAAGATCTCAGTTTCTTTTGTGACTTTTTCTATGACCTGAGCATCATTTAAACTAATAGGATCCATTCTGAAAGATCTATGTTTGGGACTATCAGTCAGCTCCAGGTTAAAGGTGACTGGAGAATGATCAGAGATAAGTATACCTTTGTAGTTGCATTTAGTAAGGTGCCACATTAATGTTTCATAAATTAAAAAAAAATTGATACAGGAATATGTAGAAACATAGAAACATTGAATCTGACAGTAGATAAGGACTGCTTGATCCACCTAGTTTGTCCATTTCCCTACCTACTGTAGCACCACAGACCCTACTTGATCTCTGGCTTTACCCTCCCTTTCCTAACCACTAAGGCCCTGTCCATACTATGCCTCTGTAACATTACAGAGGGTGTAAAACGTTACCGTAACAGGTTGCGTTTACACCTGTAACGTTACAGGAGACAAGTTCGCAACCGTTACAGAAACCTGTTGGGAGGTGGTTTCTACAATGGTTTCTGTAACGATTGCAGAACAGAAATGTTATCGATGAGCGTGTAAACACTCCACCATGTGGCCGATGGCCATCTGACAGACCGTCATGCAAAGCGCAGCACAAGAAAAGCCGTGAGGGCAGGGGCGAGGAACTTGGAAGGAGACCGCATGTGTAGAGTGAACACCCGCAGAGGGCTGCTGTGGTATGGGAGCAGAGCCAGCACAATGGTGGGAAACCAAGCACCTGTCCTGAACCAACGGAGGCACACACAGGAATACGGAGCAGTGGGGAAGCACTGGGAGGCCAGTGGGGGGCAGCCGATCAACAGGACGTGCCAGCAGGACACTGATGGTCCCAGGGCAAACAGTGGGACACAGCTGGAAGGCATAATGACAGCAGGGTACAGGCGGCAGTCAAACAGACCACAGCACAGATCCGTGTGCCACAGGTGGGAAGTAGGCCACCAACAGCCGCCAGAGGTGCAAACCTAGTCCCCACAGTACAACAGTGCCAGACCACACCACCCTGGCACCACAGCAGAGCCACCCTGACCCCCAAGCACAGCCCATGAGCGAGGTCAACCGATATGCCCTGCTACCCAGGCACTGGTGACCACAGCAGTACGGTACCACCCACCCTGTGCTGCATGCCAGCTTGAACCATGTCAGACCGCGGCACCACCTGGTCAGACGAGGCCACCGCATTGCTGGTGGAGTTCTGGTCACAGGAGAAGGTGCAGACAGAGTTAGCTGGTGCCAGGCACAACACCAAGGTCTAACAGAAGATATCGGACTACCTGTTTGAGAATGGTGTGGAGAGGACAGCAAAGCAATGCCGCGACAAAATAAAGTAGATGAAGGTGCGGTACCACAAAACCAAGGACAGCAACAGATGCTCGGGGGGTGCACATGTGGTATGCCCCTTCTATGACAAGCTGGACACCATACTAGGCACATGGCTAACCACAGCACCGGCGTTCATCCTAGAGAGCTCACAGGTGGGCAGCCCACAACCAGAGTCAGATGATGGGGATGTCACTGGGAACACGCGCCCACACCAGGGGCCTGGAGGTGCGGACAGTGTGCATCAGGAGACACCTGACACTGGTATGTACAATGTGCATAGCACCCATATGGTGGCTAGGACATGGGGGGCACTGCATAGTGGTGCTGCCAGGGCATGAGGCAGATGCCGATCACAGATGGGTGTTGCACAGTGATAGGAGGTGGCATGGGTGAGCATGGTGGTGCATAGTGCACATGCCATGGCCCATGGGCATGCAACAGGGCAGTGGCACCTGGGGTGTGGCATTGGCCATGGGTGCAGGGGGGGACAGTGGTGTGGGGATGGGGGTTGGGCGTGGGGTGGATGGGTGGGGCGACTGCATGTGTACGATGGTGATTTGTGTGTTCTGCCATTGCAGGGCACGACCTGGGAAGTTACAACTGCAGACACCGACAGAGCGGAAGCATCCTCAGTGTCCTCGGGCATGCAGAACGAGATGCCAGGTACCTCCAGTGACACCACCACCACAGGACGGCTTGGGGCTGCGAGGTAATGAAGTGGCTAGGAACCCTTGGTGAACCTCCAGAAGAGGAAGTCCAAAGTGGCACAAATGGCAGATGTGCTTGGGGCGGTGCTGTAACCAACCCATAAAATGCTGCAGAAGCATCATAGGGAGATTCTGGAGCTGGAGAGGGAGCGGGCAAGGGAGGAGAGGGCTATGGAGGAGCATATGCGGCAACAGGAGGCCACACAGGCACAGCAGTTCTTTCTACAGATGGCCATGTACCTGGCCACGCAATGCCACCAGCCACACCCTGCGGGTGCACCGCATTATATGGGTGACACTGCCATGCCCCCCACCACCTCCACCCACATTCCCACCCTCCCCATCCCTCAGGGCGCAGCCCACTGGTAGGTGTCCTGCCATGCCCATGTCCACGGGGAACCCCACTGGTGTGCAGGCCATGGCCATCCTGCACCAGTCCACCACCGATGACAGCCAGGCAGGCTGCAGGGCACCACCTGACTGCACCGGTGTACTGCCCCCAACCATGCCTGTGCCCCACAGACATGCATCCCCTGTTCAGAGGTGTGTGTACACAGGTGGCGCCACCACCCAGGACACCCTGGCCACCACATCCCAGGCACCACCGTGTCATGTTGGCATGGTACCGCAGTGCCCCACAAGTGGCGTGCCCACCACAGCTGGTGTGCACACCGCTACCCTACCCCTGATGCATGGTGCTGCTGACCAGCTCAGTGCTGCTTCCACGGCACCCACTGCGGGCATGCCTAGCTTCACGCAGGACCTGTATGATGACGAGTTCCAGTGGACCACACTGTGATGGCATAGGCCCTCTGCAGGGGACTGTTGTCCAGTGTGTCCTGCGGGCTGTCCACGGGTCACCCATTGCATTCTTCACACTGGTATGGTGATGGCATTGGGTTGTCTGTGCCTGGTGTGGTCTGGCACTGGGCTTTGTGCTCACAGTGGCACTCCCGTATTTAGTGTGTTCCCACTGGGGTGTTCTGCAGTGCTGCATGGTGTTTCTGTCACACGGTCCACAGGGGTTTGGGCACAAGAGGTCCACATGGGGGGCTGGGTGTTTGCCCAGCCTGTGTATGGTACCCCGGGGTGTTGTTTTGGGACATGGGGACGTTGGATTGGTTACTGTCTGGTTGTACACTGTTGACCATATTGTTGTCTTGCATAGTGTTGCATGGCTGGGTCACATGTCAGGGTCTGTGTCCTGTGGGTGTCCTGCATCCACTGGACAGTGCCTATCACTGTAGGGGGCCTCAGAGGGTGGTGCAGTTTCAGTATTATGTTGTGTGTCCACTGGCAGGTTTGCAGTGGTCACAGGGTCATTACAGTGTTCCTTATGCCATGGGTTCAGTCCTGCATGGGGTTTTGCTGTTGGACGTTGTATGTTATTTTCATATCTTTTGTGTGCTGCAGCAATGCACAGGGCGTGCTGCCTGTTCATGCTGTTGTCTAATGTTGCTTTCCATGTGTTACGGCCACCAGAGGCCATGGTGGCATTGCAATAAAGTCCGACATGTGACACGATACTGTGTTGCTCGTTTGCTTGGGCGGGTTGCTCACATGCCCACATTGCTATGTGGGGGCACTGTCGGGCCTCTGCTGACGTGGATCATGGGTGTGGTGGGACTGTGTGTACTGCCTGGCAGCCTTGTGTGTGTGCTGGGCACACACAGCCTGCATCTGGAGGGTGGCTGTTGTGCATGGCATGCCTTGCCCAGGTGGTGCACCTCATACCTGCCTGTGGCATGCTGCTGGGTCACGGTTCCCAGCTCCTGTGGGTGCACCATGTCCCTCCTCCATGCCAGGCATCAGGGCCCTCCTCTGCTTACATTTCCACCCCTTCTGCTACATCACACCATCGGTCCACCACAGCCACCACAGGGCACACATTGCTGTCAGTCACCTTACCATGTTCTGCCACACTCTATGTACACTGTCTGCAGGATGGCCATGTGGGTGGGTGTCTGTCTTCGCAGTTGTCTTCCCTATGTGCACCCCGGAATATGCTCTCCATTCCTGGGTTTCAGCTCAATGCGGACGGGCTGTAACTGTTCTGGACCACTTTCACACCTGTTCCCTGGCAGTGTGGACGTGCTGTACCATTTCCAGTTTGTAATGGTTAAGAACCGTTTCAACATTTTCAGGTGTAGTATGGACAGGGCCTAAGGTTCCCTTATGCTTATTCCATGCATTCTTGAATCCTGTTACAGTTTTTGTCCCACCACGTCTGTTGGAAGGCTGTTCCATGCATCCACTACTCTTTCTGAGAAGTACTTTCTCACATTTCCCCTGCGTTTACCCCCCTCCAGCTTCATAGCATGACCCTTGTTCTTGAACATATTTTTTTCTGAAAAATGCTTCCCTATTGTTCCTTATTTACACCTGTGAAATATTTGAAAGTCTCTATCATATCCCCCTCTTCCTCCTTTCCTCCAGAGTGTACATATTGAGGTCATTTAGCCTCTTCTTATAGGCATTTTGGTGTACACCCTGCACCATTTTTTTTTTGCCATTCTCTGGACTGCCTCAACTCTGTTTATGTCCTTCCAGAGATGTAGTCTCCAGAACTGGGCACAGTACTCTAGATGAGGTCTCACTAATGATTTATATAGCTATATCACCACCTCCGACCTGCAGCTAGTGATACCTCTCCTATGCACCCTAGCATCCCACTGGCTCTCCCCACTGCCTTGTCACACTGTTTGGAAGCCTTTTGGTCATCAGATATGAATACCCCCAGGTTTTTCCCGTTTGGTGGTCATCAGTACCACTCCCCTAATCTTGTAATCTGCCCCAGGGTTTCTGTGCCCGAAGTGCATGATTTTGCACTTCTTCTCATTGAAACTTAGTTGCCACACTCTGGATCACTCCTCAAGCTTTCTTAGATTCCTATTAATTTTTTCCACACACCCCCGGAGTGTCTACCCTGATGCAGATCTTTGTGTCATCTGCAAAAAGGCATACCTTCCCTTCTGACCCCTTTGCAATGTCACTAATGGAGACAGTAAAGAGAACTGTTCCCAGTACTGATCCTTGTGGCACCCCGCTGGCCCCCATCCCTTCTTCGGATCGAACTCTGTTTACCACCACCTTCTGTCGCCTAGCCTTCAACCAATTTCTTACCCAGTTAACCACCTTAGAACCCACTCCCAAGCTACCTGACTTGTTTATGAGTCTCCTTTGTGGAATAGAGTCAAAGGCCTTACTGAAATCGAGGTAGGCCACATCCACCACCCCACCCTGATCTAATTTCCTAGTCACCTAGTCAAAGAAATCTATCAGATTTGTGTGACATGATCTCTTTGCTGTGAATCCATACTTCCTCAGATCCTGTAAGCCACTGGATTCAAGATATTCCACAATCCTTTCCATCAGTAGTGATCCCATTAATTTCCCCACCACCAAAGTCAGGCTGACTGGCCTGTAGTTGCCAGCCTCCTCCCTGCTACCACTTTTGTGAAGTGGGACTACATCTGCCCTCCTCCAGTCCTCTAGAACCACTCCTGTCTTCAGTGAGTGATTGAACAGGGCTATCTGTGGTGCAGCCAGCATCTCTCTGAGCTCCTTCAATATCCTTGGATGTATCCCGTCTGGTCCCATTACCTTGTCCACATTCAGATTTGCCAGTTGCTTCAGGACTCTCGCCTCTGTAAATTGACTGATGTCCACTTCCCTTCCTTTGCTTTTCCTGTCAATAATATGTGGTCTCTCACCTTCCCCTTCCTCTTCCTCTGTGAATACAGAACAAAAATATTTGTTCAGGATGTCTGCTTTTTCCTGGTGCCCCACCACACATTCCCCCTTCCCTCCTAAGCCTTACAATCCCTTCCCTGGTCTTTCTCCTTTCGCTTACATATCTGAAAAATGTCATCCTCTTTCTTTACCGCCTGGACTGTTTTCTCCTCTGTTTGTGCCTTTGCACTCCTGGCTGCGTTCCCTGCCTCTCTCTGCTTCTCCTGATATACTTCCCTATCCTCCTCCCTCTGTGTCTCCTTATACCTCCTGAATACTATCTTTTTTTCCCTTACCTTCCCAGTCACCTCCTTTAAGAACCATAGTGGTCTCCTTTTCCTCTTCCTTTGCTTACTTGCCTGATGTAGAGGTTTGTTGCCTTCGCTATGGCTCCTTTTAGTTTTCCCCACTGTTTCTTCACTCCACCTAAGTCTCCCCCCTCGCCAGATTATCCCTGAGGCATTCCCCCATTGTTGGCCCTCCTGAAGTCCAGGACCCTCACCTTTGTGTGGTTCAATTCTGCCATAGTACTTATATTAAACCACACCATATGGTGTTCACTGGTCCCCAGGTGGCCACCCACCATGACGCGTGCAACAATGTCCCCACTGGTGAGTACAAGGTCCAATACTGCTCCCTCCCGAGTGGGCTCTCTTACAAGTTGCCTGAGGAACGACCCTGCAGGGAGTCTGGGATAGCTAGATAGCTAGATAGATAGATAGATAGATAGATAGATAGATTCATTTTAATTTGTTTGGCACCCAATCCCAGAGGCTCTGGGTGCCATACAAACTTACAGAATAAAACATTCAAATATATAAGCAGGCAATGCAATAAAATAGAGTAATTAAAATCCAGTATCAGTTAAAAACATCTGCAGGAAAGACCAAGCTAAAAAGGTGAGTTTTCAGGCCCCTCCGAAACACCTCCATCGTTGTGGCTGCTCACAGAGATCTTGGTAGCTAGTTCCAGGACTGGGCCAGCTACCCAGAATGAATGATCACCTGAGGTTTTCAGCTTGGTCCTCGAAACTACCAGGAGGGAGCAGGACAAGATGGCAGGAGAAAGGAGGTCTGACAGAGAGCCAAGGCCTGATCCATATAGGACCTTATAGGTAATCAAGCCCACCTTGAAGAGAATTCTTCACCTGACTGGCAACCAGTGCAGACCCTGTATGACTGAGGTCACATGACAGGACCTTGGCAGCCCTGTCAGCAGCCTGGCCACTGCGTTCTGCACTAGCTGTAGCAGGTGAAGGTTCCCCTCAATGACCCCAAGTTAGAAAGCATTACAGAAGTCGAATCTGGACATTACCAAAGGATGCACTAGTGAAGGCAGGTCTTTGGGCAGAATTAGGGATTTAATCCAGGTGATATTCCTCCGATGGTAGAAACCACTTTTGATCACAGCCAACACCTGAACTTCAAATGTCATCTTGTCATCGAGAACAATGCCCATATTTCTCACCCAAGAACATGTCATCATGCTGGTTGACCCCAGGATCAAATCTGTTGTCGCCTCAGAAGCATCCCTATCATGCCCATAACCCGTCTCAGTCACCAGCACCTTCATCTTGTCCAGGTTAAGTTTCAGGCAGTTAGAGTTCATCCAGTCCTGGATCTCAGCAAGGCATTTATTCAGCACTTCAATGGCATCATCTGCCCCGGTACAAAAGACATATACAGCTAAGCATCATCTGCATAGCAGTGAAAACTCAGACAGTACTGTCTAATGAGCCTTCCCAGGGACAGCATGTATACCACAAACAGCATCGGTGACAGGATCGAGCCTTGAGGAACTCCATACATCAGGGGCATTGGGGAGGAAGAGAAATTCCCCATCACTAACCTCTGCCTCCTACCTGAGAGAAAGGATCCAAACTAGTTGATGACAATACCGGAGAGTCCACAGAACTCTCTAAGGTGATCCAGCAACACGATGTGTTCCACGGTATCAAATGCTGATGACAGATTGAGGAGAATGAGAACCTAACCGCCCCTCCCCTTGATCTCTTGCCCTGAGGAGGTCATTATGTACCTGGACTAATGCCGTCTCCATGCTGTGCCTTATCCTAAACCTGGATTGGAATGGCTCATACTGTGGATGCCAAAGTCCTCCAGGTGTTCCTCGAGCTGCAGAGCCACTATCTTCTCAACAACCTTCCCTATAAATGAGAGGTTAGAGATAGGTCTATAATTCACCAGGACATCAGGGTCGAGAAATGTTTTTTTCAGAAGGGGCTTCACCAACGCCTCCTTCAAGGCATCGGGGAAGACCCCCTCTGAAAGTGAGCACTTGAGAATCCCAGAGAACACTGAACCAATGACCTAAATGCAGTCTACTAGGAGACGCATCGGGCCAGGGTCCAGTCACAGCAAGTGGGCTGCAGCTTTGAAATCACCTTGGAGACCTCAGCCATGTCCACTGGCAAAAACTCTGCCCAGACAATCGGAGTGTCCCTGCTCTACCCAGACTCCATTCTGCAGGACTGATCTAGACCCACTGGGAGATCCCAGCCTCAATGGTGGATACCCTGTCAGAGAAGAACAGAGCCAACTCTTCACATAGTGCTACTGAAAATGCTCTGTTCAGCTGTAGACATACTGGATGAAGAAGTCTGTCCACAGTCCGAAAGAGCTGAGCTGGTCTGTTCTTCCCTGCAGCAATGTCCCTGGACAGGAACTCTGCTTTCTTACAGTTGATTGCCCTTTGATAATCAGCATAGTGATTCCTCAAAGCCAGTCTATCCTCCACTGACCAAGTCCTACTCCAGCAATGCTCCACTCTCTGACCCATGGTCTTCGTAGCTCTGAGAGCCCCATCAAACTGTGGGGGTCTCAAACAAGAGGATCTGGGTCATATATGGACTGGTGCAATAGTATCAAGTGCCCCGGTGACAGCCCTATTATAGGCTGTCACTGCTTCACCCAAGCCAGTCACACAAACTGTGCTTACACCAGACAAATCAAATACCACCATCAGTCCCTCTGGGGACAAGCCCCTCTCATCTCAACAGGGGAGGGACCATCGGAAGGGGGCCCAAATGAGAATTTCACCGTACATTGATTGGACCAGATGACCCGATCAATCCCAAGGTTGGTGACCTTGAGACCCAGTGAGAATACCAAGTCCAAGGTGTGGCTGTGATGGTAAGTCACAGAGGCAACTGCCTGTGCAAGGCCCAGCGATGTGATTAGCTGGAGGAGGTTAGAATCAAATTGGGATGATTCATTATCGATCCAGGCATTGAAGTCCCCCAGAATAAGCCATCTGGGGACTCCAACACCCTGTTTGCGATGAAGTCCTCAACCTCCTGCAGAAACTCTCTGCCCGATCCCGGAGGGCAGTAAACCAAGAGAATTCTGCAACCCGCACCTGGACCCCCATGCACTGCCACACATTCAAATGATGAGGTAGAACATACCAGATGTACAGAGAAATTCAGGCTGGATATAAAATAGAGGGCCACACCCCCACCCCTGCGATCCCTCCTCAGGCAGTGTACCACAGAGTACCCAACTGGGACAATGTCTCCAAAACTGGACCTGCATCGTCCCCCAACCAGGTCTCCGTGATGCATGCCAGGTCGACCAAAAAAATCAAGTCTGACACAATCGCGATATTGTTTCTCATTGATCTGGCATTGCATAACACTACCAGAGGGGATCAGTGAAGGCTGTAGGCCCTCTAACTGCCTGCCCACGTGGTCCGGTGAGAACACTGGGAATGGAAGACAAACACGTTGGGCCTTTCTCAAGGCTCCATTTACACCCAGGGTGCATCCTGCTCCTAACCACTCCGATCCCACTCACATCCATTAGGTCCCCGGCACCCCGCCATTGACCCCCATGCCCCCTGCAAATACCCACCTCCCTGCAGCACCTTATAGCAGTAGCCAGAAAGGGGAGGTCACAAAAGGGGCAGAGGTCATACAGCAGGGCAGCTGGGTAACTAATTCAGAGGGGCCCAAGACTACTACACATAACTTAAACAACAAACAAAATAAAAATAGTACAACAATATAACAGTGCTTGACCTTCCCCGCAATTTATAATCTCACACACTCTTACCAAACTATAAAAAAACTATAAAATAAACCTAACTCCACACACACATATCCACACCCCCCCATATTAAACAAATCCCCTCCCTATACTGCCCACCCTTTAAAATAATAAAACAAATCAGTCTTCCCTATCCAACCCACATAATCCTTTCAACAATAAAATCAAAAACAAATAGGGGAGTCTGTAATCTGTTGAGCAATCTTCACATTAATCATAGTTCAAGTTATAACTTGAAAATATTAGAAGAGCATTCTCCTCGCTCACAGGCAGTGCTACTTCACAACTGCATCTCTGTGCAGCAGCAGTTCCACACAGCAACAGCAAAAGTCAGCAAAATTCACCAAAGGTGCTGGTTACAGCAGCCCAGGTCTCTCACCCCTGTGACTGCTCTCTTTGAGTAGGTCCACAAGCATAGGGTCCTCCAATCCTCTCGCTGTCCCTGCTCCTAGCTGAAGCTGAAGCTGGGATGCTTCAGTCTACAATTGGCAGAGTGAAGTCCTAAAGGAGGCATTCAGATTAGGGGTCGACCAAACTGAGGTCATTCATAAATTCTTGGGTGACCTTAGTGGCAAATTGAACCCTATTACCTACTGGATTTGTTCTAATAGGTTGTTCAGCATTATATAAAAAATTCTTCCTTATATAATATAAAGAGGGTTATATGAAGCCAATTAACAAAAATATTTCAGTAAGGAAACAAGCTATTTTCATTAGGCCCATATAAATTCACCAGTGTACATTTAAATTCATTTAATTGAAGGTCAGTGACGATAAATCTACTGTTTTCATCAATGATAGTTTGAGAGGTTTTGACACCTAAATTCTTTTTGAAAAAAATAGTTATCCCCTTGAGTTCAACCTAAAGGGGACATTTAGACCCGAACCTCATTTCTTGCTAGAGAATTCAAATTCTTTTTGATCTAGATGAGATTTTTGTAGCATGATGCAATTATCTCCCTGCCTATCAGCAAACTCAAAACATGTTTGTGCCCTTATTGCGATACTTTCGTCCTTTAGATTCCAGGATAAACATTTAACTGTGTCATCTTAACAGTGTCATACCAAAATTGTACATACAAGTTATTACCAATTCAAAAAATAGTTCTCTGACAGCTTTCTGGCTCCAGTCCCTGTGTATTGCGCTGGATCATTGTGGGCTGGTGGCGACCTTTGGACTTTCTTGCTAGCACTGAGATTGGCATTGGTGCTCTTCTGTGTGGAGGGGCTGGCGCATAGGATTTATCTCAGGACCGTGTGTCTGCTTTGCTTTCTGGATGGTCTTTCTACATTGCAGCTCGGTGGTCTGTGATGGCGCCCTGCTTGCCATCATATGCAAGGGCCACCACGAATGTTCTGGGCCACTACTGTTGTCATGGACCTCCCCAGGAGAGCACGGGCATAGAGGGCATTCCCATGCTCATTTTCCTGGGGGAAAAACAGCTGCCTGTCTGGTCAGTGCTTTCACTGAAAGTGGACCTATTTGACTTCTGGATTTCTGGGTTGGCCGGTGCCTGGTGCCATTTGCTGTATGGTGCTCTGCTGTGGTTCTCCTAGTCTCCCAACCCCCCCGTTGGATTATTGTTAAAGGAGAGGACTGGATTGTGTGGACTACTGGGACTCTAGCTGGCTGGTAACTTGTGGATTGCCTGGACCGCAGCTGGTTGGTTACTTTCCTGTTGTGGGAACTCCCCCTTTCAGTACTCATATCAAAATTGTTTATATCTGGCCAAGCATTTGCTGGGCTTAATTTAAGGGATCTGGAGATATGTTGCTTCTTTAAATTCTAAGGCTTATTTTTAATTTTTCACTTCCTTTTGATGGTTGGGTGGGGGTGGGGTTGGTTATTGGGGTTTACAGTTTTATTTAGTGTGAATGGTGCTTGAGTGGTTAGGACCATTGTCTGTATTAGAGGTGTGACTGCGTTTGAGTGAGCGCATTAGTTAGCTACTAGGGGTCCTTTGGTTGGACTTTTTGTGTCTGGGAGGACTGGGGGGCCTGGGGTGGGCCCAGATAGTCTATGGGGCATCTCAGCTGCTCGATCTGCAGTCCTTTACCGACCTCCCAGTTTCCATCAATACAGCATGTCACTATCGGGAGGTAGGGATAAAGAGGGGTCGCACTGATCGTGCATGGTGTGGCGCCCCGTGCACTATAAGAGGGGGCAGGATTGAGGTGGTTGGGCGCAGGTGCCCTGTATGTCTACAGGGCCTTATTGGGGCAAAAGGTATTTGGTTCCTGTTTCCAGGGCTCCCACCAGACCAAGTGGACAGGTAGGCAGAAGGATTACACTGTCCACCAATCCCTGAGAGCAGTGTTATGCAATGCCAGATCGATTAGGAACAAGACTGCCATTATCGCAGACTTGATTTCCTCAGTAGATCTGGCTTGCATTACCGAGACCTGGGTGGGTGACGATGCTGGCCAGGTTTTAGAGGCTGCCATCCTCCCCCCCCGGGTACTCGGTGGTACACTGCCCCAGAGTGGAACGCAGGGGCAGGGGAGTGGCCATCTGCTTTAGATCTGAGCTTGGCTTCTCTGTGCACTAAGTGGGGAGACCGGGTTCATTTGAATGTGTGGCTGTAAGTGGAGGTCCGGGTGCAGGTTGTAGGATTCTTCTGATTTACCGCCCCTTCCCCAGGGCAGCAGGAGAATTCCTGCAGGAGGTAGCCGATCTCGTCACTGGCATGACATTGGAGTCCCCCTGGTGTTTGGTCCTGGGGGGCTTCAATGCCTGGGCTGATGACAAATTATCCAGACTAGGTCATAACCTCCAGCCTATGTCATCTCTGGGCCTGTTGCAGGAAGTTTCCTCTGCAACCCACCAGGATGGCCACAAGTTAGACCTAGTCCTCTCACTAGGGCTTGAGGTTAGCAACCTCAAGATTGACTGGGTCATTTGGTCCAATCACTGCATGGTGGGGTTCTCGTTCAGGGTCCCCATCTCCCAAGAGCCCTCCCCCTGCAGAGATGGTCAGCTACCGGCCTTTGAGGGGCTTGACCCCAGAGGGATTTCTGGTGGTGTCTGATCTATCTAGTGTGGACAGTGCATGTGTAGGGGGTTTGGGCATGGCAGTTGCCACCTATAATACGATGATGATGGCAGTGCTTGACTCCCTCACACCAGTCCATGTATGACCCAAATCCTCTCACTTGAGGTCTTCCTGGTTTGATGGGGAGCTCAAAACAATGAAAACTGTGGGTCAGAGGTTAGAGTGCTGCTGGCAGAAGTCTGGCCCTGAGGAAGATTGACTGGCCCTGCGCTCACACTCTAGTGAGTATCAGGGGGCAATCTCTCATAAGAAGGCAGAGTTCCTGTCCAGAGAGTTTGTTGCCAGGAAGACTCGACCAGCTGTTATTTTTTGGACTCTGGACAGGCTCCTAAACCTAGCCTGTCTCCAGCCAAAAACAAGTTCTTCTGATGCCTTGTGCAAAGAGTTTTCTCAGTTCTTCTCAGACAGGATGTTTGCCATCTGGCAGGGCGTTCTGCCAGTGAGCCTTAAAATGGCCTACAGTGATCATCTGGATCGCCTGGAGAGTGCTGCACTTGATTGGAGGAGTTTAAACCAGTGTAGGTGTCAGAGGTCATTGGGTTGCTTCCAGCTTAAAGCACACATTTTGTGAACTGGACCCAGTGCTGACGCGTTTCTTGATGAGATGTGTCGACACTGTTGTCCCGGTGTTCACCTTGATTGTCTGGTGTTCAGTGTCGGAGGGGATTTTTTTCAGATGCGTTGAAGCAGGCACTGGTTCGTCTCCTCCTGAAAAAAATCATTGTTAAACCCTGACATCAAGGCGAATTACCGTCTGATCTCCAACCTCCCATTTTTGGGAAAAGTTGTTGAGTAGGTTGTGGTGCATCAACTTGAGGAGCACCTCATGACCTTCGATCCCCATGAGCCATTCCAGTCTGGTTTCCGTGCGAGGCATACTACAGAAACTGCATTATTTCAGGTGTGTAATTACCTCTTCAGGGTTAGAGATAGGAGGAAGGGGACAATTCTCATCCTCCTCGATCTCTCTTCAGTCTTTGACACGGTAGACCATTGTGTGTTGCTTGAATGCCTAAGGGGATTTTGTGGGCTCACTGGCACTGTCATCTGCTGGTTTGAGTCATACCTTACGAACAGGAGGCAACAAGTAGTGATGGGGAATTTCTCCTCCTTCTCTAGCCTCTTGTCATGTGGAGTACCTCAGGGGTCGGTCTTGTCACCAATGTTGTTTGACGGGTATCTGCTACCCCTAGGTGAGATCATTAGGAAATACAGCCTGGGTTTTCATTGCTATGCCGATGATACCCAGCTGTATTTTTCCTTGGCCCCTGGAACTTCTAGTGCGGTGGAAGTACTAAACAGCTGCCTTGTGGAGATCAGTGATTGGATGGCCTCCAGCTGACTGCGACTGAACCCAGACAAGATGGAGGTACTGGTAGTGGAGTCGAACAGAAGGCAGAGCAGGATGGCCTCTGGCACCAAAACTGGTTTATTCCTTGGATCTGTGCCATTGAAGGCCTCCTCTAGGGTACAAAGTCTTGGCATGACCTTCGACAGCGGATTGTCATTTAATTCTCAGGTGTCATCCATTGTGCGGACCAGCTTTTGCCATCTTAGGAATATCACCAGGGTTAAGCCCCTAGAACTGCCTATGGACCTCCCCACCTTAGTGCATGCCTTCATGATATCCAGACTTGATTATTGTAATGCGCAGTACCTCAGGGTCTCAGAGGATAACCTCTGCTGGCTGCAGCTTGTGCAGAACATGGCCACTAAGCTGCTGACTGAGCAGCCTAAATTCTGCTACATCACCCCGGTTTTGCGTGATCTGCACTGGTTGCCAGTGAGGTGAAGGATCCTCTGTAAGGTGTGCCTGCTCACCTTTAAGGCCCTACACAGGCTGGGCCCTGGCTACCTGTTGGACCTTCTTACACCTGCTGTCTCGGTCTGCTCCCTCTGGCCCTCGTCTAGGGGTCTCCTGGCGATTTCCAGGATGAGGCTTAAAACCAACGGTAGCAGAGTATTTAGTGTTGCCGGCCCCATCCTGTGGAACTCGCTTCCTCCATCTATTCAGGAGGCCCCTTTGGGTGAGGTTTTTAAGGCCCACCTCAAGGTCTTCCTGTTTTATCAGGCCTTCCCAGACCCTATTTATTAATCCTCCCTGGGAGCTCTGCTCCTCTTTCTTTGAGTACCAGTTTTTAATATATATGTCAACTGACTATATTTATTTATGCTGTTATTATTACTGTTTTATTTATGTTGATTTGAATTATTGTACTGATAGTGTATTTTTACTGTACAGTGCCCAGAGCTTGAGTGCCTGAAAAATAAAATTTGCCTTGCCTTGCCTTTCAGCCCTACCAGACTCTTGACTAGGATGTCTGTCCACTGCTGTTTTATTAATTAACATTTCACACCACCAAAAGCACACATCAATCACACCCATAACTCCCCTAACCCACCCGGTGCCAGAATTCATAACCCCACCCATTAATCCAAAAACCCTAAACCCACCCCCATACATCTACAGAGGGCAGTAAAGGAAGTCAGTAATTTGTAAGTAGCTTACCATGGTGACATTGTATTGATGGTGTAGGGGACCCGCTCAATGAGTGTACCGCCTTTCCAGTGATCAAATGGACTGGTGACACTGGTATCCCCCCTCCTACCCCACATTCAAATGGACCAGAGGTGGGTGCTTAACCCCTCTGCCATTATTCTCTCCTTCTGATGTTCATATGGATTGGTATTGGTGATGGGGGATGAACCCTGCTACCAGTATGCCCCTTTGCATAACCCAGTATGTTACTACTGACAGTGGGTGCTAAATCCTACTGTCAATACCCCATCCAGCCCATCTTACCTGTGTGTGTTAAATTATCAGTGGAAGGTGTAAAACACTAATGCCATTACTTCCTCTTACCTGTCTACCATATAATTAACCCCCCACACCCTTGCCTATCATTTGGCACCCACACCATCTACCCCAACCGGTGCCCACGCTGTACTACCCCTTATTGCATTTCCTTACTGTACCTCACTATGAATCCTCAATGTCTCACATTGCACCTCTCTACCTGCAACCAAGTAAAACAAAAAAAAAAAAACTGGAATAAAACCTAAGTGTCTATTGTGCATACATGTGGACTCTTTCCAGTCTCAGGTTTGGTGCACTGCTGGGTAAACAAACACACTACCAGTAAGCCAGTGAATCATCTATGTCTGTTTATAAGGATTACACAATAGGAGTATCACAAATTGAAATTGTTCATGCTATGATAACTATTAGAGATGTATAAGTTTATTATTTATTTCGATTTGATTTTTTTATTTAGTTTTTGTTGACTGGGTAAGTGCACTAGACAAGTTTTTGCCTATTTTCAGGCACGACCTGGGGGATGGGGATACAGATGTATGCCAATGGATACTGAACTGGATTAAGCTGTTAGTGGTATTTTTAGTGAATGTGAAGTAATAGATAGTAGTTCTTGAATAGCACATATTATGGGCTATTAGTTATTTGGAACCAAATAATTAATAGTATCCACTTTTTGTGCTATTGTATTATTGAAATGAAAAAAACTCTAGCCATTCTCAGGAGGACAGAGTGCTCCAATTGCATCCACCACTCCACAGAATGGTTTGCCACTCTCCATTCCCCTGTCCCTCATACAGGAAAAAGTAATAGCTGAGTTTTGTATGCCCCATTGGCAGTGTCAGCTCCCAAGAGTATCTTTTTATGACCTGCAGCTAACACTCAACTATTTGTTTTACATTTATGGGAGGATTGATGGTGGAGGATAGGAGACCACTGAGAGAGTTGGGAGGCTATGGGACAAACCCTGATCACATGGGAGAGGAAAGGAATGCTTTTTAAAGCTGTTTCTTTGCACCAATAATGAACACTTCAATATTTGATACCCCAGCTATGAATACTGTACTTTGCCAAATATTCACATTAAGGTACTTGCAAACTCCTAATAGCGATGAATAACAATACAATGGCCATTATAATTGTTTTATCACTTTGACCATCCAAGGCATGGGATAATGAACGGCTAAATCAGTCTTAAACTGGGATGGTAATATTAAATACATGATGAAAATAGAAAATAGAGTCAGAATCAATGTTTTGACCAGAGGTCTCCTCCAGGAATGATCTAACAGAGAAAAAAAACAAAGTTAGTGGCATGTTAAGAGGATATAAGGGATATATTTGTGAGGAAAAAAAATAGAGGGAGGATCTAGGAGAAAAAAGTGATAATGGGCAAGCTATGACTAATAATAATAATAGTCTTTATTTCTATGACGCCTTTCAGAAATCATGGCACCTTACAAAATTTAAAAACACATCAAACATTTCAGAATCTTAAAAATAAATAAAACAACTAGTACAGTTAAGATTCAAATGTTAAACACCAAATGCTTGACACCACAAGTATGTTTTAAGGACTGTTTAAATACCTCCACAGTCAAGCACTCCCGTAACTGATGGGGTAAAGACTTCCAGAGGGTAGGGGCCACATGCATGAATGCATGGGCCCCCAAGGAATTCAGAGACACCCTCAGGATCTCTAGCAACCCCTCGTCAGCTGAGCGGAGCACTCGCCCAGGGCAGTAAGGGACCAGGAGCTCTTTCAAGTAGTCTGGGCCCAGTCCATGTAGAGTTTTACAAGTCAGAAGACCAACTTTAAAGGTAATCCACCACTGTACTAGCAGCCAGTGCAGTCTGCGCAGCACCGGTGAAATATGACTGGATCGAGAAGTTCCCAAAAAGCAGGACTACTGCATTCTGCACCAGCTGCATGTGGTGGATTTCCACCCTCGGTAGCCCTAGGTAGAGGGAATTGCAATAGACTAGAAGCTGGAAAACAAAAAGGTGATGATGGGTATACAGTAAATAAGGCATAGTAGGAGTGAATGAGCTGAGGAGTCCTCAAGTTGGGAGTAATTAACAAGGCCTAATAAGGAGGCTGAAAGGTGGCAAATGTGGGGGAAGGAGACACAGACACAGACAGTGGCAGAAAATGAAAATATATGTGTACACATAGCTGAAATACCCACGTGATCATGCCTACACACACACACACACACACACACACACACACACTGTACGGAAGTGTGTGCAGGCATGCCGACACATGCAAATGTACTATGCAGACATGCAAGCAAAGACATGATGGGGGTAGGGGTAAAAAGGACAGACTACAATGGTAAACCATAAGGTGGCTGAAACATTTAATAGAAAATAAGTCGGAGGGCTGCTGGGAGCCTAGGCAGATGATCAGTTTGGTTTTCATTTTTTTCTTTCATCAGCATCCCAGAAACCCCACTGAAGGACATAGGCACAAAGATCACTGCCATTATGATATTTGGAGGTAAAATGGGATGCAATGGCTTTATCAATGTCTCCATTCCTGATGAACCTGTAATATTCCTTGAATCAGTCAGCCAGGCATCTGCCAGTGTCCCAGTGTAGATAGCTGCACACTTCCTACAAAGAATACAATGTGTCACATTACTGGAAGTGCATGAGAACGCCTTGGTGATTTGAAAAACACCGGTGGGACCTTGAATTTCAGTGGCACTAGAAATAAATTTGCTGGTATAAAAGTGAGTTATGTTGCAAGCTTTGGTACCTGGTAGGGAGGAATTATTTGGAGTGCATAGTCTGCTTCATATCAGGAGATTCCACAAGTTGGGAAGTCTGCAGGAGGCAATCGGTGGCTCTGTAAAGGAAGCTTCAATATTAGTGTCAGTTTGCAGAATAAGGAAGTTCCTAGTGATGGTTCAGTGAAGAAAAGGGGGTATTAGAATGGAAGGGAAGCACTAGTGGAATTTGTCATTGTTGCATGAGAGTATCCCTCCTGAGAGGGTCATGGTTTGGGGGCATTTTACTGACACTGGCGAGTGTTCTGTCCACTGTGGTTTATGTGTATTCTCTGTTAATAAAAAAACTGGGCATTATTTACGCCTTCTCAGCAAAATCATTATCTTCATCACATAACCTGTGAAATCTAAGAAGCTGCGAATATGGCACGATATTCTTAACATGTTTTGTATGGAAGGAGCTGTAGAGGAGAAAGCTGTGTGAGTCAATGGGTTTGTAATAAACCAGTGTCTTCAGACCAGTGTTCTGCACCAACAATTTAATATCAAGAAAATACACTGTGGAGGAGGATACCTCAACAGTATACTGAATGGAAGAATGGGCTATATTAAACTTGCCCAAGATAATTTGGAGGGTTTCCACAGAGCAGGAGGTGGCTGAGGCACAGTCCCTGTGAGGGAGATTAAGAATTGTTCCTCAGCTCTACCACCAAACAGATTTGCAAAGCTGGTAGCTGTCCTGTTATCCATGACAACTCCACTGAGCTGCTGAAAAAAAAAATTGTTATTGAAAGAAAAAGCATTAAGTTTAAGAACAAGTTCAGTCGGTTGGGTTAGTGTGTGTGTGTGAATTGGGTTTCCCACTTACACAAAAAATGCTGCAGAGCTGCCGTTCCATCATTGTGGGGATCACTACGTAAAGAGATTTGATATCCATGGTAAAGATGAGCTGATAGGAGCCACTGAATCTGAACCTGTCAAATAACTGGAGAGCATGGTTAGTGTCTTCAAAGAGCAGCTTCATGGAGTCCTACTACTGGCTCCCCAAAACATATATTATAGCTGACCAGGTGCAAAGTTAAGTTCCATAAATAATTCCTTAAATTTCTGTGCTTATGACAAGTTATATCTCTCATAATTTTTACTTTCCACCTCTCGGCTGAAAATGGACATGCCCCCACGCAGGTTCATGCAGCCCCATTTTGTGATGTCACAAAATGAACACTGCGTGTGCACACCCCATTGATTTCAATGGGGGCAATTTTTCTGTACATTTTATTAACATTTAGAGCTGCAATTTGAATAAATTAAAGTGATTCCTCGACTAACAGGGATTCTGTTAGTCGAGCGGTCACTTTGATTTATTAAAATTGCAACTCTAAATATTATTAAAATGTATAGAAAAATCAGACCCTTTCAAGTCAATGGGGCATGCACATGCGGTGTTCATTTTGTGACATCCCAACACTAGGCTGCATGTCCCTGTGTAAGGGCATGGTGGCAGCATGAGGAAATGGCTCCATTTTTGGCCGAGATGTGGAAAGTAAAAATTACGCAGGATATAACTTTTAACAGGCACAGAAATAAAAGGAATTATTTATGGAAGTTAACTGTGGACCAGATGAGCTATAATATTTGTTTGGTGGAACCGCTACTAGGAAGCTGCTCTTTAATGCAGGAGAGCAAGGATTCAACAAGTGGTCTCATGAGACTGTCTAGAAATGCGGAGATGTGGGATGTGTGGCAGGAGCAGGCAGACACAATAGGGCATCTAAGTTTACTTGTTCTGTGGATTTTGGGAAGAACATAGAACCTGGATGCTTGAGGGTGTTGAACTATGAGTCCAAAGAGGTGGTATAGCGCTGTGGTTTAGGGCTCTGAGCTGCAAACCTGGAGACCTGTGTCTGAATACCACAGCCCCCATTTGCATACTGTGTGACCCTACTGAAGTCACTTAACTTCCTTGTGCTCCCAGGTCATACCTGGAAACAAGCTTTGACTTTAATTTTTTGCTTTTGCTAACCAGGTAAGCACACTAGACAGCCAAGTGCCTATTTTCAGGTGCGACTTAGTGTGCCTTCCTGGTTAAACAATTTCCTCTTTCCTTTTTACCAGAGGCAGGGAATTCTTTGTTTTCAGTAGCAGAGGTGAGGGTGATGGTAATATCTGTCTGATAGTTGGCTGTGGGGTCCTGTGGAGGAGAACAGTAAACAAGCATTTGTCAATGCCGAATGTTGCTTGCTGGCATTAGCAGTGGAAGTGCAGGAGTTAGACAGATGCAGTATAGGAATGGCAGTGAAGTAGTGAACTGACGCCAACTCCACCCCCACCCTGCAGAGATGGACAGGCATTGGGGTGTGCCTGTGGGCCATTGCCCATAACGGTCACGACATTTCACCTCACCCTACCCTGCAGACACTTACAAGTGTCGAGGTGTGCTTTGGGGTGTTCAGGCTTTACACTCACCTCATTCCATAAGGAAATACGCTGAAATGTGTGCATAATAGGAGAATGGGGTAAACTCTGGGGTCAAAGGGTTCAAGGTGCACCTCGATGTCTGTCACTGGCTGCAGGGTGGGGGTGGGGGTGGAATGGCATGAGCATTACTGTCGACAATCCCAAGTCACACCCCTGACGCCTGCCAGTCCCTACAAGGTAGGGCGTTATGGTCGAAAACCCTAATGCCCTGGGCGTTTCTTGGTATTTTTATGCCAAGTTTTCAACATGGGCTTTTGTGACCCCACCACATGAACAGTGACACTATCAATTCGTTAGCTGAAAGGTGATTTTGCTCAGCGACTACGCCATTTGGCACCACAGGTGCGAAAACACATTTAGAACAGGATGTGAAAAATGGCAGCTGTACTGTTCATGAGGAGGTGTAAAAAATGACATTGTTGAAAATCTAGAGTGAAAATATAAAAAAAATGGTGAAGTCATGAGCGTGTGTAGAAACTGCACAACGCACACCCATAATGTAATTAGTTTGGGGATTTTTTTACTGAAGATTTTCAGCATAGGCATTTTGGGACCTCTGCTCATGAACAGTGTCACTGTAATTTTCTTAATCTGTCCCGAACACTGATTTCCCACAGTGACCACGCTATTCTGCTCTGGAAGTGCGAAAACACATTTCAACCAGGGTGTGAAAAATAACCACTGTACTGTTCATAAAGAGGTGTGGAAAAATGCCAGCGTTGAAAATCTGGACTGAAAATATTACAAATTTGTGAACTTACAAGGGTTTGTGGAAATTGCGCATTGCACGCTTGTAACAGTCATTTTATGGACTTTTGTTAACCAAATTTTCAGCATAGCCAGTTTGAGACCTCTGCTCATGAACAGTGTCACTGTGATTTTCTTAATCAGTCCTGAACATTGATTTCGCACACCGACCATGCCATTGTGGGCTACATGTGCGAAAACACAATTCAGGCAAGATGTGAAAAATGACAGCTATACTGTTCATAAGGATGTGTAGTAAAATGGCAATGTTGAAAATCTGGAGTGAAAATATTACAAATTTGTCAAGTTATGAGGGTGCATGGAAATTGTGCAGTACACGCTCACTTCTTCGTCATAAAATTTTCCAACATAGGCATTTTAGGACCTCTGCTCATCAATAGTGTTACTGTGATTTTCTTACTCTGTCCCAAATACTGATTTCCCACAGTGACTGCGCTATTCTGCTCCGGAAGTGGGAAAACACATTCCGGCCAGGACATGAAAAATGACAGCTGTACTTTTTATAAGGAGGTGTGTAAAAATGCCAGTGTGGAAAATCTTGAGTGAAAATATTATAGATCTGCGAAGTTACAAGCATGTGTGGAAACTGCACAACGCACGCTCGTAAAATGGTCATGTTTTGAATTTTTTTCACCAACTTTGCAACATAGGCTTTTTGAGAGCCCACCTCATGAACAGTGGCACTGTCGTTTCATTAATCAGGTCTAAAAAGTGATTCCATGCAGTGACTGCAAAATCACCTTTCAGGACTGAATAACGCCATGACAGTGGCTGAATTCATGAGAAGGGCTCCCAGTAACCCCATGTTAAAAATTTGGTTGCAAAATTCCCCAAAATGCCTGAGATATGCACTAAGGTTGAAAAAACCCTTTCAGGCGCTGAGAGCCATAAAATGAGAATTGTTAAATGATTTTGTTGTTAAATAATTTTATTAAAATATTTTGATGACTGCCTTACACAGCATCAATACTGTAAGGTAGGGAAGTCAAGTTGCTACATACTATTTGCCAGCAGATTAGGCCTTATGGTCTATCGAGTCTGCTCGAACCTTAGATCCTTAGTTGGGTGCCGAGGCCCTCCCATCCCTTGTGCTCCAGAAACCCCTATCATCCATCCCAACCCCCCTGGGACAGGCCATCATCTGATACATCCACTTTCTGTGTCTGTCCCACCCTCTCTTGAAGCCCTCCACTGTGGATCTCTGAACCAGCTCGCCAGGCAGTGCATTCCAAGGGACCACCACCTTCTCAGTGAAAAACCTCTTCATCTTTTCCCCCCTCACCCTTCCACCTTCCAACTTCAAACCATGCCCTCTGGTGATACCTCCCTGCTTTAGTCTAAAGATCCCCTCCATGTTTACCCTATTTATTCCCTTGAGGTATTTGAAGACCTCAATCATGTCCCCACGTCTCTCCTCTCCTCCAGTGAAAACTGGCAGAGCTCCTCAAGTCTGTCCTCATACGTCAAATCCCCTAGCCCTCATATCATCTTAGTTGCCCTCCTCTGTACCCTCTCCAGGGCTGTATGTCCCTCTTCAAGTGTGGTCTCCAGTACTGTACACAGTACTCAAGGTGTGGTCTAACCAGTCCATTATACAGCGGCAGAATCACTTCCTTGCTCCTAGAGGTGATCCCCCTTACGATGCATCCCAACATCCTGTTTGCCTTGCTAGCCACTCTCCTGCACTGCTCAGAGTTATTCATACATGCATCCACCATGACCCCTAGGTCTTTTTTCCCTATTGAGGCCTCCAGTGCCTCCCCTCCCAGGGTGTACCTGTGTTTAGGGTTTCCCCGACCAAGATGCAACACCTTGCACTTGGTGATATTGAAATTTAATTTCCATGTGTGAGCCCAGCTTTCCAGGGTGTCCAGGTCCCCTTACAGAGCCAACCTCCCCTCTTCTCCCTCCACTACTGCTCCCATTTTGGAGTCATCCGCGAAGAGACTCATTTCACACCCTATACCCTCCCTGATGTCCGATATGTATGCATTAAACAGGATCGGACCCAGGACCGAGCCCTGCGGTGTACACTACCAACCTCTCAGGGTTCGAGAGCTCCCCACAGACCACTACTCTCTGGGTGCATCCAGCTAGCCAGTTTTCAATCCATCTGACCATCAAAGGGCCTACTCCTCACCCCATCAGTTTCTCCACCAGACCATTGTGGGGGACAGAGTCAAACGCCTTGCTGAAGTCCAAGAATAATACATCCACAGGCTTTCCCCAGTCCAGTTCTGATGTTACCCATTCGTAGAACTCCACAAGGTTGGTTTGATATGACCTACCTGGCACAAACCCATGTTGCCGACTATCCAGACCTCCCACCTCCTCCAAGTACACCCCAATCGTTCCTTTAGTATACTCTCCATTAATTTTCCACCACCGAGGTCAAACTGATGGGTCTATAGTTACCTGTACTTCCTCGACCCCCTTTATGGATTGGCACCACATGCCTCTCACAATCCCTAGGTACCTCCCTGTCTCAAGTGACCTGTTGAAGAGCTCCACCAGGGGTGCAGCCAGTATGTCCGCCAATTCCCATAGTACTCTCGGATGAATGCCATCCGGCCCAGGAGATTTGTCTTTCTTTAGGGCCTTGAGGGCTAACCACACCCTTTTGGCGGAGATAGCATCATCTGTCCCCTCCACCTTACTGGCCTTTTTATCCTTATCCAGATGTGACACCCCTGGGGTACCTCTCCCTCCCTCTTGCTCCATTTCTGTTGCTCCCCTGATCCCACTTACTGCCGCTTCTATCCCCTTCATGCCTTGCTTTGTAGATATCCCATCCCCCTCCCTAGTGAACACAGAGGCAAAGTACTTAAATACCTCTGCCTGGTCCGTCGCCTCTTCCACCCACCCTCCTTCTGATCTCAATCTGCTCAGATGGCCCTTAGTTTTTCTCCACTCCCCAATGTACCAGAAGAACCCCTTTTCCCCTCCATGTATTCCCTGTGCCAGCCGCTGCTCTTTACTGGACTTTGCTCCCTCACCATACGGGTGACTTTTCTAGATGCAAGATGGTACACTTCCTTATCCCTATCCCCTCTTGTTGTTTTATATTTTTTGTAGGCCGCCTTCTTTTCTCTGACTGCTACCTGTGCCTCACTGGACTACCAGCATGGTTTATGTGACCTTGCTCCCTTACGTTTCAACTTAGCGCAGATCCTGACTGCCTCATGAAGTCCCGGTTTTATGACCTCCCATCTCCTTTCCACACTTGTCATTGATGTAATCCCTTCAAGTGATCCATGAGAATATTTCCAATGCCCACAAAGTCTGCCCCCTGAAGTCCACTGCCAGTGTCCTAGCTCTCACCCCCTCCCCCATGCTTATTTGAAACCAGACAGTATTGTGGTGCTCCCCAGTCAGGGGTCCTGTACAACCATGTCCCTTACCAGATCCCCATCTGCCAGAACCACGTCCAGGACATGCCCTCCTTTGTGGGCTCCATCACATGCTGTGTTAAGAACACATCCTGGAAGCCGATCCAGCAGCCTCTGCTCCTTGGCCACCTTAGAGGACATGGTTCCCCAGTTTGTACCTGGCATATTAAGGTCCCCCATCAACACCACTCCTTCCCCTTTGGGTCCACACTGGGCAATGATGTTGTCCAGCAAACCATCCTATAGAACATCACTCATCCCGGGGGCCTATATACTACACCCAGCTTGACCTTATCTCCTGCTGGGGATCGTAAGGTGACCCATAAGGCCTCCATGTTTCCCTCTGCCTCTTCTACCCTAGCAATTTCTATGTCATCTCTAATGAACATAGCCACTCCACCCTCTGCCCTCCTTTCTATCCTTCCTAAGCATAGTGTACCCCTGTACGTTTAGGTCCCACGTCTCCGTGACTGCCGCCACATCCACCCCTCGAACATCATGGCCTGGAACTCTGGCAACTTGTTTCCCAAGCTCCTAGCATTTACTAACACCAACCCCCACCCCTTATCCCTCATCCTCTTTGTCAAACCCCACCCAGATTCCTTATACTTCCATCCTCCCTCTGCTCCTCCTGAAACCTCCACCCCAGTCTGTTTCCCCCTCCCCCACTGGGCTTGAAAGCTACTCCCTCATCTGGAGGAGGGCTTCTGGTCAGCCCCTCCTTATCCTTCCCCCTCACAAGTTTAAACCCCACCTTTCTTGAATGTAGTCAGCCATCCCCTGTTTAGGACTTCCTTCCCTAGTGGGGCAGAAGAAAGCCTGTCCTTGGCATATAGTCCCTTATCCTCCCAAACTCCATTCCAGTTCCCTAACACCCCCAACCCACTGTCTTCACCCCACTTCCTGAGCCAGTCATTAACCTCTGTGAGCTTCATTTTTTTCTCCACTGAGGCCTTTGGTACTGGCAATATCTCTGAAAAGGAAATGTTGCATCCATTATCCCGACAGACTCTAGCAAGTTCTTGGAACCTTGCTTGGATTTCCAAAACACTATTTCCCTCTAGATCGTTAGTTCCCAAATGCACCAGGAAATCCGGTTTCCCTCCACAATCCCTAACCATTTCATACACCATGAACTTTACTCTGTGCACTATCAGCCCAGAGATACTCACTACCTTCACCTGGCTATGGCATCCACCACCCTGTCCCTCCCACTGGATACCTCTAATCATCGAGTACATATACAGGATCATCGCATACTTTTAATATAAGTTTAAAGTTCAAGTTTCCAGTTTATTTGCAGGAAAATACCATTGAACGCACTCATTTACAAGCAGGTATAATAATAATAAGGTGCTATAAGCCCTTATGTGATTTATTTTGACATCTGAGCTCTCAAGATGTAGCCAATATGTGATTGTGTCAGATGTAGTATTACCAGGGGTTAACTATTCTGCCTATGTTTCTAAGAAACAATTACTTAAAAGCATTGCATACTACGACAAATTTACATTTTTCATAATTCCAGTAGGGCAGTACCTGTACTGATCAATGCCTCATAGGACTGTTCCCAGTTCGTAGAGGATCATTTTCAGTTTCCCACTGCAGAGGTAATATTAAAAGAAATCCAGACTCCTGTTAACCTTTCTACCAGTTGACTGCATATAGAGCTATCTTTTGAGTATAACTTCTTTGTCAAGTCACTGGGTGGGAATTTAAAAAAAAAACATTCCTGAAGCCATAATGAAGTGTACTGATTGGTCCAGCTGATCAGCTGTCCACACTTCATGCATGTGAGAAACACGTAAGTGGAGTGCTGGACCACTTTGTAATTAAATGAGAATTGTAAATCTCTGGCTCTGTCAGTTCAGAGCTGACCCCATTGTCACAGTCCTGACTCCCTGCTACTTTACGGCATACAGCTGGTATACATCTCATCTCCCCTGTTTCTCTTTGAATCAGCATGGGAAGATTAACCCCTTCATACCTGAATTCTTTCAGCCTGAAAGACATGTACATGGCTCTTTTTCAAATTACTTCTATCATTCTGGTGAGAAGGGGCTAAAAAGGGCAATCTACTTTGGCCAAAAAAAAACTGGGGCTGCCTGTTACATAGTCAGATGCTGTTGGTGCAGTATCCATTTTTACTTTTATTGTAGAGATTTGGGAGCTGCAGTACCTCCGGTAAAGAATGCAGCTGTCCCCTCTATGCATGCCTCTTTGTGTGTTGTGTGTGTGTTGTGTTGTGTGTGTGTGTGTGTGTGTGTGTGTGTGTGTGTGTGTGTGTGAGAGAGAGAGAATGTGGGGGCAGCAGTAGGAGATAACAGCTGCAGACTAACGTTTTTACAGAACGATTGTGATGTGATTTTCTTTGAGCATAGTGGCATCTCATTAACTGGCCCCACTGAAGCAATGTGTTTCTTGCACATGCATGCAAACAACACAAAAATGGTGTCAGAAAGTTGCTATGTGGCTTCAGTGATGTATAGCTCCTTTTTGCCAGGCTGCAGCAGTTCCCCCCTTATCAGCTGTTTTAATAACAATGTAATTCCTGTGTTGCAGAAGTCTGAGGGCTGCCAGTTCACCAGCTGTCAGGTTAGAATGATAGTGCCTGCAATGAAAAAAAATGAAGTTAGTGGTATCTTTCATACATCGGTTCACAAAATAATTGTCAGTAGCAAAATGTCCTGGAGGTGGGGTCCATTCACTGCACTGTGGATTGATGTAATCGATTATTCTGGTAATGCTGTCATCATCATTTGCAGAAAGAAGAGTCTCATTAGAAAAATGAACTGTTAGGCACACTGTGATAGAGGCATTGCAGATCAACTTGACCCTGAGGTTTGTTGAGCTGTTTCAGTGTGAGCACAGAAGAGAGACCCTTGCTGAAGAGAGATCACTCATCTTGTGTCACGGAGCGGTCTGGAGGATCAAAAGGGTGCTGATGAGGGGACAGTGAGGTTCAGGTTTATGCAGGAAGGATCATAAGCTCCTCAATTTGAGGAGGTAGGAATAAGGGGGAATAAGGAGTAACATCGTGAAAGGGATGGTACACCACACTGTTATTGCAATCTGGGAAATGAACAGTAAGATCCATTACTTTTCTATATCACAGTTTACTGTTGTCCTACTGGTATGTTGTTACATCCTTATTAAACCACAAATGGGCTTTGATTAAAGTGGAACCTAAACCAATTAACCAGCTATTTGCCTTCCTGCAGGGGTCAGCGCTTTAAACTAATGAACTAAAAAAATGATAGAACTTCGCTTGAAATAATGGAAGACAAAATCTGAACTGTAACCAAAACAAATTATATTTCAGAGTCTTATTTTATTTACTTATTTAAAATGTGGCGACCAGGATAGGCACACTGTGTTAAAGTTTGTTTCAAGGTGTGACCCGGGAGGAGGAGAAGAGGGAGCAGGGGGATAATGCAGAATACAACAAACTGAGGGCAAAATATATATGATGAGGTAAAAAAAAACAAGAAAAAAAAAACAAGGAAGAGTGTGAAACAAAGTACCAATATTGTGGAGACAAAATCCACAAAAATAACAAAGCACAAAAATACAACTGTAACCAGAGTCAGAGGTCCAGCCCCACAGTGCAGTGGTAAAGCTAGTGCTTGTGACACTGGTGACTCTGGTTTGAGAATGAGCCCAGGCTGCCAGAGGGTCAGTGGGGGGAGGGGATTTGTGCATCCAACAAGGTGCTCGCCTGCCCATGGTGGGAGGCTGACCAACTGTAACTGCAGCAGCTCCTCCTGGAGGAACACAGGACCAGGAGCAAAGCAGCAGTAAAAGGGAGAGGAGAAGCACAGGCCTTAGCTGTGAGGCACATGCATTACATGCATACATGTCAAGTTGATGACTGTGTCTTTGTGGATGGGAGAACAAGAAAAAAGATGGCACTTCCCAAATAATTAGCAGTGGTGTACTTGGGCCCTATGGCAACTGTCCACACTGTATGATGACTGCTCTTTCACAGAGTTTGGCCTCTGAATGAGAGAGTCTACCCTTGAAGGCCCTTGCCCTGAGAGAGTCAATCACATGAGCAGAAAGGTAGCTCATTTCTGGAATTTGGATCAGCTGATGGGGCTGAGCGGTGGCCAGGGAGCACAGATGGGGTAGTAGAATAGAGGAGGGTTTCTAGAGGCTAGCTGTGCATGCAGGAAGGGGAGGAATGATAATGAAGAAGAAATGTGAGAAAGGGATAGAAGAGGAGAGACAGAAAGGTAGGGGAAAGTTATTCTAGTAAGTAGGGAACTGAATGGAAAAAGATTGGGCAGTGTAAGATCTACAGTGAGGGATGGAAAAGGAATGGGCATCAGAAGAATGGAAAGAGTAGGGGACTGTGTTGGTTGGAAAAAGGGGGTAGGTAAGTATGAGGGTGTGGAGGAGAACCAATATTTAGAAGGATTGGAAAAGCAGTAGACATTGAAATTCAAGGAGCAGGGGAGGTTGAGGTAAAGAGAACAGTACTGATTAAGAGGTGGGGCATTCAGAGTGTTGTGGCAAAATGAATGAAATGGGGGGCAGTCTTGATAGGGTAGTTTTAGAAGCAGCACTGTAAACCATGTTTGCATAGTCAAACACCAGCAGGACTATCATAAGGATGCTCTCATGGAGGGAGTGGAAGTGGCAGGCAGGACTGACCAAGCTTAGAACAGTTTTTTACGCATGTTGCTGATGTAGATGGAGAAATAAAGGCTTCAAGCCCGCCACATACTGAGGTACAGTACTTGAAGTAGAGGACTTCTTTAAGGGGATACCATCAAGGGGACTGAGTGGAGCATAGTCAGCCTTTGCTTAGTACCAGCAGTAATGGAAACACTCTTTTTAGCATTTAGAGTGAGCTACATTAAGTATGAAGGACAATATTAGGACCTGTGTTGGACAATATTAAAGCTGGTCTGAAGCTACAGTTGCAGCTCAGGGACTATGGATCCCACGGTAAAGAAAACAGTGTCCTTTGGGTACAGATAGATGCTTGAGGAAACACAGACTGAGGAAAGACCTGAGAAAATGGAAAAGTGACTGTGGCCCAGGATGAAGCCTTAAGAGATTCTGGAGATCATAGGGAGGGGGAAGATACAGCATCACCTTACAGAGTGTGCAGTTGCAGTATCCCCTATTTATTCAGTACTTGATTATATTGCAGGAGAATACAGTTCTATGTCTGTTTTCCTTTAATAAATAAGACTTCAACTTGATTTTACAAAGGGGATTTTCAGTGAGCAGAACACTTCACCCCACCAAACACAAAACTGGGAATGCTAACTATTGTTTCATTGACATATGCACATCATAATTTTCATGATAGGTTGCCAGATCTGTCCATAACCCACTGGCAGTGTCCTGTGTGGAGGATATTATTACTGAAGAATATGTAAGCACCTCCACCCCAAACAAAACAATCTTCTGCAAGGTACGCAGAGTAAGAGTTTATAAAATAATGTATAAACTTCCACTGTAGGTGCCTTTGACCCTATATTCAGAAGACACTGGCCACAGACAGAATTAGGGGAACTGTTTTGAAAATATGACTCTTTATAAAAGTCAGAGAATGAAAAAAGAACCAGTACTGTATATATACAATACTACAAGCCTCAGCACAACAAAATGTACTGGTGTTCAAAAACTCCCTAGCGTATTTCATGACTACATGTATTGTAACTTCCTTGGGGTACTTATACTTGAGCTGTGCACAACTTCAATCAATATCACTTACTACAATAAAGGGATTCCGATTCAGAAATGTGCACTATATATATTCAATATTTTATAAATGCATATTTTAGAAAGAAACTTCACAATGCATACGTGAAGACCATAACCTGCATTTGTGAACAGAGAGGTAAATAAGGATTCCATTGTGCTTCAGTAAAGAATATTTCATAAGGAAGTCATGCAGTCAGAAAAAAAGACAAGCAACCTCTCTGACGAAACAGAGTTTTGAGGGTAGGGGTGAAGGTCCTTTTGTATATTAATGTGATGAAAAGGATGGTCAAGAAATGTAACTTGCTGAATAGACACAAGCTGCTACCTGGATTTATGATGGGGACTGGCAGGGGGTAGTCTTTTTTTACTTTTGTGGTGATTAAATCTCTCTAACACCAGCCTCTCGCTGTGTGCATCTATTTTTGCTTTCTCAATTTGTGTTCCTTGCCAGTGACTGCATCTGCACCATGTTCTTTTCCCATTTGGAATAGACACACGCTGCTACCTGGATTCATGATTGGGACTGGCAGGGCTCTGGTGTCAAAGGATTGCGTAAATATATTAGGCTCGATGTATTGCAACCACAAGGTTGCATTGCTATGTGTGATAATGTCTGAGGCACCTAATGGTGGTCGGATATGCAGTGAGATAGAAACATCAGCTGATAACCTATCCTGACAACAAAGATTATTAAATCATTGCAGGTATCGAGACATGTTTTGTAAAATCTTGAAATAAATAAGTTCAGCATTTAATATATGAAATTTCTAAGCAAGTTCTTCTATCTACTGCATATTAGAGAAACTGGTCTGAATTTATTTGGAAATGTTTGGGTAGGCTCAAACTCCGACTCCGATCTGCTCTGCCTCAACTGTGTGGTATGTTTGATTTTAGTCTGGTTGAACTGATCTGACCTCTTTCTGTACAGAGGAATGCTTACCACAAGTATGGATTTTTAATGTCAACCTACAGTAGATTGCGCTTGGTTATAAATGGCTTCCTGACAGTGTGAAGAACAAAAAAATTGTATAACATGGCAAACAATTTTTATCAGAGCTGGATTACTTTTGTTAGAACTTTTCTTAACATATATTTTATTACCCAGCATTCTGAAACTGAAACTCATATGTTTCTTTTATTTTAGGGCAAAGACATAGCAAAAGCATGCAAAGATATACACCTTTCCAAATGAATTGTATAGCAGGGTACTTGCCCCTTGGCGTACAGTACATCAAAAACTTTTATTTTCTGAGCATGTCAGTGGAAACTATGGTGTATAAGTAAAACTGACAGTTGAGGGGCTTAGTCTTGTTAAAATGCTGGCATGACCGATGTTGATTTATTTTTTCTGGAATCTAGGGTTTTATAGCTCCATAAAATGTTGGTGCATACAGTACAAGGCAAGGTAGTTAGTTTACAGCTTCATGCAATATTTTGGATCAAAAATCCTTGCCTTAGTAGGATAAGTGCTGAAGTCCTTGCTGCATCCACAAAAGCACATTCCACTGGTATACACATGGATGTCCTTAACATGATGCACAGCCAATTCTTCTGTGGGAAAAGATGATGCCAGAACCACTCAGTACGAGATTAGATCACACTGAATATGTAATTCTAGATTTGAGAAGGGTAATTTTCTTCACTCAGGAATCCACTCCTAGTGACCAAATACCTTTACTTATGCTTATTCTAAAAGTAAATACAAAAATTATTTTTTTAAATCTGATTGTTTTAGAAAATAAGCAAAATATACTGAGATATAAATTTATTTTATTTTCAGTTATTTATTTATAGGAAAGGTTTTTTTTTTGGCAACAATAACCCATTTACAAAGGCATACTTAATCTAACGACAAATAAAACAAAAAATGTGCAACAAAAAAACATGATAACAGACAAGTTATCCATATCTATAAAATAGGTATATTATCATTCATAGACATTAACAACAAAATAATCTCTAACAATTTCAGACAAATTGTTGATTTAATAACTGCTTTAAGGTACCCTTAAAACATGAAAAGGTAGAGCTGGTCAAGTTCCTGGGTAATGAGTTCCGTAATTTAACAGATCTATAAACATATGCTCTTTTTTGGCCTATGCTTATTCTTCTGCAAGAGAGATTACAATTTTTGCTGGAAACAGACCTTGTTTTATAAGCCTAGGTTGAAATTACATCCAAAAGACTAGATGTACCTTGGTCATTTTGAATTGTCCCACAGTAAAGGCTTGCAAAATAATGATGTCTCACCGGGGGTGTTAACCATCTCACCAACACATATGACTCAAAGTGATGCATAGAAAATGTGACATCTAAGACAAAGCAACCTGCTTTGTTAAAGACTGTTTGAGCCCTCTACAGTGCCCTGCCAGATGTACCAGAATTAATGGAGATGCCTTAATCAGTAATTGATAGTTATATACAGTAGCTACTGTAGATACCACACACTTACATGTTTCTTGTGGAAAGTTCATTTGTTCTGATACAGCATTCCCAAATGTACATTATCTGTTTTAATTAGATAATCATGTATAATGTTTTTGTTGCTGTAGCCCAAGGTAACCTCCTTCCCCTGTTGGACTACTGTGCCCCCATATACACACAAACCTCCTCCAAACTCCTCACTGGACTCACATCCACTTATAATAATATATGTAGGTTTGCACAGATGGTGCCATACTCCACACATCATTGTTCCCTCTACCAGTCCCTGGGCTGGTTCTTCCTCCTCCAGGCATGTAATGACTATTTCTTGGGCAGCATCATTGATCATGCTATTAGAGGGGAGGGGGAACCTCTCCCTGCTGGAACAGAAAACCATCCCCAGCAACCTCAAAACTCTAGCACCTTCCCATCGGAAGTCCCTCAGATCTTCACTGGACTGGTTGGCAAAGCATTCACCTCCGTTGCCCCAACACTATGGAATAGTCTGCCCTCAGCACTCTGCTCTCTTGGCTCCCACCCCATTTTTAAATCCCTCTTCAAAAGTGCCTTAATGGCTGCCACCACGTGTACCTGCCCTAAGTAGCCATGCTCCACTCCTGTGCCCCAAATGAAACCTTATGTCATGTTTGAGTATCACAGTCTTGCCTTGCAGCTGTGCCCTAGTGATTCTTGCACTTGTGATGACATACTCTGTTCTACGATGGTTGTATACCTCATGTAATATCTAACCCCCTACCAGGGGACTGTACAGTATGACTACTTACTGTTATTGTACATTTACTGCATTTATGTTGACTTCACTGGATCTATCGGGCTTTCCAAAAGATTGCAAGGATCCAGGAGAGCTGGTACATGCCTATAATGAGGCGGTGGCAGGGGCCCTGGATTCTATTGCTCCTGTTCATGTTCATCCTTTCACTCTTCGTCCCAGGTCTCCTTGGTTTGATGAGACCCTGAGGGAGTTGAGGAGAGCTGGACGAAGGTTGGAGAGGTGTTGGCGGAGATCGGGTCGGGATAGTGACAAACTTATTTTGATGGACCATTATTTGGTCTATCAATCCACAGACTCTCGTAAGAAGGCAGAATTCCTGTCCAGAGAGATTGTGGCTGCACAGAATAGACCAGCTCAGCTCTTCCGGACTGTGGACAGACTGTGCAATCCAGTCTGTCTTCAGCCCGGAAGAGCCTTTTCTCAAGAACGGTGTGAGGAGTTTGCTCTGTTCTTTGCAGATAAGATTGCCAAAATCAGATCCGAGATCCGTTTGACCCTCTCAAATGGGAGTTGTGATGGTCGGCAGGAGATGTCAGACACCCAGTTTGTGTGGTCTGACTTCAGCCTCCCCACAATCAGTGACATTGTGATGGTTATCCAATCACTGCGTCCGACCAACTGTGATTTGGACCCGGGCCCCACACATCTCTTAGTGGATTGTGTGGATAAAATTGGCCCAGTTCTTGCTGAGATAGTCTGGAGGTCCTTGGAGGATTTTCCAGATCCTCTTAGGAGGCTGTGGTTAAGCCCTTCTTAAGTCCTCCTTGGACCCCGGACTGTCCTGGCTAATTACAGAGCCTGTCTCTAACTTACCCTTTGTGGGTAAAGTTATTGAGAAGGTGGTCGCATCACAGTTGGATGATCATCTGACCAACAACAATGTCTATGATTCTCTCCAGTCTGGATTAAGGAAAAGGCATAGTACAGAGACAGCACTTGTACGGGTACTAAATGACCTCCTAATAGCGAGAGATTGAAGGACCTGTTCCATCTTGGTCCTTCTTGATCTCTCTGCAGCGTTTGACACTGTGGACCATGGTGTGCTATTGGAACATTTGCGCTCTATCTGTGGACTGTCTGGTACAGTCCTAGGGTGGTTTCGATCGTACCTCAAGGGTAGGACTCAGAGGGTGGTGTAAGGAATTTTTTCCTCGACATCAGTCTCCCTATCCTGCGGGGTACCACAGGGTTCAATTTTGGCACCCATGTTGTTTGCAGTGTACATGCTGCCATTAGGGGTGATTATTAGGCAGTACGGCTTGGGTTTTCATTGCTATACAGATGATACCCAGCTGTACATGTCCTTTGTGCCCAGCCAAGATACTGCCTTTTTGGTCTTTAACAACTGTCTTGCCGAAATCCAAGACTGGATGAATGTGAGTTGGCTGCGGTTGAACCCTGAAAAAACTGAGGTGTTGGTTGTGGACCAGGGTCACTGTGAGGCGGGTTTGTTAGCTGGATCACCCTCGGGCTTATGGCTTGGGGGTGTCCAGCTGACTATCTCAGACCGGGTGTGGAACTTGGGCATTGCATTTGACGATTGTCTGACTTTTAAGTCTCAGGTGTCAGCAGTTGTCAAAACCTCTTTTTATCATCTGAGGAACATTGCCAGGGTGAAGCACTTGGTTCCTCCACAGGATCTTCCAACTTTGGTCCATGCCTTCGTTAACTCCCGCCTGGACTATTGCAATGCCCTATACCTAGGGCTTACGGGGGTTGAAATTCGCCACCTGCAGCTAGTGCAGAATGCAACAGCCAGGCTTTTGACTGGTTCTTCTAGGTCCAGTCATATAACGCCTGTGTTCCACGGACTGCACTGGCTGCCAGTTTGTTGGTGAATCACCTTCAAGGTTGGTTTGCTGACCTATAAGGCCCTACACGATCAGGGACCTGCTTACCTGAAAGATCTCCTGCATCCCTACTGTCCCCCCATTCGCTCCGATCCACTGGCGAGGGATTGCTAGAGATTCCCAGGGTTTGCTTAAAACTTCAGGGGCAAGATCTTTTGGTTTATATTTCATTCTCTGTGGAATTCTCTACCTCGTCAGGTACGAAATTGCCCGACTGTCCAGAGCTTTAATGGAGCTTTGAAAACCTACCTTTTTAACAAAGCTTTTAATGACTGTTAATTATTTAATCTTAATCTTGTAAATCTTGTTTTAAATTTTTATTGTTTTATGTAATTTGTAAAGGCGCCTTGGTTTAAGAAAGGCGCCTTAAATAAATAAAGATTGATTGACTGATTGATTGTACTTTGTTGCCCATGTACCTGCATTTCTATTCTATACTCACCTATGTGCCATCTTCATGGCTCAGGTCATGCCTGAAAATGGTCCATGAGATCAGTGCATCTACCCGGTAAACAAATACATAAATGACTAACTAACTAACTAACTAAATAACTAACTAACCAACCAACCAACTAACTAAATAACTAACTTGAATCAGTGTGCTGTACATATGACAGTGTACTGTCTAGGTATTGCCTAGATATTGAAAAATCTGTATCAGCTCTAACTGATCACCACCAAGAGGGGACTACCCCAGTCCGGTAAACTCTTTTCTGGGGAGTCCAAATAACAATAACTTTTATTTATTTGTTTATTTTAAATTCATGACTAATTTATTGTATTGGAACCAGTTCTGTATTCTGTCACGGAGCTAGATCAAAACAGCACAGACCAAAAGAGCTACACTGGGACTGCAAACAGTGATATTTGCAGAATTCTGGTAAAAAGTTGTAATATCCAAGACAGAATTAATTTGGGGAGGATTTTCCTAAACAAATTTGTTGAAAACATTACAGAATTCACCACTGTGGAGTTTTATTCATTAATTTATGCAGAGTACACCAGAGGACTCGGAGCATGCTGTCTGTGCACAACCTCAGACTCCACAGAAATTAATTATTCCAAATCCATGGGGGATGAATTTGTGAAGGATTTGCATAAAATTGGATAGGGCAAGTCCCCCCCGAACAGAACTGTGTCTCAAACATTAGAACTTTTTACTGGAATGCTGCAAACATTGTTTTTGCAGTCACGGCGGAGCTCTTTTGGACCGTGCTGTTTTGACCTACTACGTTCTGGCTGTCACTGTACTCCTGATGGAGACCAGACAGTGTAGGCACATTTCCATTTTTTCCCTTTTTATTAAATATTAATGCATCATCAGCTTACGGATTATTTTTCTAAACCTACATGCCAAGTGTAACTAATTTAAAAACAGACTGAATAATGACAGGCCCTAATATGGACCCTTAAAGTACATTAATTGTTAATTCAACTTTAATGCATTGGGTTTAATTGGCTACATAGTGTTGAAACCATCGTTAAACATTAGTAGAAAGATGTACTATGATTTTTTGAAAACCACATTGGGCAGTAGTAATAATGTTGTGTTTATTTACGTACAGTATGTGATAATTGATCATGCAGTATTCACTCCAGTGCCTTGGACAGTGGGGATCAAATGGAGATAGTTCTGTAATTTTTTTTCCATAAAACTGTTTACCCCTTAGGTGGCCACTATGTCCCAACCTCCCCCCCCAGGCCAGCAACCCCCGGCCTTACCTTGATGTCATCCACCATAGATTCTCTCACCCCTATGGTGGGGCTATGGAGGGAGGGCCATCCTCCCCCTCAGAGTACACATCCAGATCTCATCAAGGTAATCAGGTGGTTGCATGGGTCCAGGAAGGAGTGTGGGGCATCATTAAGACTCTGAGTCCCCTTTTCCATGTACTTGCATCTCAGGAGCTGTGGCAACTCGGGTTATGTGTGTGCATGGAGGTGTACATGCACAATGGAACCTCGGCTCCTTCCCCCACCCTGTGTCAAACTACATGCCTCTTGTGTATTGGCATTGCCCCCAGGCTTCCATCTGGGGCAGCTAACAGCAGAGACAACAACCTCCCCTATTTGGGAGAGGAGAGCTGTCTGACAGTTGCCTCTCCCACTCCCAGCCCTTCTTTCCATCGACCCATGGCAACCCAAGCTCATTCCTGAACACTGGTTGCTAGCATGGTGAGAGGTAAGGTGCACAGCTTCTCAGCCCTCTCTGCCACTGGGCCACTGCTGTTCTGTAATTTTTAATGCTCTTTTGTGATTTTTAGTGCTTGATTTACAATTACAGTATCTTTATGGATGGGAACAACCACATCATACTTTTAAAGATTGGGAATTTCTTGAGTAATGAGAGAAAGATTAATTTTGTGAGGGGGAACTGCTGTTTCTTTATTGCCAGTTTAAAAAATGTACACTCTGTGACATCACTTCCCACCCTATTCACATTCTTCAACCATTTCCTTTTTTGTTTAACCATAATTGCCTTAAAATAAAACTAGGCATTAGACTGTACATGTTAGGCCAATAATTCATTACTATCAGACACTCAACAATATTCAGTTTGGTAACTGATCATTATACAATGGCAAGAAAATTTCCTGGACTCTGATTGGTCAGTGTGTGCCTGAGGCAGTGATGATATCACACAATAACATCACTGTGTTGATTTTATGGAGCATGCACCTTTTTTTTCAGAAACAAAGATATGCTGCCTCACTAAAAATCTACTAAAAACATTTTTATTTTTGTTTTCTATAACATCGAGCCATTGTATAATTGCAATAAGGGACCCCAAGGTGTGTGTTATCGTGTAATAACGTCACTCCTCGGGTGGTGGAAGCACTCGGCTTCACGTCGTGCTTCAACCCACCCCAGGAGTGACGCTATTACACGATAACACACACCTTGTCGTGCCTTATTGCTTAAATAACTTTCATAAAAAAATGTATTAAAACATGCAGACACAGTACTTGGATCACTGACAATATCATTAACAGTATCCAATGGTTTCGGAAACATCTTAACATTGTGTCCTTACAGTTCATTAACATCAGATCAGAATAGTTTGGGATCTTTAAATGTGTCTTTTTTTCTTTTAATAATACTGGGCCTTTGCTCGTTTTACTTATGAAAAGGTTTGTTTTCATTTTCAAGTGAGATTTCTTATTGATGAAAAAAAACAAACAAACAAAAAAAAAAAAACCCTGGTGCTCCTGCACGCATTTATATGGATGATATGTAGTAAACTGGAACAATATCTTGATATTAAAGGGAATCATTCTCTAGATACTTATTTTACAATCTTTTAGAGTTATCTGATCATTTTATTGCTGCAGTAGGTTAGGTTTAGCAAATGTATTCAGTGAACCCTAGAAAATTATCTCTGAAACGATATAATGCAGAGGCATGTACAATATTTGGAGGACACACAAAATGTTGTGGAAATGTTGTAGCCTTAACAGCCAAAGCAGGATGCAGTGATGCTAGGAAGTGTGAAACCCTGATGCTGAGAAGGGTCCTCTTGAACTATAAAGAAAATGCTGGATTTTCAGTTTAGCAAAGCATAAAAGGAAAATCCAATACTTTTACAGCAATATAATTGGAATCATGTCAAGCCATGCAGTTTGCTGTCACCCTCACCACATAATGTTATGACTGCTCTATACTTGGAATGCCTACCTCACCATAAAATGGCTGCCTTTAAAGTTCCTGCATTTCTCTTTAAGGGTCATCTATGCGTGACCCCCTGTTTGGCAGTGGTGGGTGATGGCATACACAGGGCAAGTCACACCTCCCTGCCCTGTGCCCATTTGCTGTGCTCCAAGGTTGAGGGCCCTGTGTGCATGGATGGGGCTTGCCTGGGCACAAACCTCACTAAGGTATATGGGAAATATGGTTTTGGTGCCTCCACCCAGACTATGCTATGGGCTAGATAGTGATGTGGGTTCTGCCTCCTGAGATGTAGTTCCCACCATGCTCCCACCTTAGAACTTTCCCATCCGTACACTGGTATAGTCAACAATGCAGCCCCCACATATACTTATCAACTCTACAGCACTTATACTCTATGTCAGTTAATAACCACAACAATTGTACCATAGAACACAGGTTTAATACCAGCAGCTGTGATACCTGTGGGGGAAATATGGAATTAGCAGAGCACAAATTGATACACAGCTCTTCCAGGCTCTGCTCCCCCCAAAGAGCATACACCCCACAGTCGAACCAGTCACTGTAATTAAATCTGGGGTAGCCTTACAGTAGTTAAAGGCTGGTGCAGACCCGATGGCATTGCCCAGGATGCTGGGTTGGAGGTCAAGTTGACTGGCTTTAGTTAAACAAACCTCCCAAACAGGCCATGGGTCCACATGCATGCATAAACTATAAAACACCAAATTGTAATCCACTATGAAAGTAAAGTTACTGATGCTTGACTAGTTTAAAATAAGGCAAAGACTGATGACAATGCAATTTGAAGTGATGAACTTACAGTAGCTATTGAAATTCAGTGTCCACACCTCAGCCAGGGTTCGATCTTCTTCCAGCACTGAAGGTGATGGTCCTCTGCAGCAAAAACTGTCTGGGCAGTCTCCTTGGACTCCTGCTTGCATGAGATTAAAACAATGCAGACTGACAGGAAAATCTCTCTTGAAGCAGACAAATGGAAATACAGTTCTTGGGCTTACACTTTATTCTAGTGCCCTGACACAACTTGCAAACTTGCAACCAAAAATAGCCTGCTACGAGCCACAGCTTGTAGCCAAAATATTAAACAATACAGTAATCAGAATGGGTGCTCTCACAGTCTCTGCAGTCGGTCTCTTTCCAGGACAATTCAGGCTCTCCAGGATGCTTGCTGAAATGCTGAACTCTCATCTGAACTAATCCCACGTCACACTGAGTGTCACTTTTAGGGAGTTCCTACTTGTTTAGTTTGCAAACTATGGCCTAACAGGAAAGGACACAGAAGCATGCAGCTCATGTGTCTCTTCTCCAGTCACTCTCTCTGCCTGCCCAAAAAGCAACAAGAAGTCCCATTATAGCCCCTTTTATTATCAGGGTCCAGGGGCATCCCAATTGGCTGGACTGCTGTGTCAGTCTTTCTGCTGGGACCCCTATTGGCTGAAAAAAGGCATCAAAACTGCAGGCTATTGATTGGTGGACTTGGGTGACCAATGATTACTGTTATGGGTGCCCACAGTCTGCTGGGTAAACAAAACTCCAGCAGAAGCCCACAGGTCCTCCTGGAACACACAAAAGTAAGTCTTGAATTAATGGGGGGAGAGGGCTACATGTGTTTAGAATAAAATGGAATATTTATAAAAAATGACCCTCATAGTTTGAAACACCATAAAAAAAGCTCTTTTAAACGAGGCATTGGAGTTACTTATAGTTGCTAGCAGTCCAGAGATATAGATTATGAACTGTACCCTACAGTGCATTTATATATAGCTGCAACCATTGTATGGAACCTTGTGATAGTAGTACCCCAAAGTTGTATCTGCTGGAAAAAAACTGAGAATTTAAATGAAACAAAACTTTCAGTCTATGACGAATTGCTTAAACTAAACATGTAATATGTGGTTCATAGGACAGGCACTATAAAGAGTGAGGCCCAAGTACTTAAAATTAGATACATATTCAACTGGCATGTCATTAGGGTTTTCGAAGAAATGGAAGCTATACAAATACATGTTCTTCTGGAGTGGAAAAATAACATTGATTGGTTTTCAATGTTATTTCAGAGCATCTTATGCCTTAAGAGCTAATGTTGTATGTGTTTTAAATGTTATTTTAACATATTCATTTGCAGTGGTGGACAGTAATAGGTTATGTTATAATGGATGCCATTCTGATGCTATTGCTATCATCTTGGTAATCTTTAGTTGTACTGCTAGGAATTGCTATTGTTTAAAATATCTCACTGATAGGATTACCATTCTTAAATGGAGTTAATAAGCGTTATTGATTGACATGTCATGACATAGTGGAGTGCAACATATCACTGAGCACCACTGTAGGAAATGACACACATTTCCTTTAAAGTAAACTAAGGGGTCACTGTGGTACATCCTCTTGACAGTGGTGTTGGGTGGTGGTCAGAAAAGCAATAAAAAAACATAAAGAGCAACTAAAAAGAGACCGTCAAAAATAATCAGTCAAATGCTTCAGCTAAACTTCGAGAAGACCTATTGTGGATTTAAATAGAGTCAGTTAAAAATGTCAATTTATATAGTAGCCTTCACATTTAGAAATTCATTGACTTTAACACTGGAGCTGTTTGATCTCTGAATGTCCACCTACCTAACATTTAATAAATAATACCTTAATATACTTGACTACGATGGGCATGCACTACAGACACACAGTTTGACTTTCTGTAGAACTACAGTGCATTTAGCAGAGTTAATGATTCTCAATATACAGGCAATTTTTACTCTTGGAAGTTTCCAGCTGTGCATGTGCATATTTCAAAATGTCATAGGTACTGCAGTGGTGGTTTAGGCACAGTTCATTATTTATTAGTTGTGGATGCAACAGTACACTGGGCCTCAGTATCAAGCAGTTAGCTCAAAATATCACACTGCCATACAATCCTGAACACAAGACTAATACAGTAAGATTACATCCTTTGACCATATCAGACTATGGGACTTTTCTTCTTAGTAATAAAGGAAGCTGTTGTCTACTGCCAAAGAGAGAGATGTCTAAAACACAAAATCCATAGGGTCTATGGGTTCTAACATAGTACAGATCAGTTAGGAAAGGATGCAGATCAGCAGTCCAATTCCCAGTTGGAATTTTATAGTCCACAAAATGGGGTGCAAAGAGGCACCCAACTGCACCAACCCATTGCTATACTGAAAACTGTACTTTATATACCAGAAGGGAGAAAGCCACCTCTCCCCGGTGCATAAGTGTGAATGTGAATTAGGCATTCCAGCTGTTACTAGGTAAGTATATGATAACGATGCATATTAAGAACATGTGCACATCTGCGGCTGTCACGGTGCCAAGCACAGACATGCATGAGCAAGTCTATCACACACACACACACACACACACACACACAAACACTCTGACCCAACACATGCCAAACCCTCTACTTGTGGACTTAGAGATAATGTTTTTTGTTCAGTCCCTTGACATCTTTTTGGCAGTCCTGTGAACCCTAACCCCAGACTCATACCAGTCCATGATAAAGCAGTGGACCCTCCCTCCTTAGCCGCAATTCCCCATTCACATTGTTTTAACAATCTAGTCTCTCATCAGTCTCAGTCCCCTGATGTGTCTGTATACCAGATGTAGAAGTTTGACACCCCTGTCCTAGAAAGCTCATAGGACAGGGGTGTTGCAGAGGAACTGCAGGAGGAAGATGGATACGTTGAAGGTCCAAGAGCTGTTATTGATAAGTTGGGAAGCATCTCAGACTTGCTGAAAATATGAATGTTTAGCATTGGTGCTCCTCCCCATTAGCCAAGTAGGGCCCTAGAGGAAGAGGGGTTACATATGGTAATAGAAAAAAAGATACTGTATGAAGGAACAGTAAAACCTCAAAGGATGGAAATAACCTTGCTTGACGTACATGCCTCAACAGGAAACAAGCCAGACTTTTTTAATGCTGTGACACAACAGACTAAGAGCACAGGGGACTCCTCAGCAATAACTGGTGAAGTTAACCATCCCATGGATAAATACCTCGACAGGATGGGGGCAGAATACTATAAAACGAGAACCTTTACAGGCTACAGAAGGATGGAAGTTTCAATTATATATCATGTCTGCTCAAGCCCACAAGCAGAGAATACACATTCTGATCAACAGTACACATATATTGCAGGACAAGTTACTTCCCAGTTTCCCCCACCCTGGTAGAGGAAGTGCAAAAGGACACCCCTGGCATTTAAACAATTTCAGCCTGGTAGAGGCAGTGCAAAATGACACCCCTGGCATTAAAACAATTTCAGCCTGTAGAGGCAGTGCAAAAGGACACTCCAGGCATTAAAACAATTCCAGACCTTTGACCCATTACCATGTACCTATTGTAGCCTTGTTATAGAGACAAAGAGTACACCCCAATAGAATTTTGTTTGGAGGATGATACCTTCTATACATTTCTTGCTATGGAGGGTAGGGTTTTCGTAGACACAAATGAGACCCAGAAACTATCTGTGGTGACACTGTAGGACAGACAGGGGCATTTATCAGCTACATGTCATGTGTAAAAAAAATAAGGTGGAAGAAAATGCAGAATTTGGGGGAAAAAGAGTAAAGATCTAGACCAACAGCGCACTCAAATGACTTTGCAAATAGTCTTTGCAGCCTGGATAGTGATCTAATAAGATTTAAACATGTTATTTAACCAGGTAGCAGAATTTGCCCTTTTAAGAACCTACAAAAGACCAATGAAGTTGGGAGAAAATGTAGGCAGACTACTTACTTATGGCTCAAACGCATGGAAATGAAGGCACTTTGAGTGGCTTTACAGTACAAAGATGGAACTCTCATAACCCATAAAGAAAACATTAATGACAGGAGCAGGGCATTTTACCAAGAACTGTGCTGATCATCAGCTTCTCAAACCCAGGTTGATCTGAAGATTCTTCAAAGACAGAGCTACTATACCCCACTTGCCAGAGAAATGAAAGAGAACCTGGACCTCTCTCTGACAAGGGAGGAACTAAAGGCTGTGATATGCCGTATGGCTCTCCCATGAAAAGTGCTCTAATCTCTCACTCATATCTTAGCCTGGAAGATCTCCTCAGCAGTATAGAAATTCCTGGCCAATATCCTTAATTATAATGCACAGTAAAATCCTAACAAAAAACAGTTCCATGTCATAATAGTTTTATTTATTTCTTAATTTATGTATGTATGTATGTATTTTATTTTATTTTATTTTATTAAACTCTAGGATTACAAATATCTTTGAGCAGGAACTGCTCATTTACAAAAGGTTCCACGTCAAAGGATGTAGGGTAACATACATACAAAGGTCAACAATGGTTACAGTCTTAAAAACACAAAGATGTCTATGCATTTATTATACAGCCAAAAATGAAGAGAGACAACATAAGCCAGCTTCAGACAAGTTTCAGGGTTAACAGTATATAGTTAGTATAGGGTAGGAGGGAGTCAGGAAAAAGTAGGCAGGCTAAAGGATCATTGTCAGCGGGTAGAGGTGGGTGGCAAAAGTGCGAGGTGGAAGGGCTGGAGTGCCCCATATCTGAAAGTGCCATAGAAAGGAGAAGGGGTGGGTGAGGCAGTGTGGTGTGGGGGGAGGGGGTAAGGGGTAAAAATGGGGGAAACTGGTGCCAAAAAAAGTGGACCTCTAAGGGAGGTTACAGGTCACCTTCGACTAGAGTAAAATGAGGAGGCAATTACTTAGGAGATGCAGTCATACACTGAGTGGTAGAGATGAGGAATAGTCAGAGCTGCCTTTTAAAGGGACCAAGCGTCACAGTTGTAAGTTTCTTTGTTAAAGGTATTGTACCACTGAGGAGCCCTGTGTGCGAATGACCTCTGACCCATTGTGGTCCGGCATCTGTGGACCTGGAAGGTTTGATATAGAGCACTGCATGTAAGCTGGGTACTGCTGTTGGCAGTAAGGAGCTTTGCCACTCCTGATGGCATGAGCCCAAGGAGAACTTTTTTTGGTTGACAAGCAGGTCTGGTATTGTATTCTACTAAGGAGTGGTAGCCATCCGGCCTGGGCGTGCAGGTCACAGGTGTGTGTTAGGTGGGCAGCACCCATTAGAAGCCTACAGGCCTTGTTGAGTGTCACCATAATCCTCCGAAGGGCAGTTGGAGAAGCAGAGCCATAGATGACTAGACCGTAGTCGATGATGGAGGCGACGGAGCAGTAGATGACCAGTATAAGGGCATTAGTGGTCATGCAGTGTTTGTGCTTGTGGAGCAGGCCAATCTGTATGTTGGCGGCCTTAGCTACATTGCTAATGTGCCACGTAAGAAAGGGAACTGTCCAAGGTGATGCTGAGATATTTAAACTCAGGAACATGTTCAAGTGAAGTCCCCACGTGGTTCTTGATGGTGAGGGACAGAAGTTTATACTTGCTCTGTGCATTGCAGAATGTCATGACCTTAGTTTTGCTGTAGTTCAGGACGCGTTTATGTGAGCTAAACCACTCTTCGACGTGTCTGAAATCACACTGCAACTGACTCTAAAGTTATTTAGAGTCTTGGTTGCTAGTAAACAGTACTGCATCATCCACATAGAGTAATATTCTCTGTTGGCAGATGCTAGGGAGACTGTTCAAGAAGAGAGAAAAGAGTAATGGCCCCAGTATAGACCCCTGCAGGACACCTGAGAGGACAGGTTTTTCATCAGAGGTGATGCCAGCAATCCTAACATGTTGGACTCTTCCCCCGAGGTAGCTAGCAAACCAGGGCACTGCATCCTTGGAGAGCCTCAGAGTGGTCAGTTGCCTGAGTAGGAGTGGGTGGTTAACAGTATCAAAGGCCTTTGTCAGGTCAATGAATACTGCCCCTCCACAGATTCCTTGGTCGAGGGTGTCATGGATGAATCTGGTAAATTCCAACAGTGCCGTGATGGTACTATGCCCTTTCTGGAAGCCATGCTGTTCTGGGCACTGGATTTCTTATTTGTCCAGGAACTCGACAAGCTGGTCCAAGACTATTTGTTCCACAGCTTTAGATGGGGGGGGGGGGTGGAGATGGGCCTGTAGTTGGTGTGCACTGACTTGACTTGAATAACTTGAGTACGTATTGGGAACTTGGAATTACAAACCTTTGAGCCAAGAGCTCATTTACAAAGGATCCTTGTCAACACTTAAGGAGATACATTTTGTTGCAACAGCATAATTATAGCAGACAAATTGACCCTGGGGTTGTACTACTAACATAGAGTTTACATAGGAAGGGGTAGCAAATACGTTTATGGTTTACACAAGTCAAGACATAAATAAAGCAGCTGGTAGCATTGTCAATTTCCCAGTGGAGGTACGCTATGTGCAGCCATCTAAGTGAAGTTAAGTGCAGAGAGACAAGTTGGGGTTTGGCAAGTGCAGGTAGGTGGGGGGGGAGAAAGAGGTCAGGAAAATGGGCTGGAGGTAGTGTGGGTGTACTGGACAGAGGCAAGTGGAGGGGAGGAGTGGGGGGCAGAGGAAGTGGACAGGGGACCGGGCAGGATGTAGTGTCGGTGAACTGGACAGAGGGCAGGTGGAGGAGGAAATGAGAGGGTAATGGACAAAGGACAAGTGGGGGGGTGGGGGAGGGGTGGGGGAGGGGTAGGTGCAACCCAGCCAGAGCAAGTGGGCAGTTAAGTGGTGGGCCAGATGCTGAGATTACATTTGACACAGGCAGCGGACTGGAGGAGAGATGGACTTATGGAGTTTGGATTTGAAGTGCCCTAGGTATTGAAGGCTGGTGATTGTGTGTGGAAGCTCGTTTATCCAGGTGGAAGCCCTTACTGTGAGCGTACGCCTCCCCAGGGTTAATCTCCTGAAGGGAACAGCTAAGGCATGCTTGGAGATGCTTTCTGTAGCATGTTCACCTGGGGCAGATCTGAATAAGCCTGCATGGATACAGGTGACAGTCCCAGTAGGGCCTTCTTTCCTAGTAAGCAAGTCTGGAGCTTTATTCTATCCCAGAGGGAGAGCCACTTTGTCCTTATGTAGAGCTCACAGGTGTGTGTGATGTGATCCGCATCCAGGACAAATCTGCATGCTTTATTGAGTGTAAGGTGGACTCTGTGTAGGCTAGTTTCTGTGGCAGCACAATAAACCACGTTTCCATTGTCCAGGATTGGCAGGATTGTGCCATTGACCACCTGAAGCCTGGCTTCAGGGGTGAGGCAGAAGCGGAGTCTGTAGAGTGACCCCAACTTCCTGTTTGCAGCCTTAGTGATGTTACTTAAGTGTTTGTTGAAAGAAAGGTACTCATCGATTGTGACTCCCAGGTACCAGAAAAAGTTAACCTGTTTGAGGGTGGAGTTCGTATTGAGTGCTATTTTAAATGGTGTGGTGGATTCCCTCTTCTGGTGACTGGTAAAGAGCATTGTCTTAGTCTTTTTACTATTGAGTACTAGGAGGCTGGTGTTAAACCATTCCTGTAGCAGGTCGAAGTTGCACTGTAGGTTCCTGGTCAGCGTGTCTTGGCAGGAACCTCTAAGGAATAGCACTGTGTCATCTGCATAAAGCAGGACTTTGGCAGAGAAGCACACAACTGGGAGGTCATTTATGAAAAGGCTAAACAGGAGGGGGCCCAGTATGGACCCTTGTGGGACCCTGACCATGACTTTCCTGGCCTCTAAGATGGTACCATTAAGCTTTACCTTCTGTGAGTGCTCAGACAGGTAGCTAGAGAACCGCCCAACCATGTCCGAGGACAACCCAATGCAAGGTTAACCTGTGGAGCAGCAGCTTGTGATCCACAAGGTCAGATGCCTTGGATAGGTTGATATAGATTGCTTCAGCTAGTTTCCCTGGTCTAGTGCCTCTTGGACATAGCCTGTGAATTCAATGAGGGACCAAGCGTTGCAGTTGTAACTGTTTCTTTGTTAAGGGTATTGTACCACTGAGGAGCCCTGTGCGCGAACGACCTCTGACCCATTGTGGTCCAGCATCTGTGCCACTTGTAGAACCCATGTTGTTGCAGGCTGAGGAGGTTGTATTTGTGTAGGTGGGCAGAGAGCTGGTCTGCAATGATTTTTTCCAGCACTTTGGAGAGAGGAGACAGGATGGAAATGGGCCTGTAATTGGACACAAGCGAACGATCCCCTCTTTTTAAAACCAGAGTGACCAGGGCAGTTTTCCAGGTAGATGAGAAGGCTGACATCCGAAGTGACATATTAAAAAGCTTAGTGATAGGTATGACCACTTCAGGGAGGGTGATTGAGATAAGTTTCACATCAATCCCGTCCCCACCCATCCTTGTTTTACCCAGCACTCTTGCAAGGTATTTAACAGTCTCCTTGGTGGTCACCTGCTGAAAGTAGAATTTTGGGCTGGTGCTAGGAAGGGGGAGGGGGCGGGTGTTCACAGCTCAGTGTTTTGTCCTTGTGAGAAGTTGTTTTAGGTAGTATGACTGCACTGTAGTCAGTAAATGCCTCACAGAATATACCTCGCAGAATAGGGATCGCTATTATGGCGAGTGTACATCTCCAAAAAGCAAATCGGCGATATACACTTTCAGGTGACCTGACATCCGGAATGGAAAAAGGTGTTTTTGGAGGGGGGCTGTGCCCCCCACACGCCCCCCTCATGTGGGGTTTTGCCAACTGCACCACCCTGAATAAAGATTATCAACTCCAGGGGCGTGCATGTCAGGGAGGGGGAAAAATCTGGCATCACATGAAAAATTAAGTGCTTCAGCCGCAGGCAGTGGCAAAAGTTTTTTGCACCCAGTCCCTGTCCCGAACCCTGTACTTGCTGCACCACAGCTAGCCACCCACACCACCTCACCACACAGCTAGCTCGACGGCAGCAGGTACACCCATCCCTCATAACCCGTTCCCTGTCCCTCCCCTTCCTTTCCCCTCGCTATCTCCTTCCTATTACCGTCCAATACCATAGCGGTCATGTATAGTTACTACCCTTGCGGGTAGCCATAGTCTCTTCCAAAATTAGTTGCCGTTTTGACGTGGCACCCATATTCAGTCACTATACTTGCGGTATAGCCAAAACCAAAAACCCTCACTCAGAAGCTATGAAGGGTATTTCCCACTTTTGGCCTGAGAGTAAATGGAAGTCTGTGTGTGCTGTGCCTTTATAATAAAGACACTCAAACAATGGTTTTCTTCTGAATATTTCTCTTTTTATTTAAAATACCCAAACATTTCACCTAGTGTACAGTATGTAGACTTTTTCAGGGGGAAAATGTTTTATTTCTATAAAAACAGAATTAAGTATTTGTAATAAAAAAAATGTGTACAGGAATGACATAACTTCTGTACAATGTAATCAACATGCACCTTGGTTGTGGCTGTATGCTTATAGCAGCATCTTTCCTCATGTTTCAGCTACTCAGTTAAAATGCTGCAAAAGCAAAATGTATCCATCCATTAGAATCTCATTGTATAGGTTGTGAATGTTTCTCATTCAACTGAAATGTTACCTTATTTCCAACATAATAAATTCATGCAGACACTAACGTATTTTAATTCATTTAATTTGGATACTCAAACGTGTTCACTGGTCTTCCCTTTAATTAATAAACATTACAATTAAAGCAGCACTACTAGATAAAAAAATTGGATCGTTGGCAACAGTTTGTTTCCTGTACTCTGTAGAACACTTACCTAGTAATCTTTCTTGTTTTTGCTGTACTATCACCCCATAATTTCCCCCATTTTTCTTTGTTTTTGTTTACATTTCTCCCACCTGCCATGTTGAATTGGAACCCTCTGCTGCCAACTGCACATACACATGACTCACAGCACTACACAGGGACAGTGGGAACATGAAGCACAGGGTCCCACAGAACTAAACAAAACACATGATGTAACATGAGGGGGGAGTTCAGCAGCAAATTAGGAGCAGCCATATTTACTCTGGATACACAACAATGGAAATAAATTTTAAATATCTATTTATTTTATTTATTTATGTCTTTGGTGATCGGGTAGGTGTGCTGATACAAGGGACCATTTTCAGGCACAACCTGGACCATAAACAATGGCACATTTAACAAAATAGAATACAGGATGAGTAACATGGCTGCAATGCAGGCCATTAACAATGAGGTGCAGGGAGTTACAGTACGGAAGGTATTACCAAAAATAAGAATACAATAAAGTACAAGGTGAAGTTGCAGGCTAGCAACAAGTCCATATACATCATGGCAAGGTAAGAGGAATGGTCAAATGTATGGCAGCTTAGATTCAATGCTAAGAAGTGCAAGGTAATGCACCTGGGAAACAAAAACCAAGGGGAAGAGTACACAATGGGGGGTGAGATACTAACAACAACAAAAATGGAAAGGGACCTGGGGGTAGTCATATCAGATGACCTAAAGGTGGGCAAGCAATGTGAGAGGGCAGCAAGGAGGGCTGGGAGGATACTGGGATGCATAGGGAGAGGCATCACCAGTAGAAAACAGGAAGTTATTATCCCTCTGTACAGACAGCTGGTGAGACCCCATCTGGAGTACTGCATGCAATTCTGGAGACCCAATCTCCACAAAGACATAGACAGAATGGAAGCTGTCCAGAGGAGGGCAACTAAAATGGTGCAGGGTCTGCACGGAAGACATATGAAGAGAGACTTAAGGAGCTTAATATGTTATAGCCTCGAGGAAAGGAGGAGAGGGGGACATGATAGAAACTTTCAAGTACCTCAAGGGAATCAACAAAGTCCAAGAGGGTAGCATCTTTCAAAAAAAGAGGTGTGCAAGAACAAGGGGCACAATTTGAAGATGAGGGGATGGCTCAGAGGTAATTTAAGGAAGTATTTTTCACAGAGAGGGTTGTGGATGCATGGAATGGCCTTCCGGAGGAGGTTGTGGAGTCAAAAACAGTGGTGGAATTCAAGCATGCATGGGACAGTCATAAGGCAATTCTAGGGGGTGGGGGTAGGAAGAAGTAGGCTGCTGGTTAACTAGGATCTGCAGCTTATCCATTAGGTAGGGAAATGGGCAGACTGGGTGGGCCAAGCGGTCCTTATCTGCCATCAAATTCTATGTTTCTATCACAGGAACATGGAGAACATACAGTAAGGTGACAAATTACCAGGTAAACCATATAAAGTGCTATTTTATAAAGGTACGCCAATAAAAAAATCAAGTAACAACCAGGTGGATATTCAAAATTCAATGCGACAATCCACAATAAGCAAAGTGCAGTGGAGAAAACTACAGGGAGGGGAGAGATGGCCAGGTGGGGGTGGGAAAGAAGCGGAAGAGAAAGGGTTGTTGCAAGGGTGGGGAGACCCCACAAAAGGAGGGGAGAGGGGTGAAATCATCCCAGCTTAATCAGATGGACAGAGGCATTTGGCTTCCAGTAGTAGCCAATCTCTAAAGTGGCTTTTGAAGGATAAGTGGGAGGAGGAGGATGAGTGGAGCAATATAGGGAGCTTGTTCCAAAAGGAGGGGGCAGAGATGGAAAAGGCTTTGCTGCCCATGGTAGTGGAGATTCTGGGAACTACCAGGGGGAGGATGGATGATTCACAGAGGCACCTAGTAGCCACTTTGCCCTTGAGTAGGGATGAAGAAGGGGACGAGGGACCATCTCTGAGTGTAGTGTCTGTTAGGCAGCCCAATGCGTAGTTGAAGCATCCTTGAAGTGGGAGCCAACCAAGTGATTTGTATAATTCACAATGATGGGTAGAAAAGGGTGCAAGGAGGATGAAGCAGCAGATGCTGTTGTAAACTGATGTCAGCCTGGAGTGCCGCACTGATGAAATGGGGGACTATATGGGGGAGCAGTAATCAATAAGGGGTAGAAGGTTGCCTTGTGCAATTTCTAGGTGTGCCTCATGGGACAAGAATTGTCTTAGCTGGTTGGCGGCTCCTAACTTCTGGCTAACTCTATGCACAGAAGTATTAACATGACCAGTGAAAGTAAGGGAAGAGTCCAATGTGATTCCCAAGTATTTGAAACTAGAGACATTTTCAACGGGGGCAACAGGTGTGAGTACAAGTAGAGAGCACTCGGCTTTGGAGACCTTGCTGAGAAATGCTTTTGAGCCAAATAACATTGATTTTGTCTGTTTTTCATTTACCAGGAGCTTTTTGGAAGTAAGCCAATTGTAAGCAGCACCAAAATTAAGGGTAAGGACGGAGGAGATGTTTGCAAGTGACTTGTCATTATGGTATAGAAAAAGGTCATCTGCATAGAGAAGTGCCTCACAGGAGAGACTCTCTGATGGGAGTGCATTGATAAATATAGACAACTGTAAAGGGCCAAGGATGGAGCCTTGGGGGACCCCAGTAGAGACAGGCAGAGCAGGGGAGGATGCAGCTCCAATGGCAACTGACTGGGACCTGCCCTTGAGATAGCTCCAAAACCATGAGGAAGTCTCTGAGGAGCAGCCAAGGTGGTGGAGAGTAGAGTGTAGGAGAGGGTGGTCGACTAGGTCAAATGCTTTAGTCAGATCCATGAATACAGCACCTGTGGCCTTACTCAAATCCATGTTTCTGAGGACATGGTCAGTGAAATGGGCATGGAGCTTGTGGAAACCAAGCTACCCGGGGCACAGCAGTGAATATTTTCCAAAGTGCTCTGAAAGCTGGGAGTGCACAATTCTCTGTAGTAGCTTGTTCAGGTGGGGGAGGAGGGAGATGGGCCTGTAGTTATCGGTAGAAAGGGGATCACCTGCTTTAAAGATAGGAACAACATTAGCATGCTTCCAGGAATCAGGCATGCTGGATGTGGAGAGGCCAAGGTTGAAATGAAAGGTGAGAGGTTTAATAATTGCAGGAGAGATGAGCTTAAGGAAGGAGGGGAACAACCCATCACTGCCAGGGCTACCCCTGGTGGGGGGGACTTTAGGAGCTTAGAGGTAGCTTCTGGGCCTATGGCTGTAAACTAGAAGGGAGCAGGGAGGGGGTGTGGCCAGCAGGGAGACAGTCTGCTTGACCACTAGGGCTAAATTGTGATTTGGTGGGGGCGGGGAGTCTACTGTGGTGGACAGAGAGGTTGGTAAATTTTTTGTTCAAGTTCTGTGCGATCTCAGCGGGGTCATTCAAGGGCCTGATGGGGAGGCGAGTTGACTGACTTGGCTGTGAGTCTTCATATTGAGAAAGGACCCTACTGAGGCCCCAAAATGCTGTGGATCACTGAGGTTGTTCATTTGCAGGTTGAGGTAGAAGTTGTGTTTTAGTGTTTTGGCCGTTTGCTTGCAGGTGTTGCATAGTCATCTGTAAGCATAGAAACATAGACTTTGATGGCAGATAAGGACCACTTGGCCCACCTAGTCTGCCCATTTCCCTACCTACAGGATAACCTGCAGATCCTAGTTAACCAACAGCCTATTTCTTCCTACCCCCCACAAAAATTACCTTATGTCTGTCCCATGCATTCTTGAACTCTCTGACAGTTTTAGACCCCACAGCCTCCTCAAGAAGGCTGTTTCATGCGTCCACCACCCTCTCTGTGAAAAAATAGTTCCTCACATTGCCCCTGAACTGCCCCCGCTCTATCTTCAAATTGTGTCCCCCCCCCTTGTTCTTGCATATCTCTTTTTCTGAAAGATGCTACCCTCTTAGACTTTGTTGATTCCACTGAGGTACTTAAAAGTTTCTATCATGTCCCCCCTCTCCCTCCTTTCCTTAAGGGTACACATATTGCGCTCCTTTAGTCTCTCCTTAGCATTCCAGAGTTGGAAAAAATCTGAAAAACTAAAGCTCGCTGGAAAAAAATATTTATATATATGGAAACCCAAACTATGGCTGCATGCTTCCAGCCAAAAAACAGAATTTTGATAATGACTTCCTGAGTATCTAGTACTGCTGCTTTAATATCTAATACTTCTATTTCAAACTGCACTAACTGTTCCAATATGCTTCTTAAAATAAACCATGAATTCAATACATGAGATTGTTGTCAAACACTTTTTTCAATACATTGGTCTACACATATGCATTTGATTGTACCCCTGGGCAATGGCTTTGTCTCTGACCATCTTTGGATGAGTTGAAAACTGGATGCTAAACCACACCTCAAACTCTGCCTCTGGCTCCACCCCTTTTTATAACTGAGTATTTGAATCATCTCCAAAGCCATTTGTAATATCTGAGAAGGCTTTAAAAGTGATAGAAATATTTTTTTCCATTTATTTATTTTATTTTTATTCTTTGGCAATCTGGCAAGGCCCATTGGGCACAAGGCACATTTAAAGGGGTGAATCTGGAATGCAGGGAGGTTTTATCTTGCTCAGGGTCACACACTATGCAAGTGGAGCCTGTGGAAATCAAACCCAGATCTGCTTGATATACCAAGCTCATTCACAGCTCATTGCTTTAACCTCTGTTAAACACCCTCCCATTTTCCTTTCTATGTCAGTCATGTATTCTGATAAGCTTTGACAAATGTTTGATAAATTAATTATCAATGTTTGTGGTACCCTCAACTCTCCATGATGTTCCCTTTAACTCAGCAGCTACTGTTTTTTTTTTCTTATTAATGTTTCTAAGACATTCCATGAGTTCAGACATGCCATTTCAGGTTTTTCATCTGAATGGCCTGTAAAGGCGATACTAATATCATGGAATATTCAGGTAGTATGAACAATGAGAGCAGTAGCTGCTGAGGACTCGGGAGAGAGGGAATCAGTCTAGTAATAAAGGCAATACAAATTAGATAATTTAACAAAAATGAGTCTTAAACACATCAGAATATAGAACAAACAAAAAAAGAATACAGGAAGGCATATAAAAGTATGAAAACTGTTCCCTATCACAGCAGTAAAATACCATATTTAAAATTCAATGGGGAAAAGATTAAGTTTACTGCTAATGGTCTTGTTTGTTTGTTTGCTTGTTTTTATTTTGTTAATCGGGTAAGGCAGTCTCAGTGCCATGATTAGGCCGAAAGCCATGTTGCTGAGGACACAATACATCATACTTTTGTAAACACATGGCAATTTATTAACAATTTTTTCAAGGAGCTTACTTAAAGGATTAAGTATTGAAATAGGGCAAAAATAATCTAGGTCAATAGCCCCAAGTTTCTTGGGAGTCGGAACAGTACGTGCACATTCCCACTGAGTAGGGAAAAAAAATTGATGTTAAACTCAAATTAAAAATAGTACACAATAGATCAGAGATATAAGGGGCTATAAAACATCCATCTAAACCCTCCCCATAGTCACTATATTTATTAGGGATGGTCAATAATAATTTGAGTACCTGGGACTTGACCCTGAATTGGACTGTAGTCATCTGTCCATGGAGGGGTGAAAGTCCAGACATATGGAAGTAAAAAGGGGGAGGCTAGAGGAGAAACTTTCACAGTAGATGGATTTATCCTATTATCATAATAACTAGACAGGTTTGAAAATTTTAATCCAAATAAAATAGAGATTTATTTTGGATCAGTTACTACTCCATTAGGTATAGACACTGAAGTAATAATACCCTTATCCTAGGGAGACAACAGTTGTTTAACTGATTGCCAAAAGGACTTATGGTTGGTCAACTTTTCCTCAAACATTTTCCCTATAAAAGACTCTTCTAGCATCCTTTACCAAGTGAGACACTTTATTACAAAGAAACCTATACCTATCCAGTAAAAAATGGGAAGGCCTTTGCTTTAAGTTAATCCATGTCAAATCCCTAGCCTTCATCCAATCCTTGACTTTAGTTGTAAGCCAATGATTATAGTCCCCTCTAAGTCAAATCCTTGGCAGAGGAAAGAACAAATTATGTATAGGAACCAACGTCTTACAGAAAAAGTAGAATGCGTAATCAGGATCAGGTATGCAATCTAAAAAAGACCAACCCCCATCATTTTAGCATACAGAGCAGACAAATCTGCTCATTTAAAATTCCTATACTGCAAAAGAAGAGAGTGGGCACAGGGGCTCCTAAAGTCAAGCACACAAAAAGTGGCTTGGTGATCACTGGCAGAATCAGGAAGTACTCCAACCCATGACACTTTCCAGGGGCTGCCAGTGACCACCCAGTCCAGCACTGAATGACTGCCAGATTTAATATTTAACCTAGTAGGGTCACTAATAAGCTAAGTCAAAAAAAAGATCGTAATGGATTCTCTAACCCCTAAACTTTCAGACAAGGCCCAACTGACATTAATATTACCTAGCATAATAAAGTCAGGACCATCAACAAATTTGGAAAAGCTCTCCAACAGACTTTTCAGACCTGTGATACCACAATCAGGTGGATTATAAACTCCTACTAAATAAACATATTTACTCCCACCCCAAAACTAACCATAGTACAGCCCAATCTTTCAAGCAATCACAATCCATACTTTATGAAACAACTGTAACCTGAAAGTGATCTTTCAAATAATTAGCAACCCCACCCCCTTTCTTACTACCCTTTCTGTCTGACCTTATCACATTATACCCAGGAAGAACATACAAGTGGTCCCCCAATGTAGGTTTCAGAAACAAATATAAAATCAGGATGATAAGAATGAGCTAAATTTTCTATTTCTGCCATTTTGGGCAACAAACTCCACACATTCAAATGCAGCAGTTTTTAATCCATAGTTAACAAACCAGGGAATAGTAAGAAAAGCAGGATTATTAGTAATAACACTTGGCCCAGAATTTAACTGTATGTCCCAAGCTAATAAAAGAAGCTAAAAACTAATAAATAATCTCAACAAAAATTCTACATTCCCTTGACCCTTCTGAAGCATATATCTATACATAGAACACGCAGATGAGCCACATAAATAAAATTGTTTCTTTTCCCTCATAAATATTATACCATCACAACCTTGACTGTTCTCCCTGACCACTAAGTTAGACATGGTGAAATCAGTAACATTGAGTTCCCCCTCTAATGTTGGCAGGATTGCATGTAATGATAAAATGTTCCTACATATCAAGATTAATAACACCCCCTCAATAACACTAAATCCCCTGATTCCAACCATTGTATAGAAACTAAGAATTGAAATGACACAGACAATACCAGTTGTATTACACAGCACCTATGGCACCAGCACCCCTGCTCCCTCTGACTCCCTTAGACTCCGATGCAGTTGTTCACACTTTGTGGCACAGAGCTGCCACTGCAGACACTGCCATGTCTGGTAGGGTGTAACTTTAAACTCCCTCACACCTGCCAGCTGGGGTGCCACCACCAATCACCGGAGGGGGAGGAGCGGTGCTCTTGGGGCAAGTGCGAGAAGCAGAGTTGTCTGTTGCCAAAGGAGCTCAGGTGACTTGGGAGCAGTAATTAACAACAGCAGGGATCAGACTTAGGGGATGTAATTAAATTAATGCTTTAACCCCACAGTCACATGATCTACGCAGTTCGTTAAGCACAGTACATAGCGCAGGGAATGAATGCAACCCCCCACAGTCACACAGTAAGCACAATCTTCAAAAGGCAACTAATTAGGGCAGTACATGTAAAGCAAGCAGCAGCAAAACGAATGTCCATAATGCACTGTCATTAGCAGCAGCACATAGAAAATCATGCTGGATCAACACAACAGGCAGCAGTTCAAACATAGCAGCATTCGAATAAATGCCCAAAGCACCAAGCAAATGACTGTAGGGGAACTCACGGAGCTGCCGCTGCAGACTAGTGTGGCTCTACACATCTGGAGTTTCACTCCTCCATGGACAGATGACTACAGTCCAATTCAGGGTCAAGTGATATCACCGGACAAGAGGGAGCCTGCCACACTCCCTCAGACTCCGATGCACTTGTCCGCACTTTGCCGCATGGAGCCACCACAGCAGACTCTGCCACATTCAGTAGGGTGTAACTTTAAACTTCCTCACACCCGCCAACATGGCTGCCACCACCAATCAGTGTAGGGGGAGGAGTGATACTCTTGGGGCAGGTGCGGGGAGCAGAGTGGTCTGTTGCCAGAGGAGCTCAGGTTATTCAGGAGCAGTACTTAACAACAGCAGGGAACAGACTCAGGGGCCGTAATTATATTAATACTCTAACCCCCACAGTCACATGATACAGTTCTTTAAGTACAGTACATAGAGCAGGGAGCAAACACAAATTCCCACAGTCACACAGTAAGCATGAGCTTCAAATCAAAACGAAATGGTTATTTTAAATGCATGCTGAAAATAGAAAATAGAGTTAAAAATCTACATTTTGACCTTAGGTCTTCTACAGAAAATATCTAAAAGAGAAAAAAACAAAGTTAGGCATATGTATGAGGCTATGTATTAGCCCCATACATGTAGAACTTCCAGCAAAAATAATGTTAGTACAGTTAGACAGCCCCTCTCCCCCAATCCTATTCCCATCCTATTACTCCCTACATAGAGCACCTGCAACCCCAATACACACCTCTCATCATCAAAAAGCTGTTTTTGGGGCAGTGCTGAGCCAGGCATTCGAACTTAAAATGTAAGTGTTCAACATGAGAAATTTTTTTGAAAATAGTTCATTTAGTTAATCGGGCTGGCAAATTTCTGGAATGAGTTGCCCGCCCGAATCATGTCAGCAGCTCTTTAATGACCATACTTTACACCTCCCAGACTGACTGTTTCTATAGACAAAGGTCTGTGACATCAGAACTTTTTTGTAACCTGGAAATGCAGTCAAAAGACTGAAGGATTTGATTCAAGCAGTTTCAAGAGTATGTGAGCACTCAAAATAGCCCAAAAACTGGACATTTTAGTAAAATTGGATGACTGGCTAAGGACTCTAACAATGGATTATCCTGTCTAAAACCAGACAGGTGGCAACCCTTCTCTGCTTTGTTGCTCTCTCCCTCTCTCTCTCTCTCTATGTATATGTATGTATGTGTATATATGTATATATATATATTCTTTCAGCATAAGGCTGTGATGCTTTCTTTTGTCTGAAAATGTAAAATAGTTTTGGCAATTTGTTTCTCTTTGTTAATATTTTGTGTTACTAAATCTGCCTGGTAAAAATACCCCAGAAAGTTCTTTGATTTTTCTTACCGTGGCGTGTGAATCCTTCATGGTGTCTGTTGCTGAGAGAATGCCAGTGAGGATCCACCTAATTTTTTTTAACCTGCTTCAGCTCCTGACACCGTACGAGTGTGGTAATTCTTGGTAGGTGTGCGTTAGCGTACTCACACTTGGTTTCCATGGCAACCAGCAACACGACCCTTGTGAAATAAATGAGTGTTGTGAGGGCTGATGCAGGCTCACTAGTGCTGGGAATTGAGACATCAGTACTGTAGAGCACATTCAATAATATTCAAACAACCTACAAAAGTAAAACACGCTTGTTTGCTGCATGCCAATCTATGTCTACAGTGTTACACTCTACTTAAGATGCTCACCAATCTAAATAAACAATTTGCTGCTGTAATTTGCAAGTGTTTATTTTTATGCCTGAAACAGGAGCAAATGGAGAATAACAACATCCAATATGAAGCTCAGTGAACACAGTTTGGGTATCCGAGTTAAAGAAGTAAAAAAAGTGTTCAGAGTGTCAATTTATTAAAGAGGGAATAAGTTAGCATTTCAGTTAAAGAAGAAACATTAATAAAATTATAAAATGAGATTCTAATGGATGAATACATTTTGTTTTCTAGCATTTTAATTCAGCAGATGAAATAAGAATTATGCTGCTATAAGTTCAACAGAGGTACATGATGATTACTTTGTACAGAACTTATATGATACTTGTACAAAAATGTTTGTAAACCTGGTGTAATTATACCAAGGGCTTCTAGAAGAAGAAGAAGACGAATCAGCATTTATATAGCGCTTTTCATACACAGTGTATCCCAAAGCACTTTACAAGCAAACTAGACTGGTAGTGAAGTGACTGAATGTGTAGTGGAGGCCATATCGCACATCATCGCCCACACGCAGCTTGGACAATTGCATGAACCGGTTTATGGGAAAGGGAATGTTGGCCAGGACACCTGGAATGTCCCCTACTCTTTGTGAAGACTGCCCTGGGTTCTTTTACTTCCACCTGGATGCCCACCAGGACAGCACCAGGATGGGTAGAAGGGACCTCGGTTTAAGGTTTCATCTGACAGATGGCACACCCCGGCAGTACAGCACCCCCCTAATATTGCACTCGGATGCCAGTGTTCTTTTTTTAGGTATGAGTCCAATCCTGGTGTGGGATGAAAACCCACAACCTTTTGTTCCAGAGGCAGATGTGCTACCAACTGAGCTACATTGACACCTGTCTGCTTCCCTGGCTACAGATTGAGGGACCTGGGTTTGGAAATGCAGGGTACCATGGTTTGCCTACCAACAGTAGAACTACAATTATGGTGCCTCCACCCAGAATAATGCTTAAGTGAGTCATTAACAGTACTGGTACAGCCCTCTGGGAAGTTGTAACCACCCACAGTTCTGCCTAGTGACCCTTTACATTTATTTTTGCAACAGGTTAATAGCAAAACAGTAAATCTGGTTTATTATGGGACGTGAACAAGGGAGGGGTGAGAATTTAGGCAAATGATTGCTTTACTATACTTAAGACAGGCTATGTTGCTTTTAATCACTTTAGCCCCTAAATTTATCAGTCTGGCAATTACTGGGTACCCAGAATGGAAAACAGACATGCCTGAGGTGGTGCTGCAGGTTGGCCGGCGTTGCAGCTGATGTTGGGGCCCTTGATGGAAAGAAGAATGATTAAATGGAAGCAACGCACTTGGAAACCATAAACAATTTGTATCTGTGGCCAGATGGGCCAGTCATTTTTAAGCACACTAAACTGGTAAACAGAATCAGCTGGTACCATTAGAACAATTGATAATTTGTTTCAGGGAGCTACTCTGATTTTACTCACTGTACCCAGAAGAAGGAGGAAGGCACTGACAACATCAAGAACTGTTACTTGCTTGAGCTGGTGCTAGTGACTGGGGCTGACATAACTCACCTGCACGTCATGGCCTTTCCCTGTAGGTGGCCACAACCTGCGCTTGATTGCTGCACAGAGGCTGAATCCCCAAGTCAGGTCTCTTGCCAGGATGCTGAAAATGGCACAGGAACAGTCTGGCTGGACCTGCTGTTGGCATAGGCCCTGCTAAATATATCTTGGAAAAAGCTTATTCTATGTGCTGGTGAACCCTCCAGCTGGGCTTTTGCAAAAGAAAGTCCTTACTGTGCTGGAGTGGCTCCTGTTTTGCTCCAAGAGTCCTAGGATCAATGTCTCCACATACACGGTAGGCCAGAGGCTTGTGGCTGAAGAAACAATGGACTTCTTTTCTTTGGTAAACAGACAGTTCTTCCTCAGCCTTCTGCTGAATAACCCTTCCTTGTCTGCTCAGATGCAGTCCCAGATCACGCAATCCCTGTTTGGACCAAGTAAGAAGTCACACAGGAGGCAGTTACAGGCCTCCCTCCCTGCAGTTTCTCTCAGCCCTACTACAGGCTGTTTCCTCTTCAGTTGCTCGAGCTGAACTGAACTCTGTTGAAAATAGTCCCACAGTTAGTTCAAGAATCCTGTATTCCAGTTTGTCAAAGAGTTGTCAATCACAGTCTGAGTGCTCCTAGTGGTTAGTTTAGGCTCCAACAAGAGAGTTCACAGTTTCACCCATAATCCATTGTAATTAGGACCCCTTGAGGACTCTTTGGTTCTGATTGGTCCAAACCAGGAAGTCCAGGACCAAAGATGGTGGCTTCCATTGGGAAGGCCTGATACTGGCATTACTGGCAGTCCAAATAAATGTATTTTATTTAAACAACAGCAAAGATTTAGAAGTAAATATTTACAGATTATTGAAGGGCTCCCTCTGCTTAACTAGCGACAGCAGAGGGGAGTCAATTAGGGAAGGGCCTGGCTGGTTGCGAGCTTCATTGTACTCAGACCCAGCCCAGGCTATTTACACTATAGACAAGACTGGAGCTCTTAAAGAAACAGTGCAGCAGCATGGATGTGCACACACACGGAGCAACAGCAACACCCTCCTGCACATGGATTTAACCTTTCATGCAGGACGTCTGACAGGCAGTGGGCATCAATGGAGCCCAAGGAGATGCTCAAGGTAAACCCCCCTGAAATTGAGAAGAGTTACACTTTCCCCTGCCCAGGAAACTTGACGTCCATGTCAAGTCTATTATGCAAGTAACAATTACTATAACCCATCTAGTATATACAGGTCTAGACCATACACTTGTTGTATACAAAATCTGCATAGATAAGAAACAAATATATACATTATAGCATGCTTTACCTTTAAATTATATTTTCTTTAGCAATTGCATAGTTCAAATGGCTGTTTACATATTATCATGACACTTAACACTTCTTTAGCTATCTTTGTTCTAATTATTTAACCATATGAATTACAATTTTACCCAAGAACTTTTAAACAGTGACCCCTGGTGGACAGTAGACTTGAACTTTTCAGCTCACCCTTGGAACTCTGTAAGGGCAGCCCCTAAGATACTGACTGGAGGGTATGACTATTATCTTAGATAATGCAGTGAATACCAGCTTTGGCAGGGAATTGGCTGTAACATATACCTCTTTATGAACTACATTCATGAGCAAGTCCACAGGTTTTACAATACTTCCAGATCTTCTAGGTGTAGAGGGCATTGGCACTGACACTTCAGCACTGGCATTCAGGTTTGTGACTCCTGGCTCACTGTTGAGCAACAAGACAACTTCTGAAGAAAGGGGCACCACTGCACTCTCTTGAGGTTCAGAACTGGTTATTGGTTCAGGTTCATCACTGTGTACATTACTTTGGCTTTCAGGTTCTTGAGGCTCATCTTCATTGGAAATAGACATTTCCACAAAACATGAGTCATCCAACACACTGTTAGTAGTCCCAGGAATAGCCATTTGTTCTTGGTTATGAAATAACTCACTTAGCACACTTAATCCAGCATCAGCGTCCAGCAGCAGCTCAGACACAAAGGGCAACCCTAGAAGGCATATGCCACGTTCGGTCCAGCCCCTAGTCTTACTGTCTGCTGAGCTTCACTGATCTTTACCGACTGGGAGAGAGACCAATCACAGCTCAGACACAAAGGGCAACCCTAGGAGGTGTATGCCAAGTGCGGTCCAGCCCCTAGCCTTACTGTCCACTGAGCTTCACTGATCTTCACCAACTGGGAGAGAGAGACCAATCATGGAGGGAAGGCAGACTCTGACAGGTGCAGAAGCAGGGATTCCTTGGCAGCAGTTCTACCTGAATCCTCCTTGGAGTGCACAGTACGGGCTCCTTTCTCCACTGAGGCAGCTTCTCCCTTGCTCACTGTGCTCAGACCCAGCCAGCAGCTGCTCTCTCAGCATAAGAAGCTGTTTGAACACTTACCCAGAATTTCTGACTGCTGTATGTAAATCAGCATTTGTACACGGCTAATAGAAAGCTCTCAGCTAGAAACAACAGCTCAGACACAAAGGGCACCCCTAGGAGGCATACACCAAGAGCGGTACAGCCCCTAGCCTTACTGGCTGCTGAGCTTCACTGATCGTCACTGACTGCTATACCCACTACTGAAATAGTGGTTGGCCTATAGAAAGCTCTCAGCCAGAAACAACCAGAAGCAACAGCTCAGACACAAACGGCAACTGTAGGAGGCATATGCCAAGTGCGGTCCAGCCCCTAGCTGTACTGTCTGCTGAGCTTTACTGATCTTCACCAACTGGGAGACAGACCAATCATGGAGGGAAAGCAGACTCTGACAGGTGCAGAAGTAGGGATTCCTTGACAGCAGTTCTACCAGAATGCTCCTTGGAGTGCATAGTCTGGATTCCTTTCTCTGCTGAGGCAGTGCCTCCCTTGTTCGCTGTGCTCAGACCCAGCCAGCGGTTGCTCTCTCAGCATAAGGAGCTGTTCGAACACTTACCTAGAATTCCTGACTGCTGTACGTAAATCAGCATTTGTACACAGCTAATAGAAAGCTCTCAGCCAGAAGCAACAGCTCAGACCCAATGGCTTCCCGAGGAAGCATACACCAAGGGCGCTCCATCCCTAGCCTTACTGTCTGCTGAGCATCATTGATCTTCCTTGACTGCTGTACCCACTACTGAAATAGTGGTCGGCTAATAGAAAGCTCTCAGCTAGAAACAACCAGAAGCAACAGCTCAGGCACAAAGTGCAACCCTAGGAGGCATACGCCAAGTGCGGTCCAGCCCCTAGTCTTACAGTCTGCTGAGCTTCACTGATTTATCATTGATCCATATATATATATATATATATATACATACATATACATATGTATATAAATCTATTGGTCCACTCACAGCCTCTACCTCTTGTAGTCCATATATTCCTTTCATCCGTAGCAGCTCAGGACAACAACCATCCCTACCCCCACCCCGCTGAGCAGATACACACCTCAGCAAAATAACAGGCATCCCTTTTCTTTTGTCCGAAGATTGTCTCTAGGCAATCTACTTCTCTCGCCAGGAACTTAAACAGAGAAATAAAGGCCACTATGAACCGTTTGAACTGCAATAACTGGGGCACACTTTCTACCAAGGACTTAATTTACAGAGTGGGGCACTGACCAACATGCTCCACAATCAGATACCTCTGATCACAGCTTCATGCAGCATGGGCTAAGATAAGGCCGACATAGACAAGGAGCTCTTGGAAACCATCTCGATGATGGTGGACAGGGGCAAGTTGTTGCTGGTGGAGACTTCAATCTACTAGATGTGGATTGGTCCTCAGACACAGCATCCTCAGACTGGAGCAAATAGTTCCTTTTTGCACTAAGGGGACCAGGTTTGCGTCAACTGGTGAACTCACCCAACACAGACAAAGCAATATTGGATCTAGTGCTGACAAACAGCACAAGAATCCCAGAAGCAGAGGTGGGGGCCAGTCTAGGGACCAGTGATCACAGTTCAGTCTAGTTTACTGTTAACAATATGGAGGAAAATAGTCACACCAAAATCAAGGTACTAGATTTCAGAAAAGTCAGCTTCCCCAAAATAAGAACTATGGACCCGATTCTAGAAGGGTGGTGCAGATTGCAGCCAAATTCAACCTGCACCACCCTCAACTGCGACATTGACCCTACACCCTATTCTAGAAGGGGCAGGGTCTCCACAGCAAAGTCCTGCAAATTGTGACATGCAGAAGGTACGCCATACAGAGGGTGTACCTGGGCAGCATGTCGCAGCCTGCTGCTGCAGGTCGCAAGCACACCCCCACCCATGCCCCGACCCTCAGGTCGCCCACCGCATATGTGTCACATCACCTGCCTGGTAGTTCAGTGCCCTCCCAACCATAAAATGACATCTGAGTCCCATTCCTGGTAGTCTAGTGCCCCTGAACTGTACAGTCCCACATAATATTAATAAATCCCGATTCCCTGGTAGTCTAGTGGCTTCCCACCCCCACCCAGCCATGCCAGCCCACCCAGTACCCCCACCCATCCCCAGCCGGTGACTGGCACAGCCCACCTCTTACCTCCATGGCCAGCCACTGACTGTACAGTTTTGGGGCCACTAAACTACCAGGAATCAGGATTAATATTGTAATATGGGACTGTACAGTTTGGGGGTACTAGACTGCCTGGGTTGTTGTACTACCGTGACATGGTGTGGGCGACTGCGGTTTGGGGCACGTGGTGGAAGATGGTGCCAGCCTCATGGGGCTTCCTGCCAATGGCTGTTTTGGGGTCTGGGGTATGGGTAGTCTGTGGGGCCTGCTGGGGTGTGCTGGGCATGGGGTAGAAACAATGCATTTTCCACAGGACAGTGACGGGTCTACAGGGATTCTGGTATCTGTGTTATACCAGCTAAATGCTGGTATAACTTACGCTGCCGGATCTCCTCTGGGGTTCTTGTAGAATTCTGATGTGGGCACTTTGTGGCTGCCTTCTGGAATGGGGTGCAACTGCTGCTGTAAATCCCTAGTGCCATGTCGCAGGGGGTTTATGCGCATAGCAGCTGTTTGGCGCAAGTGGCTTGCAACATGTCACAGGTCACTTTGTAGAATCGCGCATGTCTCAACTGCTGGTGTAAGTTGCTACATGCGCCATTCTACTTGGTGCAACTATTGTTACGCCTGGCGTAACCCTTCTAGAATCGGGCCCTATGATTGCATCCGTGCTAGAAGGAGAAATCACAGGAGATATAGAGGACTGCTGGAATACTCTGAAGGCTGCTCTTCATATAGTAACAACTGTATGCACTAAGCAGATCAGCAAGTCCAATAGAAGGAAAAGACCTCTCTGATTCTCTCATGAAGTAGCATCCAAAATCAAAGAGAAAAAAAGACTTTTACACAATTCAAGCAAACAAACATGAAGCAGACATGGACAAATACAAGAGCAAATTAAAGGAGGCGGGGAAAGCTGTTAGAAAGGCAAAAGCACAGACGGATGAGAAAATAGCACAGGGTGTTAAGGAGGGAGACAAAACCTTCTATAGATACATAAGAGAAAAAAGAAAAACTAAGGGAGGAATACTCCGACTAGCAACCAAGAAAGGTAAGATGGCAGAGAGTGACGAGGACAAGGCAGAAGTGCTAAATGAGTTCTTTTGTTCTATCTTCACCATAAATAACAGTGGCAAAGGTCCCACATTAAGCAGGACAAAGGAGGATACTGAGAGAGCAGATACTAGCCTCTTCACAAGGGAAAGGGTCCTAAAAGAGCTTAATAAACCGAAAGTGGAAAAAGACATGGGAACAGATGGCATACACCCTAGGATATTGAAGGAGCTTTGAGAGGAACTGGCCACACTGCTGGCTAAGCTCTTCAACAAGTCACTAAACAGCTGGAAAATACCTCAGAACTGGAAACAGGCAACCGTTATACCCTTACACAAGAGTGGAAACAAGGAAGAGGCAGGAAATTACTGCCCTGTCAATTTGACCTCAGTTGTGGAGAAAATGATGGAGTCACTACTAAAAGAGAGGATAATGGTGTACCTAACAGATACTGGAAACATGTAACTAAAGCAATATGGCTTCACAGCAGGACACTCTTGTCAAACCAATCTGTTCGACTTCTTCGACTGGGTCACCAGAACATTGGTTCATGGAGGGGTGGTGGATGTTGTATACCTAGATTTCAGCAAGGCCTTTGACACTGTCCCTCACAGAAGGCTAACCAACAAGCTGGAACATATGGGAGTTGGCCAGAAGATGGTCAGCTGGATCAGTAACTGGCTGAATGATAGGACCCAGAGAGTGCTAGTCAATGAATCATTTTCAAGTGAGGGTAGGGTGACCAGTGGCGTCCCATACCGATCCTATTTAACATATTTATAGCAGACATAGCAAATGGACTAACAGGGAAGGTTTGCCTGTTCGCAAATGATACAAAACACTGCAACAGAGTGGACACAAAGGAAGGAGCAGACAACATGAAAGTTGACCTTAGAAGTCTAGAGGATTGGTCTAGGGGCTGGCAGTTACAATTTAACACTAAAAAGTGTAAGGTAATGCACTTGGGAAAGAGGAACCCTGGAAAAAAGTACACACTGGGAGGACATCAACTTGAGGAGACAAACGGAGTGAGATCTTGGCATAATCATCACTGATGAATTAAAGGTAGGAAAACAATGTGAGAAAGCAGCACAGAAAGTGGGTGGCATCCTCAGATGTGTAAGTAGAGGTATTGCTAGTAGAAAGAGGGAGGTTATCATGCCCCTCTATGGGTCCTTGGTGAGGCCACACTTGGAGTACTGCATTCAGTTCTGGAGACCTCACCTCAAGAAGGACATTGGCTGTTTGGAGATGGTGCAGAGAAGAGCTACTAGGATGGTGCATGGACTGCATCACAGATCATATGAAGCAAGACTTAGGGAGCGGAACCTATACTCCCTTGAGCAGAGAAGAAATAGAGGGGACATGACTGAAATATTTAAGTACGTGAGGGGGATTTGACACAGCTCAGACAGGCAATCTATTTCAACAGAACACAGCAGCATGCACGAGAGAGCATAAGACTGGTAGGAGGAAGGTTCAAAAGCAACCTCAGGAAGTACCTCTTCACAGAAAGAGTGATAGATCCGTGGAACAGCCTGCCCCAGGAGGTGGAAGCATCAGAAACAATCAGGGAGTTCAAACTCACATGGGACAGGCATAAAGGACAAGTTAGGATGAAGGCTGCATAGGGAGGGGGCAGTTTCTAGGGAAGACTAGATGGATAGCACAGTCCCCATCTGCCGACACTTTTCTTATGTTCTTATCACTTTTCTGTTCACTTACAGGTCCATCATCTGTTGCACTACCACCTTGCAATTCACGTGCTGGTTCACCAGTTTCTCAGTCAGCATCAAGCACTTCAATGTCAGACAGTTTTACGAAGCAGAGGGAGTCTGCCATGTCAGAAGTCACACTTTGTGCATAACTCTCAGGAGGTTCAGGTACAATCGAGAGAGCAGAGTTGTCTGAGATCACTGGGCTGCTAGAATCATCAACAAAGATGAGCCAGTAGGCTCCTTGAAACAACTGGTTTAGTTTGAGGGAAGGGTAGTAAGCAACACCACATTCACTATTGGTGCCTTCAGAGTCAGCATCATTATTCATTGTAGCACATTGAGCAGGGAGCTCAGGCTGCTGAGCAGCAGTAGGTGAATCTGATTATTTCTTATGAGCAGCAGAAATGGTGACAGGCCCTGTTGGAACAGTATCTGGAGGTGCAGTATCTATGACAATTTGGCTGATTGGCAGAAGGTGATTCCTGTGTATTGTCTTTACAGCTCAAGGATCTCCTTCAGGTCATACCTTGTATACGGGTACATCATTTAGCTTGCCGACTACAATGTAGGGTGTGTGGCTCCAATGGTCAGCTATTTAACGTTTTCCCTGGAGACCAAGATTTCTCATTAACACATGATTTCCAGCCTTTAGTTCACAGGCCTTAACTTACTTGTCATCACGTGCCTTGTTATCTAGTTTCTTTTTGCAGCTATGGTGTTAGCCAATTGATATGCATGGTTTAGTTGTGCTTTCAGTTGCTATACATACTGTATGTAGTTATCAGACTAGACCCCATCTAGTGAAACTCAGAAACAGACATCAACAGGAAGGCATGCCTCATGACCAAATGTGAGATGGTATTGTGAGAATCCTGTTGCATCATTTTTGGTGCAGTTATATGTGTGCATGAGAGAGCTTATTTACTGACTCCACTTTGGTTTATCTTTGGAAAGCAGAGTACCAAGCATGTCAAGCAAAGTCTTATTAAACCTTTCTGGCTGCGGATCTCCCTGCAGATGGTAAGGAGTGGTTCTAGATTTCTGTACATTCCAAATAGAGATCTTTAATCAGTCTGCACTCAAAGTCGTGGCCTTGATCCAAATGGATCCTCTGAGGTGCACCGTAGTGAACAAATAACTTTTCAACAAGGGTCTTCACTACTGTGGCCACCCTCTGGCCTTTGGTTGGGTATGTCTGAGCATACCTTGTGAAATGATCTTTCACTACCAACATATTAACAATGTTCTTGGAGTCAGGCTCTAAACTTAGGAAATCTATACATATGAGCTCTATTGGTGCACTAGTGGTTATGTTAACCAAAGGGGCTGCTCTTTGCTTGCGGATGTGCCTTTCACTGGAGACATCTACTACAGTTTTTTACATGTGGCTCAACATCCACACCCATCTTGGGCCAGTAGAAATGTGCATGGGCCAAGTCCTGAGTTCTTTCATGACCAAAGTGTCCCATTTGGTCGTGGAGTGCTTTTAATACTACATTTTTGAATTTTGAGTGCAGCACAAGTTGTCTCTTCAATACCTCCCCCTAATTGCCAGTCAACTCTTGGTACAGCAGTCCCTCTCACAGTTTAAGTTTGTGCCCTTCTCGAAGCAACAGAGCAGTTCTGGGATCTTTGGACTATAGTCTGGAGACATCTTCTCCCTTCGTAATGACATTCAAGACTGGTCTGATCACTGGATTATAATATTGTTCCCTTTTAAGGTCAGCTGTAGTTAGTTGTGGCAAAGCACTTAAATCCAAAGTAACAAAATTACAATAGGCCACTGGCAAACAAGTATCAGGAGGTTCCAGGTAATAAGCTAGGCAACTGACAGCTTCAGCAGGTGGAATTTCATCTTTGTCAAACTTATGGCACAGTGCTTATACAGAATGTTATGACATTCGTACCCATTCTTGGCTGGAGGCAGATCTTTTTGGGATAAGGCATCAGCATTGACGTGGTTGCTGCCTGGTTGGTACTACACTGCATAATCATATCTAGACAGCGCTGAGAGCCATATGTGTCCCACAGCATCTAGTTTTTAAAATGTTTGGATGTAGGTTAAATGATTATTGTCCGTTTTTACTAATATCTTGGCACCATACAAATATTCTTGGAATTGTTCCACAATAGCCCATTTGAGAGCAAGAAATTCCAATTTGTGCACAGGATAGTTCTTTTCTGAAGATGTCAGATTTCTGCTGGCATATGCCACTGGGCGCAATCCTTCAGAATACTCTTGATAGGGCACAGCCCCGAGGCCGCTTGGGCTAGCATCAGTATGCAGCACATAGGGTTTGGATGTGTCTGCATATGGCAAGGCAAAGCAAATTTTATTTAAAAAGATGCCCATCCCAGAGGCTCTGGGTGCCGAATAATTAACATTAATACAGTACACCAACATTAAAAAATAAAATAACACTACAATATAAAATCTAATAATATATATATATTCTATACTCAAACTCACTATTATAAAATTTGATACATTTTATAAATAAATAATATGCTCAGTAATAAATAATCAAGACTAATTACATAGCTGGGGACAAACATAGACAGTAGGTCAAATATCAGATAAAGATTATACATCAATGTCCGGGAAAGCCTGATTATACAGGAATGCCTTGAGGCGGGCTTTGGAAACCTCAACAGAAGGGGCCTCTCTTACAGGTGGAGACAGCGAATTCCACACGAAGGGGGCGGTGACACTAAATGCTCTGTTGCCAGCTGTTTTTAACCTCATGCTGGGAATCGCAAGGAGGCCCCTAGTGGAGGAGCGGAGGGAGCTGGGCTGAGACAGCAGGTGTAAGAAGGTCCTTTAGGTAACCAGGGCCCAGGCCATGTAGGGCCTTAAAGGTGAGCAAACCCACCTTAAAGAGGACCCTCCACCTGACCGGCAGCCAGTGCAGTTCACGCAGCACCGGAGTGACGTGACAGTACTTAGACTGGCTTGTCAGCAATCTGGCAGCTGCATTCTGCACCAGCCACAGCTGGCAGAGGGTACCTCCAGAGACCCCAAGATACAGCACATTACAGTAGTCAAACCTAGATGTCACGAAGGCATGAACCAGGGTGCGGAGGTCCGGGGTGGAATTAGGGGGCTTTATCCTGACGATATTTCTCAGATGATAAAAAGTGGTGCAAACAATGGATGACACCTAGGACTCAAGCGTCAATCCGCTGTCAAGAATAATGCCCAGATCACGCACCCTAGAGGAGACCTTCAATGGTACAGACCCAAGGAAAATCCCTATTTCTGCACCAGAGGCCAATCTATCATGCTTTCTGTTTGACTCCACCACCAGTACCTCCATCTTATTGGGGTTCAGTCACAGCCAGCTGGAGGCCATCCAGTCATTGATCTCAGCAAGGCAGGTGTTTAGTACTTCCACTACATTGACTGTCCCTGGGGCAAATGAAAGATACAGTTGGGTATCATCGACATAGCAATCAAAACCCAAACTCTACTTCCTAATGAGCTCTCCCAGGGGCAGCATGTACACGGCAAACAACATCGGCGACAAGACCGAACCCTGGGGAACTCCGCATGGCAGAGGGCATGGGGAGGAGAAGAAATTCCCCACCACTACCTTTGCCTCCTGTTGGTGAGAAAAGACTCAAACCAGCAGATAACAGTGCTGGCGATGCCACAGAATTCCCTTAGGCGGTCAAGTAACACATGATGGTCTACCATGTCAAATGCTGAGGAGAGATCAAGGAGAATGAGAATTGTCCCTTCCCCTTGATCTCTCGCTCTGAGGAGGTCATTATGCACCCAGACTAATGCAGTTTATGTGCTATGCCTCACACAAAATCCAGACTGGAGAGTCTCATATAAATCATGGGCCATGAGGTGTTCCTCAAGCTGAAGCGCCACCACTTTCTCAACAATCTTACCCAGAAATGGAAGATTGGAGATAGGACAGTAATTTACCTTAACATCCAGGTTCAAAGATGTTTTTTTCAGAAGCGGTCTCACAAGTGCCTCCTTCAAGACATCAGAAAAGACCCCCTCCAACAAGGAGCACCAGACAATCAAGGCAAACACTGGGCCTATGGAGTCAACACATCCCATTAAGAAATGAGTTGGCACCGGGTCCAGTTCACAAAGGTGTGCCGCAGTTTGGAAACTACCTCAATGACTTCTGCCACCTTTATCGGTCTAAACTCACCCTAAATGGGTGGAGTGCTCTCTGGACACCCACAGTGACCACCATCGGCCAAGATATGGCTCACTGATGGACTCCCCTGCCTGTTGGCGGACACCCTGTCTGAGAAGAACTTTGTAAACTCCTCACATGAAGCATTTGAAAAAGCTTTTTTTGGCTGTAGACAGGAAGGATGGAGAAGTGTGTCCACAGTCCAAAAGAGCACAGTTGGTCAGTTCTTCCTGGCAGCAATCTAACTGGACAGGAATTCTGCCTTCTTATGGTTCATTACACCCCTGGTACACACCATAGTGTGCATGCAGAGCCATTCTGTCCACCTCCAGACCAGTCTTCCAGCAGCAGCGCTCTAATCTCTGACCCATAATCTTCATCACCTTGAGCTCCCCATCATACCAAGGGAACCTCAAGTGAGAAGACTTGGGTCATACACAGACCAGTGTGAGGGAGTCGAGCGCAGCAGACATTGCCTTATTATAGGCCTAAACTTCTGCGAACCCCCTCCCAGCACATGCACTGTCCACACCATACAGATCAGCAACCCTCAGGGGTCAATCCCTTCAAAGGGTGACAGTTAACCATCTCAGCAGGGGGAGGGCTCTGGAGGGGGTGCCCCAAACAAAATCTCCACTGTGCAATGATAGGACCAAATGACCCGATCAGTCCTGAGATTATTTATCTCAAGCCCCAGTGAGAAGACCAGGTCCAACACGTAGCCACCCTGGTGGGTCATGGAAGAAACTTCTTGCGTCAGGCCCAGAGATGACATCATCTGGAGGAAGTTGTAACCAAGCCAAGAAGATTCGTCGTCCTCCTATACATTGAAGTCCCCTAGCACCAAACACCTGGGGGCCTCCAGTGTTTCACCAATGACATAGTCGGCTACCTCCTGCAAGAATTCACCTGCTGCCCAAGGGGAGCGGTAAATCAGGAGAATTCTGTAACCTGCACCCAGACCCTCATGAACAGCCACACACTCAGTTGAACCTGGTACTCTCATTGTGTGCAGAGTGAATCCTAGTTTGTATCTAAAGCAGATGGCTATGCCCCCATCCCTGCGTTCCACTCTGAGGCAGTGCACCACAGTATACCCGGGTAGGATGGCTGCCTCTAAAACTGGTCTGGCATCATCCCCAATCCAGGTCTCTGTGACGCAAGCCAGACTGGCTGAAGAAATCAAGTCCACAATGATTGCAATCTTGTTTCTAATCGATCTGGCATTGCAAAGCACTGCCCTCAGGGGATTGGTGGACAGTACAGCCCCTCTGGCTACCTGCCCACTTGGTCTGAAGGGAACCCTGGTGATGGGAACTAAACACTTCTGGCCTCTCTCTAAGACCCGTCTGACCCAAGGGTGCCTTCTACACCCAACTACCCCGATCCTACCACCTATCTGACCGAAACGTATGGTTCCTCTTTATTCCAAACTCCCAACAGCACCTTGCTGTAGTGTTGGAAACTGGGAGGCTGGAAAAAGGCCATAGATCGAGCAACTGAGATGCCCCATACACTATCCTAGCCTGCTCCAGGCCCTCACACCTTCCCAGACACATCCTTCCTGACCATGTAGTCCCAGGCCTAGAGAATACTAATTAACCAAGCACACTCAATACAAACATACACTTAAAACAAAAATCCTTCACCACACACTCCACACACACGCACGTAATTAACTAAAGCCCAAACCCTAAACCCAACAGTCCCCCAACCACAGCCAAAAATAACCCTGCCCACAGCCAAAACCAGCAGAAAATCTAAAATGCAAGCTTTAGAGTCTAAAAAATCCATTTCAGCTCACAACAAACAGTTCTCCACTGCCCACTGCTTCAAGGCAGGGCTCTCACACTGCCCCAGTCTCTTTGCAGTTAGATGATATTAGCAGAAAACAGATTGTGTGCAACCCTACCTGGGAATCCAGCGTATGCCCTAGGGCTGCTCTCACCAGCTACTGGGACTCTGAATAACCCATGTATAAATATCTTTGGCCCCCTTTAATGGTAGATCCAGGGGAGCAGTCGACACCAATCCCGAAAGATGTAGCCTCCACCTAGGACCACAGGCAGCCACAGCAGTCCACAGAGCTGCCCAGATAAAAGTCCCAAAGACTCCAGGAAGACATTCCAGTGGAAAAGATTTCACCAGCAACCTTTGCCCCGGGAGTACCAATCTGAAAGTGCCCTCTGCAACTGCGCGCCCCCGGGAATGCAGTCCTGCTGGAAAAAACTAGTCACACGTTGATAGCCTCCTCGTAAGATGACAAAAGAAGCACCAGCGAGGTGCACAGTTCCCGTCAGCAGACAACCACAAACACAATTTCCGTGAAATAATTCCTCCTCCTTCACCTGATGGAGCTACAGGTGGGTTCCCTCAGGGTTGGCCCCTCTGAGAATTACGAGAGCACTTCCTGTGAGGAGCCCCCGATATACTCCATCGGCAGCTTGCTTGGGCAATGGTAGACTAAGGCCCAGAAGGGAACCGATACACTGGCACCAGGACTCACCGGAATGCTGCACACAGTAAGGTGAGCTAAGCTAACTCAGAAAACAAGAAAGCTTGATTACCTAAGCTTCACCACTTTCCCAGCCCTGCCTATGTTAACACCCTAACTAATGCCCAGCTGCATAACTAATGACCAGCTGGATATAATGACTGATTCTTCAGGTTCTCTTAGTCAAACCACATTGACTGAGAACACACACCAAATTAAATGCAGTAAGAGAATAAAGCATGAAGCACAGATTTAGAAAGAGGACTGCTCTCTTAGAGAGAGCTATGCAGACTACAGCACAGCACTGCCACCATCTTGCATGACCTCCACCACCATATGCAACAACAGGTGCGTGAGTCAGTTGGCAAATGATTTTGTGGAAAGCAGTGTCACAATCTTACGTCCATCTCTGGCCAAAGGGTTCATTAGACCGGAAACAGGTTTTTGAAGTCTTTGTCTCAGTGCCTTTCTTGTACTTCTTCTGAGTGGGAGAATACCCTTGCATTAAATTTAACAGTGGATGCACTACCTTGGTATAATCCTTAATGAAATGGTGATAGTAGCCACAGAAGCCCAAGAATCATTGTAGCTCTTTTAAGCTGTTTGGCTTTGGTCAGTCAGCTAGCACCTCGACCTTGCTAGGATCAGTCTGGATGCCTTAGGAGGACACAATGTGGCCTACATATTTTACGTAGTTCTGGAAAAACTGCCATTTGTCAATTGACAACTTTAACCCAAATTCCTCAAGTCTGCCCAGCACTTTGAATAGGCAAGCCTCATTTCTTAGAGGGTTTTGCCAAAAACAATGACATCGTCAAAGTAGACTAAACATTTGAGAAGGTTCATATTACCCACAGCATGTTCCACTAGTTTTTGAAAGGTTGCTGATGCACCTGATAAGCCTTGGGGCATGCAGAGGAACTCGTAGAAGCCTAAGGGACAAATGAATACAGTCTTTTCCTTGTCCTCTGGTGCCATTGGGATTTGATAGTATCCACTGTGGAGATCAAGGACTGAAAACCACTTCCCGTTGAAGCAGTCCAGGGCATATTGTATGCATGGCATAGTATATTGGTTAGGCACAGTTCTTCATTAAGGGTCCTGTAGTCTATGCACATACAGACAGAACCATTCTTTTTCCAGACTACAACAACTGGAGAAGCGTAAGGACTGCGTGATTCCTGTATGATGCCAGCCGCAAGCATTTCCTGTAGATTGCACCTAACATCATCAATGTCAGAAGGAGCTAGGCATCGAGATCTCTCCTTAAAGGTCTTTCATCATGCAAGCAAATATGATGTCAACACCAGTGACATAACCAAACGTCCCATTTTTTAAGAGAACACTTTTGTTCGCTGAGCCAGCTTTTGACTGATTCTATCCTTCCAGCTATCAGGTATGGGAGATTCTCTGAAATCAAACATGTCCAGTGATACCTCACCCTCTGCTCCATTGAAACACTTGGACAGCAGCATGGCAATATCAGTGCAGTACACCTTGGCCAGGGTGCAACCCTAACTCTAATGTCCCGGTCCATAACATTCTGAATTTGGACTACCACTCTCCTAGCATATGCGTGAGCATGAACAGGCAGCACACTGGATTTAACCAGAAGTCCTTCGGGCAGTCTCCCCTCCTCTGGAGCATCCAACATTATTATTTTGTTAGTTACATCTCTGCTTAGGCGGACCTCTCCATTGTCACTACCCTGATTGTTAGGGGGAAGAACAAGAGGTGAAGATTCTTTATTCCATACAAATCCCACAGGCTCATCCGGGTCACCTTCATCTCGCTGCATTTGCATCGCGTATGCTTTCTGTACCATTGCATTAAAGTATAGAGCTCATCCTGTCTTGTGTGCTTGCCTCTCATGACACATTTGTGCAAGACTCCTAAACATATGTTTGTTGGTACCATTGAATACTGAAATCCCATTGTACAGTCCGGATGGGGGGACACACAAGAGCTAAAGTTTCCACTGGATCTCCAATGCCTGCTACTGATGAAGGGAAAGAAAGCCACACTCAAAGAAAACCAAGATAAGGATATGATTTGTCACTTAACTCCCACACATGCAGTCCATCAAGGGGTTGCAGAGGATGGTCCAAGAGGTTCTGGTCATACCAATCTTTAAATATTATCGTGACCCGAGATCCACTGTCTAACAGGGCTTGGGCCTGGATGCCATTGATATGTACCGTAGTCTCCATGGAAGGATCCACCTTTTCTGACCAGTCAGGAGGAGCATTGTTTTTAGGATGCGTGACTGCAGACCGTCCAATATAATGCTTGTATGGAAGTTTAGACTGAGGCTTTAAACCACTGTCTCACTTGGTTCGGTGTTTTGGCTGTCACTTTTCACAAGTCTTCCGGGAAGTTATGTACTTTTTTATTTATTTTATTTTATTTATTTAAGTCTTTGGTAACCAGGCAAGTGCACTGATCTAGGGTACCATTGTCAGGCATGACCCGGGCCACATAGGCTGCAGCTACAGAGGTAGTGACAAGTAATACAATGAGTACAAGCCATGTGGTTGGTGCACAAAATGGAAATACAGACATCGTTGGCGAACAAAGAAAGTAACATAGGAAAGAAAATTAATGAGAGCCTGAAAAAAAAAATCACTACATCATGATGAGCAACAATTATTATACAATTATTTACAAAGGATACGTGAAAATGAATGCATGATGTAAAAAGAAAAAACAAACAAAAAAAAACATATAAGACAATAGCCAAGTGGGAGAGCCTGAGTAGCAGGGAGTGAGGGATGTAAGAAAGGAGTCCAAAGAAATGAGAGAGGGCTGGGGAGACCAAAGCAGCCCAAGAGGAAAAAGTCAGAAAGGTGGGGGGGGTTATCCATGGCCTCATCAAGCAGCCACGATTTGAGATGTGTCTTGAAAGTGGCATGGGAGTCCTGAGAGCGGATGGGTGCATGCAGGGATTCTGTTTCACAGAGTGGGAGCAGCTACGGATAACGCTCTGCTACCCATAGCTGAGGAGACTTTCAGGATATCCGGGGTGGGGTTGGGGGGACTGGGACTAAGGATGCACACAGACACCTCAAGGGAGTTTTGGTCTTGAGGAGAGACGTATAAGGGGAGGCTTCGCCATGCCTGATGACGCTGTCCAGGAGACAGCCAAGCCCATAATCAAATTTGCAGTGTAGTGGGAGCCAGCCAAGAGTCTGGCAGAGGTGGCAAACTTCTCCACAGCGGTAGCAGAAGACATCCATCCTAGGATTAGGTGCTTGAGGCTCTTCAGTTTGATTACGATTAGAGTGAGGACTAGGTTTGTACTCTTCTTTGGGCCTGGGCCCAGGTTCAGCTCCACTAGGCCTTTTCCAGGTGGAGGGCTTGCGAGATGTTTGCGCAAGATCACTCACTAAAGCTCATAGCTCTCTCAGTTCATTCAGCATATTGTCATTTGATGCCTCACTGGGGACTTGAACACTTGCACTAGTGGCAGCAAACTACCTCACTGACAACCTCAGCAGTAGGGGCGTGATTAGTTTGACCTTTAACCAGTTCCACTGCATTCTGGGCACTGACCTTTACCTCTTAGAGCTCATTTAACAAGGCTGTAATCTGCTGGGCATCGACAGCAGGTTCTTTGTCAACAGGTTTTTCAAGGGTTGGCACCACTCGTGCAGCAGCTGCATAACGGTCCCATAACTCCTTTTCATTCTCTGCCTCTCTGATTTCTTTGAAGAGCCAACAATAGGCAGGAGGATCATCTTTGCAGTCCTGAAACTTTAATTTAAGAATCAGCACAGTTGAGAATCTTGCAGATTTAAGGGTATGTTCTAACTTTACTCTAAGTCATTGGCCAGAACTCCACTCTTGTGGTGAGCTCTCTGAAGGGACCTTTCTAGCCGAGTCACATATGCGGACAAATGCTCATTCTTCCACTGTTTGGTGGACTTGAATTTCCACATTAAGTCCTCTCCAGACTCAGTGCTCCCAAAGACACCATCCAATGTGGATAAATAATCACTAGCTGAAACATCAGGGTTGGTGGACCTCAGAAATCTTATTTCTTCAAGTGCAGGGCACTGCAAGTTTTCCATTAGCCTCTTTCTCTTTTCTGGTTCTGCACACTGCCACTCTTGAACTAAGGGGGATGTACAGTCCATCCAAGTCTCTAAATCATCTTCCCCATTGGGTGTAGGAATAGTGCCAGAAAACACTCTCAATTTGCGATATGAGTCCAGATTCACTGAGGGAATGAGCACTGGTGAAGGCACAGGTGAAAGTGCCAGTAAAGGAGCTGGCAAAGGAGCAGGGGAGGAGTTCATAGGTGTACCACTCCTTGGGGTATCTAAGGCCCTCTTTAAATCTTCTCAGGTCTGTTCTCAGTGGCTAACAGTTACCCCAACTTATCTTTAAATTCCTCTAGCTTGAGAGACCCCTTAGGCATAGATGCCCCTCTACTCATAGTGACCACTCTCCAACCCACTTGGTCCTCATCAGGGATAATAACAGGATACCTGCTCGGGGTCCACTACAACACTACAAGCTATTAAGGCCACCAAGCTCTGACTGAACAGATCAGCATTTCATCTTTGTATAATGGCTTTACTCAGATGTCACGGATCTCCAGGTAGAAGGTCATCTGGGGGCCAGTGACCATCACATGGTATGGTTCAATTTGGCCACTAGAACTAAATCATCCCATTCCAAGGCAAAAATATGGGACTTCAGAGAAGCTGACTTTGATAAGATGGTCAACAGAGTTAAGCTGGCCCTGGCAAGAAGAAATACAGGTGAGGAGGTACAGGCAAAGTGGGCAACCATTAAGGATGCAATACTTAAAGCAACATCCCATTGTGTTAGGGAGAAATGCAAGAGCAAAAGAAGGAGGAAACCACTTTGGTTCTGAAAAACAGTAGCAGAAAAGGTCAGAGCCAAAAGGTTGGCCTTCAGGAAATATAAGGGAATGCAGTGGGATGAAGATAGGGAGGCATATCAAACTTTCCTAAGGCAAGCAGGAAAGGCAGTAAGGCAGACAAAGGCTCATACCAAGGAAACACTAGCACAAACAGTAAAAGAAGGGGACAAAACTTTCTATAGATACATTAGTGAAAGGAAAAAGTCCAGGGGGTATTGCTAAGATCAAAGGGGATAAGAGGGAGTGTGTGGAGGAGGACCAAGGAAAAGCATCTATCCTAAATAGATACTTCTGTTCAGTATTTACTGAGGAGAAGGTAGGGCAGGGCCCACAGCTCAGCACCATGGACACAGTGGGGAGGGAGGTGTGCACAAATCCCTTCCCAAAAGAAAGGGTCGTACAAGAGCTTGCTAAGCTCAGGGTGGACAAGACAATGAGACCAGATGGCATATATCCCAGGGTACTAAAGGAGCTAAGGGTGGAACTAGCAGAGCCATTATCAGAACTGTTTAGTGAGTCTCTGTGTGCAGGAGAGGTCCCAGAAGACTGGAGAAGGGCTCATGTGATCCTGCTCCACAACAGTGGTAGCAGGGAGGAGGCAAGGAACTACAGACCAGTCAGTCTTACCTCAGTAGTGGGCAAGATTATGGAGGCACTCCTTAAGGAAAGGATAGTGCAATACCTGGCATCCATAGGAGCACAGGATGCAAGACAGCATGGGTTTACGACAGAAAGGTCCTGTCAAACTAATTTCATAGATTTCTTTGACTGGGTAACCAGAGTGGTGGACCAAGATTGTGCAGTTGATGTCTTCTACCTTGACTTCAGCAAACCTTTCGATACTGTTACACATAGAATATTGATTAATAAGCTGGGTAGGCTTGGGGTGGGTCAGAAGTTGGTCAGCTGGGTGACAAACTGGTTGGTGGGCAGAACACAGAGAGTGGTGGTAAACGGTATACAGTCAGAAGAGATGCAAGTCACAAGTGAGGTACCTCAGGGATCAGTCCAGTGGCCAGTTATCTTCAATATCTTCATCAGTGACATTGCAGATGGACTGGAGGGTAAGGTTTGTCTGTTTGCAGATGACACCAAGATCTGCAACAGAGTAGATGATCCAGATGGGGTGGGCAGAATGAGAAGAGATCTGGATAACCTGGCAAAATGGTCAAAAGAGTGGTAATCGGGGTTTATCGTGAAGAAGTGCAAGATCATGCACATAGGGAAAAGAAACCCTGAAGCCACCTATAGGTTGGGAGGGGAGTTGCTGCCAATCACAAGGGAAGAAAGAGAATAGGGCATCGTCATCATAGATAGCCTGAAATCATCCAGGCATACCACTAAAGCAGTAGGTAAGGCTAGAGGGATGTTGAGGTGCATTAGTAGGGGTATCACAAGTCATAAGAGGGAGGCAGTAATCCCTCTTTACAAGACACTGGTTAGACCCCATCTGGAGTACTGCGTGCAGTACTGGAGGCCGCATCTGTACAAGGACATTAACAAAATGGAGGCAACCAGAGAAGGGCAACCAAAATGGTGTAGGGACTGCATCAGAAAACATGAGGACAGATTAACAGAGCTCAATAAGTATACCCTAGAGCAAAGGAGGGAGAGAGGGGATATGATCAAAACATTCAAACATCTTAAGGGCATTAACAAAGTGAAAGAGTCTAACGTTTCAATATAAGAAAAATGGCAGAACAAGAGGACACAGCATGAGATTAGAGGGAGGCTGATTAAGGGGTAATGTGAGGAAGTTCTTTTTCACAGAAAAGGTAGTGGATGCATGGAATGACCTACCTCAGGAAGTGGTGGATATGAATACAGTGCAGGGCTTCAAACTGGCATGGGATAGGCATAAGGGAGCAATACAGAAGAGTATGAATAAATAGGCCATTGACAGAATAAAGGCCTATGGCACATTCATCAGGTAGAAACAAATGGGCAGACTGGATGGGCCTTGCGATACCTATTTGCCATCATGTTCTATGTTTCTATATTTAACCTTATTAACTGTCTCTTCTATAGCAGACTTAATGATACCCAAAGGGATATCTAATAACAATAAAGCTTTATGAAAATCAACCTCCTCAGCTTCACACCACCCTTAGGTGATGCACAGCCATTTTTTGGGCAGGGATCCCAAGTCTAAGTCCAGCTTCATCCTCCATTTTTATACCAACACTCATAAAAAGAGAAATTGCAATTTAGTATTTTGACCACTAGGGGGCACTCATCCCAGCAGTGCCTCCAGGCTGCAACCCTGGTACCATTATACCAAGGTCTATGACCCCTGCCTACTTTCCTGGCTGCAGGTTGAGGGGCCTATGTTCAGAAATGCGGGGTACCATGGTGTGCCTACCAACAGTAGAATTACAATTATGGTGCCTCCACCAGAGTAATGCTTAAGTGGGTCATTAACAGTACTGATATAGCCCTCTGGGAAGTTCTAACCACCCACAATCCCGCCAAGTGACCCTTTACACTTAGTTTTGCAACTGCAATGCTTCACCCTTAGAATATAGATTAATACCAGCATTCATGATATGCTCATGCACCTTCCACTTACCAGAAGGGACTGGTCTTCCGGCTTTCACCCTGCAACCCACTGTAAAAGAGAGTTTCAATAATGCAAACATGCACTTTCAATATGCTTTGCAGTACTTCAGTAACTGTAGACTAGATAATGATATGCTCACAAGCCAGGTTAACAGCAAAACAGTAAATCAGGTTTATTAAGGGGACATGAATAAGGAAGGGGTGAGAATTTAGGCAAATGATTACTTTACTGTACTTAAGCCAGGCTATCTTCTATTCAATTGAGTCCCTGAATTTATCAGTCTGGCAACTATTGGGTACACAGAATGGAAAACAGGCATGCCTGAGGCGGTGCCGTAGGTTGGCTGACATTGCAGCTGATGTTGGGGCCCTTGATGGAAAGAAGGATGATTAAATGGAAGAAACACATTTGGAAACCATAAACAATTTATATTCGTGGCCGAATGACCCAGTCACTTTAAGCACATAATAACTGCACACAGAATCAGCTGGTACCATTAGATCAACTGATAATTTGTTGCAGGGAGTGACCCTGATTTTACTCACTGTTCCCAGAAGAATGGAAGAAGGCACTGGCGACACCAAGGCCTGCTGCTTGCTTGAGCTGTTGCTGGGGACTGGGGGCTGACATGACTCACCTGCACTTCATGGCCTTTCCCTGTAGATGGCCGCAACTTGCGTTTGATTGCTGTGCAGGGGCTGAATCCTCAAGGCTGGTCTCTTGCCAGGATGGTGAAAATGACACAGGAACAGTTTGGCTGGGCCTGTTGTTGTCATAGGCCCTGCTGAAAATGTCTTGGGAAAAGCTTATTCTGTTTGCTGGTGAACTATCCAGCTAGGCTTTTGCAAAAGAAAGTCCTTGCTGTACTGGAATGGCTCCTGTTTTGCTCCAGGAGATCCAGGATCAATGTCTCCACACACGGTAGGCCACAGGCTTGTGGTTGAAGAAACTTCTCCTTTTCTTCAGTAAATGGCCAGTTCTTTCTCAGCCTTCTGCTGAATAACCCTTCCTTGTCTGCTCAGATGCAGTTCCAGACCACTCGATCCCTGTTTGGAATGAGTAAGAAATCACAGGAGGCAGTTACAGGCCTCCCTCTCTGCAGTTTCTCTTAGCACAGCTGCAGGCTGTGCCCTCCTCAGTTTCTCAAGCTGAACTGAACTCTGTTGAAAATAGTCCCACAGTTAGTTTGAGAATCCTGTATTCTGGTTGGCCAAAGGAGCTGTCAATCACAGTCTGAGCACTCCCAGTGGTTAGTTTAGGCACCAAGAGAATTCACAGTTTCACCCATAATCTATTGTAATTAGGACTCCTTGAGGTCCCTTTGGTTCTGATTGGTCCAAACCTGGAAGTCCAGGACCAAAGATGGCAGCTTCCATCGGGAAGGACAGATACTGGCATTACTGGCAGTCCAAACAATTTATTTTATTTAAACAACAGCAAGGATTTAGAAGTAAATATTTGCAGATTATTGAAGGGCTCCCTCTGTTCTACTAGCGACAGCAGAGGGGAGTCAATTAGGGAAGGGTCTGGCTGGTCACAGGCTTCATTGTACTCAGACCCAACTCAGGCTATTTATACTATAGACAAAGCTGGAGCTCTTAAAGAAACAGTGTGGTGGCATGGATGTGCACACACACACACACACACACACACAAAGAGCAACAGCAACACCGTCCTGCACATGGATTCAACCTTTCATGCTGGACATCTGCCATGCAGTGTTCTTCAGTGGAGCCCAAGGAGATACTCAAGGTAAGCCCCTGAAACTGGGGTGGGGAGTACATGTTTATATTACAAATGCTTAATCTATTTTTTCTGTTTTTATAAAAATAAAACATTTTCCCTTGAAAAAGCCTATATACTCTTGACAAAATGTTGGGGTGAATTAAATAAAAAGAGAAAAATTCAGAAGGAAAACATTGTTTGAGTGGCTTTATTGCAAAGGCACAGCACCCGCAGACTGTCATTTATTCTCAAGCTTGAAGGACCTTCAGAAGTAGAGGTGCATCCTACCATTGCCATTACCCAGGGCCAAGTTCATATTTGTAGTCTTAAGGGTATTTCTCACCCTGGTCCAGCTAGACCAGACAGGGTTTATTAAAGGAGACCCCTTCCCCCCACGGCAATGTGATGTACTGTACTATAAGCACTCCTACAGTACATTCAATAGAAGAACAGCCCTCTGCTGTTAGTGCCCTAAACCTGGACTTTCAAAATGGTAGAGTGACATTACAGATTTGTGATTCTGACCCATTTCTGTATTGTCTCTGCCTTCATATCTTGAGTAAAATTCCTCTACGCAACTCCTAAGACAGCAGCCCTGACCTACAAAATTGTGTCACAGGCATTCATTCTGGGGATAGGTACCTGACAAGGGTGTCCCCTAGCTCTTCTTGGCCTTGGAACTGCTTGTGGTCCAGATCAGACAAAACCCCAAAACAAAAGGTAATAAAAGGCACAGCAAACAAAATCATGATAAACGTATGACATTCTGATGATGAAAGAGAACCAAGAGTAGTCTGTCAGAGCCCTGATGCACTCCATATCAGTCTTCTCTGAAATCTTCAGTTATTAAATTAAATGAAGAAAATCAGAGCCCTTCCCACTATTGGATACATGCCTCAACTAGAGCTGCATGGAATTTTCAAATTCCCATGGAACGGAATTCTGTAGAATTAAAAAACAAATCTGCCAAATTAAGTGGAATTCCACTGGAAGCAGAATGGGTGGAATTACGATGCCGAAAGAGAGTATGGCTTTCCTCCATTCACTAAAGGCAGAACTATATTCTGTAGATTTACCGATATTCCAAAGGAAAAGTCCCACAAACTTTTCCCATTAATTTCATTGAATCCAGATAGCCACTTTCATTAGAAATGCAACCATTTTCTGTTTTAAACCTATGCTGATCATTAATTGTCTCTTTTATGATTTTAGTTAATTGTTTTCATGTGCCCTATATTTCCTCATGATGTGCATCGTCATCTGTGGAATGAAATTATGTGTAACTGCCTATGCACAGAATAAAATTTTGCAGTTTATCTTGCAATAGTTTTAATCACATCATATGATGCTGCACTCCACAGCAACTGTACCATTGTGCCTTTCTCAGCTCACTGTAGACCTTGTGGGCATTTTAAGAAGAAGGGTCTGCTCTAAGTTTTTAAAATAAATTGAAACCATTCTTCAAAACTCGAGTTTCGGGTAACATTTTACTACAGGCTTCTAGTAAGGTGACGGTGTATGTGGCTTGTTCTGAGTGGGTTTTTTTTTGTTTTATTTTAGTGTTGTTTTTGACTAGTTTAGTTGCAGCTGTACTCCTCAGTCCTTGGGGATTGATGCTGCTCAGGCCTGATTTTACAGCAAAGGAACTGTTTAGTGATTCTTTGTTCTGTGAGAAATTTTTTAGATTTTTTTCCAGTATTTTAGTGCTGCAGCAACTTTTTGAGAGCTCTGTGGTGCTGCTGTTGCTCTCATCATGAACAACAAGAGCTCAGCCCAGGTTCCCAGTTGTGACTTATGGGGGTGGACATAGAAGTGAAGGAAAGAACCTAATAAATTAGGGTTATACAACATTTTTTTCCAGTAATGAAATGTAATACACTAGGAGGCAGTATAGCGCAGTGGTTTAAGACTCTGAGTTGCAAACCTGGAGACCTTGGTTTGAATCCCACATCCCCCCCTTACATACTGTGTGAACCTGAGCAAGTCAGTTAACTTCATTGTGCTCCCAGGTTGCATCTGTAAACAAGCTTCAGCTTAGTGTGTCTCTCCTGATGAAAAAAAAAGAAATAAAGTGATATCTGAGCTCAGTATGAAGAAGAGTGCATGGGACTGGGCACTTGTCCTTATGTAGAAAGGGCAATAGAAGAATTGCATATGTGGCTAGTGGTCCTGCAGCAGCATTTAATGTTTGTACTTCAGTTCTCTGTAATGCAGATGCTGGCAGCTCCTCTAATCATAATTCCCCTGCCCTACCACCTCAGGCTGGGGGAAGGAAAGCCAACAGTGACAGGAGTACAACTTTAAGCCTTGTCGCCAATTGAAAACACAGCAAGTAACAGAGCAGCAATGTTAACTATGTCAGAATCACAGGGAGGGTCATCATTGATGGGGGAGTCTCAGAGTCTAGATATTGCTGAGCCTGAGACACAAAAGATGATGATGGTGGAGTCTCAGCATGACAGTGCTTGAGGAGGAGGCATGGGAGGGGGTAGTTGAGGGGGTTTAGGATACAGAAAGTGATTCACAGGAATTTCCCATAGCAAAGGACATTGCTAGTGCAAGTAACATGGAAATGCTAACTGAAGATGTAGTGCACATGAAGAACGTGAAGAATATTGAGGTGGGCAGCAATGACGTCTGTTCTGACTCAGATGATCCAGTGCTTGATGTGGACTGGGAGTTGGAGAGAGAGACCCCTATAATATAACTGTACAAATGTAAAAATATTGAAGTTGAAGAGAAGGATGAGGAGGGTGACAGGGACAGTGCCACATGCAAGCAACTTTTGAGATGAAAGGCTATGGTAAGGTGTAGGTCCTTGAACAAGAACAGCAAGGGGACTGAGACAGAGGTGGCAACAGTGGAGGTGTTGGTGGTCATGTAGATTTATACAACAGGCTTACCTTTGGCAGTGTCCCAGTCCCCATGCAGAGCATCTTCCCAACCTGTGCCCCCATCCCTTGTGCAATGCAACATCCCAGAGCACTCTCTAAACACAGTAAATATCATCATACACACCCAGTCTCAAGGGAACTAAATCTAGATTTGCACAAATGCTGGCAGTGGGTAACACTCAATTCAAAATCACACACCAGACATATTGGATTTCCAGTAGTATGCAAAGTGTTGGTTTAGACCACTCCACTACTGATTTATTGATTGATTATAGTCATAATTTACGATCAGTAGAAGGCCTTCTGTACTGAAAGTATGTTTCCAGATCATACAGACGAAAGGGGTACATACTGTAGGAATAACAAATATGAAGCAACATTTCCATAGTGTGTGGTAGAATGCTATTCAGCATTGAAATCCATGCTTAGAACAGCATTATTGTGCTGCCCTGAGTGCATCATGATGTTGTTGTGCTGCACTGAGTACATCACTAGGGCAGCACAACATAGAACATCATTGCACATGTGCGATTAAGTGTATGCAGTGGTGAGCATTAACACGGAAATGACCGTCACCATAGGGAAAGGTACTTTTGAGTACTGGAGGGATGTTTGTTTGTAAACAGGAGCAGAAAAATGGTTGCCCATATACTATAAAAGATTGTGTATGAGTAACCATACACAAACAAGGCCGTTTTTAATCTTCTGGTTTCTGTGGTAATGAGACCTCTTGAGCTGTGCTTTCAAGGTCTCCTGTTACCATGGAAAACACTCGATTGAAGAATGACCTTGTTGTGTATGATTACTCATACACAATCCTCTATATATTGGGCAGTTACACATCACAAGCGTTCAGTTCAGAATTATATCAAAACAAGAAGATAAACTGTAGCAGATAATCAAAGAAGCAAATCATCAACAAATAATACATATGTTGGAACTAAGTAGGTTTATACATGAGGTCAAGACAGTCAGTAAATGGGGAGTGAAAATACAGTCAAAGGCCAAGATATAAGAGCGGCAGCAGTAAAGAGGCTGCCAACTGCGGCAGGTCAGTCTGACATCAGTAGTAGGGAAACTAACTGAGTCACTTCTGAAGGAAAGACTGGTAAATTACCTTGCATCTAGTGGGTTACAGGACCCAGAGCATCATAGAATCATGGAAGGGAGATCATGTCAGATAAACCTGATGATTTCTTTGACTGGATGGCCAGAGAAATAGACCAGGAGGGAGCAGTGTACATGGCCTACTTAGACTTCAGCAAGGCCTTCAACAACATGCCTCATAGGAGGCTCATGAAAACCTGGGAAGCTTGGGGGTGGGAACCAAAGTGGTACAGTGGATACATAACCAGCTGACAGATAGGCGACAGAGGGTGGTGCTTAATGGCACCCCTTTGGGGAAGGGACAGTGATCAGCGAGGTTCCACAGGGCTCAGTACTGGGTCCGGTCCTCTTTTGTGTCTTTCTAAGTGACACTGCAGAAGAACTGGAAGGGAAGGTGTGCCTACCTGCAGATGACACCAAGATGTGCAATAGGGTGGACACTCCAGAGGGGGTGGAAAGAATAAATAGGGACCTAAAAAAGAATGAGGAGTATTCAATGGAATAACAGCTGGGTTTCATTGCAAAAAAATGAAACATGCACCTTGTGTGCAGAAACCCAGAGGCAAAATACAGAATGGGGGGGTCTTGGCCATCACTAAACAGGAGACGACCTATGGGCAATCATAACAGATGACCTTAAGGTGGCAAGACAATGTGACAAAGCAGGAGGAAAAGCCAATGGGATGCTGGGGTGCATGGGATGGGTATCACCAGCAGAAGGAGGGAAGTGGTGTTGCCACTGTATCGGTCACTGGTGAGACAACACCTGGTGTACTGTGCCCACCCTGCAGTTTCACTGCTGACTCCAGTGAACTATAGAACAGGCCAGCCAAGGCATCTGCAAGATCCTCCACCCATTCCCTCAGCACACTTGTGTGTATGTCATCTATGCCTGGGGATTTATCTACCCTCTATGCTAGCAGCCCTGTCCTCACTCTATCCATCTGTGTTGAAAATCTGTCCCCTTGCCTCCCTTCTCCTCCCCTTCCTCCTAGTGGCACCAGTCTGTCTCTCTCCCCAGTGAAGATGGAACAGGAGTACTCATTCAGTATCTTTGCTTTGCCACCATTATCCTCCACCTACATGTTCCCTTTCCTGAGCCTAACCATCCTACCCTTCGTGTCCCTTTTCTCACTAATATAGTGAAAAAAAGCCTTCCCCCCCCTTCTTAATCCCCTTTAGCTAGCTACAGTTCCTTCTGAGCTTTAGCGGACCAAAAGAAACTGCAGAGTGCACAAAAAATAAAAACAAGGACACTCCAAGTACTGCTGCAAAAAAAGGGTTTATTGGTAGAAAAGGTAGGATAGAACTGAACCCTAGTGCTTTGAACTTCTGCAGGTTCTTGTCAAGGGATGACAGCCACCTTCATTCAGCCCTGTTATTCATCCCTCCTATAATGTTTATGACCCTACTGAAAATGTCTGTTATTCCTGAGTGCAGTTTGACCTTATGACATCATGAGTTGCAGAGCCATGCATGATTTCAAAGGTCAAACTGTTCACAGGGAAAATGGTGGTGGGGTGGTAGGGGGTAACCCTAACATCACATTTCCATACTTTTGTTGCTGTGCTTTCAACCCTAACTGATGCATTAGTGAAGTTTTTGGCAATGAATTTCCCTTCTTTTTGAGAAAGAGTAATGTAATTGTTAAGTGGTATATGTTTGTGGGCCCTCCGGGCCCTGTGCTCCCTTCACATTGTCCACTTTACACCAAACCAGCCAACAGACCCCTCAAGAAGCTCCCTGCAGGAGCAAAAGACTCAAACACAGGTGCCAGAGGTAATAAACACCTCCATCTACAGCACCCTTGTGTGGGGGGATAGCCCATCAACACACATCAACTGCCCCACCCACCCAACCTCCCCTGGCTCAGCATTTCCTTTATAGTTGCTGTCTAGTGACATCACATCCTGTTGCCACTAAGTCCCCACTTCTCCATTTGCAGGTTATACCTGCTAACCACTAGAGGGACCTTCTGACCTCTACACCTTTGCAACCAAGCTACTTACACCTCACTCTCCCTACCTGAAACCCTCCTACTCCCTGTAACCTACCTGATTAGGTTTCTCCTCTCCCAACTCCCACCTCTACATCTGCCCACACCTCACCCTTGCCCAGCCATCTGGCTAACCCAGTCACCTGACCCTCACCCAGCCTCTAACCCCAGTGACCACTAGGAGTCACTATTTCTACCCTGTTTTCTGGCCCAAACCCAGCTGGTTTAACATCACCTAGAACCTGGGTTCCCTGCTCCCAGTCAAGCCTTATCCCAACTGCCCAGCTAGGGGCTTGAACCTTGTACCCTATCCACCAGAGTCTGTGACAGTACCACTACTCCAAAGTGGTATCTACACTTTGTGAGGTGCAACCAAGCTACTTAAATTCATCACCCTGCTTACCTAGGCACTTATTGCTTGGGCACCTCTTTTCCAATTTTGGTAAACTGTCCCCATCAACAACCCTTGTACTACTGTTCTCCTCCATCTTACTATCCCTTCCCATTTTAACTCCCTCCCAAAGTGGCTATCCAGCACCCTCTCCCCCACCGGCTATTCAGAATCATCTTACAAATGCCCCCTATAAGTCCACTGCATCCCTCCCAGCTATCTCCTGGTCCCATTTCCCTATGCCCCCCACCTCCTCGGTCTATTCCTTTGGCTGCCTTCTGGCCTCTCTCCCCCTCTCCAGTACCCACTCCCTCTGCTCAGCCCACCCTATCGCCACCACCAACCTGCGTATGGCAAAATCCCGGTCTCTCCGTGTTCTACGCTACTATCTAACCATTGCCCTACTCCTTCTAGCAGCAGGGGATATACATCCTAACCCCGGCCCACCCCTAACCTCGGGCCCCAACCACCCCATACCAAACCCCTCAGCCAAGGCCACCACCAACACTTGTTCTGGCTACCTTTCCCGTGGCTTACGCCTTCTTCATCTAAATATTCGTAGCCTAGCCCCTAAGCTCGATCAGCTCCAGGTCCTTGCTGCCCATCATGCCCCCGACATAATCATCCTATCTGAGACCTGGCTAAACCCCAGTCTTCCTGATAATACCATTCCTATCCCAGGGTTCACCATCACACAGCAAGACCGGCCCTCTAGAGGCGAAGGGGTGGCTATCTACATCAGATCAGCCCTACACTTCACTGTCTCGCTCACCAAAGCTGAACCCAAAGCTTACGAGCTTCTCATAGTAAAGCTGTCCCCCCATTACCTATCTTTGTGGCTGGAATCTATTGCTGCCCTGGCACGCCAACCACAGTAGTCACCGACCTCCTGGGCCAGCTCTCATCTCTCGCACAGTCGGGCGAACTTTATGTCATGGGTGACTTTAATCACAACTGGCTAGCACCCACTTTTAACAAAACCCAAACTGAGATAACCGCTCTCAACCTCAGTCAAACCATTTCGGAACCCACACACTCTAACCATAAGTCCGGTAACCACTCCCTCCTAGACTGGGCACTTACATCCCACCCGCACCACGTCGTCAGCTCAGGCCTCCTCCCTGATTCAATCAGTGACCATCATCTAATCTACGTGGTCCGCAAGATTCACAGAGTTAAATCACCTCCCAAATTTATATTCCAACAGTCATACAAATCCCTCAACCTCTCCCCCCTTCTGGATGATTTATCTCACTCTAATTGGGCCCCGAGCCCTAGCTGCTCTAACATGGATGTGGCCCTCACCCACTTTCGGAACACCTTCCTTGCTGCCTGGGACAAACACGGCCCCCTGCGCCGAGCTAGAGTCCGGGGATCTCACCTACCCTGGATTTCCCCTGAGCTGATAGCGTACCAACATGCCCGTGACAAGGCCTGGCGAAACTACAAATCCACGCTCCTCCCAGGCAACTACATCACCTACCACATGCTCTGCAACATGTGCACAAAAGCCATCCGCTTAGCCAAGGCTGATTATTTTAACAATACCCTAAATGCAAATCTTGGGAGTCCTTCGAAATTCTGGAAAGTCATTAACTCCCTTTTCATCCTGCAAACAACAAGCCCCCCCTCCTTTCCTCCTCACCAAAGGGACACTGCTGTCCGACCCCCTGATGGTAGCCTCCGAGTTAAACTCCTATTTTACTACCTGCGCCCAGGCCCTCCTAGATTCCCTTCTTCCTGCAACCACACCTGCTCCCCAGACATCTATCCACCTTCCACCTGGCAGGAGCCCCTTTTCCTTCAGACACATCTCCCCCACCAAAACTCTAGCTGCCCTTCACTCCCTGAACCCCTCCAAAGGCAAATCCCCTGATGGTCTTGATAACAAACTCCTCTTCCTATCTGCCCCCGCCATTGCTACTCCCCTCGCAGCCTTACTAAATCTCTCTTTCACCACCGAGTCACTCCCCTCCACATGGAAGCATGCCACTGTCATTCCCTTCCCAAAAGGTGGTGATCCTACCTTCACAACTAGCTACCACCCCATCTCCCTCCTCCCCACCCTCGCCAAACTCCAGGAACACTTAGTGCTATCCCAACTCTCCCACTTTCTCCCTGAAACTAACTTCTTTACCCCATTCCAGTCCGGATTCTGAAAACACCACTCTACCACCTCCTCCCTACTAAGACTCACGGACTCCATCCTTACTGGGATGGAGAAAGGTCTAATCACTGCCGCCATCTTCATTGACCTAGCAAAAGCCTTTGACACGGTATCCCATCCTCTCCTACTATCCTGCCTATCAGGGGCTGGGTTAGCAGTATCTGCCACAAATTGGCTCAGTGCCTACCTTCTAAATTGAACCCAATCCACTAAAATAGCCGACCACACCTCCCCCCCCATCACCACCGGCATTCCCCAAGGCTCAGTTCTTGGCCCCATTCTCTTCTCCATCCTTCTAAATGATCTGCCTAACTCTTGCTCTTCTACCGCAATCCACATGTATGCAGACGACACGGTCCTCTTTATCTCCAGCCGGACCCACGAAGAAGTCTCCTCCAAACTTCAAACTGATTTCAACAAAATCCAATGCTGGCTCAATGCCAAGCAGCTCTCCTTAAATGCCAAGAAAACTGTCTCTATGTCTTTCGGAACTAGACAGCGTCTATCCAAACTCACCTCTCCCCTGGTCTTCCATACCCTAAATAACACCATCCTTGCTGAAGTGCCTTCCTTCAGGTACCTAGGGGTTTGGCTTGATTGCCACCTCTCCTTCTCCACACACGTGGACGCCATCATTTCAAAACTGCGCCCAAAACTTGGTGCCCTTTATCGAAACCGCGCTAGCCTCCCGCTACCTGTCAGACGTGATTTAGTCCAGAAAATTATCCTACCCTCCATCGACTACTGCAATGTCATTTACAGCTCCACTGCCAAGACCACCCTAACCAGACTTGACCCCCGCTTTAATGCTTTCTGCCGTTTTGCACTCGATGCCCCCCCCCACATCACTGCGAGCTCTACCATTCACTGGCCCTGCCATCTCTGTGCAACCGGCACCTACCTCATAGTGCTAAATTCGTGTCCAACTTCTGGCTCGGCTCTCTCCCTCCTTACCTCGCATTCTCCCTATCTTCCTCCTACCCCACCACGCCTTCGTCTTCTGATGCCAGGCTATTAGTCATCCCTCACCGAAGGACCACCGCAGGCCAATCTGCCTTCTCTTACCTCTTCCCTAAACTCTGGAACAGCCTGCCGGCGCAGATCCGCCATTCATCATCCAAACACTCCCTATCCTCTGCCCTCACTAACTTCCTTGCCCCAAACTGCAACTGCCCCTGACCCACCCTCGATAGCTTCCTTTCCCCCTTCACCGCTTAGTGCCTGACCAGCGGCTCGGCCTTTCGCCTATTTGTCTGGCTTATACAATGCCCCACACACTTCACTCTCACTCCCCACTCTCATATTCCCTCCTAATCCCTCCCTTCCTTTCTCCTCATTCCTAAACTAACCCATGCTCTTCATCCTTATGTACTGCTACTGCTTCCCTCTCCTTCTCCCCAACCCCCACCCATATCACCCCCCATATTCTCCTCCAACTCCTACTGTCAACTTGGTGCTCTCGCTTCAGCGCAAGTCCTGTTACTGGCACTATAGTCTCTATATGGCACTTAAGTAATCATGTATTACCCTCGATGAGTTCCCATGTTATGTATACCCTGTCCTTGATGTTCATGTTCTGTACTGTACTGTTCTCCTATTGGAAATAGTGCTAATGTAATCCCGCCCAACTATGCACATTATCTGTATGCTCTGTACTGTTCTCATACTGTAAATAGTCCTATGTAATCCCATCCAACTATGTACATTAACTGTATTGCTCTATTTCTCAGTTCAACTTTTGTCTGTATTCCTGCCTCCATTGTAACCCCTCCCCCCAGGTCACACCGTGAGACGAGCATCTTTTTGTTCAGTGTGCCTTTCCTGGTGAAACATTTTTAATAAATAAATAAATATCTTGAGCTATCTTATGGGATAGCCTATGTATACCATGGAATTTTGAGTGTTTTTTGTGATAGAAATAGTAAAAATGTACAAAGGAAAAAAGTACAAAATCTAAACTGTGCCTCTTTGTCAAGTGGATCTGTATGAAGGATGCTGATCCATAATGGTCAGATGCAATGTAGCTTTTTTATCATTATACTAACCCATAAGGCTCAAAAGCTATATGGCATCTCACATGTGAGAATACATTTCTGAGTATGCTCAATGTAGTTAAAATGAGGGAGATCAATTTTTGAGCATGCTCAGTGTGGCCAAAACATGCTCAGTGTGGCCTGAGTGATATAATTTTCTGAGTGTGCTCAGCAATCAACTTGATTCATTTTGCTCATGTTTGGTCAACATAACACTCTTTATTTGCAAATTTGATTTACACTCCCATGGTGCATATAGAGAATATCTCATGAGGTAGCTTCAAATGTGCATGTTATTTGGTTTGAAATGTTGGAGTTATTGCACACTTGTATGAGTGCCACAGCCAGAAGTGCACAGTGACAATAACATCAAAATTTCAAGCCAAATAGCATGCATATTTGGAGCTACTGCATGGGCTATCCGATGTATACCATGGGAGTTCCCACTTTTTTTTATCTATTGCAGGTAAAATACATGGGCCCATATATTCAGAAGGGTTGTGCATGGCGCAGCACTGTTGTACCATGTGCAACCCACTGATGTGCCCCGGCACGATATTCAAACAGGGATTGAGCCTGGCACAAATCCCGGTGTGCCAGAGTGCATCAGTAATGTATGCGGCGCAGGTGGGGGGGGGTGCCCATGCATAGTCCGCACATCCCGACATTCAGCCCGTGATGTGCTGAGTCCCTGCATGTGCAACCCCTACTTGCACTGCACACAGGTGAGCCAAAAAAAAAGGAGCATCAGCTGGCCACCCACAGGTGAGCTGCCATATTGCAGGGTGCAACATGACAGCTGCCACCTGTGGGTGGCCACCCAAGCTCCGGCTGCACCTTCGTGGCGGCGCCCCCCCATGCCCGATCGCGAGCATATGTAGGAGACATACATCTCCAATATCCCTGGTGGTCCAGTGGACCACTTGCAGCCCAGTCGCGGGCTTAAGTATTGAAAATACCGTCCATTATCCCTGGTGGTCCAGTGGACCACTTGCAGCCTGATCTCGGGCATATGTGTTAACTGAAAAGCCCAATATCCCTGGTGGTCCAGTGGACCGCTCGCAGCCTGATCTCGGGCACATGTGTTAAATCCAAAGTTCAATATCCCTGGTGGTCCAGTGGACTGCTCGCAGCCTGATCGCGGGTGTCAGTAAAACATTAATGCCACACCGACCCATCCCTGGTGGTCTAGCGGCACCCCTTTCCACCACCCACTGAGGCCCACAGCCCGCCTTCTTCCGGTCAGTGGCGGTGGCAGTTTCCACCCACCAGCGCCTGCTGCCCACTGACTGACACCGCATGGTAGGGCTGTGCGCCCATTGGTCCACAGCGTGAGCCAATGGGGTGCAGCTCTGATTTCCATTATAGTTCAGATATGTGAATGGATCCATTCACATACCTGGACTGTATAGTATGGTATGAGCGCACGCCCATTGGCCCATGCTGTGGACCAATGGGCATACAGCCCTATTTACGGTGTCAGTCGGTGGGCAGGGTGGCAACCGGGGAACTGCTGCCGCCGCTGACCGGGGAAGCGGGCGTGGGGCCAGTGGGTGGTGGGTGGTGGAAGGGGTTGCCGCTAGACCGCTAGACCACCAGGGATGGGTCAGTGTGGCATTAATGTTTTACTGACGCCATTGATCGGGCTGCAAGTGGTCCACTAGACCACCAGGGATATTGGACTTTGGATTTAACACGTATGCCCACGATCAGGCTGTGAGCGGTCCACTGGACCACCAGGGATATGGGACGATTATTTTTATACTTAAGCCCATGATCGGGCATGAAGCAGCCCACTGAACCCCCAGGGATATTGGACGCGTAATATTCTCCGTATGCCCGTGATCAGGCAGTGGGGCAAATTTCTTGCACTGTGCAGGGGCCGGTCCCTCATCGATGTAGCCTGGCAGGGCGCCAGGCACAACTCGGCGGGGATCGGCACACCTGCATGCAAATGGGTCAATAATGACATGCAAATAGCCCCATTTGCACCTTGCATGCATTATGGCCTCATTTGCATGTACACTTTTTAATATTGCGGTTGTTGCGCCTAGCGCAACGGAACTTGCGCTAGCGCATCCCCCTGCTCCACTCTTGCCACTTGCGTTGGCACAGTGCCACTGCACCATGCACACTGCAGGTGGCCAGGGTGTGATATTCAATGCTGCTGTGCCATGGCACAGCTCCATTGAATATCACCCTGTCAACGTCCCTGCGCAGCCCAGCTGAGCTGTGCCCAGGCTTGCACCACTGCCTGGCGCAGTCTGAATATCCGGGCCATGCTGTGTTATATAAATAGAGTATCTTTTTATAGTCTTTCTTCCTTTTCCACTTAATTAATGACGCTAAGCCGAGCCTTTTACTTTTATGGTTAAAGTGACAGCACCACTTGTTTGATGTGCTGCTGGCAAGGAAGTAGTTTATATGAAAAGCAAGGGTTGTGGATACTATGCAGATAACATAGCTACTGTGCAGATATCATGATTTCAACTGTTATTTGCATTGTAGCTATGTCTTCAGTGCAAATAGTTTTTATCTTCTAAATGTATTTGCAGTCCCATGGTATACATATAATGCAGTATATAGATAGATAGATAGATAGATAGATACAGATATATACATACATATATATATATATATATATATATATATATCGAGATTGAGAGAGAGAGAGATGGTGTGTGTGTTATATATATATATATATATATATATATATATATATATATATATGTATATTGGCATGGTAGCTCCACTACAGTAAGGGTTGAATAGGATGCTTAATGTTAAGCCTCTAAATTTGCACCTTAATAGGTTTGGCCCCATTTAACAGAATTGCACAAAATGTTGCATGTGCAGTCTGAAGGGCCAGGTCTTTTGAATTGCCAAGTTTTATTCTCATGGGTTGTGCAGATTTGGAAATCCAGATACTGGAATAAGTGGAAAAATCAGTTTTTTTTGCTGTTTTCTTGTCATTGCCTAGCACCCAGGTGGTTTGGAATTTTCAGGGTAGAAAGGGCTTACCCCAGAATGGTGCCTTTTGTTGATTTGGTGAAAAAATATTAATCCATTCACAAGTTATAAGGATGTGAAATTTCAGTTCTGAGCATGCTTAGTTGGATATTTCAGATAGTTGTTTGATATAAAAGAAGAATTTGGCTATATGAAAGAGGATTTCTGTTTCATGAAGGGGTAATCCTCTTTCAAGAGAGAAAATTCTTCTTTTGTATGACAGCCATTTTGTTTCCATTGAAAAAAAAATTTGAAAGAGACACCAAGACATGAATCTAGCTAAACGGGACCGTTTAGCTAGACTCTGCACTTAGTTTTTTAAACTATGACCTCTAAATGTGTTTTTGGAGCAATAAGCCTTGCATACTTCGCAGTTTGATCACCCTACTCTTTGTGGATTGGTAAGTGAGATCCTATTTGTTAAAGTGCTCCTCGGAGACACCAAGCCCCTGTACATAGGGTGTGCCTACCTCCCGCCCCAATCGTCTGCCTCCTCCCTAGAATCCCTAACCCATGCCCTGGTTGAGTACCCTCTGGGGGAGACTATTCTTCTTGGGGATTTCAATCTAAACTGGCTTGCCTTGGGGACTTCCATCAGCAAGAATCCTATACTGGACTCCTCATTAACCCAAGTCATCGATCTGCCTACTAGGCATAATGCTAAGTCTGGCAATCATTCCCTACTCGACTGGGCACTAGTCTCCTGCCCATACCGCATATTGACAGCTGGGATCATGGCAGACTCTCTGAGTGACCACTCACCAATTTTCTGTACCTGGTCCAAGAAGCGTCCTAATATTGCTGCTAGGGTAATAGAAGCCAGGAACTTTAGCAGGCTCGTGTCAGCAGACCTCTGCTCAGACTTGTGAACCATTGCCTGGGATCCTATTATCTCCTTCCCCTCACTTGATGAGGCACTTGACTACTTCACCAATTCATTCCTGTCTGTGGCCAATCTGCATGCCCCGCAAAAGAAGCTCAGGGTAAAGGGCAAGTGCCACAAATGGCTGAGCCCTGGCCTTAAGCAAATTATGCTACTCCGTGACAGGGCCTAGGGACTCTACAAATCCTCAGGCAGTATATCTGACTGGGAGAAGTACAGGGAGTTGAGGAACCAATGCAAAAAAGCTTCCAAACAGGCCAAGTCCAAGTACCTGCGAGATCTCCAAACTAGTCACTTACGTGACCCTAAGAAATTCTGGGGTCACATTAACACCCTTCTTAAGGGTACCACTAATGCACAAGAAGGTGCACTCCTGGTTGGGGATACCTTGACCAACGACCCCTCCACAGTAGCTGAAGCTTTCTGTGCCTCCTTCTCCAATCCTAGTGGACTCTCTCCCCCCGTCCTCTCTGGGATTTCCTACAACACCAGTATGGACTGGGCACTTCCTCGGCCTCAGTTCCACCTGAAACTGGTTGAACCATCTGCTGTACTTCCTCTTTTACTCAAAATAAACCCTAACTCCTCCCCAGGACATGACCTGTTTGAACCTCGGCTGCTGAGGGCCACTGCCCCTCCTTTCGCCCACCCTGTCACCATGCTTATCAACAGGTCTCTCCTCGAAGGAACAGTCCCAAGTAAATGGAAGGTATCGATTATTGTCCCTGTCCATAAAAAAGGACCCAGGGATAAAGTGGGGAACTATAGGCCTATATCCCTACTCAGCCCTCTCGGGAAAGTGCAGGAGAGACTGGTATACAATCAATTGCAGGATTATCTCGAGCAGCACCTACTCCTTTGCTGACGTACAACAAGGCTTTAGGAAAGGTCATGGCACTGACACTGCCCTTATCCGGCTCACATCCGACATTCTCAAGGCCTTGGACCAGGGCTCCCTGATGGGGGATCTATTCATTGACCTGACCAAGGTCTTCAACCTGGTCAGCCACAAACTTCTCCTTTCCAAACTCCTCCGACTAGGACTGGATCTGCACTCACTCTCTTGGTTTGAGAGCTACCTGATCAATAGAACCCAAAAAGTCAGTTGGAGAGGAACACAATCCTGCACTAGACCCATGGTCTCTGGGGTACCCCAGGGCTCAATCCTGGGTCCCCTGCTATTCTCACTTTTTCTCAACGACATTGAGGGGGTCTGCGGGCTGAGCAACCTCTTCCTATATGCAGATGACAGTGTTGTCTACTGCAGTGACCCACTACCCAGTGTCATCTCCGGCAAACTGCAGGCCTGTCTCTCAGCTCTCAAGGCCTGGTTCACCTCCAATTCTCTTGTGCTGAATGAAGAAAAAACTAAGGCTATTCTGTTTAGGACTAGACATCTGGGCACTGACAGAAGCGAGCTACTCCAGCTCAACACATCCCAAGGAAAGAGAGTAGAGGTCATAGACAGGATCAAGTACCTTGGGATCCTCCTTGACCAGGAGCTGTCCTTCAAACCCCACATCGACTCCTTAACAAGATCCAGCCACCAGAGGCTTGGTCTCCTCTACCGGCTGGGCAACTCTCTTTCTGGTGAGGCGCTACGTGCCATAGTCAACTGCAACCTTCTCCCTTCCATCCTATATGGTGCCCACCTGCTACAGTTCTTCCGGGAGAAGAAGCTCAGCAAACTTTCCATGCTCTGCCACAGGGTGGCTCACTTTGCAATAAACTCCTCCCTCAGGAGTCAACACTGCAAGGTCCTCACGGACCTAAACTGGCCCACCTTACGGCACAAGTTGGCCTATTCCTCTGTTTGCCTGGCCTTTAAATTCACCTCCTTCGGCCCGCCTCCCCATCTGAGTGGGCTGCTCACTCCAAAACTCCAGTGCCGTGCCTTGCGATCCTTGACAAGTCATCCCCTTGACATCCCTCGTGTTTGCACCAACCAAGGCAAGCGCTCTTTTCAGTATGCTCCTCCCTACTTATGAAACGCCCTCCCAGCAAGTCTGGTTGACAAGCCTACTCTCCTAGGGTTTAAGTCAGGCCTCAAAGTGTACCTTCTGAAACTTAGTCTCTGTGGTTGTAATCACTAGCCCCCTGCCCGGGCTGGTTGTCATGCTATCACTAACTTAGCCACGCCTACTTACCCCATGAATCTCTTATGCAAAATTGTTAAATGTACTGTGCACCTGTTTAATACTTGTGAGCCTTGTGATGCCTGCTGTCTCTGTGCTAAACGTTTGATACCAATTTCCCAATATGTATCAGCTGTAAATACTGTATATTGATACCTATGTATGTAATTTACTGTAACTAACTCTGGGTCGCCCTTAAAAAAGGGATCTCTGGTCTCAGTGGGCTTACCCGGTTACCAAAATCTAAATAAATAAATAAAAAAACTCTGGTGTGTGTAGTTTTTTTTTCTCGTCAGACTGTCTTTCATGAAACAGGCACTGTAAGAACATATGGTTGCTGTGACTTTTTTTTCCAGTTCTCTTATAGCACTAAAAACAGCAGACAAAAAATGTAATTAATTTTTAATACTAGCCAGTAGTTACTATATTTGTAAGTCATTTTTGGGAGCCAACAGCATAGCTGTAAATTACTCTATGATACTGGTTTGACAAATATTTTGTCAACCGATGCTACAGCAATGAATTTATGTTGACTGCAATTGCGGTCAGCATAAAACCATCCAAGAACACATTGTTTTCTTCAGGGGGCTTTGCCCCTGAACCCCTCCATGCAGGGTGCTCTGCCACCCGCACCCCCCCATACTTAATATAGTTAACTCCAAGTTGGAGTTGATTCGGGGTGGAGTGCAGTACCCTGGGAAAGCAGTGCTGGGGGACCTGTGGTGACAGTTCAGCAACCCGTTGCTGTGTCTCTGTACTGTTGTTTGCTGTAAAGGTGTTGCCGTTCCATCAGCATATGACTGTAAGTGCTATTGTGGTCATGTGTACTTTGTGTTTGTATTTAAGTTAAAAGGTACATTCAATGTCAGTGATTTAGCTGCATGGTGTCATTAATGATAGGGCTTTTAGGTCCTGGCATAGGTTTTCAGACTTACACAGGCCTCAGTTCAATACCCAGTGCAGAAAATGTGTTTTCTTTTTCACTAAAATTTATGTAGTATCAGAGAAATTGTTGGATGCCCTTGCTGATGTTAGTGATTGAATTTCAGCAAAGTTTGAAGTCCTGTATTGGTGATAACTTGAAAAGTTCCTGCTGAGATGTTTAGGTTTGAATGCAACTTGGGAAACATTACTTCAAACTGACAGACTAGTGCATTACTAAATCCACTGTAGCTGTTGGGGGTGCAGTCAGTGTTAGATGTCCTTTGCCACAGCATGCAAGGCTTGTCAATGAGTTTTAATACAGTGGTAAAGCTACAGACTATCAAGCAGTAGTAAAGTAGGGGACCTGGGTTTGATCCCCAGGTCTTTCTTACTCAGTTACTGTAGCGTGAGAGAAATTGTGTGTCGTAATTGCCAATGTTAGTGACAGAGTTTCTGCAAGGTGTGAAACTCTGTAGTGCTGATAACTTGAAAATTTCCAGCTGATACGTTGAGGTTTAAATGCAGCTTGGGAATATTGCTTTAAATTGTCTGACAGGTTCATTAAATCCACTGCAGCTCTCTGTGTGTTTTGGCGGGGGGGGGGGGGGGGGCCTGCACTCAGTGCTGAATGCCTACCACAGCATGTATTTCCTATCACAGAGTATCTGTACAGCACTAGAACTACAGGCTACCAAGCAGTAGTGGGTAGAGGGCCAGGATTTAATCCCAGTGTGGGACATTTTGTTTTCATTCTCACTACAATTTCTATAGTATGAAAGAAAGTGTTAAGTGCCTTTTTTGATGTTAGTGATAGAGTTTCCGTAAAGTTTAAAGTCTATATTGCTGATAAATTGAAAAATTCCAGCTGAGACTTTCAGGTTTGAATGCAACTTGGGAAACACTACTTCAAATTGCCAGACTGGTGAATTACTAAATCCACTGCAGCTGTTGGGGGGGGGGGTCACTCTCAGTACCAGATGTCCTTTATCACAGTATGTATTTCATTTCAGTGAGCTTTAGTACAGCAGTACAGCTATAGACTTCCAAGCAGTAGTGGGTAGGGTGCTTGGGTTTGATCCCCAGTATGGGATATTTTTTTTTTCTTCTTTCTTACTCAGTTTCTGTAGTATAAGAGAAATTGTTTGATGCAAGAAGTTCTATATTGCTGATAACTGGAACACTTCCAGCTGAGACGTTGAGGTTGAAATGCAACTTGGGAACATTACTTCAAATTGACTGGTTCATTGCTATCCACTGCAGCTGTGTGTGTGTGGCGGAGGTGGGGAGGGGGATGCTACACTCAGTGTTGAATGTCCTTTTCCACAGTATACATTTCCTGCCAAGGAGCCTTTGACAACAGTAGACTATGGGCTACCAAGCAATAGGAGGTTGGGGGCCTGGGTTTGATCCCCAGTGTGGTACATCTTTTTCATTCTCACTCATGTAGTATGAGAGAAATTGTTAGATGTTACTGCTGATATTAGTGATAGAGTTTCAACAAGATTTGAAGTTCTCTGTTTTTGATAACTAGAAAAGATCCAGATGAGACTTTAAAGTTTGAATGCAACTTGGAAACATTACTTCAAACTGAGAAATGAGCATGCCAGCTTCAGAGGCCCTAGTGCAGGAACTGAGCAGGTCAAAAGTTCTGAGTTTGTGTATTATGTGGGCTATTCTTTTTAATTTTTTTGAGATGTATGTGTGTACTCACATACATGTATATGGCTGTACTGTACTGTGCTGCATCTGCATGTACACTGTTAAGCATGTGCAGTATGGCTGCGTTTTACTATACAAAAATGGTTCCAGTCCCTAGGCGGAAGACCTCTACCGGTCAAGCTGCCTTCTCACACCAGTTACCCAAGCTCTGGAACGTCCTCCCACCACCAATTCAGCACTCCTCCTCTTCCTACTCTCTGTCTACCACCCTAGCAAACTTTCTTACTACAAATTGCTCCTGTCCCTGAACCTGCCATGCCCCACTATCCCCTCCCCAACGCCTGACCAGCAACCTTAGCCTTGCTACAGAAGCTGGCATATAACCCCAACCTTGCACTTATGTCCTGGGCCTATTTTGCCCTATGTACTGTTTATAATTGTATAACTGTGATATACATCCTCTGCTGTTTACAGCTGTTACTACTGTGCTAATTTACCTTGTCTGCTGCTTCTTGTCACAAAAATTGTTATTTGATACTATAATATCCTAAGCATTCAATGTGCGCTGCTTGTATAGTCATGCAATTGTGTATCCTTATGCTGCTTTTTATTTGCTTCTGGTAACTGTTCACTTTATAACCTGCATGTTATCATATCCATGTATACCCCCCCCCCCCACCAGGTCGCACCGGGAGACAAGCGTGAAACAATTGCAATAAATAAATAAATAAATATTTTGGCACTGCTGAGTACTGTTGGTACTTTGATTTCCTATTGTTTATTAGAAATTTCCCCACATGATAGTATTAGATATGACTTATAGAATATCACTGTAAATGGAAGTTTACTTATCTAGTTTTATTTCCCTTCATTCAGTATCAGCACTGTGGCTTCACTTATTGTGACATTGTTAGTGACCAGTCCAGCAGAAGGTGAGTGTTTCTTCTTAATCAGTCAAATGTCATCATCACTGAGGTCACAATGCTGATGAGGTATGAAGGGAAATAGACTCTGGGGTGAGTACTGTTCCACACATTGCATGTACTTTAGTACTGTCAGGTAGAAAACCATCAAAGTTGCAATATGGGGAAACAAGAACTTTAGACAGACAAATGAGCAGCTGATTTCTCCATGTTCTAATATCATGTCCTACAAGTTATCCACACAAAGTGCATGTAATTTATAGTATTTTGGTGAGAGAAAGGTGGTTGTGGGATGTGCCCTTCAGAAACAGCAGTCTCCTGAAAGAAGAGAAACATTTTGATATCTGGGTATGTGAGCAGGAGTGAGTATAATTAATGATATGCCAGATTGAAAGGAGTTGTCCTGGGCTGGTAAGTATTACACTTTTACCAAAAATGGATACATTGTTTTTGCAGTTAGTGCTCTTTACTTCATCCAGGTTAACCCCATCACCGGGGCTGGACTTCCCCCGGCCCCATCACCCGTCCCCTTGTGGACTCACCGTTCAACTCCAGTCTTTTCTATGGCTTACCCCCCATGTTGGAGGCACTGCCATGGTGCCACAGACAGGATCCACAGATTGGAAGAGTGCCATCGAGCTGGGTTTGGGGTCTGTGAGGGATTGGTCCTGTCATGCTGGCCATCCATATTTTTTTCCTCATTTTTACATTCCCCAGGAAGGTGGACATGCAGTGTCACACAGACATACCTGCTTGTGCACTGACATGCAGGATGTCAGCAGCTGCCACTTCTCCACCTCCAAATTGCTGTCCCTGGGTGTACAAGCCCCAGTCACTGCTAGGGGCCAGTACTACACCAGGCAGCAGCCCTCTCTCTCTCTGGAGGGGGAGAGCAGTCTTGTGGACACTCAGTCCTCCTCCCCCTCCCTACTGACCGTCTGGCATTCTGAGTTTGCTCCCAAACCCAGGTCATCAGCATCACAAGTGGTAGCAGTACCACTGTGCCAGTGGGTCAGCAAAAATGGACACATTAAATGAATGATTGATTTAAAATGTCTTAGACAAATAATAAGGCTATTGGTACAATATGTACTTAAATTAATGCATATCAGAGAGAAAGCCCTAAGCAGATATGACAATGGTTTTGTTCAAGTTGTGCCAGTTCATGTATTACTAGCTTTTAAAAAAATGAGCTTGTTATTTCCTGGGCTCTGATTGGCTGGGGAGCACGTCAATTCACTCCAGCATGTTCGCTCCCTGAAAACCCACTCCCAACAGTTCACTCCCGACTAATTCGCTCCCATCCCTTTTCGCTCCACGTTATTTCACTCCCTAGCAAACACAACAGCATTCTGGAAACCATCACCAAGCATAATAATTTTTCTTACCTTAAGTCGACATTGTTCTATTCGGAATCACAGTGTAGTACTCTCCCTTTGTCATGTGACATATGACTAGTCGTATGATGCAGTGATCTTAGCGTCAATGTTAGTGCAGAAGTTCAACTATCCAGCTAAAAAACACATCTTCATTTAAGATAAATTATTAAAATCATGATGCTTTTCTTTGTTTTTTAAAATTAATACTCAAAACAGTGAGCCACACCTCGTAAAAATTCCTCTGTTGTGCATTCGGAGGACTTGTCGACAATGTGTTCGAGCCTTGATGCGTTGTCCTTGTACACCCATTTGGAACAATTGGGTGCATTGCCAGCTATTATTTGTTCAATGTCTGCCTCCCGTTTTCATTGTATACCCTTCATGCCTTCAATAAATTTCCACAAGGTTGGGTGAGACATACAGAGGATTGATTGCATGCGTCTATGAAATGCTTCTACAGTGTTATTAGTTTTAGCACGTTTTTCTGTAACTGTATCAAAGTGGTTCCAGAGTGTGACTGGGAACTGTGGTTGCCTGCGCCCATTGCCTCTTCTATTCCTCCTGCCAATCCAGGTGTCTTCGAAATAGTCTATAATTGGCTCCATCTCAGAAGGGAAAATATTAAGTGTTTCGTCTGTAATTTCCTTGAACCGAGCCACAACCTGATCGGGAGGGTAGCAGGCAAGGGCTGGCAGATAACGACACTTTATGCTGAACTCGCTATCAAGTGCATACCTTTACCCTAGCCCTTTAGCCTGAATCTTTCTGTAGATGCATTGGGCAAAATAGAAAAAACATCTGGCTTGTCTTGCATTTGGGAAAACAGATTTAAATGCCTGCAATGTATCTTTTTCAAAGTCTGTCATAATGACAGAGGGGTTCAAGCGTGAGTTTAAATCTTTTAGACTGGACAGCAGTCTTTCATAAATTTCTTTTCTTTTACCAGGTAGTAGGATGTAAATTGCAGGCTGCATACACCCAAGTCGTTCTCCAATAATTACATACATTTGAGTGAATAATGGTGGTGCCACACTAAATGTACCATCGGCGTACCAATGCTTACTCTGTTCAAGGAATGTTAAGTTGCTTTCTATGCTGAACACAAGAATCCGGTCGCTGTCAGGACCGCTGTCATATAGTAAAAAGTTTACTTCATTGCCAGAACTACCTCTCATTGTCCGATAATATTCAGGAATTATGATATCTGACAGTCCGCCGGGATTTGGTGGGGCTCCGTGTACACGGACGCGCTGTATAGTGTGCTTTACATTTCGGTCTACCATTGTTCCCTGAGCAGCTAAAGACATGTTGTCCTTACAATGCAGCAGAACCTGAGCAGTGATATCCTGACTACTTTCTGCTCAGTTTTTAGCTCTACTGATGGCTTCACATCTCTCAACTGCAGTCGAGTCAGGAGCGTGTGAGTGTTCACTAAATGTAGCGACTATAGTTCGGTCCTCGTAACTGGCAGTGTGAACCCTGGCATTGCATGTTTTGTCTTTTCTAACAGATCTCTCGCACTGAAAAATAGAGTTCCCATTATACCCCCGTTTGTGGTGAGTATATATGAAGTTGTTATAGTCCACTAGTTTCTTTTTCTTTTGCTCGGACAGGATAAACTTTGCTTCCATTCTGCAAACTGAGAGCGGACTGTGAGCAAGCACTGTAGTAACAGAATCGATTTTCACAGTGCAGCTTTATAACTTTCCATAGCAACAGGTTGAGCACATTAATTTAATTGATTGAATTATTGAATTATTGATTGACAGTAACAGTAAATAGCAAAGTCTGGTGAGGGATACAAAGGAGTGAATTCTGTGGGAGTGGGAGCGAGTTGACAAGGAATGAGTTGTGCAGGAGCCAATTGCCAAGGGAGCAAGTCATTGGGAGTGAGTTGACCCGGCGCGAATTCGCGGGAGCGAATTGACATAGACCCGATTGGCTGTCTCCCATGCCATGGGGGGTACATTAACTTACAATAGATGCCCAGGAAATAAAAAGTGTCAGTCCAACTGACCTGATTACCAATATCATGGTGCCATGGAATTTCAACCATATTTGTAGCTGCCATTTATTTACTCTCGCTTAGCGAGAACCAAGTTACTGAGTAACCCCCCCCACTTTCCTCTTCACACTCACTGCAGTTTTTTTATATAAAACTGTTTATTAGAATTTTATAAAACATTATACTCAGATACATCACAAATAGTAGCAGCTCATCACAGTGTTTAACAAAGTCAGTGCAGTTTTAAATTAAAAAAATATTTTGTTCAGCGTAGCACTTTTACATAGTGTCATCAATCCTCCTGTCAGCTCATCATCGCTCCTGCCTCCCCATCCCTCCAGCTGCCTGTTGACTCAGCGGTGACAGAAAACATTTCTCCCTCAGCTCTCTGTTCTTCTTCCTGGTCTGCCTGCTCCCACTCACCATGAATTCTAAACGCCAACTAAGTTTCGTACTGCTGTGCCATCCTAAGTTCGTCCTCGGCAGTGGCTCCCCTACTGACAACTAATTAATGACCGCTGATGCAGTCTGACTGTGAACACCTGCTCTTTCACATTACTAAATGCTCCCAACAGCTGTATTTAGAGTTGGAACCAGTGCGGGTTTCATTTACTGACTGCGCTCAAGAAACCAAGCTGCCAGCTGTCCATGACCTCAGTTAGTTAAAAAAAGCAAGTTTAATTGACAGCTGTCCCTGACTTCAGCTAGTTAAAAAAAAAAAAGTAAGTGTGAAAAAGGATGGCTTTCTCATGTAAATATAACAGGTGCCCTCCAGCAGTGGTGCCCTCTACTGACAACTAATGAAAGGACTACTTTATACAAAATGCATTCAGTTTAATGATTTTCAGAAATGTTTTTAGTTCAAGTTCAAGTTTATTTGCAGGAAAACTCCATTGAGCACGTTCATTTACAAGGAGGTCTTGGTAAGGGCAATGTGGTACAACAGGTTATAATACAATAAATGGCATACAACAATTAATAAAATAAAGACGATAAGTATACAGTTTGGACATAAAAGAACAGGAATACAGCTGTGACAAATACATATCGGTGTGAAATTCTATCAGGTACTACAGTCAGGGAAAGAAATTAGTTGAGAGGACACAAGTGCTAGTTGTGGCAACTTTGCCATGGGGAGATGTGCTAGCCATTATGACAGTGGCAAGTTTCTTTAAGTGCCTTGCTGGTCAGGGATTTAAAGACATTTACAGAGACTAACTCAGGGAGCTTGAGTAATGATTGCATTTTATTCCAGACGAATTGGATGGCATAACTGATTGCAACTCTGCCATGATGAGTACGGGATTTGGGCATGTCTAACAGGATGATAGAGTTTTTCATGAGGGAATAGTAGCTGCAACAGTGGCAGAATAAGGATGTGATGTATAGAGGAAGTTTGTTCAGCATTGCTTTGAGGACCCAGGTGTTAGTATAGAGCATCCTTCTTGTGGCAAGTGATGTCCAGCCCATTGCAGTGTAGAGGGCACAGTGATGTGTTCTGTATGGTGTGTTAGTAATGCAAACATATAGCATGATGAAAGAGTATCCAATTTATGTAGATTGGACACTGAACTACTATTGGATATGATGTCTATGTAGTTGAGTAGAAGAAGGAAGGTGGCTTGAACTAGCCTTTTCCTGATGTCTGTGGGAAATAGGGATTTATTTCTGCAGGAAAAAAAACAGTCTAATTCTTAGTTTTTTAGAGAGGCATTCAGTGCAGACAGCAAAAGAAAGGTTGCTATCCAACCAGATTCCTAGATATTTAAATGTTTCAATTATCTCAAGTGACTCCCTTAATAGGGCTGTGATAGGTATGGGCGTGGCCTGTTTCCATAGAGATACTGGAGGATGAGAGGGAAGGAAGAACATTGCTTTGTTCTTTTTGGCATTTAACAACAATTTGGAGTTTACTAGGTTGTGTTGTAGTTGGCTAAAATTGGCCTGTAATTCGGTGCTAATGACTGGCAGAGAAGGTTTTGGTGTATATAATTCTATGTTGTCCACAAAAAAAGTGGAGTCTAGAGTTGTGTATGTTGTTGCTTAGGAAGTTTATATAGATTGAAAACAGCAAAAATCCTAAGATGAAGCCTTGGGGTACACCTCTTGTGAGTGGTAAGGAAGGGGATAGAAGGCTGTTGGCTTTAATGCACTGGAATCTACCAGCTAGATAACTAGAGAACCAGTTTACTGAGCAATTGTTCAAGCCATATTCTTTGAGTTTGACTAGCAGGAGACTGTGGTCATTGGTGTTGAAGGCTTTGCTAAGGTCTTGGAAGACGGCTCCTGTGGGGTGTTTATTATCGAGGGCAGTGAACCGGTCATTTGTTACTCTGGCCAGTGCCGACACTGTGCTATGGTTTTGCATGAAGCCTGACTGCAGTGGGTTAAAGAAGTTTGAGTTTTCAAGGTGTTCCTTTAGCTGGTTGTTAACTACCTTTTCCAGAAGCTTAGACAGAACTGGCAGGATGGAGATAGGTCTGTAATTGTTTAGGTCACTTGGGTCACCCAATTTAAACAAAGGCAGTAAGAATAGGGGTCAATTTTAACATTGTTTTACTAGCCCAAAACCTAGTTCAAATTGGCCAGGGCTAGTGCAGCTAACCCTCTTCTTGTCTGTCTTGACTAGTGCAGTTTTTCCACTGCTGTTAATGAAGTGAAAGTCACTACTTTAGCAGACTCTATTCCTCATGCTAATCCCTCTCAATATTCCAGATAGCCTGGTGTGATTAACAGCTCATTAAGAGCTGCAAGTATCTGGCAGTTGAAGAGGGGCTTCCCACAATAAACATTATCTCTCCACTGTTAGGACATTCAGCTAATGTCCAGGGTATGATCATGGGTAAAGTGATATGTCACCAGCTTCCAGTTTTCTGAATGTGTCTCTGTCTGACAATTTGTCCCACATTATTAAGACCAGTGCCCCTCACTTCCCCACCTTTTGAGTGCTTGTATCCAACATTTCAGTGAAAAAATTCTAAGAGGTATACCGAGTCTACCCTGCAGGTGGTGAGTTTTATCCTAGCTTCATCATAGCTGCTCCCTCTCCCCCCAAAGCGCTATACTTTCCCTGGGCACCACTGCAGACCCAACTCTGAAATGACCATCCATAGATCCATAGGTGCCATTATTGGCAACTGTAGGAGGTCCCCAACCCTTTTAAGTGGACTATGCCAGCCTAAACCATCCATACATAATCTCAAAGGTTAAAACAGGCATTCCTGGGGTGCATTGACCATTCTATATAGAAAATGACATTGTATAGCATCATAATGTCTGTGTACTGTTTCTTTGGGTGGATGAAAGGACAGCATTTAAAAAAAAACTGTTATTGCTGGGGCAGAACATGATACAATCAATTCTTTTAAAAATAAAAATGTCATCGTTTTCTGTTTCCCAAGCTGCTTAGGTTTGTGTGGCCCCCTCCCCAAGGAATTCCTAGATGTGTTTTGGGCTCACTTGACACTGTAAGAAAACTTCCAGAAGTGCAGGTCTCTGGTTGATTTTTATGGTGGGGCTCAATGTGTCTTTCTCTGTCTGACTCTGTTCATTGCCATGTGGGTGGTGATGACAGTATGGTGAGGTGCATAATGACATCAGCTATTGTGTGTGCAGAGCTGGGACTGCTCTTTTGAACATTTGCTGCTGTGGTGTCCTCTAGTTCAGGTGGTGGGGGTGGGGAACAGAAAGAGGAGGAGAGAAGGACATGGTACAAAACAATGGTGGGCACCCTGTTTGTGATGGCATTGCAGTTTCTTTTTTCTGGGACAGGAAGCAATGTGAGAGCAGAATAAATGTGCAATAATCTAAGCATTGCCTGGCTTGTATTTTTTCCAGTATAGGTGATCAAAATTTATCATTGTAAATGTGGGCTAGAGCAATCACCTGCGGGCTAGTGCAGTTTGGAATCAACTTGTTCTGCTGGCTAGTGCAAAAAAAAGGTAAGGTTGACCCCTGAGTAAGAAGGCTGTTTTCCAGCAAGAGGGAACCATTCCAGATGTGATTGACAGATTGAAGATGTGTGTTATGGTGGCAGTTAGGAAGTGGGACCCTAGTTTTAAGAATGTGGGCTCTATTCCATCTGTGCTAGCACTCTTTTTTGTGTCCAGTTTTTTTAGTAAGTCCTCAACTTGTTGGAGGTTACTGGCAAGAGACAGAAGGAGTCCTGATTCAGCAAATCCACAGGAACTTCTTTAAGTGTGGGACAGTCTGCAGCTTAGCAGCAGGGCAAGAGTCAAATACTAGTCCCGTTGTTCCGAAATGCGCATTTAATTTTCGAGTCTAGTACCCTGATCGGTGATTGTGGTATCTTGAGTGATAATTTTGACTGGAATTGATGGGGGGATTCTGTGACCTTCCATGGTTTTGCTCATTTGCCAGATTTTAGCTGAGTTGCCCATTGCACCTTCTAGGGATTTCACATAATAGTTGGTTTTGGAGGTTCTAATAAGCTTAGTACAAGCATTTCTTGCAGTTCTGAATGCTGTCCAGTCTATGGGGGCTTTGGTGCATCTTGCTGTTGCCCATACTTTGTCCCGTTAGGTTAGTGTTGTTTTCAATTCAGCAGTTAACCAAGGGTAAGAGTTTTTTTCACTCTGTATTTTATAAGCAGGGCATGTTTGTTTGTTAGATTTGTAAGGGTTCTATTAAGGATGTCAACAGCCTCATCCATTGAAGGGGCCAAGTAATAGTTTTGCCAGTTTGTACTCCTGAGGTTGGCTAAGAACTTTTCCAGTTTAAATTTATGGAAGTTTTATTTAGCGATAAATTTGGAGCAAGAAATGCATTTTTCCAAGCTTCTTGTACAGACAACTACCGTTTATTGTGGTCACTTAGGTCATTACGGAAAACAGCTGTGTGTACAATTTTGTGGGGTCTATTTAAGAGGATCAAGTCTAGTACAGAGCTTTTAGTGTGATTTTTTACATTAATTCTAGTGGGTTCAGAGATAAACTGTGAGATACCCAGCTCCTCACACGGTTCTTTTGGTGTTTGCTTTGGGGCTGAGCCAGTCCAGGTTCAGGTCACCAAGGATAATGGACTCTTTGAGGTCGGTATCAATAATGTTTCTGAGGGTTGACAACAGTTCTAAGCCCCTTGATGGTGGTCTATAGCGGCCAATAATGCTGAGTGTTTCGGATGAGGCAGTGTGAGTTTATGGTTAGACATTCGAATTCCCTAGGTTTGGTGACTGCAAAGAGTTCAGTAGCGAGGTATTCAGAATTAACATAAATTATCACCTCCCTCTTGTTGTTCTGTCCAGTTTAAAGGTACTGAAGGAAGGTAGCGCTATCTGTTGATCTGTAATGGTACCCTTTAGCCATGTTTCCATGATTACTAGTACAGTATATCCGGATTTGTATATGAAACCCATGTTTTTACCGTATCAAGTTTGTTCAGGAGACTGCAGACATTGATAAGCATCATTTGCAGGCTGGATGCTGAAGCAAATTCACATGGGGAAGTGAGGGGGGAGGAAGGGCCAGGGTTTACTTCAATATTTCCTGAGCATAGAAGTAATAATATGATAAGTTTTTTAGCCTATGCCTTAGGAGTATAATCTCTTTCTTGTGAGGAATAATGTTGTGTGTCAGTAATGGGGTGGAGTGCTTAGAAACAGGCTATAGACAAAATGGGGCAGTTGCAAAGGCAAGTGAAATGGCATGGATGGCTACTTTTTATGGTAGTATAAGAGTTGATGCAAGGGAGATGGAAGACGCATCCCAGGAGCGATGTGGGTTGTAAAAAAAAAAAGGGGGAGCTTGGAAGGGCATGTAGAGTTAGTGTAGGTGTTGTGGGCTCTGTTCAGAGCCAGGTAGGGAGGGATATAGTGCTAACATGATTAGCAGTGGGGTTAGCATGGTAATGGCAGAGTCAAGACACTTGCAATTGACCAAATTGTGTTGTGGCTTTAAATTGTCTTATCAATTTATTTCTAATGTATTGTGGATTGAGAAGCAGATGAGGGGTCATTAGATCACTGTCCCTCCAACAGGCATCCCAGTCCCAGTGTTGCTGCAGACCATTTAGGTTTTTAAATGCTCCATTTGTTCCTTTCATGAACTTTACATAAACCCATTTTCTAAGCACAATAATACCCTCCATGGTGGGCAGTATTGGGCAATACCAGACCTTCCAGGGTCTGTAAGGCCCACCGCCCTGGGAGATTCAGTATTTTCCAGTACTGCCCACCCTGTCGGTTAATACTGCTTGCTTAGAAAATGGGCTTTTTATTTCCTGGGCTCTGATTGGCTGCCTCCCATGCTGGGGTTGGGGGGGTACATTAACTTACAGTAGATGCCCAGGAAATAAAAAGTGCCAGTCCCAACTGACCTGATTATCAATACCTTGGTGCCATGGAATTCTAACCATATTCATATATTATCGCTTGCTTAGACACCATGATATGTGTAATAACTTCTAACATTTTCCCAGGTTTTCTATGCATTCCAACTTTACAAGTGATAGACTGGCACCATGCCAGGGTGCTTAAACAGCTTACCCTGAAGGTCCAGTGGGATGTCCTATTTATACAATATGACTTGGAAGAGTTGCAACATCATGATGATGTCACGAAATGAAAATATCTCAGACTACAGGGAGACTAACATGTTGTTCATTAAGTTTCTGTGTTTACATGCCTAAACACCACTGCCACACAGAAATACATACCCACAGAGTAGTGTGTGGCAGTAGTATTCACTTTTTACAGCCTTTCTAATATCCCTCTGTAAGTCAGAATCTAACTCCTGAGTCAGATATGTACTGTACCTAGTTTAAACAGTGGCAAGAATGCATACCGTAGAGCTTCCCTCTGGAAGATAAGAGGGTAACTGCCTAGCTTGGTACTATATGGATTTTGAAACTCAAAACATCCACAGAAGTACTATACCAACCTAATCAACACTGCTACTTTTCGAACGCAGCACCTCAGGAAGTAGATACCAGTGTGCTGGCAAAACTATTGTGATGGCAATCTGCCCTGAAAATGTTTACTTAAACATTTTGGCAATATATAATAGCCAGGGAGAACTTCACATAGTTTTAGAAATTATGGAGTGACACATAGATAAAAGATTGTTGATTCAAATGTATCTACTGTAACACTGTGGAGTTTAAACAGACTTTATAGTAAACTGAGTAATCACTTCTAACTGGTTGGAGCAGAATCTGCAAAGAGGTTCAAATGAATGTTAGCCCACTTAAACTCTAATTTCATGGTCAGATAGAAGAGAAACATTTGTTGAAGTTCAACTCCTTTAAATCAGAACACAGTAATGTGGACGCATCATTTCTTCTGTGATTAACTCTTAAGCCTGGCCACAGTGCATAATGACCAAAAGTAGTTACTGTTGGATGGCTTTTTTGTTGGCTACATGAATCTGAGTTGGGTTAGTCTCAGTCTAGTTCCTAGTGGACAAATGCCCACATATAACACCCTCATCGCAAACTAACATCTGGAGAAGCTAAAGATTGAGTGGGCACAGAGTCTGAACTATCCTTTCATCCAATAGAGGTTGCCCCTGTCATGCTGAGGATCGTCTTGTGCTATGCAACCAATGTTTTATTTGTCATGTGGATAAACAGGATGAATTTCCCCACTGCTGTCATTCTAACACTTTTTGTGAGCATATACAGTAAAGATTTACTTGAATGATAAAGAAAAAAAGCAACAAAACATGTTGCCTGAGGAAGACGTCAATTCATGATGTTGAAATGTAATGGAGCAACATAATTAACAAACAGTACACTGCCTCAACTACCTATTAATCCTCATGTCTTGCATGCAGTTTTATTATTTACAGTACTTGCACAGTGAAGTTGAAGTGTTGCACAGGGTGAGCAGTGCTCCTGCCCATCCTTGCCAGCTGCCAGTAGTGCAGCGATGAGTTCTTATTCACCATTTACCTACTTTACTTCTTTGTGCAGCCCCCAGCTTGCCTTAAATGTCCACAAATATTGCACCCAGCATGCACTAAATGTCCACAAATATTGCACCCAGCATGACCTAAATGTCCACAAATATTGCACTGAAATGTAAAGTTTTTCTAGCACGTTCCTTCAGGAGATTAAAGAAGAGTACTAAATACTTTGCCATTAGATTTACGCATCTTTGGTTTCAGATGTTTTATTAAGCTGTAATTATATTATCTGTTCATGATGTACAAACAATTCAGGAGCATGCCATTTAAATGGATAAATTAAATTCAGAAAACCCTGTGTGCAAAACTCCAACAGCTTTCAGATGCCCAGTTGTGCCTGAGTAATAGAGATTCTAATGGTTACCCGTGAAGTGGGCGCATGAGGAAGGGTGCCATCCATTACGGCGACTCCTTCCTAGTGCAAGCCACTCACGGTGATGGAAAGGTAGGGCGACAAGATAAGGGTGTGGTTGAACTAGGCGACAGGATGTCACTATACGTGCGCATGGGGGTGGGAGATGCAGCACGCAGCATGGGCTGGAGGGGTAGAGGCTGTAGGGGTGGCGCTTTGGTTGCTGGTCGAGCTGCATCATGGCATCAGGATTGGCTAGTGGCTGGGGTGGCTGTGGTAGTGGGTTCGGGTCCGGGCGCTATGCATTTTTTTTACTGCGCCTGACGCAAATCTTTTTTTTACTGCTTTCACCCCTGACTTGCACTCCCCTGGAGTTGAGAATCCTTAAGTAGGGGGTATGGGGTAAAGCCCCTGTGAGGGGGTGTGGGGTCAGCCCCACAGAAAGTAGTAAAATCTGTCTTGGTGCCGTTGTTTTGGTGCACTAGGGTTGTCAGAGTGCCGAAAATGTGTTTGGCACTCTGACTGAGAGATAATGGTGATCACATTTAGGCGTTCGCTGTTATCACGTAGACCTGATTCTAATATATGGATAAAGATTTCCCCATAGGGAAACTTCAAGTAGGCTTCTCTGTAAATGAAACAAATTAATCAATTATGACATCATACATTAAAATGACTTCAAGCATAGGATTATCAAAAATTCAATCATACAATTATGAAAATATCAATAAACTATTATCAAACTCAGAAAATTCTGACCATCACCAAACTTACAACATTTTAAAATAGCATCATCTGACCTTTCAAGCTCCAGTCCATCCATTTGAGGAAATGTGTAACACATCAATATGCTGCTGAGAATCAAATGTTATATCTCGACCGTGATGTAGTAGATTTAAAAAAAAACAACATTGTAAAATACTTGACACATACTGTATTACACATAGTTCATATTCTAACCCCCAGACCAAACTTCGTACTGCATCAGTTCATCTTAGATTCATATGAAACACACACAGAACACAGTAGAACTAATGTGATTCATAACTAATAAAGACAATTTGACAGAAAAAAAGACACTAGCCAGAAGATACTGTAGATGCTTCAAAAGTGAACCAGCAAACCAGCTTGAAACAACCTGGACCAAACGTTATACTGCAGTGACTCATCTTAACTTCACACAAAATACACACAGAGTTAAGCAGAATAAATGTTATCCACCACAAAGAAGACATTTTGACAGCACAGGAAGGGGACCTTGGGGTTATCACATCTGAGGACCTCAATGTGGTGGGCAGTGTGACGAGGCAGTTGGCAGGGCCTGTGGGATGCTGGGTTGTAAAGGAAGGGGAATCACAAACAGAAGGAGTGAGGTGGTGTTACCACTGTATCAATCATTGGTGAGATCCCACCTGGAGTACTGTGTCCAGCTCTGGAGATCACATCTCAGGAAGGACATAGACAGGGTAGAGGCTGTCCAGAAGAGGGCAACTAAAAGGGTGCAGTGATTGCATCATAAGCCCTATGATGAGAGACTAAGGGATCTCAGTATGTACACCCTTAAAGTGGGGGGGGGACATAATAGAGACCTGTAAGTACCTCATGGGGTGAATAAGGTACTGGAGGGAATTATTTTCCAGAAGAGAATGTGCACAAGAAAAAGGAGGCATGCAATGAAGCTGGAAGGGGGGACATTTAGGAAGAATGTGAGGAAGTACTTCTTCACTGAAAGAGTGGTGGACACCTGGAACAATCTTCCAGTTGAGGTGGTGAGGGTGAAAATAGAGGTAAGCTTCAAGCATGCATGGGATAGGCACAAAGGCATCATGGTAGAAAGGCGGGGGGGGGAGCTAGCCTGAGATCAGTTAGGGTCTGCGGAGACAGGTTAGGCAGGAACAAATGGGCAGCCTGGGTAGGCCTAGCAGTCCTTTTCTGCTGACGAATTCTATGTTTCTAATATAAAAGGCATTAATTGAAAGACTGATGCTAGAAAAGCAAACCCGTACAGCAGCTTGAAACCACAGCAGACTCAGAGAATCCAATTTGCTGTATTGCTGCTCCATTACATGCCCACTTAGGCACCTCATCTCAGCCTTACTGAGCAGTAAACATCATTGAAACACTCTTCAAAAACTTTTAATTAATGAGAACTAATCAACCATCTCACAAGTATGAAGCCACAAACATCAATACATTTTTGTCTATGAAGCCACTTATTGCTACACACTTATTTATTTATTTACTTATTTATTTAGTATTTGGTTACCGAGTAGGTACACTAGACGACCAAGTTCCTATTTTCAGGTATGACCCAGGAGATTACGATACACAAGAGAACATCAATAGCTGTAGTGCAATACAACTAGTAGGGACAAGCAATATTTTGGGGGGATTGTAAGTGCATAGTTATTTATTTATTTGCTTTTGTTAACCAGGTAAGCACACTAGACAGCCAAGTGCCTATTTTCAGGTGCGACCCGGGAGATTACAAGGTACATTACAAGGTACATACATGAACATCAGGCAAATACAAGTGGAGGATTACATTACACAGAATTATCACAAAAGGGACTTTACAAGCATCAGATTTCATCAGGCAAACAGTAGTGAAGAGTTAATATAAAGTGACCAGAACACAGGGACATTGTAAGACAACAATACCAAAAACAGGTATTACAATACAGTATTAAACATTGCAGTCAGTAGGAAGAAGTGCAGTGTGAATTCATCGCTCCAGGCAGCAAGTTGTAAGGCTAGCAGTTAGAATAAGGAGGAGTCACAGTTGGGATAGAGTGGGCCCAGTGCGGAGAGAAAGGAGTGCACAGTTATAGTGTTCACCCTGTTTTGCCGGTGGGCCTAAATGGTCCATTTTTGTATATGCTGTGAGAACAGGAGGAGTATGAGCACAGTTGTGCCCATATGATATGAAGCTTTTTGGTGTTGCCCATAGTAAGTATGGTATGTAGTATTTCACAGGCAGTTCCAGTGCTGGTGAGGTACAAGATCAGGGATGACTGAGGTGTAACCTGTAGTAAATCAGTAGGCCACCACGCTTGGGGGAAGGGAGGTCAAGCCAGAGAAAAGAGCAGTTATTTAGACGGCAGAGGGAATCTGGGATGGTAGGTTTGAGCCAAGATTCAGAGATCCCTAATATATCGCAGAAGTCATGTGATGTCCAAGCCTCTAGGTCAGACTTGTTATCCAGAAGGCTGTGAATGTTTAAATGGGCAATTTTAAGTCCCTTTTGGCCTGTCCAATGTGGGTGGGGGGTAAGGGGTCCAGGGTTGGTTTCAATGTCACCCGCCAGAGATGCAGGAAATAGTGTCCATAGAGGGGTGAGTTTTATATGCAACACCAGGATGGAGTGAACAGGGGGAATTTTCTTTTGCTTAAGGGTAGTAGCAGAAGCTTTGTTTTAGTACTCAAGAGTGCATAGGGTTGGGGAGTTAGCTGTGTATCTAGCAGCATGTTGGAGAAGCTAAAATCCATAGGGGGCAGGAGGAAGGGATGTTCTGCTTGGTCCCTGGGCACAGGCAGCAAGTCTGTCAGGGAGAGAAATAGTAGTAGTGCTCCAAGCAGCAGAGTGGTGGTTAGGATTGGCCGGGTTTCTGGAGCAGTCATGGCTAGCAGTAGAGTTGGAGTGTTGCAGCAGGGCTGATGTTACTTGCCTAGTGAGCATAGAGTGCACAATGATAATTTATGATGATGAAAAGTGAGCTTTCCACCTATGGGGATGATAGGGTAAAGTTGGGCGTTCACTTGCATTCCAAGAGACAGCAAGGGCAAGGAGACCAGGTATTTGAAAGCAGTATAGGGCCAGGGAACTACTAAAAAGGTATCTAAAGTCAGAGAGAATTTGAAATGATAAGTGCTATAGGAGGAGGGCGGGTGTGCCAAAATACTGGTGTAGAGCCAGTACAAGGCTCAGACTATGAGCCTGCAAGTGAGCAGAAGTGGGTGCAGACATTAGCTGGAGTAGGTTGTCACTCAGTAACTGGGAGGCAGTACAATTCACCTATTATACAGTACAAAACAACCCAGTTATCATCAGTTTAATGTCTACACAGCAAAATAAATTTCAACGGTCCCCATGTGTTTATTTGCATTGAGCTCAGACACAAAGGGCAACCCTAGGAGGCATATGCCAAGTGCAGTCCAGCCCCTAGCCTTACTGTCTGCTGAGCTTTACTGATCTTCAACATCTGGGAGAGAGAGAGACCAATCATGGAGGGAAGGCAGACTCTGCCAGGTGCAGAAGCAGGGATTCCTTGACAGCAGTTCTACTTGCGTGACTCCCCCTTGGAGTGCACAGTCTGGGCTCCTATCTCTGCTGAGGCGACTTCTCTCCTCTATTGATCGACCCAGCCAGTGGTTGCTTTCTCAACATAAACTGGAACACTTACCCAGAATTCCTGGCTACTGTATGTAAATCAACATTTGTACTGCTGTACCACTACTAAAACAGTGGTCGGCTAATAAAAAGCTTTCAGCTGGAAGCAACAGCTCAGACACAAGGACACCACTAGGAGGCATACGCCAAAAGCAGTCCAGCCCCTAGCCTGACTGTCTGCTGTTCCTACTACTGAAATAGTGGTTGTCTAATAGAAAGCTTTCAGCCAGAAACAACCAGAAGCAACAGCTCAGACACAAAGGGCAACCCTAGGAGGCACACGCCAAGTGCAGTCCATCCCCTAGCCTTACTGTCTGCTGAGCTTCACTGATCTTCACCGACAGGGAGAGAGAGACCTCCTGTTCTCCAGTCTCTAGTTGTGGTACTAAGCTGCAGACCTTCACAAACTGATTGTTTTTTCAGCAGGAAGGAGAAACAAACCCTTCCACCAAACAAAAGAAGAAACTGATCATTGTGGGGACTCCATGATACGTGAGGTCGAATCACAGTTAGATGGGACCAACCAAATGGAGATAGCGGTCAGATGTCTCCCTGGGGCCACAGCAAAAATGGTTGCAGGCCACATAGGAAACTGCATCAGAAAGGAGCGAGACAGCAAGGCCATCGTCGTTCACATAGGAACTAATGATATTGTGAACCATTCTGTAGAACAGGCCAAGGCGCATATCTCAAATCTAGGGGATAGACTCACCTCTTTTTCGTCCACCTTGGCCTTCTCTAAAGTACTCTCAGTATGGGAGAAGGGAAAATGCCAAGGAAAGGTTAGGGAAGCTGAAATCACAGAACTGAACTCTTGGCTCCGCACTTGGTGCTCAGAAAAGGACCATACCTTCATCGGTGACTGGAAAGATTTTTGGGAAAGGACTTATTTTAAATTTGATGGCCTTCACCTCAACAGGAAAGGGGTAAGGGCATTAGGGCAAAAACCTGATGTATTCACGGTGAGTTTAAACTAGAGGATGGGGTGGTGGTGACCAGATGGGAGCAGGAATATAGAACCCCAGTCACCTCCACCCCAGAGCCATGTAACAGCGCCTATCATCAATCACACAGACATAAACAACAGGAGCGCATGAAGGTCATACAAGTTAAACAAAGTGCAAGGAAACAAAGGATCAAGAATGCTGGACTCTAGAAGGCAATGATGACCAATGCCTGGAGTCTGGCTAGTGACATCCCAGAACTCTCTGCAACAATAGCAGATGCAGGATTGGACTGGGTCGCAGTCACAGAAACATGGCTAAACGAGAGCCATGAATTGGATGTTGCAATCCCAGGTTGCAAATTATTCAGGAAAGACAGAAAAGGATGTAGGGGTGGGGGGATTGTGTTATATATAATGGAGGACATAAAAGCTATGGAGGTCCAATGGTCCCAAGACGAATCTAAGCTTCTCTGGGTCACTCTCGAACCGGGCTCATGCTCAGCCCTCAGACTAGGAGTGATATACAGGCCCCCATCACAAGAGGCAGAAGGAGTCAAAGCAATGCTTGAAAACATACCAAAGATGGCCAAAAAAGGAGAAGTCGTACTGATGGGGACTTTAACCTCCTGGACGTGGATTGGAACTCCTGCACAGCATCCACAACTAGGAGCAGAAATTTCCTAAACACCTTGGAAGGGGCTGGACTTAATCAGCTTGTCACGGCCCCCACTAGAGAAAACACAGTCCTGGACCTGGTGCTCACAAACAGCAGCATGGTCCAGGAGGTGGATGTGGGGTGCAATCTGGGGTCAAGTGACCACAAATCTGTTTGGTTCAAGGTCAAAAAGGTCAAGGAAAACAAGCCACACTAAGACACGGGTCATAGACTTCAGAAGAACAGGCTTCGATCAGATGAGAATATGCTTTAAGGATATCCTCAAGCGGAAGGCAAAAGGAGGGGTAGAGGAATGTTGGATAAACATGAGAAGCACTAGTGGAGGTTACTGCAAAATAATCCAGGCTAGTCAGTAAGATGAAAAAAAAAGAAATCCGCCATGGATCACAAAGGAGGTGGCAGCTGCAGTGCAGGAAAAGAGACTAGAGTAATCCCTAGGTGGCGCTATCCCAAGGGCTACTACCTCTGCCTGTGTGCAGGTTAAGGGGCCTGGGTACTGAAACGGATGCCTCCACTCAGAGGACAAGGTTGTTAGTAACAAAGCTAACCTGGGTACAGCCCTCCGGGACACTGTAACCCAACCCCCTTTCCCCTCTAGTGGCCTAGACAATATGCAACAAACACTTTCACAGTAGCCCCTATTCAGCATACAATTCCCCACACTGTTTGCACTTACCACCAGGGCTGGTTCCACCAGTTTGACCCTGGATACCCCTTGTAAAACAAGGTTAGACACAGCAACTAACAACAGTAAAGTGCTTTTGGTACAAACTGGAATGACAGATTAAATGCAAAAAGAGTTACATCTGATTTATTCAGAGGAATTGAACAAGGAAGGGGCATAATCAGGTTGATTGATTCTAAAACTGATCGGGTCAGGCAATTATGCATGCACTTTTAGTCCCTGCACAGTCACACGCTCTGGGTACCCAGTTGGAAGTAAGGTGGGCTAGCCTGGAATGTTGCCCGGGGTAGGCCAGCGTCACAGCTGATTGGGGCCCTGTGATGAAAAGAAAAGACATGTACAATCACACACAATTTGTAATCCAGAGCCTGAAGGCTCAGTTTGTGAAAGGAAAACACTTGAGATTTAGCTGTTGTTGCAGGGAGCTACCCTGATTGTTACTCATGCTACCCAATACAAGACACAGGCTAGATGAAATGGAGACTGCAGGTTGATGACTGGTTTGCCAGGAGAAGCAGGGCCCACACAAATCACCAAGGTATCATTCCTGTTTGAGATGGTTAAGCAGGGGGCTGAACCCCGGGCGAGTCTCTCGTCGATGATGGTTTCTGTGCCTCAGGTAGCTGGCTGGGCAAGGTGGCAAGGCCCAGGCCGGGTGGAAAAGTTCGGATTTCGAGTCCGGTAGTGCTGGATGCAGCTTCCAGCAAGCGTGGCACATTTACTCAGTGGGGAACCAAATCGCGACCCACTAACAGCACACAGCACATTTATAGTAGAGCAATCACCATACTACAATGCAGAAGGCAGTCCAACTACAATATCAGTGCCTCTGAGCAAAACCGAGAATTCTGTGGGAAATGGATGTCCTGACAGACCGATTGCATACAGCAAATCTTCAGTCTTCTTCAGGTTTAAATCTGGTCACTCTTCAGTGGCTTTGTCACACTCCAATTCAGATACAGTCTGATTGATAAGCCTTTCAAATGATTCCCTCTCGAGGGACTGCAGGCAAACAGGCCAAACTCAGCCTTTCCACCAATCTCCCGTGCTAACTATGCAGGAGCTGCTGCTCAAAACAGTCAAGCTGTTTACTCTTCAAAGTCTAACTCCAGACTGACTGACTGCAGCAGGCAGCTTGGGAATTTCCCTTTGGTCCCAAAGGTTCTGGTTGGTTGATCCATCAGTCTGACAAAGCAAGGCCCCCCCCCGCCTTCAGGTGCATTTAGGCACCAAAGTCTCAAAACTACATTTCCTACATAAATTCCCCCCACAAGACCCCTGGGGACAGACTCCATTTTAGGGTTCCCAGAGGTACTGATTGGCCCATTCTGGCAGTCCAGGTCAAAGATGGTGGTGATAAACAGAACTGTTCATGCTGCAAAGAAGGCAGGTTAGACAAACTACAATATCATTACTATGCTAGTAGATAATCAGCAAATAAGTACAGCTTCTAACAGAGCTTCCTCTGCGCAAATAGCAATGGCAGAACGGAGTGATTACCTGGAAGCCTGGGTGGGATTCGAGCATAGAAACACTCAGCCCCCTCCCAGATTAAATAAGCACCACGTTATTGGCAGGTCTTAAAGTGACAGAGCACAGAGGCATTAAGGCACTCTCACACAAACACTTTTAAAGCGCTAAGATGCAGGATACCAGCCTGGCAGTGGGCATTTAGGCACACCCAAGGAAGACTTTCAGGAACCCCCATTTGTATGGGTTTACACTAGCATTCCAAAGACACAAGGGCTCAAACAGCAACATAGATACGGAGGCATACAAGTGCAGCTTGAAGGAGGCAGGAAAGGTGATCAGAAAAGCAAAGGGGCAGACTGAGAAAGACATAGCATGGGGGGTTAAAGGAGGCAATAAGAACTTCTTTAGGTACATAAGTGACAAATGGAAAAATGAAGGAGGCATTGGCAGGCTGATAAGCAGGGATGGAAGGAGGGTAGAAGAAGACAGTGAAAAGGCAGAAGTCTTAAATGAGTACTTCTGCTCAGTCTTTACTAAGGAGGCACTTTGTAATGGACCTACCCCAAAGGGGGACAGAAGTCACCGAGGAAGAATGGACACAAGCCCATTCGCTATAGAGAGGGTAAGGACAGAATTACAAAAACTAAAGGGAGATAAAGCCATGGGGCTGGACGGAGTCCACCCACACATACTGAGGGAACTTAGTGATGAATTGGCAGCACCACTATCAGATCTTTTTAGCAGATCCTTGAGAGAAGGGACAGTTCCCCAGGACTGGAAAAGAGCAATAGTTGTCCCCATACACAAGAGTGGTAGCAGCAAGGAGACAGAAAACTACCGCCTGGTCAGCATCACCTTGGTGGTGAGTAAGATGGTGGAGTCACTGCTCAAAGAAAGGATACTAGCATTCCTGGAGGAATCTGGACAACTGGACACCAAGCAGCATGGCTTCACAATGGGAAGGTCCTGCCAGACTAACCTGATGGAGTTCTTTTACTCAGTTACTAGGGCTGTGGACCAGGGGGAGCCATTGATGTTATCTAACTTGACTTGATCAAGGCCTTCGACTCTGTACCACACAGAAGGCTGCTAAACAAATTTGACCATACAGGAGTGGGGCAGGAAGTGGTAGCATGGATGAGTAGCTGGCTTGAACACAGAACTCAATTTGTGCTAGTAAATAGGGCAGCATTAGGGGATAGGAAGGTGACAAGTGGGGTGTCACTGGGGTCCATCCTCAGACTATTATTCTTTAATATCTTCATCAGAGATTTCACAGAGGAGTTGAGCGGGAAGGTGTGCCTGTTTGCAGATGACACAAAGCTCTGCCATGGGGTGGACACTGCACAGGGGGTAGAGCAAATGAAAAGTGATATACTCAGGCTGGAACATTGGTCCAGCTTGTGACAGTTAAAATTCAGCGCGAAAAAGTGCAAAGTTATGCACCTGGGCAGAAGCAACCCAGAGACAGACTACTACCTGGGAGGGAAGAAACTAGCAACCACCCATTTGGAGAGGGACCTAGGGGATCCTAAAATAGTTATCTTGGAAATGTATAATGTTAGAGGCTTGCAGGCAGGGAAATTACATCCTCCATGCTAATATAATGGCTGTTAAAAGATTGGTATTAAAGAACTGGAACTTGGAGGAGGAAAATGCACCATTATCTAAGTATGAATGGAGACAATTATTTTTGTCAAATTTGTTTAATAATGGATTCCTTTTAAGTTTCCATAGAGTGTGGGCTTTACACAAGGAAATAGAGAAATGGGCACCTGATGACTTTCTTGCTTAAGGGATTTATTAATTCTGCTTGGAATTGCCTTGATCTTTTATTATAACTGGGGGAATTAAACAATTAAAAATTAACTATTGTTATTATGAGATACCAAAATATCCCACATTACCTTTTCTAATTAATAATTTATTGTTGTCTTATTGTAAGTAGAGATCAATGTATTATATTTTCTGTACCACCTGATATATGGCATGATGATATGATATGTTAATAAAAGTATTTAAAAAAAAAAAAGAGAGGGATCTAGAGGTTATCATATCAGACAAATTGAAGATAGGTGGATAATGCGAAAAGGCAGCAAAAAAGGCCAGCAGGATGCTGGGATGCATAGGAAGAGGCATCACAAGTAGAAGAAAGGAGGTGATCCTGCCACTGTACAAGTCACTGGTGAGACCCCACCTTGAGTACTGTGTCCAGTTCTGGATACTTTATCTCAGGAAGGACGTAGATAGATTGGAGACAGTGCAGAGGAGGGCAACAAAAATGATACAGTCTCCATAAGTTGCCATACGAAAGCAGTTTACAGGAACTCAACATGTACTCCCTGGAAAAAAGCAGGGATAGCAGGGACATGACTAAGACATTCAAGTTTCTGAAGGGTATAAACAGAGCCTCCACCCTCTTTATGGTCCATAGCACTAGTGGGACAAGAGAACACGAGATGAAATTGAGGGGGAGGAAGATTCAGGGGCAACGTCAGGGTTTTTTCTTCACAGAGAGGGTAGCTGACCCATGGAATAGTCTACCGGCTGGAGTCATTGACTCCAAAACAGTAGGGGAATTAAAAGCAGCTTGGGACAGACACAAGAGGATTGTCTCACAGAAATCCTAAACAGGGGGTAGGGCTCTCGGCAGACTAGATGTGTCTTTGGTCCCCATCTGACATTAATTTCTATATTTCTATGAGTCCAATTGGGTGGAATGCAGGAAAGACTGCATTGACTAGAAGAATGTGATCGAGGAAAGTTTCAGGAGAATTAATTGTCTTAATCAAGTTCTGCAGTACCTAACTGGGGGATCCGCTGGTGAGCAGCTTATAGTTATAGGATGAGCAAGTATAGGATGGGTCAGGAGAGCTGGATAGGCAGAGTGTGCCTATGATTGTTGTGGTCATAAACCAGTGCACATCCACTTGGGAGAATAATTTCAGTTCGGGGTTTATCAATGTTGATAATGCCACTCCCATCTTGGCTCATGGCTTATCACGTCATTAAACCCTTCACTGGAATAACTCTCCTCATAACACAGTTTTTACTGGTCATTTATTCTATTTTTAAAGTAACAATGTGTTCAATGTAAAAGAGATGGCATTTAGTTTTAATTCCCCATAACCCCACCCAACCCCACTGTCCTGTTAGAGCCTGGATTCACCAGCAACAGACACCTCCGCTGTGGCTGGAATCAGCCCAAACCAGCTAGAGCCCATCCAGGTGTTGTATTCAGGTTAACAGCTGTTCAGCAGGTTGACAGAATTTCTCTTACATGGGGCAAAGGATGGGGAATAGCTGGGTATCATCAGCATAGTAAAACCTTATACTGTCAAGTGACCTGCCCTAGAGCCTATAACAGAACAAATCAGAACAAAAGTAAGAGACACTGCTTTTTCGCAGGATAACATAAGAAGTGATGGCCTAATGCACTTTAGATGGTTTAAAATAATGAAACAAGAACATAAATTAATTCTGGAGAGACCTGAAGATCGGAGGATTGTGACCAGGTTTCAGATGGAACTTTACACAGCCAATTATATTTATTACAATCAAAGGTGAAAAGGTGTGTTGACGCAATACTGTGACTGTGGATCACATAAAGAAGATGACCTTAAACACATATTATTGTACTGTTCATGATCTGGAAAAATAAGGAAATTTTGGCTTGGTCCAGTATTAGCAAACATTAATTGACCTCCAGATGACACTATAATAGAACTTTTTACCACCAAAGATAAGAAGGTTCTGGAATGATTAGTGAAGTATTTACAGAGCATGCAATTGTAGTGGTTGAATATTTTGCTGTACCTGTTTATAATGGTATACCATGATATTAGCGATTATAAATGAGTGACTTTTAAAACAATGACTCATTTATAGTGCTATCATCATCAGCTACCCTACAAGGGTAGAGATGGTGTAGCGAGGAAAGCGACCAGAAGGGGAGGGATAGGGAGGTGTAGGGAGGGATAGGAGGAAGGGTTTGTATGGGTAGGATATCCTACTGCAGCTGAGCCAGCCCTGTGGTGTGGTGGTGAGGGTGACTATCTATGGTGCAGCAGGCACTGGGTTCGGGACCTGCTGGAGGCAATTGTTTTGCAGCTGCTTGCGGCTCTCTGTTAGTTTTTTTTCCTGCCCATGTTTTGTCCCCTCCTGGAGTTAACAATCCTAATTCAAGGTGTTGTGGGGGCACAGTCCCTCCACAAAAATGCATAATAGGGACGGAAGTCAGGTAGCTTGGGTCTGTATATCGCTGAAATGCTTTTCAGTGATATACAGTGCTTTCAAAAAGTATTCACCCCCCTTGGATTTTGTTACATTTTGTGATGTTGCAAACTCAAATTAAAATACATTTATATGGGACTTTTTTGTCACATATCTACACAAATTACTCTATAATGTCAAAGTGAAATGAAACTTCTGGAACTTTTTGTACATATAATTTAAAATAAAAACCTGGAATGTCTTGATTTGATAAGTATTCACCCCCTCTGCTATGACACTCCAAACTGAGCTCAGGTGTATCCAATGTCCTTGTGAGATCACTCTAAAACTTGAATGGAGTCCACCTGTGGTCAGTTCAAATGGTTGGCATGATTTCAGAGGAAATACACCTGTCTATATAAGGTCCCACTGTTGACAGTGCATGTCAGAGCAGAAACTGTACCATGAAGACCAAGGAGCTGTCCGTAGAACTCCATGATAGAATTGTGAGGAGGCATCGGTCTGGGGAGGGGTATAAAAATATTTCTAGGGTGTTGAAAGTTCCCAGAAGCACAGTCAAGTCCATTATTAGGAAATGGAAAGATTACGGAACCACACAGACTCTTCCTACAGCAGGCCGTCCTCCCAAACTGAGCAACCGGGCAAGAAGGACCTTGGTCAGGGAAGTGACCAAGAACCCAATGACCACCCTGACAAAACTACAGAGTTCCATGGCTGATATGGGAGAACCTGTCCAGAGGACAGCAATCTCTGCAGCACTTCATAGATGTAGCCTCTATGGGACAGTGGCTAGACAGAAGCCACTCCTGAGAAAAGGCCACATAACAGCATGCCTGGAGTTTGCAAGAAGGCACGTGGCAGAGTGTGAGACCATGTGGCAAAAGATTCTCTGGTCTGATGAAACAAAAATTGAACTCTTTGGCCTGAATGCAAAGCGCTATGCCTGGCGCAAACTGAACACAGCTCATCATCCGTGTAACACCATCCCTACCATGAAGCATGGTGGTGGCAGCGTCATGTTATGGGGATGCTTTTCAGCAGCAGGGACTGGGGCACTTGTCAGGATAGAGGGAACAATGAATGGAGCCAAATACAGGCACATCCTTGAGAAGAACCTGCATCAGTCTGCAATAGACCTTGGACTGGGGTGAAGATTTACATTCCAACAGGACAACGACCCCAAGCATACAGCCAAAGCAACACTGGAGTGGCTTCAGAACAAGAAGGTGAATGTCCTTGAGTGGCCCAGCCAAAGCCCAGACTTGAATCCCATTGAGAATCTGTGGAAAGAGTTAAAGATTGCTGTCACCGACGCTCCCCATCCAACTTGACAGAGCTTGAGCAAATTTGCAAGGAAGAATGGGTGAAAATCCCCAAATCCAGATGTGCAAAGCTGATACAGACATACCCAAGAAGACTCAAAGCTGTAATTGCTGCCAAAGATGCTTCTACAAAGTATTGACTCAGGGAGGTGAATACTTAAGTAAACAAGATAGTTCAGTTTTTAATGTTTCGTAAATTTTTGTTAGACAATAAAACTATTTTTGCCCCTTTAAATTGTTGAGTATGCTGTGTGAATCAAGGGGGGAAAATAATTTTAATGCATTAAAAATTCTGATAGTAACACAACAAAGTGTGACAAAATTCAAGGGGGGTGAATACTTTCTGAAGGCACTGTACATTCACTATTATGGAGATAACTATATTGCAATTCCTATCAAGACATGGAACCATTTATAATATATGTGTATATGTATCAGCTGATTATATATGAACCAATGTCCTCACTGAGTTCAGATTTGTAAAAAAAACTTTTAATAACTTGATTGTTGATATGGATGTACAAACGCTTTTATATATGAGTTTTTTTTTTGCATATAGTATAATATAGGTGTGTTTTAAATATATTGTAAAGACATTATTGAATACCAAAATAAACATTTTGTATTTGTACTTGCCCTAGAGCTTAGTAGCCAAACTGCAGATAGCATGGGAGATAAAGTAGTATTGAACCTTGAGGCACTACATAGTTAAGACTCAAGGGCAGCAGAGTGCAAGGAAACATTTACCAATGCCATCTGCTGCACCCTGCCAGACAGAAAGGACACAAACCACCTTGAAATGGTACCAGTTTTGATATCCTTTCTCTTCTGGTGCTTGGCCCATAGCTTAAAATATGTGTTAGGGAGCACTCACTCTACAAGCTTGCTTTGTTAGGAAACATTTCTCCCCATCTATAGATAAAGAAGACCACAGAGGGCCTACCTGATAATGGGGGAAGAGGAGGAAAACTGCCAACAAATAATGATATGTTGAAAGTTGCACTTGGTTTATTTACGAGTGAATAACGCACACATTTAAAATACAACTCCTTATCAAATCATTACAAACTAGAAACAAAAGCAAGCATTTGTCGATGATGAATGTTGGCTTTCTGGCATTGGTAGTACAGGAGTTAGAAATGCAAAACAGGAATGGCAGTGAAGTACTGAAGTAACGCCAACACCTCCCCCCGCAGAGAGTGAAAGGCATTGGGAGCGTGGCTTTGGGTTGGCCATAATGCTTACGCCATTCCACCTCACCCCACCCTGCAGAGAGTGACAGGTGTCTGGGTATGAATTGGGGTTCAGCCCTTATGCTCACCCCATTCCATAAGGAAATAAGCTGAGATGGTTGCAATGTAGGAGAATGGGGTGAACATTAGGGTGACAGAACCCAAGGCACACTTCAGTGCCTGTCAGTAGCTGTAAGGTGGGTGGTGGGGTAGAATTCTGCGAACATTATGGCCAACAAACCCAAGTTATGTCCCCGACGCCTGTCAGTCTCTACAGAGTGGGTGTATGGTTGGAAACCTTAACACCCTGGGTGTTTGTTAGTATTTTCACTCCAAATTTTCAACATTGGCTTTTTGGGACCCTACCTCCTGAACAGTGGCACTATCATTTAGTTACTCAATCCTGAAAGGTGATTTTGCACAGCAACTGTGCCATTAGTTGCCACAGGTGCAGAAACACATTTTGGGTAGGATGGGGAAAATGACAGCTGTACTCTTCTTGAGGAGGTTTAAAAAAGGGCAATGTTGAAAATCTGGAGAGAAAATATGAAAAATTTGCAAACTTATGAGTGTGCATAGATACTGTGCAATGCACACCCATAATGAGGTCATTTTTTGGAATTTTTTACCAAATTTTCAACATGGGTATCTTGTGATCTCTGTTCATGAACAGTGTCACTGTGATTTTCTTAATCTGTCCCAAACATTGATTTCACACAGCGACAGCGCCATTGTGCTCCACATGTGTGAAAACACATTTTGGGCAGGATATGAAAAAAATGACAGCTGTACTGTTCATAAGGAGGTGTGAAAAAATGGCAATGCTGAAAATCTGGAGTGAAAATATTTCTCGAAGTTACGAGCGTATGTGGAAACTGCACAATGCACTCATATAGCACAGTCATTTTTGGAATTTTCACTGAATTGGACATTCCGGAAGGTGATTCCAAGCAGTAACCATGAAACTCTTCAGGACTGGAGTAATGAGATGACAGTGCATGTATTCATGAGGTGGGGTCCCAAGAACCCCATGTTGTAAATCTAGAGCCAAAATTCAAAAAAATGGCTGAGATATCCATCTAAGTTGAACCCCCTCCCCCCCCATTGATGCCATTATACAGCTTACTGTGATTTCTTCAGTGCGCTGTCAGCTTTTGAAGAGTTCAGACATCTCCCAGTCCACCGAAGATCACCGTGCCGGGGTGAGGGGTGTGCGGGAAGGTGGGATGCACAGAGGGTGGGTGCGGGTTGGAAGAGGAGGGGCATCTTGATGATGAGGGACCGTTTTCTTGTTTACAGGGGAATAGAAAAAAACTTAGGGGATGTTTTTCCCCAAGGTTATCTAAATACATTTGCGCTTATGTTGGGATAGGCTCTATGTGCCACCTGGTTTTTTGGGACTAAAGCCACTGGGGATTGGGCACCCCACTGGCAAAGAAAGTGTGTTGGGGGGGCATGATGCCGAGGGGGATTGGGCACTGCCCTCAGAAAACAAATAAAACTGTGGGGACATTATGCCGATGGGGATTGGGTACCCCCATTGTTAAATAAATTGAACTGGGGAGGGGGCATACCAACAGAGAGATTGTGCACCCTGAAGCCAGCTTTCTAGAGATTGTGAGAAACGGATGGCGAGAGCCGCTGCCATGTTTATTGAAATGTTTCACCAGGAATGGCATGTAATGGAGGTGTGTCAGATCTGCCGCTGCAATGACGAGCCTGTCTCTCATTGCAGTGGTGGATTTGTTTCAAGTTGGTGGCACTGTCTGAAACTGCTGTCATCAGCAGCATGCTCACTGGTTGGCGGCTGAGGGACGCACCGGCTAAAGCATTCCCTGGATTTGCCACAACACTGACACACCTTTGAAAGTGCTGCTACAGTGCTACTACCACAAGATGTTGCTTGCGCATGCATGCACAAGCCAACATAGAAAACAACAGTCACTGTTAACCAATTGTATGGTCTTTAGTGACTTGTATTCTTTCACCACGCCTTTGATTCTAGATATTATACAAGAACTCCTGGCTTGGATATAGTTTGCTCCTATGGAGAATGCATGATTTGTCAACAATTAGTGTTTACACAGAAACATAGAATCTGATGGTAGATAAGGACCCAGTCTGCCCTATTTGCTTATTTATTTATTTATTCATCGATTTGTTCAGTTAGTTATGAATGAATGTATGTATGTATTTATTTCTATCTTCATTTTTGCTGTTGACCTACTTGATCTGTAGTGCTGTCTCTCCCTCCCCCCTTAACCCTATAATTCCCTTGTGCCTATCCCAGGCACTTTTGAACCCCACCACTGTTTTCACCCTGACTACCTCAGCTGGAAGGCTGTTCCAGGGATCTATCACTCTTTCTGTGAAGAAATATTCCCTCACATCTCTCCTGAACCTCTCCGAACATACCCTCCCCCAGCTTCACAGCATGTCTCCTTGTTCTTGAGCACCTTATTTTCTGTACAATACTCCACTCCAGTACCTTATTACCCCCTGTGAGGTACTGTAAGGTCTGTATCATATCCCCTTCTCCCTCCTCTCCTCCAGGGTGTACATACTGAGCTCCTTTAATCACTCCTCATAGGCCTGGCTTTTTATGCAGACCCTGAACCATTTTGGTAGCCCTCCTCTGGACCACCTCCACTTTGTCTATGTGCCTTCCTGAGAAGTGGTGTTCAGAACTGAACACAATACTCAAGGTGGGGTCTTATTAGCGATCTATACAGAAGCAGCACCACCTCTCTTTTTCTGCTGGTGATACACCTTCTTATGCACCCCAGCATCCCACTAGCCCTCCCGACTGTTTTGGCACACAGTCTGGCTACCATTAGGTCATCCAATATGATTACTCCCAGGTCTGTTTCCTGCTTGGTCATTGTCAGTATCACTCTCCTCCCATTTTGTACTCTGCCTCCTGGTTTCTATGACATACAGTAGGTGCATTATTTTGCATTTTTTTTGCATTAAAACCTAGCTGCCATACCTTAACTACTCCTCCATTTTTTTCAGAGCTTTTCCCATCTTACCCCCCTCCTCCCCCCTCCCCCCAGAGTGTCCACCCTGATGCAGAGCTTGGCATCATCTGCAAAGAGGCAGACCTTCCCTACCAGCTCCTCTGCTATGTCATTAATAAAGACATTAAAAAGGACTGGTCCCAGCACTGAACACTAAAGCACACCACTGGTCATGCTCCCTTTCTCGGAGCAAACTCTGTTTACCCCTACCATCTGTCTCTATCCCTTAACCAGTTTCTTACCTAGGTTGCCACCTTGTTTCCACCCCCAAGTTACTCAGCTTGCTTACCAGTCTCCTATGTGGTACTGTGTAAAAAGCCTTGCTGAAATCCAGGTAGACCACATCCACTGCTCCGCTGTGATCTACCTCCTTGGCCACCCAGTCAAAGAAATCTATCAGATTTATTGGGCATGATCTCCCCCTTGTTAATCCATGCTGCCTCAGGTCCTGCAACCTCTTGGATTCCAGATATTCCACAGTCTTTTCCTTTAGTTGTTCCCATTAACTTACCCACATTCGATGTCAGGCTGGCAGGCCTATGATTGTCCACTTCTTCCCTGCTACATGAAGTGGGACTACATCTGCCCTTCTCAAGTCCTCCGGGACCACTCTGGGCTCCAGTGATCTATTAAATAGGTGTGTCAGAGGTGCAGCTAGTACCTCCTTGAGGTCCCTCAGCACTCTTGGATGCACCCTGTCTGACCCCATAGCTTTGTCCATTTTCAGGTTAGCAAGTGCTTTCCAGACTCTCTCCTCACAGAAAGGACTAGTGTCCTCTTCCCTCATATCAAAGCTCTCGATGCTTTTTCATGGTCCCTCTCCTTCTCCTTCCACTATGAACACTGAACAGAAGTGTTTGTTCAAGATGTCTGCCTTTTCTTGGTCCCCTTCCATATAGTCCCTCTGCTTCAACCTTACAATCCCTCCATTATTGTTCATTTTTTCGCTAACATACCTAAAAAATTATTTGCCCATTTTTATACTGCCTGAGCTATTCTCTCTTCAGTCTGCACCTTTGCACTCCTTACTGCTTTTCCTGTCTCACTCCATTTTTCCTAACACACATTCTTATCTTTCTCTCTCTGGGTCTTCTTATACCTTCTGAATGCTACTCTTTTAGCCTTTACCTTTCCTGCCACCACTTTTGAGAACCATAGTGGTCTCCTCTTCCTTTTACTTTTGCTTACTTGCTTGACATAAAGGTTTTCTGCCTTCACTATGCCCTTTTTCAGTTTGACCCACTGTTCCTCCAGCTGCCCCCCAGGTTATCTCCCCCTGCCAGGTCATTCCTGAGGCATTCACCAATCATTATAAAATCAGCCCTTCTGAAGTCCAGGACCTTAGCCATTATGTGGTTGGATTCTGCAGCTGTTCTTACATTGAACCACAATGTACGATGATCACTGGTCCCCACCCTGGTTTCTTCAATACTGTCCCTGTTATTAAGCACCGGACTGGGTCCAGTATCGTCCCATCATGAGTGGGTTCACTGGCTAGTTGTCTGAGGAATGCCCCCTGCAGGGAGTCCAGAATATCTCTACTTTTAGCCAAAACCACAACTAGGAGGCTCCAATTTACATCCAGCAGATTGAAGTCTCCCACCAGCAATACTTCCCCTTTTCAGCCAGTTTGCCAATTATTCCAACATTTCCTTATCTAACTCCTCCTCCCCCTCTGCTGGAGATCTGTAGCTCACACCTGTCTGAATAGTGGCTCCTGTTTCTGACTCGACGCTGACCCACAACACATGTTTAGTACTTGTTATCACGTACAGTAAGTAGGATGCCTATTCAAAACTGAAACTTATACATTCCAGATTGCAAGCTTTTTATATTTCTCTCTTAATAATACATTGTATCAAAATTATTTTGCCCCCTCCCCTCACAGTAGTTCACATTTGAAATTAATTTACATGAACAACACAGTTAAGGTCAGCAGTGAGGAAGGGGTAGAACATAAGATTGAATGCAGAGAGAAAGACACAAAATAAAATATTGCATGGATGGTGCTGCTTTATGCTGGGGACATCCTACCCAGTACTGACAGTATGGTCCAGTTAGTACTAGAGGATGTTGCACTGTTGGTGCTGCTTTATGCTGGGGATGTCATACGCAATGCTGACAGTAGGGTACAGTAGTAGATGATGTACTGTTGGAGGTGCTGTATGTTAGGGGCATCCTATGCAATACTGATGTCCACAGGATACAGCACCACCAACAGTGCAACATCCTCTAATACTGTACCATACTGTCTTTTACACTGAGTACTGTATGATTCCAATCCCAAAAAGAATACATGAACACACAGCTTTCTGGCCCAGAACTGTGAGTGCTACTATAGAACATGGCAGCACTGAAAACAAGTACTGTAGGCATTTTCAGAATTAAAAATCAGGAAAACCTATCAGCATGTGGTAACAAGTTTAGCTAAGTACAGCTATGATTAGTTTAAAAATACAGTATATAAAATGGGTGGGGTGTTTTCTGGAGAATTGATAGAATGCTCAAAACAGATATTTGGAGAGAACTTTTTGTTCTGTGCATAATACACATTTAGGACAGTTTATCAAGCAAGGTTATGAAAACAAAGACCAACGTGATATTCAGAATATTTCCATAGGTAGTATGGTTGCTCATGCAAACGTAAAACTTTGTGACGACAGAAAAATGCTACCTAGTATTTCTTGGGATGTCACCAAGATTTACAATAGTGATACATGTTGATGACATCTCTAAACATTTAAGGCAGACCTTTGCTGCCATAGAATGTTTTAAAATTTTCATAAACAACCAAATTGCACACAAAAAAAGGTTATTTTTATTCTGCCATTTCAATGATTCTGGAAGCACTTAAATATCATCATGGGAAAACTAGTGCCCCAAAATGGAATGATCTTTGACTTTTTTCTTTCCCAGCATTTTCCAGTAACAGTACTTACAGTATTAACCTTTTCTATTCCTGTTATTCCTCATTGTTTTAGTACCCCATGCTTTCTTACACTGTACATCTGATAAATTAAAGTTTCCAGGTGAACAGTTCATTAATCATAGGTATGATTACATTATATACAGAGGACTCAATAGAAGAAAATGTGGCCATAGAATTTCTTGCAATTCCACATGCTAACAGTAAAGTTTTTTTACAACATTTGTATCCGTATTACTTTTCTTGTAATGATCAATTCAACCTAGACATATAACTACACAAACAAGACATTATCAAACTGATATGGTTTATCAGCCATTTTGAAAGATAACATTTTACTATGTCTTTCTGGTGTTCAGTATGGTGTGTACTGGAACTACCTTGACTTGGTGCTCAACTTAATCATTCAAGTTTGAATCCATGGTGCCAAAGCTTCCTAAAATTTCTTGGTGGATTTGCTGTTGTTTTTGTATGTTTAAGAGTGAACGAGAGGCAGTGAGCAAGAGAGATAGTGAGAAAGAGTGAGAGAGAGAGACAGACAGACAGAAATCGGGACAGAGACAAAATGGGGAAGTTTGCACATTACTTTTAGGGAGAGGGAGAGTGCTTAGTTTTTATTGCATACAATGAGATTTTTATAACTGTTATAACTGCACTGCATTGCAAATGCCACTGACCTGTGCATACTGTATCACATCTCAGACACAAACGTTATTTCTGATGGAATTCCATTAATGGAATCAACTTGTTGTGCTGCAGTAACTACCTCATAATCTTGTTGCTACAGTGGCTACATCACTACTGCAGCACAAAATAGAATGTCTTCATGGATGTGCAGTGTTGAACCACCAGACTCGAGGAGGTGGCTGCAGCAGTGAGAACTGATCCAGGACATGAGCAGTGTTGGAAAGAACCACTCCCATGCTACAGTAAGGCATTACAGGACCATGGGGGGACCGTTTTTGTCTCATACAGGATTGTAATAATGGTTGCCCATACACTATAAAAGATGGTGTATGAGCAACCATACACATACAAGGCTGTTTTGTCAGTCTGGAGGTTTCCATGGTAACAAGCTGCACTCTCGCAGACTCCTGTCACCATGGAAACCTCTCAGCTGTAAAACAACCTTGTTGTGTATGATTGCTCATACACAATCCTCTATATTTCAGTTTTGTTCACCAGGTTACGTGCACTAGACAAAGTAACTGCTTATTTTCAGGTATGGCCTGTGAGAATACAATAGGTAGCAAGACATTAGAATACAAACAAATATACATTGCAAATAGATAATGAATGCAGTATGCAATCAAAAACACAGTTACAATTCCATAGACACAATCAAAAGTATACTGTACATCAAACCTTAGCAGCAAATACAGAGAACTGATAAATAATATCAATGCAACAACATATAGTAGTATGACAAATTAAGTTGAGAAGAACAGAAAGATAAGGAGACAGCCATACAAGATTTCAATGTGTGTACACTAGTTAGTGATGAGTCATGCTTGTGCAACTTCATTGATTGTCTGATAGTATTTGAATGCTAATGTTGTTGACTGAGATAAATAGATACTTTGGCCATTCACACTCTCTGTCCAATGGGGAGCTACCACTCTGTTGGGGTACCATGAAGGCAAAGGAGCCCTCTTCAGGAAGGTTCCACTCCTAGAGGCGCCACTGGAATATACTTCCTTTGGCTAATGGTACCATAGGAAGGTGTCCCCAGGGAGAGAGAGGTATGCTGGTGGAAGAGGAGGAGGAGAGGTTGGTGGGGCAAAAAAAGAATACATCTGAGTGAGACTGCAGGGTGCTGACTTAAATAGCTGAGGCAGGGGGCATAGCTAATTGCTCCCACCCATTGAACTGCAGTCATGGCCTTTGATTTCAATGTGTGTATGCAAGCTAGTGCTGAGTTATGCTTGTGCAACTGCATTGATAGTCTGATAGTATTTGAATGCTTATGTTGTTGACTGAGATAAAAAGATACTATGGCCATTCACGCTGTCTGCCCCATGGGAACTACCACCCTGTCAGGGCACCGTGAAGGCAAAGGAACCCTCCTGAGGAACATTGCATCCTTAGAGGTGCCATGGGAACAGAATTATTTTAGGCTAAAGGTACCTTAGGAAGGAGCCCCCAAAAAGATGAGCAATAAGTGGTGAATGCAGAAACTGGATGAGCATGTATTGACAGCAGTAGTGATGACCTGTAACAGACATAGGCAGGATTGTGCAATGAATGACAATATTGGTATTGATAGCAGAAGAGGCATGCCTTTCATAAGGATAGAGGGAATGGCAAAAGAGAAAGAAGGCCACCAACCAACCCCAACTCAACAGTGGAAACCTACCTGGTAAGAGACAGCATGCTGAAGCTGTAGAGAATGAATAAGTACTGTTAGGGAACACAGTGGCATATGGAATGCAGTAGCATGGGAAAATCAAACCAGGAAGCAGTGTGCTGCAGGAGTGAGTAATGAACCCACTGAACCCAAAAGGGAATGACTGCCAGGCATAAGCAATTAAGGAGTTTAGATGAACAGGAGACTGCAAATGGTACAAAAAACAGTGTAGTTAAGCAGGGAGATTGCAAATGGCATGTAAACACAGTAACTCTAGAGACTGAATAAGCACAGAGCAACATAAAATGACAAAGGCAGGATGCTGACAGCTGGGAACCCCCAAAAAGAAACAAAAGCAGAGACAAACACAGGAACCAAGAAGGAAAGTCAACATGAACAGGGGCAAGAAAGCAAAACAGCAGCCAGGAAGCAAAAGCAAAATACAGTCCTAGAAGGGTAGAGGCACAAGGCAGCATAAATCCCTCAAAGCATGAAGGAAGCAGGAGACAAACACCAAGAGAAAGAGGGTGTGGGGGAGAGCTCCAGTAGAGCCTCCGGCTGTAATAAAGAAAGAATGCATCTGAGTAAGACTCCAGGGAGCTGACTTAAATAGCTTAGGTGGGGGCATGGCTAATTGCTCCCACCCATTGAAATACAGTCACAGCCTTTGATATATACATATATATATATATATATATATATATAGAGAGAGAGAGAGATTAATCATCAGCATTTGATCTACCATACCCTCAGTACAAGATCCAATGTTAGGTAAATGAACAGATATAAAACTGATGCAGGTGATTTGGGAGGTTGTTTCACAACAACTGATGAGTACTGCTACAATGAATGTTAGCAGGAAAGGAATTCCAGAGCCTTGGCCCACAACTTGAGAAGCCGTGGTCACCAAAGGTGGTTTGGCATTTAGGAGTAGCTACTAATGCTTGATCTCGGTACCTTAATGCATAGCCACAGGATACCAGTGTTAAGAGCAGACCCCAAGTAGCCAGGGATTGGCCTCTCATTACATTATCAATGAGGCATCTCAGATAACAAAAACAAAAATAAACAAAAAAAATATGTAAGGACAAAGAAGAGAGTAGAGAGTGAAGTGATGCATTTGACAATTTGTGGCCAGGGCAAAATGATAGATGGTATTATAAGTAACATCCCACCTTGGTAAAGAGCTAGTGTACTGCCTGGGATTAATAGTGAATTTTCAGATGCAGTCAGATATCACTTCTTATACCTGAAGTATTTTTTTCTTTTCTTTTTGCTAAGTAGAGGATTTTCCATCTGGCAGTACTGGACTAATGTGTGGAGCATCACTCTGGAGGCTGAAAAACAAACAAACAGTCAGTTCTGTTCCTCCCACTACAGCATCAGAAATGTGACCAAACACATTGAGGCACCACAACCCTTGCAGGTTAAGCAATGTCTTTCACAGATTACCAATCAAAATGCACTAAATTATGACATCACTAGTAAGCAAAAAGAATCAATCACTGCTGCTTCTTGTGGAAGAGAATAATCTGGCAGTGAGAAATGGTTCTCCTTGCTTACTAGTGATGTGTGTGGTCTCAGTGTCGATGATATAGTGAGAGGAACAGAACTGACATATTTTAGCATCCAGAGTGCTACTTCACACATCACCCCAGTACTGCAAGGTGGAAAATCATCTAATTAGCAAACAGAAAAGAAAAAAATACTTCAGATATAAGAAGTGATAGCTGACTACATCTGAAACTTACTATTAATTCCAGGCAGTACACTACCTCTTTAAGTTACGTTTAGACATACTGCAAGAGACATATGCCATACAACAATTTAAACAGCAGGATAGCTTGAGTGATGGTCATTTCAGCTTTAGAAGTTATACTGCTTCTAATTCTAAAGGAAAGTACTAGTCTAGTAATTACAGATTTACAAATGCCAGTAGTGTGGGGTGGGAGGTATAGCCAAAAAAGGGATGAAGTGTGGTACCCAAATATTTAAAGAAGTTTACAGCAACAAGAGAGGAACAATCTAGGCAACTGATTGACAACGGGGGAAGAACAACTATGAAGTTTAAGTGAGGAGTTGTTTCTATCAATCAGATAATTAGAGAACTAGGGTAGAACAGAGGAAGAGACACCAGGTGCTGGATTTCAAAGGCAATGGATTGCCACAAGCTCTAGATATGCTGAAGATATGACACATCGGGCTTGTGACAACCTAATGAGATTTTATATCCTGTCCAGCAATTGCCACAAGTTATACCAACTTTTTGTGGTCTAGCTTGCATCAATATTGGGGACCCTTTTTGTGGTGCTGGAACAACCTTCTAGTGGAGGTGGGGAGTGAAAACAGTGGTGGGCTCAAGAATGCAGGGATAGGCACAAGGAAATCACAATGGAAAGGAAGGGGGAGGGAGAAAGATAGGTAGATCAAGCAGAGTCTGTGGTGAGAATGTAGGTAGGGAAAAATGGGCAGACTGGGTGGGCCAAGCGGCCTTTATCTGCCATCGGATTCTATGTTTATATGTTTCTATGTAATAAATAAAGGAAAGGAGAATTTTATAGAAGATTTATGAACTATAAGCTGAATTATGTCTGAATATTATGTTTCCCAAAGTTTCCCCAAAGGTGCAGCTGCTCTTTAGGACATAATAACATTTATAATAATACTTATTTTTGCTGTATATATTTTTATCCTGTACCTTCCCCTTGGGTCACACCTGAAAATGAGCCTTTTCTAGTCATCAATTTTCTATAAATAAATAAAAATAAATATTTTAAAAGATGTAGAAATTTGCAAAATTTGATCACTTAGAAATTTATCAAAAGCAAATACAAGAATAATCAAAAGAGAGGTAAACATTTACTTTTAACATGACTTCTTTAATCAGTTTACTCATTCTGATTTTAATTCGTATTTTAGTACAGTATATTTAGCGAAAACCTTTCTTATTTTGTGTGCCATGGGCCAAGATTGTCTGGTTATCAGGTAGATGGTGCCCATGTACAAGGCAGCTGGTACCCTCAACTCTTCCTTAGATAGTGAGTGAGTTCTTCACTGCACAGTTCACTCAGACTCTTGAAGTCCAGGATCTGGGAGCCCGGAGTGCTGGCCCTCTCAGCAGGCAGTGCAATGCATTACTGCTGCTGTACCACTAGAGTGACTTTTAGAATGTGTTTATTTATTGTGTTTGGAAAACCTTTGAGCAACAAATGGCCTTTTTCAAAAGTGCCCATGTCAGAATTGTTCCCAGTATTTCAGTGTGGATCTAAGCCAGAGTTAGACTGGCCCACCGGGATACCTGGACATTTCCAGGTGGGTCTCCTTCTGTTGGGTTCCTGGCCACATCCTAAACTCTGAAAGTCTTTGCATTTATTATCTAGTTTTTAATTAAATGTTGTGTATTGGGCGTAGCAAGTAAATGTAAGATGCAGGCACTGAGCTAGTGTATCAAAATGAAGGGGAATACTAATATAAGTGTGCCACCCTGGGCCCTTTCATATTGCTTTTCCAGGTTGGCCCCTGTATCCACTTTCCAGATGGTCCCCCTTCATGCCAGTCCAACCCTGGTCTAAGCAGTACTAAAAAATATATAGTGTACTTCATAATGCATGCACAAAGTCTGATATAAAAAAATCAGAGTCAATGACTAATGTAGGTGAACAACTAGTGTATAGATATACAGTACTGGCAAATGGCTTAGTTTTGAAAAATGTGTTATTTATTGTTTATGCTTTTCTCATTCTCTTGGAACAACACTCAAGCAGCCTAAGGCAAAACCACTACGAATGCAGGTTTGATAAAATGTCTAAACTGACTTTCAGAAAGTTGTGACTGGTTCTCTTGACATCAGTGGTAATAGATGTGATTCTGGTTTTGTTTTTTGATTTACATCTGCTTCACATATGGTACATCTATGTTAGTTCAGCTGAAGGTGATTAACAGAATATGATGCAGAAAATGTTTCAAGTTATAACATTGTATTTGAGGAAACAGAGTGGGGAACATTTTGGCACTGTAGAAATCCTTTAAGGTTTCACATGTACAACATTACAGAGCAGAATCACAGCTGTAAACCACATCCATAGTGGTGGAGATAGGCTAGAACTGTTAAGTAATTTACTGTTGCACACGGCACTTCAGTTCCAGTATACTGCTGGATTCTTAAACTTTCTTTTTTTTTTAGAATTTAGCAAAACATATACATGATGCCTAGTAGTAGGGCTAGGTTAGTTAGAAGTCATTCATGAGGCATGGATATTGCACTGGAGCCTCTAAATATTCTGTACATACAGTACTTCTAAAATCTGACAATTCACTGGGCTACTTCTAGTGTCTCCCGGATATGCCAGCCTAATGTCTTGGTAGAGCACTTAACTAGCAAACATGATTGAACTATGAAACCTCTGGTTGCCAGGTCTGGGTATAATGTATGTTGCAGCTGGCCCATCAATGCATTTTTAGTGCTTGCCCTCATGACACTGGCTACCCAGGTTTCCAGGTCTCCACATTTGCATGCTGAGCCTGGTTCATCAAAGGGCTGGCGAGGGGGGAAGTATCGAGCATTCCCAAGGGTGCTGTCCTTCTCTAGAGATGGTTTTTGGTCAGGAACCACCACAGCACTACCACCTGGGTGACAGGTGGTAGTGAAGGTGGAGTTGTAGGCGAGGGTGGATGGCTAAGGGCTCTGTGTGGTGACACACAAGCTGCGTGTGTGAGCACACATTGAAGCCCTAGCATGCAGGCATCAACAGAAGTGTGACAAAAAGGGAATACATTTTCTTGGCCTGCAGCACGATGCTGGATGCACTTGGGCCCTGTGTAGCTCACTGTACCCTCACTACCCTTCGGTCATGGGGGAATCTGCCCTGATCTGGCTCTCCCGTTTGGGGGAGGTAAGATGGGTGTTGGATGGGGGGGGGCAGCAACATTTAAGAACAATGGGGCTGGGTAGTCACTTGGGGCTGATAGGGGTAGCAGGACCAGTATAGAAAAAGTACAGATTTAAATACAGGACATGCATACTACAACACATAGCCCACCACTAAAACAGGTGTACCCCAGATAGGTAGACTACTGATTTGTCTGTCCTTTGCAGATTTATATCTAAACCCTCTGAACCACCCAAACAGTTACAGTGCTGGGCTTTTTGTGTTCATCATTATAGCGCACAGTGTTTATCATATGTCACTATATATTGATGATACTAAGTCAATGATGTCCATATGAACCACATGCAAATCTAGCAACTATTTAGGTGCATTTGAGCCAGTTTGCCCCTCAGCCCAGTGCTCTAATTTGCTACAAAGATGTGTATGGGTTTAGATATTACACATATGAGATAAAAAGGGCAGGGGCTTTGTTGTAAAAACACCTAAGCAAAGTAAGTGGTTTAACTTTGGTCTAATACCAGTCTGCATATTTATTGTTTCTTCACTTGCAGTTCATTTTTAGCTACAGTTCATGCATTATAGTGTTAACCTAGATTAACTGTTTGCCATACAGTGTTTGGCTTGTAGGAAAAATGAATCGATCATTTCATTTGCAAAAGTGTTTTCATAAATATGGGAGGCATTGGTGGCAGAATGGTCTGAAAAGTGGCAATGCCAAGGAAGTAAAAAAGAAACCCTCCTCCCCCATTGAGTGGGTTCACCCACAGCCTTAGTTTGTCATCCAAATTGGTAATCTGTGGAGTAACATCCCCTCCCCACAGACTAACAGCAGCTTCCAGTGCCTAGTTTCCTTGATGCACACCTGAAGGCATAGCCAATCTTTTCATTTTTAAAGTTTGATCAATGTGCCTTAACTCAACAGGCCATGAACTCAAACCACACCCATCAACACTACTCAGGCCTTCACTTTTCAAAATGCTGCTGACACCCTGAAAGCCATAAAGAGAGTGATAGAAAAGTAACACTGCTTACTGTAGATGCTGCATTTTGAAGGCATATTCCTCCCAAGTAATAAATTAACGAGATTGCTAAAAGTGATAGGACCACTTATGAAAGTGGTAGGGCCATAGCCATCGTGGCCCCACCTGTTCTGGCACCTCTGATGAGGGGTCTGATTCTCAGTCACAGTGTCTGGAGGTGCAAACTGGTGGGCAAACAGCCTCCTGTTGCAAAGACTGACCATCATTTGGGGTTGGGGGAGAGGTTGCATTCCCTCTGTGACTGACCCAGAATGTAAATGAGGGTTGACCTATGTTTTTTTTTTGCACCTACTGCTGCATCCCCGACCAGCCACTCCTTCAGAGTGCCAAGGCCTTCCCTGCTGCCCTCTGACCACTGCCATCATCCACCAGCCCCAATTGCAGCCTTACCTGGGTAGCCCAATGTATCCCTATGCCAGGAGGGTCCCTCTGTTCCGGGAGAATTGCCTTATCAGCATACTCCACATCCCAGGGGCTATGAGGCTGGATCTGGGCTGACTCTGGGGCTTCAGATGTCATCCAGCTGACCAGGGGCCATTTTCCATGTTCATTGTCCCGCCTACCATAGCTCCCAGCCTTTCATGAGCACTGGCGACCTGGGCGGGGGATGCATGGGGGTGTAGAGGTTGTCCCCAGGCACCGCCAATCTGCCCACGGGTGCCCAGGTGGTACCCACCCCCCTGGGAGGGAAGCGTCCGATGGACACTTATAGGACCCCTCCCTGCCGGTCTCCACTCCTGGTACCCAGGCTTGGGGCGTGAACCTGGGTTGCTAGCATGCAGAGCGAACCCCTTTGATTGGTGCCACAGAGCCAGTGGGTTGTCCTATGTTAGTAGAATCAAGCAGGTTTCAGCCCACTAACATCTGTTGTATGACACCCATGGAGGTACATACATGAAATAATACCAGTCACAGAGTATTATGTCATGAGCATATCTCCAAGGCACGAGGATTACAGTCAGCATGTTCCACCCCACTACTCACCCTTCCCATGCTGTTCTTTTTGCTCCACTGCTAGGCTGCAGTGCCTTAATGTTTTCAATGGCCTCCTCTGGCTAAGGATGATCTGATGCTGAGTTTGTGTGTGGTGAATATGATGACATTTGGCACTTTATCTTCGAATTGGTCCAGTCAAATGTTTGGGCCACTTTGGGAACACTTTGATCTCTAGCAAGTTAATTACAAACAAAAAACACTTTAGCTCTTCCCAGATGGCCAGGCCTAGTCCCATAATCACCTCTTCTCCCACCCCAGTCATTTCTCACTCTTGTCCTCCCTACCCGGACATTATCTTATTAAAACAAAATGTTTCTGGCTTCTGGCACTGTGCCGGCTGGCTGCTGACAGAGTTTTTTGAAGGACCAAGGGAGGATGGAGGAGGTTGGAATTGACTGGGGTGGATGACAGGTGGTGTAGAGCTGCCACCTACCCCTGTTTGGTGCCTGTTACGCCAGAATGCCAAGGACCTGAAATGTCTTTGGTTGAAGTGTCAAAGACAAACCAAAGACAGAGGGTCCAAATCAAGACAAACATAAGTTGTCAGTTTTCACATTCACTCACTCTTATGTACCTCTGGCTCTTCTGGTGGTCCAGTGGATCCCCACCCTTTCCCAAACCAATATACAGTTCCTGGCATCCAGTAGTATTCACTGTCAAGCCCTGTTCCCATACACCATTGGCTGTTTCTGTTCAGTTTGCACTTTAGCAACAGCCTTACTGCTTGCCTGTAATCATTCCAAAGGCAGGGGATAGTGCTAAAGTTGTGACTAGGATGTCGAGGATCATCATACTTTGTGAATACATAGCTGTTTAAGGTAAGACAGTACATCCATCTAGTTGACCCTGTATTCCTACATAGAGTTACTGATTCAGTCCTTCCACTGTCTCTGTATTCTCAGTACTCTTGTATTCCTGTTGTTTGTCTCTTAACTACCCCGCTGTGTCTATACAGTTGGGTCTTTATGTCTGAGATAGTGTCAGCATTTTTCACCTGTGGGTTGTCTGTTTCCCTGATCCACTACCCTCTTCATGAAGAACTACTTCCTCACATCTTTTCCAAAGTTTGCTCCTGCCAGCGTGAGGTTGTGTTGGTCTGTCCTTTTAGCCTGAATAGCTCACTGGTATGTACCCTATCATAAACCCTTTAGTATGTGTAAGTTTATATCATATCCCTCCTTTCCCTCATCTCCCCTAACAAGGTTCTTCAGCCTTTTCTGGTAGGTCCTCCCCTGCTACCTTTCCATCATTTTTGTTTTCCTTCTCTGTATTCTTAAAAGTTTAACCTTTCTTTTTTTTAGATAAGGATTCCAAAATTACACTCATCATTTCTGATTTCCATATGCAGCCTGAACAGTAAACTGTATAATGTCTTGATCACCCTCTTACTGCAGCTTGTGAATCCTTGTCTGATAAATCACAGCATCCTGTTTGCTATCTCATAAGCCATTTCACAGTGACTCAAGCTTTTCAGGTTATTTTTATGTCTAAATCTCTTTTTTCGTGTAGGGCTTATACAGTGGTTCCATTTTTGCTCCATCTATGCTCTATTTTACCTATGGGTCCCTCTTTTCTATATGCATTGCCATAACTGTACATTTCTTGGCATTAAATTCTAGATTCCAGGCTCCTGGCCACAGTTTGCGTCTTTCTACATATGATAGATAGATAGACAGACAGACAAAGTGAGAGACAAGGATAAAAAATACATAACAGGATTTGTCCTCAACTTAACCAAATTCATAAGTTGCAAATTCTGGTCTTGCTTGTCATATTCTTCCAGTTTGCTTATAATAGACAGCAAAACAGATGTCATACTGAAACATTAAGGACCCAAGTTGTGGAACTAATGCGAAAACTGGAGACCTTGTGAAATATAGCACTTCAGTGGGGGACTCCTGAATAATTGAGTTTTCATAAATATATCAATATGGATTCTTTTAAAACATTTATCTTACTTAAGCTATGGCTCTTGAAACATGTAACAATGTATCCAGATCTAAAATAGTCTTTTACTTTAGCCGCAGTGTTACAAGACAAGATTATGTAGTGGGCAGGGAAAATCCTGCCATCTGATTGGTCAGTTTGGGTCTTTACCCATGGATAAAATATGTAATGATCCACAGGTAAAGATCCAACTGACCTCATTACATTACTTACTGTACACAGAATATCCACACAGACAATTTTTTGAATATTCAGATTTCAAACAGCCACCAGTTATTTCCTAACCAGTGTCTGAGCTCAGATGATACCAGAATGTGGTAGGCAAATTAATGAAAAAGAAGAAGAACATAAATTACAAAAAGAGAAAAAATGTGTTCATGTTAATTATGGTTTCCTTGTTTGCATCCCTGATCTCTCTCACCCAGACCCTCTCAGCACATATCACCCCACCCAAAAAAACGCACACTTTTACCTGTGCATTTTCCAATTGTTGTTAAATTGTGGAGAAAGGAGGAGTGACTAACAGCTGAAGGGCCAGATAGATAGTTACTGTATTAAAATAGGATTTTGTGAGGGAAGTAAGATCTTCAAAGTACCAGCTAGGAAGCACAGAGGCAATGGTAATGTTTTTTAAGCAGTTTATACTTAACACATTATTACCTGGGTGGCCATTTTGTGTCAGGTTAAGCAGTGGACAGTTCAGACTTCATACAAAGCTATTTTAAGTGTATACATTGCTTCCATATGGGGGTGTCATGGGCATCTGTGGTGCTCCCTGCATTCACTGCCAGGGGGTCACTGTGGATGTGACAGTGGCTACCCCTACCATGTAAGTTTAACAGGAGCAAGGGGCATGGATCGTTTGAACTCTTGACTGGATGGGGGTCATATCAAGAGTTAGAATAAATTGCATGGTGGCTCCACCCAGAGAAAGGTTGAAAATAGGCCTGATGTAAGTATGGTACAACCCTCTGGAATGGTGTATCTACCCACCCACAGAGGTACTATACCCATGAACCAATGCAATATAATCACATTTCTCACAAAGCATACAACTTATCACTTTGAATTTAACCAGCACTCAGACAAGGATAGCAGAAAAAGAACAGGAACTTAGGAACTGTTCCAGGCCCTAAACAGGATAAAGGGGGTTAGCAGCAATGAGGTAATGCAGTATAGTCTTTTTTCTGGATGGTATTTCTGTGTCCTTCCAGGCCCAGTCTATGATGGTACAGGGCTGTCATCTGTGCCTTCTAGTAGCAGTCACATTGAGGCTTCTTTGGCTGTAGTTTAAAGCCCCTCCCAGGCTCAGCCCAATTATGACAGCCCTCCTCCAAACCATACACTCACAGTACAGTTCTATTTTCTGCCCACTTGTACTGGGGGTACCACAATCTTCCCACTGTCACCAGTATAAAACCATTTTTTCATATTGTTAGGATCTCCCTGTGCTCCCCTAGGTACCCAGACATCGGATTGTTGTAGGGCCGATGATGTAGCAGGTGGTTGTCTGGCAGTGGTGAATTTAAACAAATATAGCAATGCGTTGTGAAATCATAACTGCAAACTCAACTGCTCTTTAACCCTCAGTGAGGTGTTTGTAACTCCCACCAACTGACCTAATCCATTAAATGTCTCCCAACGTTGATACAAATTGCTGTTGCAGGGCAAACCTTGAGTTTGCTCATGTTTTTCCAGACCAGGGAATCTCCTTCACTGTGCAGGGGTGATAGGCATGGTTTGCTGCAAGTCCCTCTCTATCTGTTTTCATGCTCTCCCATTTTCTCTTGGCACCCGCTGTCAGCAGGTGCACTAACAGTCACTCTGATTCAAGTCATGCCTCTCCTGACTACTGTGGCCATCAACCAAATCTCTGATTTACAGAGCAACTCCTCCAGTGGATCTCTGAATTGATCCACCCCTTCCAGACTGTCCAGATGTCCATTCCTAAGAGCTAGCAATACCCAGCACCAGGTGTGGAACTGGCTAGATAGTTTCAAACATGAGCTCCAGCTGCAGCACAGGAAACATGTCTCTCAGCTGCAGCCTTCAGCTTTGTTTTTGATAAAGGTCCTGGACTTTAGAAGGATGGATTTTAAAGAAAGGGGAGACTGTCTCAGAAACTTCGAAGGGGGGATTTCCAGGAAGGGATAGGGGCACAGTGGGGAAAAAGGAAGGGCATAATTAAAGCAACCAATCTTTTCATGAAGGAAGTGAACAAAAGAAGAAGGAAATAGAGACTGTTGTGGTTCTCCAAGAAAGTGGCAAGGGTAGTGAAAGAATAAAGGGTGCCATTCAAGATGTGTAAGGAAACGCAGAGTGAGGAAGACAAGGAGGTATATCAAGCAAAACAGATGGAAGCAAGTAAGGTGGTAAGGGGAATAAAAGTGCAAACAGAAGAAGAGATTGCCAAAGGGGTCATTAAAGGGGATAAGACCTTCTTCAAGCACATAAGAGAGAAGAAGAAGAAAGCAAGGGGAGAGATAGTGAGGATTAGAATGGCAGAAAGGAGACTTTGCAGAAGATGACCAAGAAAAAGCTCATATCTTAAACAGGTACTTCTCAGTCTTCACAGTGGAGGGAGGAGGGAATGGACCACTAATTAGAAGAAAGAATGGGGTCAAAGTGGACAAAGGGCCATTTTCAGAGGAAAGAGTCCTGAAAGGACTTACAGCCCTGAAGGTTGCTAAGGCTATAGGACCTGATGGGATACCCCCTAGGTTACTAAAAGAAGTCAAGAAGGTGCTAGCTGCCCCACTGACAGCCTTGTTCAACAGCTCACTGGAAACAGGCAAGGTTCCGGAGGACTGGAGAAGGGCAGATGTGGTCTCTCTACATAAGAACGGAAGCAAGGAGGAAACTAACAACTACAGACCAGTCAGTCTTCATGTACTTCAGAGGTGGGGAAATTAATGGAAACCCTACTGAAACAAAGAATAATAGAGTATCTTGAATCCCATGGGCTGCCGAACCACATGTGGCATGGATTCACAGGGAAGGGTGGTTATGCCAAATAAACTTGATAGACTTCTTTGGCTGGGTAACCAGGGAAATATCAGGGGAGGACAGTGAACATGTCCTATCTGGATTCTAGCAATGCCTTCAACACTGTACTGCACTGGGAGGCTGATTAAGAAGTTAACCAGAGCCAGCCTGGTGGTGCTGAGGGTTAAGGTGCTGGACGCCACACCTTATGCTACACAGATGACCCGAGTTCAGCAGTGAGCTCAGGCACTGGGGGTCAGCAGGGGTGGGTAGAGGATTGAACACCCACTGGGCTGCTCTCCTCCCCGGGAGGGAGGGTTGGTGATTGCCCGGCGTGCCAGCAGCTCCCGGTGGAGACTGGGGGCACTGCAGCATGTAGTGCAGCACGTACTCAGTGTGGCTGATGCAAGGCAGGATTGCCATGCACCATTGCATCAGGGCATGTGCCATGCATGGGAGGGAGCAAGCACCAGAACAAGGAAAAGCCCAGTCTGCAGGGTAGATGACGGCATCTGACCCCATGCCCACAGCTGGGTCCATCCTGCCTGGCCTTCCAGGTTCCTCTGCCTGGGCCCTCACCTACAGCTGGAGATTATGTGTGCAAGAGCACCCAAAGGGGGGGTGGCCCCACCCCGAAGGGGTTAAGCTGGGGGTGCTGACTGTGGGATGAGGGGGTGGAGAGAGGAAGCTCAGGTTGGAGGACTTCAGGTAAGGCAGAAACAGGCAGGATGCCTGAGAGAGGCCCTGTAGACTGTGACCGGATGGAAAAATAATTTAAAAAAAAAGAAGTTAACCAGCCTAGAAGTAGTATCCTCAGTGGTGAATTGGGTTAGAAATTTATTATTGAATAGGAGACAGAGGGTGGTTGTAAATGGAGCACGCTCTAAGGATAGGAGAATGACCAGTGGGGTACCACAGGGCTTGGTACTGGGACCAGTTCTCTTCAATGTCTTCATGGGGGTCAATGCAGAAGAACTGGAATGGAAGACACACCTTTTTGTGGATGACACCAACATATGTAATAGGGTGGAGACTCAGGAGGGGGTGTAGAAAATGCACAGAGATCTTGAAAAACTTGAGGAGTGGTCAAAAACATGGCAGTTGGGTTCAATGCCAAAAAGTGCAAAATCATGCACTTTGGGCACAGGAACTCTGGCACTGAATATAGACTGGGACAGGTACTGACAGTCACTAAATATGAAAGGAACTTTGGGGTTATCATATCTGAGGACTTCAAGGTAGCAGGGCAGTGTGACAAGGCAGTCAGTATGCTAGTGGGATGCTGTAGTGCATAGGGAGGGATATCTCCAGCAGGAAGAAGGAGGTGGTGGTGCTGCTGTATCACTCACTAGTGCAACCCAGCCTGGAGTACTGCATCCAGTTTTGTAGACTGCAACTCAGAAAATACATAGATGGGGTGGAAGTGGTCCAGTGGGCAACTGAAATGGTACAGAGTTTGCACAAGAAGGCTACAAAGAGAGACTGGGGGTTCACAACATGCACACCCTGCAAAAGAGGAGAGAGAGAGAAAGTGGTGACATGATTGAGACCTACAAGTACCTCACAGGGGTGAACAGGGTACAGGTGGGGAGTCTCTTTCAAATAAAATTGAGCACCAGAACCGGAAGCATATGATGAAGCTGGGAAGGGGGGTGATCAAGATAGATGTGAGGAAATATTTCTTCACTCAAAGGGTGGTAGAGACCTTGAACTGACTGTCAGCAGAAGTGGTGTAAGCTAGAACAGTGGGGGTTCAAGCATGAATGGGATAAACATTTGGGTAAATAAGAAAAGAAGAAGGAAGGTGGGAGGGTCACCTGAGACCACATAGGGTCTGAGGAGCCAGAATCAGCAGCAAACATCTAAGCGGTCTGAGTGGGCCTTTTCTGGTAACACAGTCTATGTTTCTGTGTTTCTGTTGTACAGTGCATAGCATGCAATTACCTCTTTTTCTCTCAGAGCTGCAGGCATTCTTCTTCTTTCCATTTCTGGCTGACGCAAAGTCTGTCTCTGCAATTCAACAGCTCCAGAAGTCTCTTTCAATAGTACACAGGCACCAGTCTGCTTCAGAGTCTCACACAGACTGAATTAGATCTGGAACAACCCCTGCTCATTACTGGAGAATAGCAGCTCTAGACTGGTCATGTGAGATGTCACTCAAAAGGTAGCAGGCCTGGAGCTACTGGTTGCTGCAAATGGATCTGAATTAATGAGAGCCATCAAAAGTCTAGGAGCTGTTGTGGCTCTCTCTTCTAGCAGTCCTGTCCTAATTGGTCACCCAGCCACCCTCTGTTCCTGTCACCATGCCAGCTACATAGGGATCGTATATATAAGATGAGAGGGGTCATCACGACCTCTCTATTCATCTCCATGTTATTCCCTTAGACACGGTATAGGCCACTTGCATATGGTGGCATGGAAGCCCCTACTACTCTAGTGATATGTCTTCTAGTCTCTATATATAGGATCTCTATGGTCAGCCAGGGTCAAAGGTGACAAAAATGTCCACTGATCTGCAGTCCGAAGGTGATCATCCACAAGTCTTCTTATTTACATGAAACTCTGTAGGCTAACAGAATTTGGAACCCTAAACCAGTCTTGCACTGGTGCACCTTCAGGTCCAGTTCAGTACGGGCAAAGATCAGAAAAAATCCCAGTCCAGTCAAGCGTGCCGATTCATCGGCTTTGTTCATGGTGACTGGCGCATTTAATGTGTGAGTGCATGGGAGCCTTACAGGTATAGCCTCCATGGAGGAGGGTTACCCATGCAAAGTAACAGTGGAAAATAAGAGGAAACCTCTTGACCTACTGTAATAAGAATGCAATAAAGCAATCTAGTGTGTAGGTGGTTGTGGGATTTAACACAACGCTCCACATCATGTTGCTCTGCTGCTTAGTTTTATTCTAGGTAACTTATTATATTTATTAGTTAGTGAATTTAACAAATTATTCATCCCATTGTCTGGCCATTCATCTGCTATTTTTTGATCGGTGGAATGATCAAACTCATATTTATCTGTTTAAAAATACAAATGTTAAATCAGGAACTATTTTCTTTACATGTTTGCTTTAAAAATGGGACCACTGTATAATCACAATACGGCACTCTAGTGCATGGATCATTGTTTAATTTAGTGCAGAGAAAACAAGACAAGACTCACTGTCAGTATAGCAATTTTTGTTATGATTTAGCTGCCCACTTCTGTTTCATTGTTGTATAGCTCATTCATGAGAAAGTCCTGAAAGTTGACTGTACATCACAAGCAAACACAGAATATATTTCTAATTATGCCAACATATTCCCATTTGAAAGGATAGGGGAGCAAACATCAACACCTTTTTTCATGTCTATAAAAGTGCCATATCTGAATCAGTTTTGCTTGAAATACTGTGCCAAATCTAAAACACATTCGCCCTCTAGTACTATTGGCACTTAGTGTCTGTGCTTAAAGTTTTAAAATATTGTAACATGTGATACAATTAAGCAATAAGGTACGACAGAGTGTGGTATATCATGGGATATCGTCACACCTTGGGTGGTTGGACACGAGGCCGCAGGCCGAGTGTGTCCAACCACCTGAGAAGTGACAATATCCCATGATATACCACACCATGAAGTGACTTATTGCTATTATGAACTGAGTTTCGAGTTTTAAAAAAATAAAAGAAACAGGTTTTAAAATGTTTTATGAATGAGTTTTTGGGTGGTGTAGGAGTACATTTTGAAAAAATAGTTCTCAGACAGTAGCGAGCAAGTAGGTGGATGGCGCTGGAACTTTATCTAAACCGTGATGTTGTAACCCTATATCATCACGGCTTCAAAGAGCTCTCAGCCAATCAGATTCCTCTATTTACGATCCTCAGTTCATAATTCCTATTCTCTAATACTGTCCATGCTGTACTGTAACAGAAATGTGATATCTGGTATTTTGGTCTTTCCTATGGGAATATGTTGGCATAACAAGAAATATGTTCTGTGTTTGCTTGTTATATATAATTATCTTACAGGACCTTCTCATGAATAAACTGTATAACAGCAGAACATTGAGGTGGGCATCTAAGCAAGCAATAATACCTGACAGGCATACTATATCTCTCAACTGTCCCTGATTTTGCCTCAGAAATATCCTCTGTCCCTTCTACATTTGGCATTTCTGTCACTGAGAAGTAGAGATTTGACTTACAAATTAATGCCAGCCATTGGTGTTACAGTCTAGTTCTCATTAAGAGAATGCTATTTATACTAAGCAGCATATTGTACACAGATTCTGAAACTCATATTACTATTTTTTCAAATGTGTCTCTGATTTTGGTCATTTGTCACGGATCATTTTAGGCCTCGTCCCTGATTTGTGACAAGAGAGGTTGAGAGGTATGCAGACAGGGTGGGTAGTATTGGGAATACCAGACTGCCTAAGGGCATAATGAGGTCCGACACCACAGGTGGATGGCCTTATAGCCCCTGGAAGGCCTGGTATTGTCCAATACTGCCAATCCTGGAAGGTATTATTGCACCTAGAAAATGGGCTACATGTGCCATTTTTTATAGGATTACAAAAAAATAAAGTAATGCTATAAAAATTTATTAGAAATGCATTTTTAATCCATTTTTTGTAAAGTAGTCCCTGTACTGCTGTGTAGCCAGTAGAGGGCACTGCAGTCTTTGGTAGATGTTTATTTCCTTAGATGTGCTTTTTTCCCTCCCTTTCTGTATCTTTTTTCTTGTGAAGGCCCTGCAGTTGTCTTGTTTGCTGGTAGTTCTCACAGCTACATTTCTGGTCCCTTTCTGTACCGCTGGCTTGATGGTGAGACCAGCAGTACTTTCTCCATTTATGCTTTGGGAAATGAATGGTCAGTGGTGGCTTGCCATGAACTACAGAGTGGACAGGCACTCAGGGGATGGGGACAGGAGAAAGGTGAAAGTGTGGGCAGCCATAGGACATTACTGTGAGATTTTTTTTTCTTTTATTGCAAACAGAAAAAAAGAGAAGATTCTTCTTCTGGACGTGCCCTTATTTGGCTCCCATTATACAGTAGCGCTGAGCATGTAACCCGACATTATACATGGAGTAGGTTATAAAAGAAAAAAAAAGTGTATTTTTTTAAAACAGGAAAAATAATCCTAGAGCTTTCCTGCGTGGGATTTATTTGTTTGTTATGGCTAACTGTAGTTGGTGGTTGTGGTCATGGGGGGTACTTGGTAAGCGAGGGGGACGTCACTCCGTAAATGACAGGAAAAATCTTTAGGTAACTTGAACATCTAAAGTGACACAGTGATACCACTTTGGCACTGAGGCAGGCTGGACTGGCACTTGTTATCTTCTGAGCTCTACTTGTAGTTAACGTACCCCCCCTGCTAAGGCTCTCAGCCAATCAGAGAGCTCAAAGTATCCAACCATTTTCTAAATCATAATAAAAATTGTATTGAGGTTGAGCCTTGTCTTGTGTTCTCTACACTTCTGGGCTTGTCAAAAGATTAGCAGACTCTCAGTAGAATAGACCTTTATCTTGTTTCTTCAGGAAGGGGGGCATTCTTTGATTCAGCAGTCATTGTTGAATTTACCTGTACCTCATTTAGCTTAAAGTTCTTGGCTATGCTTCATATCACTCTACAGGAGGCTTCAGTGAATCCAATAGAAACCAACCTACATTGTTACTTAAATGCCAGAACATATAGTCGCTAGTAATGAGATTATATTTAAGTCTAAGCTAGGCAGTTTCTTGAACAGACAGAAACTGATGGATGATTCATTGATTCCCACTGTTAAATTGAGTGGCAGCTTTTTATGGACTGTTTGTCACAGAATACCCATTATGAAACCCAATGCGAAATACAAGGCACACACATTCACTACATACTATGGGGCCGATGCACGATGGTGCAGAGTACCTATGCACCACAGATCCATGGCACATAGCCACTCTGCAACCATTGCACCCCCCCACGTGGGATGCACAAACTGGGACATGTAGCACCTATGCACCCGATCCCCTGGCTGCATGGACAGCAATGTGCTGGGGGTGGGCGGGGGCATGCTAGCACTATGTGCCATGCACAAAGGTGCATACTGCATACCGCGGGGGCGTAGGGCTAAGAGAGTTTCACCAGGGGAGACCCTGCCATAACCGCCATACACGGTCTGGCCTGCGTATCCACACATTCCAGCCAGCCCAGTGGCATAGCAGAGCACCACTGGCAACATGTGTGCTGCAACCCCCCTCGCATGTCTGGCCCATCCCTGGGGTACACACACCCATCATCCTCACCTCATCATTGGAGAGAACCCGCCCATGGCACCAACAACACCCCCCATCCCTGTACTTGCAATCATGCTAGTGCTGCAGCAACTGCCAGAGTGCAGCTCAGCCCCCACACACCTCCTCAGCCGCCTGCTGTACAACCAATGCCGGGGACACACTCCCTGCATCACTTGTATGGTAGGAGGCCATGGAGGTGTGTGGAGGACTGTGCTGCTTGCCAGCAATTGCTGCAGCACCGACAGGCAGGTATGGGGGGTGGGGTGGTGGTGTTGCCGGTGCTTGTGGGGGTTCACTGGCTACCAATGAGGTGTGAGTGCACCTGCATTGGGGGTCTGGGGGATCAGGCAGTGCTGAATCTGGCAGGGTACACCAGCTGGGATGCTTGAGGGGAGGCACATACATCGGGATGGGGCACTGCTGTGGGGGGGTTGCTCTGTGCACTGCCATCCGGGGAGGGGCTGCCATGGGTGAGGAGGGGGCATGCAATGCTGCAACATGGCATGAGTGCTGCCGGTAGGGAGGGTGACTGCACTGGCACTACGGGGGTGGGGGCAGATGTGATGGGGGCGCTGTGTTCGCAGGGTGTCGAGGCTGCTCTGTGTTGGGGAGTGGTTCAGCGGTGCGATGGGTAGCTGCTGTGCACCAGGAGCAGGGCTAGAGGGTCCTCCATCCAGCAGGGCATGGCAGCATGAGTCTGGGTGCCTGCAGTGCTATTCATGCATCCGGACCCATGCCCAGCCACACAAGTGATCCACTAGGGACCCAGGATGGGCATCTCATTGGATGCCCGGCTGGGTCCTCTTTTCCTTTCCCTGCCACCCTGCGCAGACCTGTGTGCCAGTGGGGCAGTGCCATGGATAGGTGGCAGCCATTGGTGAATGCCGATTGTGCACGCCTGCCCGGAGGTGCGGAGCTACACTGGTGGTATACGCGCCTCCGGTGCATATTTCCCACCCATTCATGCATAGGCCCAATTGTTTGTAAAACTTTGACATGGGTGAATACATATTTAATCTTTATTATTTCTATAAATTTGGAATGACACTGCAGTCTAGCAACAGAATATAATTTTGTTTTATACAAGTAGTAAACACTACAGATATGTGGAGACATGCTGCGACTTATTAAATCAAGAGGCAGATGGCTGTTGCTATTATGTATCAAATGAACAGAGCTACCATACTTTCACCATTTCACATTTTATTTATTTTTTTATTCATTCATTTGGTAACTGAATTGGTGCACTGATCCAAAGACCTTTTTCAGGCATGGCATGGCCAGAAACTGGCACATACAATGTAAAAATACAGCGAGAGAGAGCATGTATCATACAGTGACCATAACAGTGGAGGAAAAGCTAACAGAGAAAATATAAAGTAAACAGTACCATGTACATCAGCAATTGAGCAAACAAGGTATATAACATTTAGGAAAAAAGGGTGCTTCTAAACATTCAAGGTGGCAGTTGAAGTTTGCTACCAGCCATAACAGGGATTGGAGTACTGTAGTACAACAGGCACCTCTGCTTTATAGTTGCTTAATACCTCTTGTTCAAATGAGCAAGATGTCATCCTCAGAACTATTAACATCATTACAGAAAGAGAACGGTGCAACATTTTTCCAAAGCTATTTTCCAGGCAGCTTAAACTGAAATGCAGAAAATGCTAATAGTGTTTCTCATAACCTAGACTGACACATTACAGAAACTACTGAACAATGTGCCTTAGCAAGAGAGCTGAGAAGTCTGCACTGTTGAAATGTATTTCCAGTATTGTTTTCTTAACATTTATTAAGGGCTACAAGGCAGTATCACCTAATATTGCAGATGTCTAAGAGGATAAATAAGTTTCTCTTGCACTTTTATGTGCTTTTTCATTGTTCTTTGTTTTTTCATTAAGTTTTTACTTTATGCAGTTGACACAGGCAAGCTTCTCAGCCCTGTCTCCACATCCTCTGCCCGGCATGCACCTCCCTAGACTGATCATGCCTGAAGTCCCCACGGATTTCAGCCAGTGGCAGGGGCCAAGAAAGGGAAGGCCATCCTGACCTCACTTGGGGACTCTCATTCAGAAGTGCGCTCGGCAGTCCAGGTGGTGGCCCGGGGACAGGGGTAGGCAGGCAGGGCTTCATGAAGTCTGAACCATTTTCCATTTCCTCCCCTTGGTCCCATGTAGAGGTGCACACATGCTATGGAACCACATCCCTCCCTTCTATGCAGCTCGAGTGCTGGTGCTACCATCTGGCCCCCACCTGGTGGTAGCCAAGGGCTGAGGTGGCATGCCTCCCCATGCCAGAAGAGGCGAGCTGTCTAATGGATGCACAGTGCTCTTCCCCCCAGCTAAGTCCTGGCATTCCAAGCTCATTCTTAAACTCTGGTCAGTGGCAAAGTAGAAGTACGGTCCATAGCACCTCAGCCCTTCATGCCACTGGGCTGGACTATTTTATTAATTATTTAAAACATTTCTTAACCTGAGCTAGCCCAGCTTATATGTAATATCTTACATACCATAGGATCTTTTCAAAAAAGTGCAAGATAACGCACTAAGGGGCACAAAAAACCAGAGGTAGAGTACAAAATGGGTGGAGTGGTATTGACAACCACTAAGCAGGAAAGAGACCTGGGAGTAATCATATTAGATGACCTAAAGGTGGCCAGATAGTGTGACAAGGCAGTCGGGAGGGCTAGTGGGATGCTGGGGTGCATAGGTAGGGGTATCACCAGCAGAAAGATGGAGGTGGTGTTGCCTCTGTATAGACTGCTGGTAAGACCCCAGCTAGAGTACTGTGTCCATTTCTGGAGAACACAGCTCCAGAAGGACATAGACAGAGTAAAGGCAGCCCAAAGGAGGACAACTAAAATAGTTCAGGGTCTGCATCACATGCCCTATGAGGAAAGATTACTAGACCTCAATACATGCACCCTGGAACAGAGGAGGGAGAGGAAGGATATGATATCCCTACACCAGGTACTTGAGTTAATATCCCAGTACTGACACTGTAGTGCAGCATTAGGGGGGTTCTGCACTCCTAAGGTGCCGTCTTTCAGATGAGACATTAAACCGAGGTCCCATCTGCCTGTTCTGGTAGTAGTTCAGGTGGATGTTAAAGATCCCATGGCACTTCTCGAAAGGTGTAGGGGAGTTTCCCCGGAGCCCTGGTCAATTGTTCCCCATTCACTAAAAATACCACCAACAGCTTAATCTGGTTCAAGATCAGTTGGCATTCATCTGTATCTCCCTCCCCCGGGTCATGCCTGAAAATAGGCAGAATTTGTCCAGTGCACTTACCTGGTCAACAAAAACTAAATAAATAAAATATAGACTTAAATACTTCAGGGGAGCAAATAAGGTACAGGAGGGTAGTATTTTTCAGGAGAAGTAGTACTCAAGAACAAGGGAAAAAACAACAAGAACTCAACAACAACAACAACATCAAGAACAACAAGTAGTACTCAAGAACAAGGGGACATGCTATGAAGCTGGAGGAGGGTAGATTCAGGAGAGATGCGAGGAAGTATTTCTTCACAGAAGGAGTGGTGGATTCCTGGAACAGCCTTCTGGTGGAGGTATTGGGGTTCAAGAATGCATGGATAAAGCACAAGGGAATCATAGTTGAAAGTGGGGGAGGGAGAAAGACCTATAGACAGGGTACAGTCTGCAGTAATAGTGTAGGTAGGGAGGAATGGGCAGACTGAGTGGGCCAAGTGATTCTTATCTGCCATCAGGTTCTATGTTTCTATGTCTTGCTTCTACCCCGTACATGAGCTGGCTGGACTAAAGCAGGAGGTCAAGTGACTGCTTAAG